>BTHU01000015.1:36930495-38130495 GCA_036184795.1 Tokudaia tokunoshimensis | reverse complement strand
TGGTGGTGGTGGTGAGGGTTGTTCATGAGAAGATACTATAAACAAAATTACTAAGATGCTGAACAAACATACAATGATAGGGTCAACTTCATTGGTCATCAGAAAAAAAGAAACATGAATCTGATGAATTCATTCTCCCCTAAAATATTAAAATGTGTGATATTAAAAGTGCATAAGGGGTGTGGAGCAAGGTGAACTACTACATGCCTGGAAGTGACTACTAGTACTTCAGGAATCTCTGGGGAGCCTACTAGAGATGAAAGCCTTTGAATACTTTGCATGAATACTTTGAAAAGGTATATAAAGCAGTTCCCTATTGACAGTCATTCCAATGCCACAAAGAATAGAATGAATATCTAAACAATGAAGCAAGAGAAATGAATTAAACACTGCTGCAAGCAGGAATAGGGAGCTTCCATGAGCATAACAAAGAGAGGAGCCAATATCATTAAGAAGAAATACATCACATGTTGTTTAACTCTTAATGATGCCAACATACTTCAGTGTGAGATTCTGATGAGAAGGTGGTGACTACTTGGGTCTGGCTGTAGGTGTGGACTCTCAGGAGGGGTCACTAATATTCTGATATTTTATTCAGAATGGATTGATATTCGCATCATGAAAATTCATTACCTAACGCCATCCATGCTTCTATTCAAGAACATTAAGCTTGTACTATAGGTTAAACTCTTAAAATATTACATTAAAATCACTATTGAATATCAAAAAAATAATTTGGGATGGGGCAGATGGGGAACTGGGGATAGCGACTAGAAAATCCCAGATGCAAGGGAAGCAAGAGGCTTCCAGGGCCTAATGGCGAAGACTTTAGCCGAAATACCAAAAAAAGAGGAGGTAGAACCTGTAGAGACCATCTCCAGTAGATAGGCATGGCTCCCAGTTGAGGGATGGGGCCACCCACCCATCTCAAAAGTTTTAACCCAGAAATGTTCCTGTCCAAAGGAAAGACAGGGACAAAAAAGAATGGAATAGAGACTGAAGAAAAGGCAATCCAGAGACTACCCACCTAGGGATCCATCTTATCTGCAGACACAAAATCCCAACACTACTGCTGATGCCAAGAAGTACTTGCTGACAGGAGCCTATAATGGCTGTTCTATGAGAGGTTCTACCAACACCTGACCAATACAGATGCAGATATTCACAGCCAACCATTGGACTGAACCTGGGGACCCCAATGGAAGAGCTAAAGGAATGACTGAAGGAGCTAAAGGGGATTGGAACTTCACAGAAGAACCGTATCAACTAACTGGACCACCCAGAGCCCCGAGGGACTAAACCACCAATCAAAGATTACACATGGAGGGACCCATGGCTCCAGCCTCATATGTAGCAAAGGATGGCCTTATTGACATCAATGGGAGGAGAGGCCCTTGGTCCTGTGGAGGCTTGATGCCCCAGCGAAGGGGGTTGCTAGAAGGGTGAGGCAGGAGTAGGTGAGTGGGTGGAGGAGCATCCTCATAGAGGCAAAGGGGAGGGGGAGAAGGAAGATGGGATTGGGGGTTGTAGAGTGGTAACTGGGAAGGGGGATATCATTTGCAATGTAAAATAAAAAACAAGAATCAAGCAAATCAACACTTTTGTTGTTTGTTAGTTTTGTTGTGGTGGCGGCAGTTGATAAAAATTGATTCTAGTTCATTCATATGCAATGTCATCTTGATTTTGAAAAGAAAATCTGTCCTACATGTATTAACCTTTCTCTTATTTTAAATTTTGTGTTGAATTTTTCAGCGTATTCACTCAGCCAAGCAGATATTCTTTGCTAGTATCTCCAAATTGAAGGCTAGCTTTGCTCAGCAATGTAATAGGGTGTTCTGAAGAGGCTGGAGAGTCTGACTTTCTGTTTTTATTATGGATGCAGACCATTAGAACTCTGATTCCTAAGTCTGTTGACATTTTTGTAAATAGTTATTACTTAAATCCAATCTTTTTTGTAATGACTACATTTCTTGGAGGATATGAAAATAGATTCTTATCAGGCTACTACTGCTCTGCTGCTCCATCACTAAGAGAAAAACAATTGTTTACCAGCAGGGCAGAAGGAGCAGAGGAAGACTCAGATGCTGTAGGATTACTCATATTTCACAGGAAACAACCATGGTTCCCAGAGATGTTCAGAACTAGATCTAACCACTTCTCAACTTCCACAGAAAAACTCAGAAACCGTTTGTGATACACATTTTTCCTGTTCAAAGAAGCTTGTGCCACTTTGCTATAGCATTATCAGGATGTCTCTGCAGCTTGAACAACTATCTCATGTCCAGTCTGAGAGCTACACTCAGAATTTTATGTTTGCAGAAATAAATAAAGAAATGTTTCACTGTGTCGTCACTTATTTTCACAATAAGATTGTCCACATAACTGCTCTCACATTTTAACCCACTGTTATTTTTACTCTGGGGAGGACTTTTTCCTCTCTTAATAGGACATCTTTCTATGACCTGATGGACAACTTTTACTCTCTCTGGGATGCACATGCCCATTGCATTCTGCCATAGGCTGCTTGCTGACCTCCACATCTGTCCAGCAATCTTCCTTGGCCCCTAAGGTTGAAGGCACGGTCCTTGGTCCTTTGTCTTCCTAATCTACAGTTCTCTCCTCCTGGCAGATACTGAGATTTCCAGCTTGCCTGCCCTACTGTTTTTCTCTCAATCTCTAAGAAAACGGTCATCATGCTTCCACATCCAGTTTTTAAATTGTTTTTTATTAAACAGGAGAATCACAACTCACTAACAGGAATCCCCAATCCCCACTGGGTTTATTCTTTGACTTTGGAAATATAGTTTACTGACAGAAAAGAATAGGTAGAGAAGCTGCAAACATATCACCTATAAAATTGCATTAAAATTCCTGTGGTAGATTTTCCATTTCATAGTCATGAACCATAGAACAACAGTCTCTGGTCTTAAAACATTGAGGACTTATTCACATCTTCCTCAAGTGCAAGTGGTCTAGTGTTTCCTCAGAACGTTCAATAGCATTTGGAAGGTGCCTGAGACACAACTGTTGAAGTTTAAAGCAAGCTGCCTATGACCAGCTACAATCAGATTAAGTAAAATTTAAATAATGTACACATTAAAAGTAGGAAATCATACTGCAGAAGTTTGAGTAATGTTTTAAAATGATCTTCCTTTCAAAAACAAGGGCTCATTGTTACAAACACATGCATGCATACACACAACATATGTGCATACACACAACACACACCCACACTGCCAGTAATAAAAACAAAATTCCTCTTAAATCTCTTAATACGGGCCAATTAAGTCAGGTAGCAATGAGTGAAGCTTGTTAGAAGTCTGAGTATAAAAGAAAAGGAAATAAGCATCCAGCAATATTCTAAGTCAGACTTAGAAACTGCACATATTTAGGTCTACCAAAAAGTCCTTCTACAGTCAGAAATTACTGTCTCCTCTCTTCCTCCCTCCTTCCCTCTCTCTCTACCAGCTTGGGGCCCTTGACATGCTGTGCTATGTCCTCAACATTGTGATTACTCTGTATTTTAACGGAAGGTCTCATTAAGTTGCCAAGGCTGGACATGAGTTGTCTGTGTAGCCCAGGCACACCTTCAGTTTGAAGAGCAAGGGCAGACCTAGAACTAAGCAGGGAAAACCATTACTGTTCTTTGCAGTGATAATCAACATTCAAACACAAAATGAATATTCAGCAGTCAGAAATGAATATTTAGCAGTCAGTAATACATTTCTATATGTTGACTGTAGGGGAAAAAAAGAATTACTTTGCTCTTAAGTCAATTAGTTTTCCTACCAGCAGGAAGTGAGTCTGGTGCCTTTACCCAGCTTCCAAGCTTCTAGAAAATTCATTTTCATTTTCCTGGACTCTGGGTTAGCAAAAGAAATGTGTTTTCTTCATAGAAAAACAGTGATGGGAGCATCACCCATCTCTTCCCTGTGTTCCCTGAGCCTGCATTCTCTCTAAGACGATGCCCAGCAGTATGTGTGATTGTCAGTGATGTAGAACTTAAGGAACCCAGATCTTTTCCAAAGATAATAAACACACACATCTAATCATCGGGGGTGGGGGTGGTACTGCCTGTGCAGGAGAATGAACCTACCAATCTCCTCTTCCCTGCCTTTCTCTCTCCAGTCCTGCAGCCAGGGTGGAGACATCCAGGACAGAGCAGGAATGGTGCAAAGGTTCTCACGGTTTAACAAACTGGATATCTGCTTCAAAGAAAAACAGCTTTTCTTGGAAGAATTTAATATGAGGCCTCTCTTTAAGTACATTGTATTTCATTTTGAATGTTTTGAAGTATGTTTAATATTATACTGAGGTTATAAACTATTATAGAAAACTCTTTAAAATTATTAGCATTCAAGTTTTGTTAAGATTAATGATTCAAAAAGTAAAAACATACAAGAATTTCTGAGAGTGAAGATGCACAAATTTTAAACATTTTCTTTAATGAATTAACTCCAAACTAATTAGCTGGTGAGAATTACAGAAAAGAAAATTATGGAGTTTGGGGTTTTGTAGGACGGAGTGATTTTGGTTATTTAATTTTTTAAAGTAATATAATTACATAATTTCTCATTCTCTTTTAGGTTTTTGTTTTAAACAGAGGTTTACACAAGGATTTTTCTAAACTATACTTCAGAAACAGTTTAAAGACACCATTTTGAGTTTAAGTGATTAGCTTAATATTGAAAATTCATTCAGAAAACATTAATGACCTCAAGAATGTCATTAATGTATTTTCTCATTGAGCTGTGCATACACAAAAAGAGGGGAAGATGGAGGGGCATAGAGGAAGCAGGGAGAGAGGGAGGGAAGCTAGCGCTGAGAGTGGGGGAGGAGGAAGTATGGAGGGAGATAAGGAAGCAAGATGGGAAAGGAAGGGAGGGGAGGACAGGTCAAGGAGGGAGGGAGGGCAAAGCTAGATAGATGAAAGAGGGCAGATCAGGTGCAACCCTTTCCTCCCACCTTTGTCTCACAAAGGAGCAGGGCCCATTAGTGTAGCTTTTACCATGATCCACATCACACACTTCTCCCACCAGCCCCTACTCCATCTTGTTTCCACTCCTATCCTAATATTTTACTTTCTAAAGTGAGTGTGTATGTGTGTGTGTGTGTGTGAGAGAGAGAGAGAGAGAGAGAAAGAGAGAGAGAGCATCTGAAGGTGCATGATGAAAGCAGAGATGAGAGTTGGGGACAGAAAGGGTAGCAGGAGAGAGGTAGGAAACAAAGAGAGGGTAAAGGAGTGGAGATTAACAAAGTAGAGTGGACATGTACGAAGAAGTCATATGAATCTTATCATTTTCTATATTTAAATGAAGTCCATGTGTAGGTGTTAGTCATAGACACTAGAGGTATGCACACATGCTTGCCAGGATGTGAAACAAATATCAACATTATTCGTACATCGTGTGTGTGTGTGTGTGTGTGTGTGTGTGTGTGTGTGTGTGTGTGTGTGTTTGTTTGTATGTGTGTGATTTCTTTTGTTCTGCCTGCACGTATGCCTGCAGGCCAGAAGAGGGCATCAGATCTCATTATAGATGGCTATGAGCCACCATGTGGTTGCTGGGAATTGAACTCAGGACCTCTGGAAGAGCAGTCACTACTGTTAACCTCTGAGCCATCTCTCCAGCCCCCTGTATATACTTTTAAAATGTTATAGTATAGTGCATCATTTTATTGGTGTTATGCATATTGTGAATACATACATTAGTAATGTAATAGAGATAAATAATTTATATAAACGTGAAAATAGGCAAGAGATGAATTGAGTAATATATCCTGTGCTCAAAAAGTACTTGGTAATAAGTTAGTAATGAAGAATACATCTAAGGTTTTGAAACCATTTCTAAAATGTATTAGCCACAGCATCATATATGATATACCTAGTACACAAACTGAATTCTCTTCAACTTAAAACTCGTCAATGAATTTCAACTTATTGTAGGGATCCAAGAAAGTGTGGCTTAAAAATATTGCTTTGCATAAAAAATAAATAAATAAAAGTGCAAAGAAGGCAACAGGTAAAGACTTCCAAATATAGTATGGAGGACCAAGAGCCAGGAGCAGATTATGCACAGACCCCACTGCGCCAGGGAGCCCTTGATGGAGCAGAACCTATTCTCAGGTATTTGAGTTCCACAGTTGCCAAGTATGCTCTGAATATAATGTAGTTCAGCTAAACATTTGTCAATAATGCCTCGAGCATCCTCTGCCAGACACTGGCATTAATCACTTCAACAAAACATGACCAGCGTTCTGCTTAATTTGAATTTCTAATTTAGCTAACCTGGATCAACTCCTTAAATATGTTCTTCATTTTAGCAAGATAATGCTTAGTGTCACTTATTTCAGAGCAAAGAAAAAAAAATGGAATCGATGTATTTACAAAAACGGAATTTACAATTCTCTCTCCTTGAAACTAACCAGAGACCACAATAAGTCAAGTCATTCATGGTCTTCCCCAGGAAAAGGCTGGACAGGCACCTTACTAATAAATGTGCATTCCCTACAATACACTCGGTCCTCAGAGGCCAAATGTTCCTCTCACAGTGGAATCAGCTGCCACTGATACGTTAATTTACTACATGTAGTAAAAGTAGGCACTTCCTAATGGCAAATGATAACTTTAAGCATGTATCACCTTTTTATTCCCTATCATTCTCAAACTGAGCAGAATGTTTATAGTTAGTAAGTCACAATTTTGTACTTCTGCATTTTAGACAGTGAGCCCAACAATATCAAAAAATTTTCAATTTCTATTTAAGCTACATTATTTTATTGAGATAAAATACTACAATTTGCTTAAACAGACAAAAATGGGAGCTGGTTCAAAAGAAATTACTTTTGAGCTTATTTTATTTCTTAGTTATTTTTTCCTGCTGTATAGTTTCACTATAAAAATCCTCAGTTTCAACTGTGTTCTCTTTCTATTAATTAAAAAGAATTGGACTGTCTTTTCCATAATGGGGAAACATATCTAATTAACAGCCTAGAACATATATCTTACTCAATGAAGAGGAAAAGAAATAAATTTCCTTGTTTCTTATTAAAAGAGACAAGTGAATACAGGAAACCAAAGAGCGTCCACAGCACACTCCCAGGAAATCAAAGGCAGAGGCAATAACTGCACTATAAAGGCCATTTTCCCCAGGGTCAGCAGGATCATGTACCTTTAACTCACTTTTATAAAGGAATATACATGATCTTAGAACAGCTTAATTTTTATTTTTAATTCTATTTGGTTTGCCTTACATTGCCAGGTGTGGAAGTTTCATCAAAGTCAAAGATTAACTGTATTAATTCTAGAATGAGCAAATACATAGATGATATTTGAAGTAAGATCAAAGACCCAAACTACCTAATTACTTCACAATACAGTTGGCCCATTATGAGCCAGACAATATTTCCCTCTTTATAGGCAGCTTTTATCCTGTGTAGTTTCCACAGCAGCACCAGACAAGAGATTATATCACCGTTTCACATGCACTTTAGACAAAAGGAAAGGGATGCACAGAGACCAAGGAGTGTGCCCAGTGACCGAGTGAGGAAAGGCTGCAGTGATGGGCATGTGCTGCAGAGCCTCCCACCCCAGGTAGGAGCTTTGTCTCCATCTTTCTCTCGTGTGGACCACGAGGCCGTTCACCTCTTCTCCCCTTAGCCTTCTGAGATGAAATCCAGTGTTCATCAGCACATATTCTGCTGAAATGCACACAGACACAAAGCAATGAACCTGAGTTCATAAAGCTTAGGAACTGACTGAAAAGATGATAATTATCCAAACAGTTTTTAATAAAATACTAAAATTAGTAAATGCAGAAGGCCAGGGAGGGCTTATTCAAAATCAGCAGACCCTGATTATAACAGTTAGAGGAGGGTTGGGTCCTGAGAGGGAAGAACTTGAAGAGATTCAAGAGAATTTTATTCCTGAGATTACAATATCTTTTTTTTTTTAATATTAGAACTCTCCAGATAACACAATTGCTGGGTGAAGAATATCCTGTGCCAATGTTATCAACCAGCAGCTAGCTCCAGCCAAACTCCTCGACCCCTGCCCGCTGCAGAGGCCTAAGTGCACTGAGGCCTTACATGACTGGCTTTCTGCTCCTTCCAATGCATAGCTGCCAAAAGCAACATCCTTCCCTGTATCTCCTCTGTTCCTCCTGGGACCCACACGTCCCACCGTTACCCTTCATCCAGCAATTGGCTCTTGCGTTCCTTATTGAAACAATCAAGAACCAATTAGGTAATCAACACCTATCCATACAGGCCATTCCTCCATTTCTGTTCTAGCCTTAGCCCGGCATTTCCTGTAGACAGGATAAGTTTTGCCATCGAAAGTTTTCTGGGTGAGTTGGTGTCTCTATCATTTCACTGGGGGTGTTGCCTGGCTACAGGAGGTTGGCTCTTCATGTTCTATAGCCTCACTGCTATGAGTCTCAGCAAAAGTAATATCTTTAAGTGACAGGGCTAATATGAGCAAAGATGAGAACCTAAAATTGCTAATTCATCTGGAAGAGTCCCATGAACAAAAGTTACTGTAGTGTGTCAGTCAAGGAAGAGAACCTAGGGTAGGAAAGTGGTGTCATATACTCATGTGTATGCTCAAAAACAACAGTGTCTCTATAGTACACAGTCCTACAGGACTACCTTAACACTATTACCACTTAGAGAAAAGTTTAAAGATTTTACTGAAAATGGACTTGGACAGATACCTGAGCGTTTAAGAGCACTGGCTGCTCTTACAGAGGACCCAAATTTGATTCCTAGCACCCCCACACAATGGATTGTGACTTCAGTCACAGGGGATCCAATCTCCTTTTTGGGTCCCAGCAGGTACTACATGCATATAGTGCACAGATATACCTTCAGGCAAATTACCCATATACATAAAACAAGGTGAAGATGCATTTTAAAGAATAAAGGAAAATGGAACTAGCATTCCGAAAAGAAACATCACAGAATTTGTCATAAGTGTAAAAAAAAAAAAATGGGGCGGGACAAGCCCATGTAAAATCATACTTATGTACATTCATAAATATAGCAAGAGCACAGAGAATAAGGTAGTTAACTGTGTGGAAGCTTATAAGTGACTGAGAAATAGCCAGAAAGTGGACTTCTGAGTCAGAGTTATAGAAATGTAGAAATGTGTAAAAACTGTAGAATGAAAAGAGACAGAGAAAAGAAAAGATAAACTGTAGGAACCATGCTCGGCAGGTCAAACGACTATGGAGTGATTAAAAACAGAACCAAGAACAGACACTGTCCATCCAACTATGCATGTAGATTTCAAATAAATATTAGTGCCCACATATTCTAAGACATACACCAGACCCACAAAAACAGCTAAATGAGACAGTCCCTATCTTCAAATAGACTGTCTTGTTTCTTGGAAATTCCTCAGCTGGGAAACAGGAACATGTCACAGTACCATGTAAGCTAAAATAATAGATGGGAACCTGGGTGCTTGGCCCAGTAAGAATGTGGACAAACACGTCAGTCTGTCAGAAACCCTCCAAAGTGGCTGGGCACAGCATGGCTGATGAGGTATCCAGGCAGTGGAGGAAAAGTTAACAGAATGAAGACAAGAAGAGAGCAAGGGGAAACACTGGGTAGATGACCTGGGCGTGGCCTTTAGTGGTGTGTGAAGCAGGGAGAGGGAGAGAGAAATCAACCTTTCCTAAGGCCAAAAGCTTGGTGTGGTCTCAGAGCCAATATTCCTGAAAGCAGTTCCGGCAGAAGTCTAGAATGATTGCTTTTGCTTTCCACTGCTTCTGTTTTCCACAGGTCTCACTGTGATCTCAGAAGCTGTGGCTGAAGACAGAGGCTCCAATACAAAGGCTGTTATAGCAAGCCAGGGAACCTCTAAACTTCAAATTTAAGAATAAAACTGTTCTCAGTCAACCATCAGACTGAACACAGGGACCCCAATGAAGGAGTTAGGGGAAGGACTAACGAAGCGGAAGGGGTTTGCAACCTCATAGGAAGAACAACAATATCCACCAAACCAGATCCCCCAGAGCTCCCAGGGACTAAACCACCAACCAAAGAGTACACATGGAGGAACCCATGGCTCCAGCCTCATTTGTAGCAAAGGATTGCCTTATCTGGCATCAAGAGGACAGGAGGCCCTTGGACCTGTGGAGACTCAATGCCCAGCGTAAGGGGAAGGCTAGGGTGAGACATGAGTGGGTGGTTCTCATTGAATAACTTGCTTGAATATCATTGATGAAATTCCATTTGCTACTGGTCCTGCTTAGAAAAAGAACTTCCAGAGTGTGGGCATGTTAGTCCTGCATTCTTCTTCCTGATCCCCCATACCATCCTCTTCCACCCATCCCTGCCTTTCTTCCCCCTCTGCCCTTTTTCTTAGGCAATTATATATGTGTGAGTTAGGAGATGTGTCAGACTGAAAAGGTTTTGGCACAGTATTTCTTTTTCTGGAATATAAACGTTATTCCAAAATATGAAGATTTGTAAAATTTATTTTGACAGATTTCTTCAATAATGTTATTTTACTACATATTGCTATTATCTCCTGGTGAAAAAAATAATAGAAAGTAAAGATAAAGCTAAACTTTTAAAATCTGGCACAAGCAGGACCTTCTATTCCCTCCATGGGTGTTTTGTGTTCCCAAGGCTCTCAACAGACAGAGCGAATGGCTGCCATGCTGAGCCCCAGGCAGAGAACAGGACTATAGTTTGAAAGCTGGCTTTCTATTCCCTGTTTACATAAGGGCTGACCTGAAACTATATTTATGAGTATCATAACATCTTATGAACAATGGCTTGTTTTCTATTTTAATTCATTCTAAATGTTTTGTTAGAAATGACTATCCCTTCAGGGAAGTAAATCACAATAACAGTCATTAAGCAAAAAAAAAAAAAAAAACAATTTATGAAACTATAATCTGACTGTTTCACAATACTACTCTGAAGTTTAAAGTCACTGGTAGATGAAATAAAATCATTTTCACTTATTATCATTATAGGGGATAAGCAACAGTAATTCTTTAAGATGAAAAGTAAGTATGAACAATTTGGAGCATGATGAAGAGAAAGAATTCAACCCATGGGAAGTTACACTAGTCATGCATCATTCATGAATTCAAATACTATAGGGAACTACAGAAAAACCACCAGTGAGGAAGGTTTCTCCAATAATCTCACAAAGGTGTTGCTCATTTTATAACTCTAGTTACATTTGTAACTAGACATCTGTATTGTTCTGGAAGTAGCCGGGAATTGAATGTTCATCCTAAAAGTAAAATGTTAAAGGCAATTTTCAGCCTTCCTAAGACTGTAGACTCAGCAGGCAGGCAGTGGGATGGCTGAGGAGGTAGAGAGAGCACTTGGCCTGTAGGTTAAGTGATTTCCTGACGTAACAGTTCTACACAATAGCAGCTCCTTGGTGTCTGTAGCTAAGCAGAGAAAACCCAAAGTGTCTAAAATTCATAATTCACTGTGCTGTGAGGTGTTAACAAAGTAAATATGACTATAAAAACAATTGAGCGAAGTTGTCATTTCTTAGGCACCCGCTAACAAAACACTTTATAACAAAGCAGAATTTTCAGTTTTCTAAATGAATTTCTGTGAACAACCTGTTCTATACATTTTCAGAAGCTATAAGAGAAACATGATTTTGAAAGTCACCACGTATGCTCCGGGCTCTCAGTGTTAATACAGGAGGTGCAGAGCCTGGCGTTCTTCTGATATCTGCTGCTCTGCTTTGCAGACTCATACATATTTCATGAGTATACTCGGCTTCTGTAGTTCACATTACCAGATGAGGAAGAAACTATTAATCCCTCACTTTGAATGGATATAGAAATGTTATGAATAGCTGGGTTTCTAGAACCCAGAATGTTCATACTACTAGAATAAAATGGTATTTTCCCCTTTCGTTTCAAAAAGTCCATTTTAAAATTGAAAGTGAAAAATAGAATTTAATATTCATTTTAAGCCCAACGAGGAGTGGAGGCACACAACAATGATCCTGCCATGTGGGAGGCAGTCTGAGGATGACCTTAAATTTCAGGCTAGCCTAAGCTACATGGTAAGCCCCTTCTCAAACACCAAGCCAAAATGTAGTTTTGGCACCAAAATATTGTATGCTCATTAAAATCACTGCTCTATTTACATATATTCTGGTTGTGGTAGAAGCTATATAAACCAAGTGTCTCGTGATAGAAAGGAAAAGACACAGATTAAACCAATACTTTACTCACTAGTCTGAGAGCACTAGCAGCTCAAAACTCAGCCCACACTTTACATGTCTAAATCCACAATTTATGTGACAGACAGAGACATCTGCCCTGCCTGCTTTCTCAGTGTAGAAGCCACCAGTCTTCCTCCCAACTGGGCAGCATTCTCTACAGTGAAGAGCATCTGAAGACACTCTTTATAAAGGGAACCTATGAAGTCAACAGAGAAGCATCTGCCTCCTTTGTTGACATCTGGGGCAGGTTGCAGTTTTCCAAACGTTAAATAAGTTGTGATGAATTCAGACAATCATTCCCCAACACATACCATGCTCGTGGACATTTGTATCTGAGGAAGAAGTGTTTATTAGAAACATCTTCACCTAGTCTTCACTTGGCAGCTTCCTGGTGACACTGGCAGCATAGCCTTTGTTTAAACATAACGGGGTTTTGTGCAACACACACAAGGTGTACTAGTGGGGTTCTTGCTCGTCGGTTTTGTTTTGTTTCATTTTTTAAGTTCTCTAAGCTCGACATGCTCCTCCTGTGAAGAATCCCTTTGGTACCTGTGGATGTATGTGTGTATTCATACCTGAGGAAGGCTGAGGTTTTTCCCAATCTCCCTCCACCTTATATGTGAGGAAGGTCTTTCATAGCACCCTAAGCTCACCACCTCAGTTAGTCTAGCTTGACAGCTTGCTTCAGGAATCTCATTTGCACCTGCACCGTGCTGGTGTTCCAGTGGGCTGCATGCCTACCAACAGTTATGTGGATACTAGGAAATCAAGCTCTGGTTCCCTGCTAGCACAGCAAGCTCTTTCCCCTGAATTATCTCCACAGTCTTATTTATGCTTATTAAAGTAAATATTTCCCTACACCTTTCATTTTATATATATTCTAGATGAGTATTAAGTGATAAGAAATTATATGCACAAATTATTTTATGTGTCTCTGCTTCTCGGAGCTAAATGACTCAATAAATTCTCTCAGAATATAAATTCTGTCTAATCTGGCATGTACTCTAACAATAAAATTTATATGTTCCGTTAGTAACACATAGTTTTGTTGACTACACCAGGAGCAATTATTCTACACACTTTCCAAGGTTTGGGGGCATAGCTCAGTGGTAAAACACGTAGTAGCAAAAATGTCCTGACTAATCCTCATCATTCAACGAAAAACAAACAAACAAACAAGCAAATAACAAAAACAATAAACAAAACCATTAAATCTTATCAAAAAATGCCAAGTACTTTCTCTATATAGTCAACTAAGTGACTCTAGAAAGATGGATACAGACCATGAAAGCAATTTCTACTTACTTGTCTCCAAAAAACTTCCTCCAGAACTCAGCAGCATCTGCTTTGGTGATCCGGAAGTTATCTCCCTGGAATTGGCCATTGGGAAAGATTGCCTTGATTTCGGCCAGCATGTGACTGAAGATAAGTGACAGTTTTGTGAGGTTCCGTCTGTCAAGTCCAAGAGAAAAGAGGAAGGGAGGTAAATATATGCGTGGAAGCTTTACTGGGAATCTATTTTAAAAAAATTCAGCATATATAAAGTTGAGTCTTAGTAAACAGTCATGAGCCTAAAAATGGGTTAATGTCAACCTGAGACTCCATCTAAAATAATGTTCCCTGTTCACTTATATTCTTAACAGCTTCTTATTTTCTCCTTTATCCATGTGCTTATTTAACAGAGACACGAGCAAGGAAAATCATGTAATTTCATTCATTAAGCTCACTGTTTAATGTGAAAGATAAACCCATGGAAAGCATGACCACATATAAATGCTAAGACAGAGAGCTATTTCTATCCGGAAAAGTAAGGAGAGAGTAGAGGAAGTCATCTAATTGCATGGCACACGAACGGCCCGAAGTGGAAAGAAGAGGCTGGGGAGGAGAAGAAAGGGTCTAGAAAGTATTAGAAGCCAAGCTTTGCACTTTGGATCACTGGAGCACAGCAGAGGGAAAGAAGACATGATGGGAAATAGGATGAGAAGACATTTAGTTTGGACTTGACATGAAGAGAGAGCCAATCAGCGTGACAAGGTCTTTCCAAATTCACTGGTCTCTTCTATCTACAAACGAAATGCCCCAATGATGGGGTTTGGAAACAAGCTTCCCAAACTTCTCTTGGACATTCTAACACATGTCCCTCATTAGGCAGACTACTATATGGGAAGAAGAGCCTAAATGAGTTCAACAAAGTATCTCAGAGGGATAAAGTGGCAAGAGGATGAGAGATGCCTAAAAAAAGGAAGCAACAGCAGGCATCCACATTCTAATCCCCATGCTTCTGGGGATGTGTGTTTCAAAGGGCGCAGACCACACTATCACCAGTAGTAGCTCTTACTATTTCTGAAGTATACAGCACACACTTTGTTGAAAGGTCTGAACTGCCAGTGTTAAATAATGAAGAAGCAAGTGAAACACAGAATGTTAAACAAACTTAATCTAAGTTTTAATTTTGAATTGACTTTACATTTTTTTAACTCACAACCACCAAGCAAAACTCACCCTCCATCCCCCACACTTATTAGGTTTTGAGGCTTAAACCATGTTGTGTGCATATGTGAGTTGGGGGACCAGGGTAGGGACAACCGCTTCAAGAACATGCACAAGAAATATGAGCAATTTAATTTGTTTTATTTAAAACTTTGTATTTCAGCAATGTCTTTGTCACTAAAAGTCATGCTGCTTTGACCATTTTTTTCTCCTGTATCTATACTTAATGACAGCAGGGAAAGATGCTTAGAAGAGATGGTGTAATATGTACCTGTAATTAAAGACAGAAGGTACTAGTCTTCCTAAAACATGTTCCTAAAACATGTAAGATGAACAGAGGGGAAAAAAACTCCAAGATACACAAGAAATTGGAGAGTAAAAGTAAAGAAAAGCAACCAAATATAAACTGTGTTGTCACGATAACTTTAAATTCAAGGAAAATACCGAACAGTCTCAACACATACTTCATCTACGAAATGTCATTTGTAAGGAGTCAGAAGTGACCAAATCAACCTCCATTTTCTGAAATACATCCACCTGATGCTCAGCATAACCTGATCCAAGCACAAATCAGATTAAAATGACAGCGGGTCTGAAGACGTACATCCTAGAAGATGAACGCCAACTGCTCTGCTCCATACAAGCAGCAAGCGTGTGCTCCCTCAACTGTCAAAGACCTTCAGGACCTGTGCTTAGAGAAAACAAAGTCACCTTAGAAAGCCTGCAGTGAATTAAGTCCCATTATCAGGTGAGAGGGTTAGTTTTCCAACAAACTTCCAACTGACACATAAGAAGGAAAACATAAATATGGTTATAATTAAGATAACCCAACTGTTCCTTATTTTCTAAAATGCTTGCCTCCATCCCCTTGTGTCTTTGTTCTTAATCATATCCACATGTTTCTCATTTTGTCATGCTACGTATAAGTCTGAAGCATAAAGTCAGGGATTACCACTAATCTTGGCTATCTGAGCCACAAGAGATGAAAGAGGATGGAGCGATTTAGCTTGTCCACTGATGACTGACTTAAGACATTCAACTTTAAAACAGAAATAAGAGGTTTTAAATTTATAATCTAGGGTTTCTAAGAGTCACTATTATATATATATATATAAAACTATTGGCTCTTTATGTGTACAGTTCTATTACCTTCAAATGGATGACTTTAATTTTGTCAGGCTGCTTCGCATGGCCTGATTATCGCAAGCCATGCAAAGCAGCCTGACAAACATATATACTTGACCTGTATTTTTTAAAGAAATACCAACTTTTGTTAAAAGTATTTGGAGTCATCAATATTACATTATTTTAATTTTCATATAGGCCAAATTTAGAATTCTATCATATTATATTCAAATAAACACCCTAGTTCACATCCCATATACATTTAAATTCTTGGAATATCATTGCCAAAGACATTGATTTATGAAAGTTATAATTCATATTAAGATAGTGAAATATGCTATCTATTATTATATAAATTTAGTGTCACAATAAACAGGCTGTGACATTTCTGTATTTTTCTATGCAGTACATGCTTTACATAATTCACTAACAAATTCTTTATTCTAGACAATTCTAGACACACTGCTTTTAACAACACTAAACCTTCAAAATAAAATAGAAAATTACATTATTTCTAACCATTTAAGCACAAAGGAAGACAGAAAACATCGCTGAACACATTATCTGCAGTTGAGGTACTTGTTCCTATCATACAGTCATTCCACAGTGAGACAGCTCTTCCTAAAGCCATCTGACTTGCCACCATATGATCAGAAATGATGACTAATTAACAAGGGCTTTCATGATTACTAATTACTAATTTGTATCACTAAAATTCTCCTGTCCAACCACAACCAAGAAAAGAATTCGGTTCACAAAGACTCAACAATCTTACAAATATAATTCAAAGTCCACATAAGTGATTTCACATTATGAATTCTTTCATTTATAAGAAAACTGCATCATTATTATTTATCTTCCATTAATCATCATAAATTGAAACATATTTTTATTTGTTTTCTGGGGAACTTTGTTCATAAAAAAATATTTCAGAGTAAAGGTATTGTGAAAAATTAGCCAATCAGAAGGAGACGGCAATACAGACTAGACCTACTAAAGATGTTGACATTGCAAGAGAATGAAAGGGAAAGAAGGAGAAGAAAAAGAAAAAAAACAGGAGAATAAAAGCAAAGCCAAGTTTCTTGTTTGTTAATAAAATGTGTCCCATGCATCCATAATGTCAAGGCCTTTACCAACGCTGCAGGACACTCTTCTGTCCTAGGTTCAGTCTCTAACCCTGAATCCTCTTTCAATGGCTTGAATCAATTTCTTTGAAACTGAGGCAAAATTGTGGAATGTGGCTGAACTAGAATGAATAAATGACTTAAACTGAAGACACGTCACTGATTATGGTAAGTTTAAGTAGTTTAGGTGGTTCTAGCCAACATCATAAAGGACGAAGAATAGTTTGACACAGGGCTATATATGCAAGGCTAATTTTAGTGAAGTTTGGCACAAAAATTCACAAAAAGAGAACTTTACAATAACTCATAACACTTTACCGGCCCACTTTAATTATGGCCATTATGATTTTGTGAGTTAATGCTGAAAATGAATTAATAACATCAAATTTTCATTGGTGACATCCACTAAATATAAGAGATGCACAATGCATGTAATCTAATGAGATTGCATGATGTTGGCTTCCTACGATGGAGAAATAGCTGTCACAAATCAAGGAGAAAATAAAAAGACTGAAATACTTAATTAGTCAAAAACATTAAAAGATTTAATTAGTGAAGTCCAAACTTCATGAGAATATGCTGCTTTGTGTAGAAGACATGGAAGATACTTTATCCAAAACTATTAATAACTCATTTCTCATATTTGAAAGCTAGAGCATGTGCTTCTAGCTCTTTACAAGGTGAAACAATCTAAGATAAAACCAAATATCGCATGATATTTGGTTTCCTTAAAAGGAAACTCACATCCAGTTAAAGAGCTACTTCTACTGCTTTTGTGACACAATGCCCCCAAGGTAGGCTTAGAGTGCTCCAAACTGCTGTTGACCTGGGGCACTCTCATTCCTAAGGAAGAGAGAAGACTTGGCTGATGGAAGCTTTGCCTTTCATTTCTCCTGTCTGAAAACAGTTTATAATAAGGAAGAGCCCTGACAGTCTTAAATAAAACCGATTATTACTCCCTCCCTCTGTCCAGATACTAAGACCTGTCAAGACCTCTAAGGGGACTAACAAGATTTATCTTAGCAGTCCAATATGCAAGTGAAGCATCAGAAGAATGCCCAGAAGAGCAGTTATTTACTACTAAAGACTCAGTATTTACTTCAAGCCACAGACAAGTCAGGAGGAGATCCAGAAACACAATAGGACAGAGGCCCTCTGCCATGTACTTATATCAGCTAGCTGCCTGGAAACTGTGGAGTGATGGTTAACTTGGGGAAAGAAAGAAGACCGGCAAAAAGAGGGAGAAGGATACAGAAGAAAGTGGGAATAAAAACAAAGTATAGTAATAAAAAAAAGATATGCTAAATCTCACTGCTAATATTAAAATATTAACAAATTAAATATGAAAATTGATTATAAACTATAAAAAGAAATTAAATATAAAGGCAACCCAGAAGACTTCCAGAACAAAAGCCAAGCTCAAATGTGTAGCCCAGAGCAGCGATATATAGCAGGCATTCTTTTATCCCTACACATCTTCTTCTTGCATGTGCTTTGCTATATATAAGTTTCCATTCGGGCAAAGCCGATAAAAATAAGGATTCTGCACATGAGAAAAACAGATAGGTCAATAGCAAGCAGCTACAAATAGACACTTTACCATTAAATACTTAAAAATACTCAGGTATGAAATTATGCTGCTATGTTCACATCTAATATCCTTAGAAGAGTTTCCAAAAGACATGTCGGGTAGTCATTCAAATGTTCTTCATTAGAGTTTAGCTCGCAGTCTGTTATTATTGGGTCCATATCCTAACTGTGCTGCTAAGTCTTAAGTTACTAAGTCTATTGGAATCTGATTCCTCATTCTGGAATGTTACCTAAAACGACTGTTCCACTGAAATCTAGTAATGAGTAAGTGAGGTACGGAGCTACGGGTCTAATAGGAGTAAGAAGAAGCTATAACAGCAGAAGAGCAACCATCTGAGAGAAGAATTGAAGACCCTCAGGGTGGTACAGAATGCTGCCTGTGATCAATGACGCAAATAGGGAGGTGAGTTAGGCTGTGTGTGCTGGCTCTGGGGTTGAACAGAGTTGTTCTCGTAGGCTTTTAAAAACTCTAGGATTACACCAGCCATGCCCACAAAGAGGACTATAATAAATCTTATCTTATACATTCCGTCAAGCTCCCAAATGTTTCTTTAATGCTGGCCATTTTAACTTCATAGCAATGCCAAAGCAGAATTATCAATGTATACTTGCTGATTACTGCTAATGGTTTTATGTGGAAATTTTCCATGAAAATCCACTAAAGCATTATACAATGGCTCCAACTTTTATCTGGTTTAAAGGCTTTAAACTTTACCTCAGTAAAATAAATAACCCTTCTTAAGTATTAAGCATCTTTTGATGAAACCTCATCTGTGACAGAATCCATTTATAATAAATCTTTAAAATGTAGACCAGACTACTAATTATTGCAGGAAAAACAAAGAGAACACACTTCTTTCATTCACTTCAGATAAAAGGTAAAGTATAACAAAGGTCTATAGGCTAAGTGGGAAGTTGTGAGTATGATGAGATTCAGACAGAAATGTTCAGAACATGAATTATTGGTTCTTCTTCTTAAAAGAAAGAAATACTAGAAACTCAAGTACAGGCCCATGACCTGGGGTGAAGTGCCGGAGAGATGCATCAAAAACCAAAACAAACTTGACTTCAGAGGAATAGCAGTTGAAAATAGAATAGTGAACATGGACTAGTGATGGCTCAGAGGTAAGGTGCTTGAGGCCAAGCCTGACTCCTGAGCCTAATCCCCTGCTCCCATATGGCAGAAGAAGAGGATAAACTCCTGCAGATTATCCACTAACCTCTATCTATATACATGGCATGTGTGTGCACACTCGCAGACACATAAAAAATAAAAATAAATTAAAGATTTTAAGGAAGTAGATGCTTTCTGTTACTTATAACCCACATTAACCTACCACTAAAAAATAAGGCAAAAGTCAACCCTGTAGTATAGTACCTATCTATACAATGCCCATGTTTCATTGTTTCTGATCCACTTTAATTTTAAAAACATCAAAAGTAATACATAGGTTCCTTCATCACAGGACAAAACCTTATCATAGACACATCAGAAAAAAAAATCTTAGTTTCCTTTTACTTGAAACATTCTTGAGCCTGCTAGTTTTATTTGTTTATTTTTAAGTTATTTTGGCCCTGTCAATGATGGTTTCCCTTTTGTTTTTACTCAATTAAATATACTCTTAAAATTTTTCAGTATTTTCAAGAACATCTACTGACCTGAGGGCCAGCTGCCTTTCCTAATTTCTTTTTCTGTGTTTCTTGAGTTTGTCCCAAGGCCCTCTGCATTCCTTCTGGCACAGTCTCCCCATGCCTCTTTTTGTTGACTTGCCTGCACCGGTTTTATATCAAAATATGCTTGAGTCATGTTTTCCCTAACCTTTCTCATTATGATCAGCTGACTGTCAAATGCTCCATTTTACCTGCTCCTAAATGGTTTTCCCAGAAGGGTAATGAAGGTCACATTATAAGCAGATTGCAGTGTAGTTTTTACCACAAAAGTTTTTGTTGATGATATATATATACATACATACATATATATATATGAAAACATTTGACTATGAAGAGATCATAAAATTTTAAAATTATAAGAAAAAATTTACTACCACCCCAGTGACAAAAACAGATAGAAATACTTTATGTGATCACACACATACATACAGAGAAACTCAGACAGACTCACAGCAAAACATTTTATAAAGGTTTCTAAACCTTGACAAACATTATTTTCAAAATTACCAAAAATTGCTTTAGTAAAATTAATAGAGGGCTTAATCGTAGAATATAAATTAGAAAACTTTTAAATTGCTCTGTGAGCTCAGAGACAGTTTCATGGTTTCTCGTTATGACTTCTATCTTCATGAATGGCAAACCAGAATGTCGCCAAGCAGATGGAAACCAGAGTTGCCACTCTCACATGCAGTCTGCAGGGACAGAAGCAACGGAAACACATCTGTCCTGCTTCCTGGGGAAGCATAAAGTTCCCCATCACACTAACCATTCCTCAGAACCCTCTTCCCATTTGGAAATCAGGAAGTTTTTCCCTCAGATAGCCTGCTGTCTCATCTCCACGTTGTTCCCCTGGAATGGAGCAAGGGAAAGACAAATGACATGCAGAAGTGGAAAGACCCAGCTCACCTCCATTGCTGACTGTGCAACACTGACAAATGGAAAGACATAAGATTCATGCCATCCCCCAAGTATCAACTGTGGCTGCCCTAAATGGCACTAATTCACCATTCCATCCCCAGGCCTGTTCATGGTAGGCAGAACCGGGTATGTGTGTCACATCATAACACTGGGAGACAATGGAAGAAAGAAAAGTGAGATGATAAAAGCCAAATTAAAAAAAACAGTGTCAGTACTTCTTCATCTATGAAAGATAATTCATAAACAGTGAATATGTAGGACACAAGACAATACTGACAGCAGTAATCTCTGAGAAGCAGATTCACCACAGATGATTTTTCTACTTCTTTATATTCTTTAAATTATCATATTTTCAACAAAGAACAAAAACATCATTGAAAAGCCATTACATTGATTACTTTTTTTTTTTAAGGCAAGGGCCAAATGTGCTTGTAGAAGAATAAATAGATTTCCAGACCTAGCACAGACTCTGACATCTGTAGGACCCCACTGGCAACACCTGCTTTGGTTTACACATCAAAAAGCTTTTCTGCTACACTCACCATGAACTACCCAGAGGAACACTGATAGTCAATTCCTGCAAAGGGCTGCATTCATCTTTCCTCTCTAAAGTTTTCCCAACCCTTACACCTTTTCATAGATCCTTCCCTCCAAAGAAGGGTTCTTACATTCATACTCTTAAATAAAAAGCAGGAAATATAATGGAGAAACACTTAAGCCCATATTAAAAAATGTTTCAGGAAAGAATAGGTTTTTAAGTCTCTTTGATAACTTTATTTTCCACTTTCATAACAGGCTCTAAAAAGTTATCCAAGATACTCTTGGAAACCTTTAAGAAAGACTCTAATCTTCGCAAAGTTTGGCAAATTAGTAGATCACAATGTATTTTGACATACATTAACTACTTGAGATCAGTTGACACTCCTAATCATACTTTTCTTCTATTTATAGGAGGTAAGATATGAAAACAGTTTCAAAAGGAGGCATTATCACACAGAAATTCTGTGAGGATATGTTATTCCTCTTCCAGGAAAACAAATAAAAAGGGCAAAGATACCAAGGAAAACACCTACAATAATCCACCAGTTCTTAGGAGTGAAGTGCCTCTGAATAGAGAAGGAAAAGTTGGAAACGTTATGAATATAACAGACACACGTTTCTGTCTGGGGGTCTCACAGGTGTAACTTCTCCCGCACGGAGTGGTATGACCAGTCCTTGAATATGTGGGATCAATGTCTCAAAGAACACAGTCAGTTAAAGGAATACCAGCATATAATCTGGCAACTGTAGATTCTAAAGATGGGTTTTCTGTGAAACATCTCTCATCCAAAACATCTGTGAGATAAGGCAGTTATAGAACATATTCAAAGGCTCTGTAACACACAGTGGGATGGTTAACATTTTCTTATGATCAGGAGATACCTAGATAAGTGTGTCCTGAAGAACCCCTATGGTACATGCAACCCTCTGAGTGCACTTTACAAACCATACTAAAGCGAAAGAATAATGCTGCGCCATATTTTCAACTTACATACTCCTCTCTCCCCACCATGTCTGGATTAAAGACAGATGCCCTGAAATCAGGATGCCAGGAATCAAACACAGAAAACTGAAGCTATTGTAAGCACAAAATCTGTCATTAGCTCATCTGGAGGCCTTCATTTTTACTTTCTTCTCTATAGATATTGTCATCTCTGACATATCTTTTGTTTTTCCTTTTTCAACAAAAAGAATATCCATGAGTAATGTTTGCTCTCAAAACAACAAAAAACCAATGAACAACAGGAAAAAGGGGTCAATTTAAAAACCTGTGTTTCATGTTAATGAATAGTAAACACTAGAATATTGAAACCATATGAAAACTATAGACTGTAACAGAATAGAGTATGCCCACTGGGAACATACAGTTTCGAAGGATCTACTTGGTCTCGGTAAGGAAGTAGACTAACATATGCAATCGGGGCAAGGCAGGGCAATATCAGAATTCTGCCTCTCACCTTTCCCAGCAACTAAGAAATATTCAGATTTGGAGAGAACATTCTCTTGAGGCAGCAGAGGGAGCACATGATAGCTACACAAAAATGTCGTCCAGTCTCATTGAAATGGGCTCATTCCTCAAGTCAATAAAACCACCTTCAGGTATTGGCTGTGGAATGTAAGGAACAATCCATGTAATCTGGTCTGTCAGGAGAGTCAGCACACCACATTCATTAAAACCTCGATGTGGGATATCATAGCCATAGCTAGCATTAAGTTTAAACCATTCAGCTACTGCATGGTGCAGGGCACTGTCTTATCCTGTGTAAGCCATGGTTTCCTCGTCTTTTATATTCACATTGTAACAGGACCTAACTTAGAAGATCAGCGGAAGTTAGAGATGGCCAAAGATTATTCTGTCATTATTCTCATTATGGGGTCCAAACGGTTTTCCTCCCTTTCTATCTAGAGCACCTTCTGGCCTGATCTGCTTTGGCACCCGTCAGGCTTAGAGGTGGTATGGGTGCGAGAGGATCTTAAGAGACACAAAGTTTTACCCGTCTCTTTGCATGTGCTCCAGGTCTTTGCTGGGAGGAAGCCATAGCAAGTGTGTAGAGAAATGCCTGTATCAGCCCCCAGCAGCAAAGCAGCGCTGCATGTTATGCATAACTTCCCAGTGGATCTTCCAGCTGAACCAATGCCTCAACCAGCAGGACATGAAGATTAACCATCCAGAACACATGGTAATATACATAACTGAGATTAAATCATACCACTGAGTTTGGAATGGTTTGCTAAACAGTATACTATGACTGCATTAGGAAAATGATACCCAGTAAGTCCTAGATCTTCACTGTTACTATAGCATCTCTTGCTCATGATGCTTCAGACAAGAAGTGTTGTAGATCTGTAATTAGAGAGGGTGGAGAGATTTAAAAAAATTGATTGTATATAGTGAGACATCTTGGGAATAAGGCCCAGGTCTATATTGCATATAAGTTACAGATAAACTTACATACCATTCAAAATAATTTACATAGTGAGGAATTTCCCATGGGTACCATGATGTCATCATGCATAATTCTTCAGATTTTCAGCCTTCAAGGTTGTGAATTTCGGTTACATAGTTGGCTTATGCTGAACAGTACTACCAATTTACATGGACTAAAGAAGATCTTCCCTAATTGCAGAGGAGTACAGCCCTAGGATTCCCTATGGATATCTAAAGCTACAAATATGATCCATGTATGTATGTCTGCATGTATATGTGCATGTTTGTTTTGTTTTTCCTTATGCCAACAACTTTTACCTTTTACCTTTTCACTTCCAAAGCATATGTAAGCACCAGTGAAAATGTGGTTAAGCTAGTCCACTGACGTAATTACACTGACAAAAGAGTAGACTTCTTTCTACAAGTCTCAAGTACTCAAGCAAAGGCAGAGACGTTCCTGACATTGACTAAAAGGTAAGCAGGGACATGGAATGTTTCCAGACTTTACAGTAGTCCATTAATTGAGCTGCCATTTAAATCTGTGTCTCCTGACAATAAATTAACATAACCATATTTGACATAAGTCTAGATAAGAAATCAGCCTAGATGTTGGCTTGTCTAGGTGTATTCACTCAGTCTAAAAGGGGTCTCAGTCTAAAAGTCAAGCACTATTAATAATCCCTGGCTTACCAACATTAATGGCTTACTTTTCAAAGAACACTTCTTTTAGATTTCAATTGTACCCAAACTATACAGCAACAATTTCAAAAAAACATTTAACAATGCTGCTAAACAGACCATTGCTCCTGTCTATCCCATTGAGATGATTTTAGTGAGATAACTATTCAAGAAGATGGCTTACCAGGGCAAGACTTGCTGGATTCAATTCATACCCAAAGTAGCAAGAGCAATCAGTACTTCTGCCCTGGAGACAGTCATTTAAAATTTACCAGAAACAAGATAATGAGTGTATTTTGAAAAAAAGATGAAAAGATTATATACCAGTTCATACACACACACACACACACACACACACACACACACACACACACATACACATACAACTATTTCTTATAGATCTCAATACTAAAGGAGAGCGGTGAAGCTCCAAGCAATACACAGAGATAAGGGCTAGCACTAGTTAATATTTTCATATCCTAGGTTCCTTCCTTTGAGTCTTGAGATTCTCTCACCTCCCAGGTCTCTGATACATTCTAGAGGGTTACACACACCCCTCCACCTCTCCAACAGTGGGGAAAACTTGTGAGGTCCACCTCCAGTAGAAATACAGGGCATCAGGGAGGCATGGGGTTGCCATTCCACAGTCAGGACCTCTGACCCAGGGTTGTTCCTGTCTGGGAGAACTGCAGTGACAAAATTGGAGAGGAGACTGGGGGGGAAGGAGGTCTAGTGACCTGCCAAAATACGGACCTATCTCAGGAGTCGGCTCCAGGGCCTGACACTATTATTGATGCTGTGGTATGCTTACAGACGGGAGCCTAGCATGTCTGCCCTACGAGAGGCCCAACAAGTAGTTGACTAAGCTGGAGGCAGATACTTGCACCCAACCAATGGTCTGAAGCCAGGGTTCCCTGTGGTTGAATTAGGGAAAGGCTGGAAGAAGTTGAGGAGGAGGACTACCCCATGGGAAGACCAGCAGTCTAAGAAAGCGAGCAGATGAAAACAGTAACACAGAGAGGCACACAGAGCATGCGTTCTGCCTTGGAAGATGCTCAGCCCTGGAGTATTACCATCTGAAAGGGCCTGAGATAACCACACCCCCCACCCCCATATACTTCTGAAAAGATGTGTCTCCATTTCAGATACCACAGAAATTCTCTCAGTTCCAGTTATGAGTCACCAGACAAACATCTAGTGTGGTGAAGAAATCCTTTTCTTCATGACTGAAAATAGAATACTCGGCTGAACACAATCAAATCCAAGCACACCAGAGCAGCCCATCATGTACCATGCTCTCATCTAGCGTTCCCTAGGATAGGCTCCAGGCAGGGAATGTCTTCTAAGCTCTCAGTACACACCCCACCTAATTCTGCAAGATATGGTCTAGTTTGTTCTTTAAAAATAGACTGTAACTGAGTATTGCAGTTTTTCATTAAGAGTTTTGTGTCCCCTATATACTGTTCTTGTGTCCCTATATAGCACAAAACTCCAATTTCTAGATGACTGTTGACTTTCTTGCATGAAGTGTAGTTCTGCATGAGCCTGCCTCTGCTAGTGTGTAATCCAGCTCTTGGCTTCCAACCAGAAGAGACATGTGGTGTGCTCGTTGCATCTAATTTTTCCTCACCAAGGTCGATTTTCGTCTGTCTTCTTCCCATAAGACAACTAATATTTACCATGGAGAATGAAATATTTCTTCATATAGAAAGCATTGTATACAGAGGTAGAAAGAAGGGACATGGAACACTGAAGTATGGATATTGCTTCAATAAATGTCTGACAATACTGCTCAACAGTTGATTTCCAGGCCGCAATATCACCAGCAGCTCAGAGCTACAGACATTCAGAATCTGAGGCTCCATCTCACAGCTCCTAAACTAGAGCACGGACTTCATAAGCTGGTTCGTGTCTAAGTCTGATACCTGAAAAATCACTGGTTGAGCAGGAAGCCAAAGAAATTTAAATTTTTCATTTATATCTTTCATTTTCGATCATTCTTCTTGTAAGACTGCATAAAAAGTAGCCTCAGGTCTAAGGCCCTAAAGCTCTGTGAGAGATTTTATTTGGTCGAACATCACTCCACAGCTATCAACCCCTTGGTGACAAGGCCACTCACATCACCCGTGGGTGGTAACACTGTTGTTCTACAGTGTGCTAGTTTCAACTTGGACTTCAAGGGCAAGGCTTACGGGACTTTCATTTGTCACCCCTCTTGCTCAATCTCCTGAGAGACTCACCACAGTACTTGAAGGCCTTGTCCTGGGACAGTCTGTACTTTTTACTTTTGTAAATACCAGCATCAGATGGCTGATCCCCAAATCGCCACACCCCAGTTTAATCCTGTAAGTCTCTGCTGGTTAATAATTCAGAACTGTCTGATAGAATACTGTTGTGGGATGACAGAGAAAGGACTGGGGATGTCTAGCTTCACTCCTACTGGTAGAGGTCATACATCCCTGCTCTGAGGTTCCTGTGGCTCACCTTCAGCTATTCTGAGGAAGGAGCAAATTCTTAATTATCTCCATCACTTTCCATTAACATTTCAGATGCCTAAGTGCAAGTGATCCACCCATTATGACTGGTCCTAACCTTAGCCTGGCCAAAGAAGGAAAACCAGTAACATGTACCAATGATACACGAAAACTGTCACCTGTAAATGAACACTTACTTTCTTTCCCAGATTTGACTCTTCCCACTGCTATATTCCTTCTAGCTTAGTAATAAAGGGAGCTTGCGTACTCCTTCCACTCCTTCCAATAAATGTCCTTGAAAAATGTCAATCAAGCTCAGCTACCTTCCTTTGTCCGGAGGACAATAAATCAAGAGAAAGACTTTAGTGTAGCCTGTGGTGGGATGAGGGACACACAAGAGTCAAAAGAGGCAAGAGAGTAGCAGAATTTGAAACCAGCTGCTAAAAAAAATCCTAAGGGAGGGGCCGGTCTATTCTACAACTAAGAGAGAGAATGTGAAAGGCAGGAAGGCATTCTTGGCAGAGCTAGCTTAGAGCAATAAATCAAGGGTAAAATTAACTAAGACTCTGCCAATCTGCCTCGCAGGAAGCACAGCTATGAATACAAAGCAATTGATGAAGTATTCTATAAACCGCTGGGTCCAGATGCTTTTCTTTACAGTACTCTCAAGTGCTCAATAACGACAATAAGGGAAAGTGACACAGAAGTCCTATTTCTTTCTCCATCAAATGCGTTAGCATGGGACCTATAATCTCTGTCACTACAGAATGCTTTCATGCTGCAAGAATGAGGGTAGAGGATACAGGGAAAGAATGCATGCCTTTACTGGGGAGAGATTTAGCCTCACAGAAGACTCTCCAATGCCAGGTTCTACCCACTAGTGCCAGTCCTGAGCACAGAAAAGCCCTGGGTGGATTCCCAGTGTCCAGCAGAGTTCTGGTGAACTTCTACAGTCTTGGAATCCAGTTTTAGCTCCATCACACCCAAATTAAGTATGCCCTGCTACCAACTGGTTGCTATTTTCCTATGAAACAGCAGCTCATGACTTTTCAACTTGGAAACCGACCTGTTAGACGTCAGAAAAGATCAGAATGGGGTAGAGATGCCGAACCGGAGAATGAGACTTGTAAGAAAGCACACATCTAACTCATTAGGCATTTAACACAAAACATACACTTTTAGGGAGATTAAATTGTAGTTGTCAAACTATTTGAATTTACTGCTTTTGAGCAATAAAATCTGTGAATATTACGTTAAACTTTTAGCATTGTTAGTAGAATAATAATCATTATTTTAACAGGGTGCCATATTAATTAACTTGTAACCAGAAGTCAGACTTGCTAACTGACTACCTCAAATATTCATAAACACAGTACACCCACTTATCATCCTTTCTGGGAAGTTGTATTTCTTCAGAGATTGCAGATATTTACAA
This sequence comes from Tokudaia tokunoshimensis, assembly GCA_036184795.1. Classification (NCBI taxonomy): domain Eukaryota; kingdom Metazoa; phylum Chordata; class Mammalia; order Rodentia; family Muridae; genus Tokudaia; species Tokudaia tokunoshimensis. The sequence goes on along the minus strand of BTHU01000015.1, from coordinate 38,101,808 downwards.
ACAGATTCTTTTGTAATCTTCTGTCAGGACATTTTTCGCTTCAAGGCTGTAGACAGAAGGAACCTCAGAAATAATTTGCTTCTATTTTCAAATTTCAGAAGTACAGTTGTAAATTCAGAACTTCTGTGCCCAGTCAACGCAATGCCCCTGACTAGCTAAAGACTAGCAATGATGGGACAAACTGTTAGGTGCACTGAAGTCACTTATTCTTTCAAAAGGAAAAATACTTTCTTGTGGGCTAGCCTATTAAGAAGACACAACTAATTTTTTTAAGTGCTCAAATTGTACACATATGAAGATGTATTTAAAATAGCCCACCAATCTTACTCAGATATAGATAGATAGATAGATAGATAGATAGATAGATAGATAGATAGATAGATAGATAGACGGACTCCCCAAAAAATAATGAAACCAAGAAAAACAACAAACAAACAAACAAAAAACCATACAAGAAGACTACCCAAGCGAAATGGCCACCAGCAGCACAGACAAACTATGAACATGGTAGAATACTACATAGTATCAAAGGTGAGTCAACGGCAACCAGTGGCACACAGCAGTAAACAGCGCACCTCATAATCAATGCTCAGCAAAGTCTCAGAAGTAGGTAAGAGAGAGGGGGCAGACAGACAGGTCCATTTTCCTCCTTCACTGGGTAAGGAAGGGGATGTCATGTGTCCTCTTCATGAACTCTCAGGAACACACCCTGGGACCCAGGATCCCTCCCAGCTCCCTTCCCTACCAGCCACTTTCCCAACAGTCTTGCCACCTAGAGCTAAAAAGAAAGCTGGCTTGTGTTGTTGTTGTTCTTCCAGTTTTGTGGTGACTAGTTGAATACTACCGGGTATTTTCTTAATTTGTCTTTCTTCCTTTGACAAGTTCAATTACCAGATTTATAAAGTCCAGTTTCAATAAAAATTTAGTATCCCATGAAAATACTGTCAAATGGATGATATGGATATGTAAAATGCATAGGCATAGGTACATATGATTTGAACTTGTAATTTGTGTCAGTTTTTAATGTGATTTAGACATTAGCAACACCTGATTTTATCAGTACACATTTCTCTTGCATAGACATCCCTAACTTATGCTCATGTATGCATGGAGGCTCTCCCCTTTCATGAGTCTTACAAGGCTGATGCGAAGGACGTTTCCCTTGTACAGATGCATCATGCATTGGGATGAGAGCAGTTGCCATTAATCCCTGAGCTCCCTTCAGGTGCCATGTTCAGAGCTAGCCCATGCCAACTCCTGCTTATTCCAATTTTCAGGTAGGCATGCTTTTATCTTTCAGAAGAGGCTAGTTAGATTAACACCATCTCAGCGAATTACAAAGCACCTGTTTTTCAGAAAACCACTACTTCACAATTAGTTACACTGAATAGAGAAATAAGGCCCTATTTAATGTTTTCAAAACCTGCAATTCTTAAAAATCACATGGATATCACATCAATCTGAATTCCGCCCTTACAGATTTATTACTTAAAGATAAGTAGGCTACAATTTTAAAGCAAAATAAAATATACAACAGGTAGACGAAAGAACCATTTCAGTTTCTTGTTTTGATTTATCTCTGAAACAATACAAAAGCACATTGGATTCAATAATCATTTATTGCCTTTGGGGTTCATAAAGGAACGACTATCTAGAGATTTGAAACGTTGGTATGTGGCAATGTAACTTCTCAGAAAGCCATAAGGAATTACTACAACTTTCTCATCTCCATCTAATCAACTATTAACAAGAACATCTGACCCCAAACCACAATAAAAACAGAGATAAACTGTTTGGGACAAGAGCTGAATAAAGGGAGAGTTAAGTCTGTCCTCCCCTTGCTTCTGTAGTCAGAAGCAGGTGCTAAAGACTGAGGTTTGGTGTGGTAGAAGGACTTCCTCTTTCAACACAGAGAGATGACCCTTTCTCTATTTTACTGCTCATTTTCAGTGACAAGAGTTTATGCAAACATATGATCTCTGATGCAAAACGGTAGCCAGATGTTACAGCCCCTAGTCAGTGTTTATATGTGGGGTGGGGTGGGGTGGGGTGGGGTGGGGTGAGTCAGACATTTTTTCACAGAGGCCTCCTTGCCCTTCCTATGATTCTCAAAGGCTATCCACCTTACCTTAAGGCTATTACTATTCAGTAAAGGATCCCAAGTTGTAACCCATCAGCAAATACATATTGAGTAAGTCACAAAATAGTAACAAGCTCCTTTCTGGCCTAGCTGTATTCATTATTTTTCTGTTTGCTTCTTCTATATAGAGATAAAGACCACTGTTCCACCCCTAAATCAAGGCATGGTCAGATAGCTTGCTTAAGCTAAAGAGCTCAAATAGCAATTACAAAAGAAAAAGAGATTGTTGAAGTCCCATGTGTTGATGAGTCTCCTCTGTTGCGATGAAGTCCATTGCAATCATGTAAATGTGCCAAACCATACTTATTGAGGGAGCAGATGCATGGAGGGAAGCTCCTGACATCCTTCTAAGGCTGCAGACACACAGCAAGGTCACTCAATGCCATCTGCCCCCAGGTGAACATCACAGACCACAGAAACCCCCCTAGTCAAGCTAGTCGGGACAACAAAAGTGCTCTTTGAAGCAACTAGACTCACCGCTACAGCAAACTAGCCTTAAGGAAAGTATTGGCTCTATATGCTCCTGGGACAGTATCAAGCATATATGATTATGTTCTTTTTATCATCTTGTTCTTTATTTTAGACTTTCAGAGGGGGAAAAAGACATAGAATGATCCTCCTCTCACGCAAGTGAGCATCAGAAATCGCAGAGGTCTTCAGAAAACCTCTTTAGTACAGGTGTTTCTGAAGTTTTGGGTGGGACTGAGAATATCCTTGCCCAGCAAGTTCCACGGAGCTGTCTTCATGTCTGATAATTCTGCTGGCCTGTAGTCCACACTCTGCAAACTACTTCCCTAAGTCCACAATATAGTAATTACATTCAGCAAATAATTGTTCATCATAGTCTGTGTCCATGGGAGAGTAAAATTGAAGTCTGGGAAAGACAACAACTCTGATTAAACATAGATGATAGATAGATAGATGATAGATAGATAGATAGATAGATAGATAGATAGATAGATAGATAGATAGATGATAGATAGATAGATGATAGATAGATAGATAGATAGATAGATAGATAGATAGATAGATAGATGATAGATAGATGATAGATAGATAGATAGATAGATAGATAGATAGATAGATAGATGATAGATAGATAGATAGATAGATGATAGATAGATAGATAGATAGATAGATAGATAGATGATAGATAGATGATAGATAGATAGATAGATAGATAGATAGATAGATAGATAGATAGATGATAGATAGATGATAGATAGATAGATAGATAGATAGATGATAGATAGATAGATAGATGATAGATAGATAGATAGATAGATAGATAGATAGATAGATAGATAGATGATAGATAGATAGACAGATAGATAGATAGATAGATAGATAGATAGATAGATAGATGATAGATAGATGATAGATAGATAGATAGATAGATAGATAGATAGATAGATGATAGATAGATAGATAGATAGATGATAGATAGATAGATAGATAGATAGATAGATAGATAGATGATAGATAGATGATAGATAGATAGATAGATAGATAGATAGATAGATAGATAGATGATAGATAGATGATAGATAGATAGATAGATAGATAGATAGATAGATAGATGATAGATAGATAGATAGATAGATAGATGATAGATAGATAGATAGATGATAGATAGATAGATAGATAGATAGATAGATAGATAGATAGATAGATGATAGATAGATAGACAGATAGATAGATAGATAGATAGACAGACAGATAGATAGATAGATGATAGATAGATAGATAGATAGATAGATAGATAGATAGATGATAGATAGATAGATAGATAGATAGATGATAGATAGATGATAGATAGATAGATAGATAGATAGATAGATGATAGATAGATAGATAGATAGATGATAGATAGATGATAGATAGATAGATAGATAGATAGATGATAGATAGATGATAGATAGATAGATAGATAGATAGATAGATAGATAGATGATAGATAGATAGATAGATAGATAGATAGATAGATGATAGATAGATAGATGATAGATAGATAGATAGATAGATAGATAGATAGATAGATAGATGATAGATAGATAGATAGATAGATAGATAGATAGATAGATAGATAGATAGATAGATAGATAGAAAGAAAGATACTGATACAGACACTGTGAGAGCTATCGAGCAAAACTATAGCAAGGGTTATTAAGTATCTATGTGTTTGATGAATAATGAGATATAGACAGAAAAAAATAAAAAGCACCATGCACCTTTCTTCTCACTTAATACCCCCAATATGCTTCTTTCTAAATATATGGACTATGTAGTTAGTCTACAATAATTTCTCAATATTTCCCCTTTCATAACTCCATTATTAAAGTGCCAGTCTAGTTTCCACCTTCCAATTATGTTACTGATATGTCATATGTGCTGAAAGCAATAACCCTGACCGTAGGAATATTGAACTTTGTCCCCCACATGACTCATGTCATAATGTGAACATTACAGTCCTGCTGTGGGATTGCTAACATGTCGACCTGGCCTAAAGCAGTCTCAGTTGCTTTGGTCCTTTGTTTGATTTTCTTTCACACGATGTGGGCAGGTCATAGAACACATGACTCTTCTAAATCTACCTCCTTAATTTCCTGCATTTCATATCTAAGGTGAAGATTATAGGTTTTGCTATGAATGAATATGTTTCATTTCCTGTGTTAAAATAGATAAAAAATAATATTTGTCATTTTCCTGGTTAAGCCAAGAAGTACTGCATTTTTGTGAGTTCCTTAAAAACAGCAGAGTACATATTTTTATTTTCAAAAAACTGAGGTGTCCTTATTAAAAAACAAACAAACATACACTTAAGCAATCTAAAGATTAGTCTGTGATGTGGGATCTAGGGGCATATCACTAATTCTCTTTCACTCATCTTCCGATTCCTTATCTGGTTAAAAAAACAAAGAGTGGTGGCAATAGCCTTGAGTCCTGCCTACATGTCAGAATCACCAAACCATTCTACACATCTTCAGACAGCAGCAAAACCCTGCACTACATAAGTAAAAGCCTCTGCAGAAAGAGCTCAGGGATCAAGGTCGTTTAAATTCCCAGGGAATTTCAACACACCGTCAAGGTTGAATACAACTCAGGAGGGTCTCCAGCATCCTTGGACTACCCATGGGGCCTCAAGGTGGGCTGTATAAACATCACCTGAGGGGCTGGGAAATGCTTACTGTTATGAAGACCCAATCTAGTTCCTGTTTGCCCGAGCCTTGGAAGACACCTAAAATCTGGTGTGACTTTATACATTCCTTTTCCTCTAAGTTTCCTCATGACTGGGAATCACTGACAAAACTAACAGGCTCAAAGCAACACACACATTTAAAAAAAAATATTCCCCCAGAAATATATTTTAAAACTCTAGAAAAATAAAACACATAAAACTAAAAAGAAATACAATGCACACATTAGTGAATTACTATACAAATCAAATTGTGCAAATAAATTCAACAACACCTAAGAGAAATGGTTCAGGAAAAATTATTCAAAATGATTTTTGTGCCCCAAATGTTATTTTTTGATCCATTAAGTTTATGAAATTATTTTAAAGATTGAGAGGCAAGGGAAAAAGTACTGCATCAGCAAATTAAAAATACAATCCCAGGTGGGGAATGTTGGCTCTTCAGAGGACACAGGTTTGGTCTCCAGCCCCACATGGCTAGTCCCAACCATCTGTCACTCCAGCTCAAGGGAACCTGACACCCTCTTTTGACCTACACCAGTACCAGGCACACAGGTGATGAACATACACGTATGTAGGCAAAATATTTATGCATACAAATTAATTTGAGAATAAAAAATTAAAATCCTGGACATGGCCTTTTGAACACATTTCTTAAATATTTAATTGACAAACTTTTGTCCATATAACATTTTTCAAAGCATTCATGAGTTGGCAAACTTCAGAGAGAATTAGCCCTTTCTTTGAGGCAGAAATATTGGCTTATTAATAAAAATAACCTTTACAGCACTTGGTAAAATGGCTTAAAAGGAAGCAGCAATTATTATGAACAGATAAATGGTCTATAACTTTAATTGCTGCCAAAACATAGGTATGGGGCATTAAAACCAGTTAATCGCCGTGTTAAATACCACACTTACAGAAGTGGTAAAAGACAGAAATTTTAATGAGAAAAGCATATCATATATTTAATATTTCAATGCATTAAAAACTATTTTAATTTTAGCAGCTATTAAAGTATAATGCTATCCAAAATTAAAATGAGAAATCTTTTAACAAGGGGTTAGTCAAATTAGTCACTGGGCCTTTTAAGTGAGCATTAACATTAAGACAGGTCTAAAAGATTGCCATTTGCATTTTCCGAAGAACTCTGAAGTATTTTGCCACATCACAACATTCATTTGAAATGGTCTGCCTTCTGCATGGCGCAGGGACCAGCTAGGAGTCCCACAGCATACTTGTCCTTCCCAATGCCCACCTTTAGCACTCCCCATCAGTTTTCTCAAAAGCACATTCTACGTTAACCTGTTTCAAACAGCAGCAGAGGTGCACTGGTTAAAAGCTTCTGAGAACTGGGCAGTGGTGGCACCCGCCTTAATCCAGCACTTGGGAGGCAGAGGCAGGCGGATTTCTGAGTTCGAGGCCAGCCTGGTCTACAGAGTGAGTTCCCGGACAGCCAGGGCTACACAGAAAAACCCTGTCTTGGAAAAAACAAAACAAAACAAAAAGCAAAAGAAAACAAAACAAGCTTCTGGGAAGTGGGCACAGATCCTCTAGTGTTGGCTGCTTGTTCAACTACAAGCCTCAGAAATGGTGCCACGGCCGGGACTCCACCTCCAGGAACTCCCGGAGCCTGAGCCTAGGAAAGGATCCCAAGGATCCAAGGGATGCTGGAGGCAGAAGAGGCGCCTACTCCGAGTATGTGTGTGAAACTATGATATTTGGCAAGAAATCAACAACCCCAAGTCATCAAAAAACTAGCTGAACTACCTTAATAATCTTTAAGAGTCTCATAGCATGCCACTAGTGTGATACAAGTTTGAAATACTCGGGAGGCACCTGAATACCCGCTTAAGTGGATATCATCCCTGATGTGAGCTTTCTCTGCTCGGTCATACCTCCTGTGCCCCATCCTCCCCCCACCTTGTCCCCACCCCCATACACGTCTGCAAGGTTCACACTTTGAATAGTGACACTGCTTTGGGCACAGGGGTATCTTCCCATATCCAGTCATATCCAGCTGGAACAGTCCACCCTTGGCTTTTTAATTTCAAACATTCCTCTTTGACCTTAGCAAAATTACTCATGAGATATCTTTCTGGTAGAGAAATCCCATAGATCTCTAAGAGACTCCTTAAGTACCTGAACGAAGAGGGACTGAACAGTGGCCTCTCCCCCTGGGCTGCTGGCTGAAACCTAAGTCAGAGCTGCCTAAGTGCCAAGGGCCAAACCAAAGGCCAGACATGATTGCTGAATCCAATGGAAGTCTCCCAGGGAGTCTGAGGGACTCCGAGCTCAGGCCAAGTTCAAATCTAACCGTATCTACCCACAAAAATCATGGGAGAAAATCAGAAGACGTGCAACTGGCCCTATAGCTTCAAATGGTACCTCGGAATGAAGCCACATGGAAGTGGCTGGGACACTGACCACTGCAGCCTGGACTCATATCATTCACTAAGGCGTAAAATCAAATCTGAAAGAACACTAAGAAGAAAGTTAATCCTGCCCCTATACTGACAGATACACACATACATTTTGATATACTATTTCATTTCACCATTAAATTCTCACAGTTTTATTTAAGGATAAGATAACTCCTTGACTTAGGCAGGTAACACTGAAACCTGCAGTGTTGATGGAAATTCAATTAGAGAAATCAGTAAAGTCTTTACACCAGCCAGTGCGAACAAGCACTCCATTATAAATAGCTCTCATGAATAGTCATTTTATGTACAAATTTCGGATGCTGAAAGTTATCCACTGAGCAAGCAATTCCAGGTAATTTGCTAGTTGTGATTATTGTAATGTGTAATTTTTAGCTGTGATAATTACCCACAAGATTTAAAATACACAATCTTCAGAATAATTATGGAACCTCTATTTATTTCTTTAGGCTTGCTGCTTGAGGAAAGAGGCTGTGGATTTATGAGGCTGGGGATCTTTCTCAAGCCCTTACTGATTCATCTTCCTACTCTGTGTGTGTCCATTTCTCCGCCATGGCTTCTATCTCCTGTCAAGTGCAGCTTCTCTGAAAGTGCCAAGACAGCCAGAGTTGATCTTTCCTGGCATGGAATACCTCCTTAAGACCCTTGGTGCTTAGTCAGAAACCCAGCTGGAAGCAGACCCAACTTGCAGGGTGGGGCACAAGAGAGCTGTGGTTCACTTTTACTCCTGCTCCCTGCCATTCTGTGAAGTGATAGCTGTATTTATCTGTTCTATCATTCTAATTTCTGTCAATGAGATGGGATATAACAGTAGTGGAAACTTAAAATAATCCGGAGGTTGATTAATATGAGTAATACACTTTTAAGACACTGGAAATAAACCACGGATTTGTGATGTTACACACCTTGGAGGAACTACACATCTTTCAATTGCAATTATTTTAAATATGCATTTCTTCTAAAATGTACTCCAGCTTAATGATGTTTATTTAAGGCAAGAAAAAGTTAATAAAAACAGTAAGGCATGCTATTACAGGAGCAAATGTTAGTTAATGTTACCAGTATGTTTCTTCTTTTGATCCAAGAGCCTGTATGCTTTCTTTAAGCTACAACTTAATCCCATGAAACTGGCAGCACTCAGATGGCACTCTGACTGCATATTGAAACTACCCAGCTGCAGCAGTTTACATAGAGAGTAGATGACTTTTGAAAATGGCTTCTTAAATATAAACCATGGAAACAATTACCATGAGACATATGTGAGATGCAGCACTTCAAGTGTGGTTAGGACAAATACATAGCATATTTTAAGACTGTATAAATAAAAAAATATAAAATATTTTATTAAGAATTCATTATTCTGGGCTAGCAGGATGATAGAGGCACCTGCCAACAAATCTGAAAACCCAAGTTCTAGCCACAGGGCTACACAATCACAGTGGAAGGAGAGAACCAAGTCCTACAAGTTGTCATCTGACTTCCATACCTATGCTGTGCCAGTGTGCTCTATTACACACACACACACACACACACACACACACACCAGAATTGTTGTTAATATAAGACAATACTTAGACATTTTATGCAAAATAAAGTAATTAATAAAATGTTTCTTAAAAGATGCTAGATAATTTAAGAGGTTTTGTATTCATGTTATAGCTCGACTAGACAGGGTTGTCTCTTGAGGTCCTACTTCCAGTTCCAACTATCTCCTGCTTTATTTCTTTTTACTCTCTCATCTTTAATCACCTGTTGATGGCTTTTGAATAAATCAGACTCCTTTATGGTTTCTGTTACAGTGAGTGGCCATCCTATGCTTAATGTGCTCTCACATCAATCATCTCAAAAAGATATGTGCCTCATCCTCACTGCACCTGCCCCTCATCCTCACTGCACCTGTCCTTCATCCTCACTGCACCTGCTCCTCATCCTCACTGCACCTGCCCCTCATCCTCACTGCACCTGTCCTTCATCCTCACTGCACCTGTCCTTCATCCTCACTGCACCTGCCCCTCATCCTCACTGCACCTGTCCTTCATCCTCACTGCACCTGTCCTTCATCCTCACTGCACCTGTCCTTCATCCTCACTGCACCTGTCCTTCATCCTCACTGCACCTGCCCCTCATCCTCACTGCACCTGTCCTTCATCCTCACTGCACCTGTCCTTCATCCTCACTGCACCTGCCCCTCATCCTCACTGCACCTGTCCTTCATCCTCACTGCACCTGTCCTTCATCCTCACTGCACCTGTCCCTCATCCTCACTGCACCTGCTCCTCATCCTCACTGCACCTGCCCCTCATCCTCACTGCACCTGTCCCTCATCCTCACTGCACCTGCTCCTCATCCTCACTGCACCTGCCCTTCATCCTCACTGCACCTGCCCCTCATCCTCACTGCACCTGTCCTTCATCCTCACTGCACCTGCCCCTCATCCTCACTGCACCTGTCCTTCATCCTCACTGCACCTGTCCCTCATCCTCACTGCACCTGCCCCTCATCCTCACTGCACCTGTCCTTCAACCTCACTGCACCTGTCCTTCATCCTCACTGCACCTGTCCTTCATCCTCACTGCACCTGCCCCTCATCCTCACTGCACCTGTCCTTCATCCTCACTGCACCTGTCCCTCATCCTCACTGCACCTGCCCCTCATCCTCACTGCACCTGCTCCTCATCCTCACTGCACCTGCCCCTCATCCTCACTGCACCTGTCCTTCATCCTCACTGCACCTGCCCCTCATCCTCACTGCACCTGTCCTTCATCCTCACTGCACCTGTCCTTCATCCTCACTGCACCTGTCCTTCATCCTCACTGCACCTGTCCCTCATCCTCACTGCACCTGCTCCTCATCCTCACTGCACCTGTCCTTCATCCTCACTGCACCTGTCCTTCATCCTCACTGCACCTGTCCTTCATCCTCACTGCACCTGTCCTTCATCCTCACTGCACCTGCCCCTCATCCTCACTGCACCTGTCCTTCATCCTCACTGCACCTGTCCTTCATCCTCACTGCACCTGCCCCTCATCCTCACTGCACCTGTCCTTCATCCTCACTGCACCTGTCCTTCATCCTCACTGCACCTGTCCCTCATCCTCACTGCACCTGCTCCTCATCCTCACTGCACCTGCCCCTCATCCTCACTGCACCTGTCCCTCATCCTCACTGCACCTGCTCCTCATCCTCACTGCACCTGCCCTTCATCCTCACTGCACCTGCCCCTCATCCTCACTGCACCTGTCCTTCATCCTCACTGCACCTGTCCCTCATCCTCACTGCACCTGCCCCTCATCCTCACTGCACCTGTCCTTCAACCTCACTGCACCTGTCCTTCATCCTCACTGCACCTGTCCTTCATCCTCACTGCACCTGCCCCTCATCCTCACTGCACCTGTCCTTCATCCTCACTGCACCTGTCCCTCATCCTCACTGCACCTGCCCCTCATCCTCACTGCACCTGCTCCTCATCCTCACTGCACCTGCCCCTCATCCTCACTGCACCTGTCCTTCATCCTCACTGCACCTGCCCCTCATCCTCACTGCACCTGTCCTTCATCCTCACTGCACCTGTCCTTCATCCTCACTGCACCTGTCCTTCATCCTCACTGCACCTGTCCCTCATCCTCACTGCACCTGCTCCTCATCCTCACTGCACCTGTCCTTCATCCTCACTGCACCTGTCCTTCATCCTCACTGCACCTGCCCCTCATCCTCACTGCACCTGCCCTTCATCCTCACTGCACCTGCCCCTCATCCTCACTGCACCTGCCCTTCATCCTCACTGCACCTGTCCTTCATCCTCACTGCACCTGCCCTCATCCTCACTGCACCTGTCCCTCATCCTCACTGCACCTGCCCTTCATCCTCACTGCACCTGTCCTTCATCCTCACTGCACCTGCTCCTCATCCTCACTGCACCTGCTCCTCATCCTCACCGCACCTGCTCCTCATCCTCACTGCACCTGCTCCTCATCCTCACTGCACCTGCCCTTCATCCTCACTGCACCTGCTCCTCATCCTCACTGCACCTGCTCCTCATCCTCACCGCACCTGCTCCTCATCCTCACTGCACCTGTCCTTCATCCTCACTGCACCTGCCCCTCATCCTCACTGCACCTACTCCTCATCCTCACTGCACCTGCTCCTCATCCTCACTGCACCTGCTCCTCATCCTCACTGCACCTGCCCTTCATCCTCACTGCACCTGTCCTTCATCCTCACTGCACCTGCTCCTCATCCTCACTGCACCTGCCCCTCATCCTCACTGCACCTGTCCCTCATCCTCACTGCACCTGCTCCTCATCCTCACTGCACCTGTCCCTCATCCTCACTGCACCTGTCCTTCATCCTCACTGCACCTGTCCTTCATCCTCACTGCACCTGCCCCTCATCCTCACTGCACCTGTCCTTCATCCTCACTGCACCTGCCCCTCATCCTCACTGCACCTGCCCTTCATCCTCACTGCACCTGTCCTTCATCCTCACTGCACCTGCCCTCATCCTCACTGCACCTGTCCCTCATCCTCACTGCACCTGCCCCTCATCCTCACTGCACCTGCCCCTCATCCTCACTGCACCTGCCCCTCATCCTCACTGCACCTGTCCCTCATCCTCACTGCACCTGTCCCTCATCCTCACTGCACCTGCCCCTCATCCTCACTGCACCTGTCCTTCATCCTCACTGCACCTGTCCTTCATCCTCACTGCACCTGTCCTTCATCCTCACTGCACCTGCCCCTCATCCTCACTGCACCTGCTCCTCATCCTCACTGCACCAGTCCCTCATCCTCACTGCACCTGCCCCTCATCCTCACTGCACCTGCCCCTCATCCTCACTGCACCTGCCCCTCATCCTCACTGCACCTGTCCCTCATCCTCACTGCACCTGTCCCTCATCCTCACTGCACCTGCCCCTCATCCTCACTGCACCTGTCCTTCATCCTCACTGCACCTGTCCTTCATCCTCACTGCACCTGTCCTTCATCCTCACTGCACCTGTCCTTCATCCTCACTGCACCTGCCCCTCATCCTCACTGCACCTGTCCTTCATCCTCACTGCACCTGCCCCTCATCCTCACTGCACCTGCCCTTCATCCTCACTGCACCTGTCCCTCATCCTCACTGCACCTGCCCCTCATCCTCACTGCACCTGTCCTTCATCCTCACTGCACCTGTCCCTCATCCTCACTGCACCTGTCCCTCATCCTCACTGCACCTGCTCCTCATCCTCACTGCACCTGTCCCTCATCCTCACTGCACCTGCCCCTCATCCTCACTGCACCTGTCCTTCATCCTCACTGCACCTGTCCCTCATCCTCACTGCACCTGTCCCTCATCCTCACTGCACCTGCTCCTCATCCTTGCTGCTCCTCCTCTTCACTTGTTGTCTACTGCCTCTGTACTGTTACATAACTGGTGATTCAGGGTCCATGGTCATTTATGTAAACCACAGCCATACAGCCATCTATGGTCATCCCTCTGGCTACAATCTATTAACTATAACACACTTTTTAAAATTCTTTCAGGACTATCCTTCTAAAGCACAGGTCAGAGAACTTCATTCATCACCTGAGGCAAATGATGGCCTAATTTTAAAAAGTCTGTGTTTCTGAAAATTTATTTTCACAGAACTGACCATACTTCCCGTGACATCTCTCTTGAAGACATCTGACCCAACCCACTACTAAAGTGTTCCCCTCTCTAAGACATATTAGGAGCCCTGTGTTTACAGCACTGTTCTTTCACAAAGCCAAATTTGTGGTACCATCAAAACACCACTCATCTCCTACCAAAGCCCCAGTCTTAGATGTAAGAACTAAGCTTTTTACGCCTGGGAGACCCCATACTTTTATCCAGGATTCTACCATCACAGTTCCTTAAGTTATATTCAAAGAACTGTCACTGGCGAATGCTTCTTAAGGGGAAAAAGTCTAAGAATGGGAGGGAACATGGGAAAAAAAGGGGATTTTTTTAAGACAGACAACAAGTTACACGAATTACAACATTCCCAGAGTTGTCTGTAGACAGCAGGCACTTGAGAAGTTAAAGGGTTAAATGGTTAGTAAATAAAGAGCAAACCAGATGAAACTTGTTCTGGCTCTAAAACCTCAGAAGTTTGGGGAGGTATCTGGTTTTGTTTTTTCAGTTACTGAGACATTACATGTAGCATATGTAGAATTAAAGAAAGGACTTCTATGCCCACACAGATCAACACAAAGTCTTAGGAAAGATCCTACCAAGCTAAGCCAGTGCTGGGAGCTATAGTTTATTGGTAGAGAGGTGACCTAGCACATACTACTAATACCAACCAACCAAACAAACAAACAGACAAAAAACATAGTCAGCACGCAAAGGAACCTGAGCAAAATGAAGTCAAGTCCTCCATGGCAAATTACTTATACTCTCCAGTATTCACTGATCACCACTTTAAACCAAAAGTGTAATTTGTCACTTTGTATAGTTTAATGAACTGATTCTGTAAGAGCTCTCTAAAGAGGAGGAGGTGGTGAGTGGGAGATCCTTATCTAGCGTCAGGAAGCGGATATTCTTTTTAAAGGTCACAGAGCTAGACCGGGGCTTGGCCCCTATCTAAGCTGTTCCAAACATCTGGCTGAAAAACCACTCAGATATATGAAAGTTGCCACTGCCCTCACTAAAGCGGTTCCGTTGATTTGGAACTGAAAATTAATAAGAGAAAACAACAGAAAAGGGATAGAACATAACTTGGAGCTCATGCGAAATGCTCATCAATATCTTGGAATGCTTTGAAAACAAAGTTGATTGTTTTCTCTCTCTTTTCCTAGTGTAAAGCAATTCAAATGAGCTATGAAAGACATTCCTTATTAGTGATGAACAAGCACTGTCAGTAATGCTACAGAGGTGTGTATGTGAAAACAATATGATCAAAAGAGAAACATCTAATCACAGAGCGCACCACTTTCAGAATTTTCTCATTGCTCTTTTAGCCAAACCTACTAGAAGAGTCTGGGAAAAAAAAGAAGTATACAGGTCTGTTCATTAATAATTGCAATTTGCTATGTGTTTTTTAAAAAAAAGAATTTAGAGAGGTATTTAATTCTCACTTCAATGTGTTATTATTCATATATTTAAAGAATTTTTTTTTAAATCTTAAAAGAGTAAGACCTTTCCCTTGTCGTTTTGTACAAACCTATCCTCTGAAGCAAGCTCAAAAACTCATGACCACCAGGAAGAGACCTCAGGGAAGGTGTGCTATTGCCCTCAGAACCACCACCGCAGCAAAATGTCCCTTCGCTGCCATGCAGGGAGAAGCAGGGAGAACAGGCCTGGGAGGGGATCTCCATGAACCTCAATCGGTACTGGTATTCTAGCACTGTGCATGCGATAAATGCACACCCTCTCTGTATACTTAGAACACAAGACACCCAGAAGGAAGCAGCTTATAGAATTTCCCTGAATGCCACTATTCATTGTTCGTCCTCTAGCTATTTGGTCAAGCTTAGCTTTTTAAACATAAGTATTATCAGCCTCCTTCATGAAGACCTTCTAAAAAATTAATTGTGAAAATATCTTGCACAGTGTGTGTGTGTGTGTGTGTGTGTGTGTAATTAAGACAATCTACCAGTCGACATGAAGTGAGCACTGATTGCTCTTAGATAGGACCCAATTGTTAGGCTACCAACACCCATGTCAGGCAGCTCACATGTAACATGCATGCCTGTAATACCAACCTCAAGGGATCAGACACCCTCTTCTGACTCCACAGGCCCCTGTACTCACACATGCATATTTACAGACAGACATACTCCCATACACATAAATAAAAATAAAAGGCTAGCTAGAGCTACATGGTTTTCAGGTAAAAGGTTGTTTTTTAAGTGTGTGTGTGTGTGTGTGTGTGTGTGTGTGTAATTAAGAATTTAACAAAATATGATCAAGCTAAAACATTTATTTAATGGTCTTCCTACAAATCTTACATCATAACTAATATTTAGCAATTAATTACATGTTGCTCTAAGAAACAACATGTGTATTCATGTTGCCGTCTTTACTAGAAAGACACACTTTCCAAGTATCCATTCTCCTGAGATCCATAAGTATAAAAACAGGGATCATATTCTCTATTCTCATTGTTATGTGAGTTCCGTGCACCTTTCTGTGTCAGTGGCTGAAATGAAAATGCAGAAAGACCCAGTGCTAGGGCAGAGTCACGCCCACACTGAGTAATTTAGGACTGAGTTCAGCTATGTGCCATGTTCGATGACAGGCAGCACTGGCAGAGGAGTGGCACACAGCTGGGTATTTAGAAATATATACATACATACATAGATACATACATACATACATACATACATACATACAAGTGGGAAGATGAGAACAGAAAACATGCACACTCCAAAGATGTCTTTAAACACGTTCATTTCATTATACTCCCCTATATTTTAATAAAATTTTAAACGGAAGATACATTTGAATTGCATATTGAGAGATAACTAATGTAGCCCAACTTAGTGACACAAATGGAATATGACTACTAAAACTGTGTCACTAGTCGCCTGATTTCTCTGAAAGCAAGGTCAGCATGAGAACTTGCTGCTGCACAGTAGGAAGATGTAGCCACACAGCAACTCACTACTCTTCCGAAAGCACTGGTAGACTGCTCTTAACCTTGTAAGGCATGTGTACATGTATATACTTGCTTACACATACCAGGTGAGTCAAGGACAGCGACAACACAGTCTGCAATCTTAGCACCCAGTGCTTAGGTGGGAGAGGCAGAAGGACAGCTGGAAGTTCCAAGCCAGGCTGGGTTACATAGTGAGACCTTGTGTGTATAAATGAGTAAAGAAATCCTAGCCAGCATCTGAGATTCATCTTGAACTCCTGTGTGTGTAATAAAAGCTCTTCGTCCTCTCTGCTCACTCCTGTTTAGAGTTGTTACAGCCATAAATTTAAAGGCAGGGATAAGGAATGCGGACACATCCCAGGCTGGGCCAGCAAACTACCACCCTGTTTTGTTTCGGTTTTTTTTTTTTTACTGTTTTGTTTTGTTTTATTTTCCAAATCCTGGTTGGTTAATTTCTTTATCAAACAGATAAGAGTTCAGACGGTCAAAGGTCCCAAACACACAAATCAATGAAAGTAGGGAAACAGTAAGGTGGAATGATGTCTGAAGCGAAGAGACTCTAAGAAAGCAGCAGCCTGCACTCCGTAACAAGAACTAGAATTGCAAAGAGCGAGGCTCAAGTCCTGACAAAACCTCATCTGTACGCAAGCACAAGGAACACCTTTAAAACTGTGGACTGACTTGGAGAACTGTAAGCTAATGTCCCACCAAGTCCAAAAGTCAGACTCTGCAAAGAAGTTCGCTCACTGGTCATGTAGGGAGGCTGCCAAGTGGGTTAAAGACTTCTGCTCTGTACTGACAGCAGCTGCTAATGAACTGCCCTGTGGTGATGCCAACTCAAAGCAATAGCTACTGCAGAATGTGTTCTCGGCTTGTTCATTGACATCAACTAAATTTCTTAATGGTCACGACAGCATTTTCAAATACTACACGGAGCTTCCCTGGCCTGCAAGCTTATTTTCTCCCTTGGGAGAAAACAGAATTTTACCATTAAACTACTGGGGATCACTCCTGTGTGGGATAGATTTATTTAAAGCAGTTAATTTTTCACTCGAGGCACCCAGACTTCACATTTGAAGAGGCTTTCTGTAACTTGCCCAGCTGGACTACCTTCAGAAAACAAGAGCCAATCAGAAGCTAAGGATCACCTGAAGCCACAGAGGGAGAATCACCAGTGCCCAGGTCGCTTACACACTGAGCAGCCCTGTGCCCACAAGAGAATGTGAACTAGTCACAAGAGAAGACAGAATTTACACGCACAAAGCATTTCATTTGGAACACAGAAGGAAGTTGGAGTTTTCTTGTTTGTTTTGAAAACCCAATCCCAGAAGAAAAACACAAAACAAAACAAGATTTTAATTTCTTTGTACTTTCTATTAGATACAAGAGCCTCCAATTCCCAGGAAACATGGGGTGAGTTTGACTATTCATCTACTATATTTGATATATTCTTCTTAGTCTATGTTTAAAATTCTATTGAACTCACTAAGCGCACCTATTCCACAACTTATATGGTTCAGAAGACACATGTTTAAACCCCATTAACTCTCCACTTTATTGCTACTTTTTATTATCAAAGTAATCAGATACCAGAAGAAAAGCATTAGCAGATATGTATGTGATTAGAAACAATCCTTTTTCACCGTAATCCCAGTGATTAAAAGGCAGTTTCAGGAAACCATAATTAGGCTTTTCCCTGAATTGCAGAGGAGCCCTGCCGAGCAACTCCAAAAGTAGGCCTTTCCTTGCAATTTTGAGACAGATCCAAGTTGATAAAACTCAATTTTCTGAGCCAATACAAACAGAGCTGGCTGAGAGACATAGTTCACAGTTTTCAATATAGGAGGAAATAAAGAGCAGCAAGACCTCTGCCTGTGAGGACGGCAGGCCAGGAGAGCACCGCAGAGCCCTACAGAGGACAGTTGGCAGACGCGTCTTTGCTCTTCCCATTCCGACATGAATCTTATGTGAGATAACCGCTGAGCCGTTCCCTGATGACAGTGTTAAATACACTCACGATCTTATGTCAGAGCCCTAATTCTTTACTCCCAACTTAATCACCACGTAAATGGCCAGTTTGTCAATGTCTTTCTCTACAAAATATAAATAAAAGTCATCACCTTTCATGTCTCAAAGCTATTTAAAAAACTGAGATGGTAAAATGCGTTTTCAAGGATGACGTGAAGGATAAAAACACATATATTAAATCAAAGACAATAATATTCCAATGATGGTCAAAGCTAACATCCTGGGGCAACGTTTTCAGATAGGTGAAATCTGGCAACTAAATAAACACTAGAAGGAAACAACGGCAAGTCATTTTCCCCAAAGGGAATAACTGGGACAAAGTCACTAAGAAAAAGTCTAGAAAATATCTCACTTCATAGTCACAAATGCAAACAAAACATAAGGAAGTAAAAAAAAAACATCAAATCAAACACAGCCTCCAATTGGGTCTCTCCAGGAGGTTAATCTCAATCTTGCCTTGTTTCATAGAGAAAAGAAATTTAAAGAGCGATAATGCCAGATATGGGGATAAAAGAAATCTCATTTTACAGATAAATGTTACTCAATTACCTACATTATAACCTAGCCCAAGAGAGCAACACCAGAATCATGTGTCAGCACATTTACAACAGAATTGATAAGCACAGGTATTTTGAGAAAAATTATTAAAAGCCATCTTTTAATTTCCTTGTAAATAGTCATATTCCTCTTCACTATAAAATGAATTAAAATTAAAATTGCAAATTAGTTTTAACTGTCAATTATTCCTCAGTGAAGCCAAACAGAAATTAATTTTTCAAGATCTATAAAATTATGCCCTGCAGGGCCACAAGCAATAGTAGATTTATAATTCAAAGAGAAATAGTAGAGAATGTGTAATTTTGTGGAGAAAGATTCACCTTTCTGGTGCTAAGCTGCAGTGCGTGTGGAAACAGTACTAGGACATCATGGGTGGGCTAACCCCAGAAGCACTTGGGGAAGAACAGCTATCCCTGCTGGACACTTGTAAAGCCATTACTACTTGGCTCCAGCCCCACTTCTGGCAATCTGCTCTCTCCTCCTTCACATCAGGCAGCCGTTCTGTGAAGAACAGACACAGCCAGACATCCTCCTGCAAATCATTCTGGACAATCTTGTGCGACCAGAGTTACTAAGATGGGAAAGGTGAGGGGTGGCGCTGGAACTACAAGGAAGTCTACCTTCAAGTGAAATTCAACCAAACATTTTGGTTGAGTTCGTGGCTATATCATTGCTATTACTATCACTCATAAAAAAAAAAATCAATTGGATTTTAAGGCAGAACAATTGCACAAAATCAAAGTAACCTCAAGTCTAAGCATGTTTGAAATAAAACTAAAATTTTCCCACCCAAAGCTTTTATGTGCCTTACTGTTCCTATGATCATGGAAGATAATGAGAAAAGCATAACACAATAAAAAACAAACTTACAAACTAGAATCTGCCAATATACCTAAATCCTCATCCCCAAGAAAGTTACTTCCCTTTTGTTTTGTTTGATTCGAATGTCATATTTAACTACTTAAATCAGTGAAAAGGTCTAGCCTATTTATTCTGGAAGCAAATACTCTGATGTTTCAACAGAAGTACTTTGTCCACGTGAGCACCTTCTATCACGGAATAGAGGAGAGAAGTTAATTTAGGGAAGAGATGTTGTCAAGTGACCAAAGTACTCGACTACTTAAACTCATCTGATGATTTCAGAATCTTTAATAGGCTAAAAAGTATGCACAGAAAAGTAGAGTGCAGAGTTTTAATTTAGGAAGATACAACTGTTCTCCTATGCTAGTCAATTGCTTGTTTTTGTTTTTGTTTTTGTTTTTGGTAGGAGAAAGTGACTAGGTCTATAAACAAGACTACCAGCAAAAGCAAAATGCTGTAATAACAGCATTATCTCTGACTTGATTTCACAACAGTTTAACCTACAAAGCAGAAATCCTTCCACGGTATCAGCATTTACACTAACACCACTGAGCTTCCGGTTTTCTAAAATGTTAGGGATCACTTGGCTAGGTTTAGTTTCATGAACAACAGAATACAGCCAAATTCTGATTACATTAAATGAGGGCAGGAAGTTCGTCAAAAAAATCAAATTAACAGATTCATTATTAGCCAATGTGGGGTGAAAGTAAGAAGTAGGACATACAGATCATTTTGTGTGTTTTTGTTTGGTGTGTGTGTGTGTGTGTGTGTGTGTGTGTGTGAGTGTGTTTATTTGACTCAATAATCCTGGAAACTTCCAACTCTCATTTACAGAAATATACTATAAACTGAATTTTGCACTCAATGACATACAAAAAAAATCATCAGTGTAAAGGCCACTCTTTCTTTCAGTGTCATTCACTGGACAGAATGCCCAAAAGCTGCACAGCCACGTTAATACTCTCTTTCCTATTGTATAGTAATAGAACTATATTTCTAAATTAAATCTTTATCTTTAGAGTGAAGTTCTATTGAAGCTTTATGATTTACTTATTTTGTTTCATACACATGAGTGTTTTGTCTGCATATAGAGTTAAGTAGCAGGGGCAATGTTTCACTTGAACCTAGGAAAAATATGTAACATAAAAGAGACCAGAACCACTTAACAATTTCATGATAGTTCCAGAGCAACACATAAAACTCATTATAATAACAAAAGGAAATACCTCATTATATGAAACCGTATTTTGCTTAACCAATTTCCATTTTCACACATATAAACTCCAGTTTACACTTTTATCTGTAATTATGTTTTCTTTCTCCTTTTTGCATTTATATATAAACATATTCTTTGTACACAAGGTGTACACAGGGTCTTTACTCTGCTAAGGACAAGATGACAGTTCTCTATGGGATAACTTGAAGTATCTCTAAATGGGTGGTCACTGGAAAGGTGCTCAAGGAAAGATGCATGCAAGGAAGGATGTGTCTCAGCAGTTTTAACTGTTCCATGACTAAGGCCCCTTCTCAGGATGGGCAGAATCCTAACAGATGCCACTGCATATTGCCCAATCTAACTGGTGAAGATTCTGCACCCAAGCAGAGAGAGCTATTTGGGAGGAGTGTAACTTGGTTCTCTTCCTTTGGAAGAAGAAAAAGAAAACTAAAACAATGTTCACAATCAGTTACAAGCTGGGAGGCTAATACCTACTCAGGCACACTCAGGGCCAAAGGAAACAAACTTAGGAAGTTTAGAGTCAGGGGTAAAACAAGGACTCTTTAGATATGATGGGAAAGCATGGTCTCCTATAAAAAGATCTTTCCAGCCAACAGTTAGCCTTTGTTCCCAAACACTCTATTTTGTTTGGCTTTTCTATCTTGCATTTTCACTGAGAAATACCAATCAACACACAGCATGGTTAAAGCTTACACGGTGGCATTATCTAGAGAACTGAGCAGCTGCTCTCACCATGCTGTCAGCATTTGGTGTTCTCCGTAACGTCAGAGCTTCTTAAAGGAAAGCAGCAGACCTGCTCCTCCGGAGGAGAGCAGAGAAGCCTCTGGAGTCTTGCTCCTCTCAGACCTACTGCTGGCTGACATGCTATCTTTGTACTTCTCGTATTCCTATCTGTGGTTCAGAAAAGTCCTTGTTTATAGAACCGGTTCAGGGGCCTATTCAGCCTCAGAGCTTAAGTGTGCTGAAATTAAAAGGCTGTGCTTGAATTCAGTAAGTGAAATGACAGAGGGCAGAGGGTCTAAACAGCCTAATCTTAGACCATTACAAAAGGGCGGAGAACTCAAACATCACCTCTGACATTCTCCCAGCTTCTCCTAAAAATAGATGGCAGTCTGGATTCCACAGAAACAGCTGGTTCTGGCTATGACTGGTGTCACTGACAAAAACCACCCAGAATAGGAAGGCCACTAAAATAGTGGCCTGATGCCACCTCTATCTCTCAGGCCACACAGTCATACCACTTAAGCGACTTCTGCTGAGCTAGCCAGATGCAGTGACAGGCATCTGCTTCCTTCTAGCCCTTAATTCCCATCTGCAGCTACCACAGTTTGGTACACACAAACTATTTACATAGCATTGTGAAAGAAATTTGAGGAAAAGGAGCTCAGCTTAAGGACCACTTGGGAAATTTCACATTACCTGAATACATTTACTTTCAAATCAATCAGCTTACTTTGAGACTGCTGGACAGTAGAGTTGTAGACTCTTTCTATTGCCAGTAGGATGGGGCATGCAGCTATGAAGGAACAGGTGGGTGTTTTTCTGATTTGGGTTCTGAGTAACCTCTATGTTTTCACCTTCAACTGACCTCTTCTGCTGAGCTCCAGTGTGCCTGGGTCCTCTAAACTCTACGCATGGATATTCCCCTCTAGCCTGAGTACAAAACAGTACAAGGTTCCGTAAATCTTCTACTCTTTGAGATCTAAATTACAGTGTTCCCTACCCTCCACCTCCCTGGACATTGCTTCCTTCTGATTCTGGACCCTCCAGAAATTGGCATGCCCCTCGCCAGCACCATTACTATGTTATATTTGTGGTCACAGCTTCTGACACGCGTCTGCTTTCCTATCTGTCCTCCTGAGAAGCTGGTGATTAACATGGTCTCAGTCTAAAGCCCATGGATGTGTTTTTCTGGGTCTCAGCATCCCCCAGCTCCAGATTTACAATGGCCTTGGAGCTTCCTCTGAAGCCCTTCACATGCTCTCAGGATCAATATAAGAAGGGCAAGAAGGGCTGAGTGCTAAACCTTCATTCTCTGGAAGGCAATTTTTATGTAGAAGAGACCTTGGAGGGGATGATAATCCACGGAGTCATACCAGGGATGCAAATTCAAATACCAAGCGTCTCTTTTGCTTATGCATGAGAAAATGGTATTCTGCCAACTGAACAAGTTCACAAATATGTACCTAAAACCTTGCTCAAATGTCACAGATTTGTGTCCTAAGAGGATTAAATACCACAAACATATCCTCTGCTCTGGGGAACTGTAGTGTTGGGCAGTTTGTGAATTCTGCCCTCACTTCTCAGTCTTAGGTTTTGTACATGCGTGTGTGTGTGTGTGTGTGTGTGTGTGTGTGTGTGTGTGTGTGTGCGTGTGTGTATGTGTGTGTGTGTGTGTGTGTGACTTTCCTTGGTGCACAGCATGTAGTCTATACCAAATCACATGTGTTTTCTGGTAAAGGATTCTTAAAATCAGATTGATTTTTGTGCAACTCTGGTTGGAACTCGGAGGAAGGGGACAGGTCACACACAGTGACCCAGACAGCACGGTAAGGGCAGGGCTAGTCTTCAGCTTTGCCCTTCAGCCTACCCACTGACAGGGTAACTTCACCTTCACGTTACAGTCAGACCCAGACGTTCCCACTCCTTACAGAAGTGTTAGGAAAGGCAGAGCCACAGACAGCACCTCCCTCATGCTCAGAAGCATCCTCGGTCCTGGACCCCACCACTAACTCCAATTAGAGCAGTTTGGTACATAGTATTTATTTCATTGTGGCTTGCCTTCTCCTCTGATATCGATTCAGGAGCTCAAGTATGAGCAAACAAACTGAGAAAACTCTTGGAGTAAGACCTAGCAAGCCTGGCCTCCAGAGGTCAGTTCCCAGAATGCACAGTAGAATAAGCTGCCCTCTGACCTTCATATGGCCATGCACATGCATCCACAAAACACACACAAGGACCCAAAAAGACAAAGAGTAATTCATGTTCACCAACCTGGGAGTGAGGCAAAGGAACAACCTCAAAGCTTGTGGCCATCTAAAAACTTGCTTCGGGTTTTAGAGTCAAACACCTTCTTGTGACATAGCGTGAAAAGTACAAAGCGCTTGGCGACTTGGCGTTAGTGGACATTTTGATCTGCCTTTGATTTACACTTCCTGGTGTTAAGACAGGAAAGCATTAATATAAAAAGGATGATGTCACCATAAGAGGTGACCTCAGGGCCTTCACTTTCCCGATGTATAAATCGTGCATTGCAGCAGCAGCAGGCTCTAATCTTTCAACAGATTTCACTTAAACCTGAGTTAGGACATAAAGATTCCTGAAAGTTCAAATCAACAAAATAAAATGTAAATTCGTATGAACCTGGTTTCAATTAAGCAAACAACAAACACAAAAACTCTGGAAAATGAAAATGATTCGACTTTAATTTCCCATCATCTCCTTGACCATGAAGTGAACACACTAACAGTCACTACATACATAAAATAATTTCTTCAAGCCACTTATTAAGAAGTAATAAAACTAGGCAATAATGCAGCTTGAAACAGTATCAGTAAGAAGGAGATAAAATACTAAATAAGACACGGTAACCTGGAAACAGCACTATATCTCAATATAAAATCCAACATTTCTTACATTAGTGATTGATCTTTACCATCACCATATAAACCATTTAAATCACCACTTTAAAGTATTGTAAGTGATGTCACTTCACGGCTTAGGAACCTCTGCTGGTTCCACGCATCTTCTGTAATATCAAATCCATACTTTTAAGCTTTCATTCAGTTTATCACCAACTTTATCTACTAGTCTATTTCTATTCTTACAAATAATTGTCATATTGACGGTAAAAGCAACTGTCACTTACTTCAGAACTCTACCAAATCATTCATCATTATCCTTCTGAATCCTCTCCTGTTCATTATGGTGAGTATTATACTGCCCCACTCTGAAGTAAGGACACCCTGAGACTCAAGAGAGTTAGGAGACTACCCAAATTATACTGTTAGAATGCTTCCAGAACCAAAAATCAAACAAAAAACAAAACAAAAAAGAATGTTTCCAGAAGACTTGCATGGTCCACGATTAATAGATCCAAAGTGGGAAAAGATCTAAGTAAAACCTGGGAGACCTAAGAAACCAGGCACTGAGTGGCATAGGGAAAAAAACAAACAAACAACCACTCAAGATGTATAAAATGAGTTCCAGGGACAAAATAAACAAGTAAATAGGGTAATTCAGTGACCGGGAGTGTGCCTGAGGAATGTCAATCTGGAATTAGAGATTCCATGTAACACGACAGATGGATGGAACGCTGATTGGAGCAATGGTAACAGTTTCAGACCATTAGTCCCTCCCAGGTAAACTGCAGACTTGCCTAGGATGATGAGAACAATGACAGAGGGGAAAAAAAGACAAACTGTAGTGAGAACATGCCTGCTAATATCATAGATGTATGGCACGAAAAAGTTCTGAAAATGACCATGAAATTAAACATAGACAAGCAAATGCAGGGACTCCCAAAACCAATCCAGGATCAGAGAAGATAAGCTTTGGTATTCAGGGTTCCCCATATCCACAGGAAAGGAAACATTCCTTCTACTTTTCCTTTCATATATGAAATGAATTATAAAATATGGCTGGACCTCTGCAAGCAAGACTACATGTGTTCAGAGCCAAGTTAAGACATGACATGTCTGGGTATTTGTAGGCACTTAACAGCTACGCATGCAGGATGTAGCAGAACTTAGCATAGCCACAAATATGCAGCTTGAAAAGGAAACCAGTAAAATGTCCTGCTCCTGTAAGATAATGTGGCCCTTCTTTCAACTTTTTTTCACATAGAACTTCAAGTGCGCTTTACAATGATTCTACCAAGGGGACTGTCTCTTGATGTCATGAAACATAACTAAATAATTTGGGGACCTACCCTGACATTTAGCTACTACATCTCTTCTCCAGTGTGATGATGTAAGTTGCCTTTTGAACTGAAGATGACAAACAAAACCGTGCTTTTGACAAATCTCATTCATCATTAGGAAACTTTTTTTCTTAGTAGTCATCTCCCACATGGAAAGTGGTTCCCATAACATTCACAATTTCTCGTAAATGTTATTACTTAGTTTAAAAGGTTGCAAAGCACGAGGCATTTTTCCATCCATTATAATGTAAGCCCACAAGCTCCCCAAGCAGCAGACTGAATATGATTTGATCTGTGTGTGTGTGTGTGTGTGTGTGTGTGTGTGTGTGTGTGTGTGTGTGTTCAGGAGGATTGCCAGGTATCTGGCCTCTATTAAGTTTGATGAGTGAAGTAGCCACTTAGAGCATACTAGCCCTTACCACTCCCCAAAACAATCAACACAATGTACATGGGGAAAGGAAAGGTTCATAGAGAAGAAAAGAAGACAGAGTAACAGAAAAATAGAGACTGAAATGACAGGAGATCTTGACTGTGGGTAGACACCATCCTTCTTAACCTCAGTTGGGCCATTAAATCCATCAGGACTGAAAATAGTCTTCAAATGGTTTAACATTAGATAAAACTGTCTAATAAAAACCACAACATATCATACTGAAAATTCATATGAGCATGAACTCAATGCTTGCTTTTGGTTAAGCCAGGTAGAGTTACTAAAGATTAATAGTTCATGTGACAATGACTTCATAAATTATTATACAAATTTGAAACCTGAACATCAAAGAATGTAATAGGAATAGCACACACCATCACCATGAAGATGGATTCGAGCACATAGATTTTTGCAGTGTGTGACAAGATACAGACATTCTGCCACTGGTGTTTGTTTCCTTCGTGCTGACTCTAACACTTGAAGTCTACAAGATAATTAAGTGCCTAACTCCATCTACCCTCACTAAGGAATCCAGGGATGATAGTTAATCATCTTCATATTTTGGCCAGCAGAGATCAGGAAATGGGAAAAAAGGATGCCAGTGCCGTCGCCACCCTTTAAGCCCCTTTAGGTTTTGAGGCTAAGGGATATGAAGACAGTTTAGTCCATAAAGTACTTGCCACATAAGTGTAGGGACCGCGAACCCATGTAAAAAGCAGAAAGTGAGTATGTGTGCTTGTAACTTGAGGAGAAAGAAACAGGAGGATCTCTTGCGATTACAGGTCACCTAGTCCACCTGGATCCACATTCCAATGACATTTCTTGTCTCAAGACACAAATTAGACAGCCTTCCTGGGGGGGTGGGGGAGACCCAAAGTAGCCTCTGCTACACACACACACACACACACACACACACACACACACACATGTACATGGGCACATATTCCCACACATACATAATAAGTACACACCCACACATGTATGGGTGTATATCATCCCCAACACACACACACACACATACACAAGAGAGAGGGGATAAGGAGAGGAGAGGAAGAGAGGGAGGAAGGAGAGGAGATGGGGGGGAGAGAGGGGGGAGACAAGAGAGGGAGGGAGGGAGAGAGGGAATGAGAATGGAGAGGGGGGAGGCCAAAAAGGAGCATGGTCGCAAGGTCACACTAAGTCCATCTGAACCTGTGAAATATAATTCCTTTACTTAGGATGTATAAATACATCCATCCTACAGAACAGGAGTAGGCAGAAAAAAAGACCTTGGAAGCAACTACCAACCTATAATATAGTTGTGAATAAAAACTGCAATGTAATTTTTATCAGTACAAATGTTGAATTCATTGAATGAATGAGCCAAGAAGTAAGCTCCCTTATTTTCATCTACAAGAAATATTTAAAGATCAAGATACATGAAAGGTAGAAGTTTTAGAAACAAGGAATTAAAATAATATATGAGTCCCATATTGTTTTAGCATAGAATAAAATAGGAAAAATAGACACCAACAGGTTTAATGTCACCCTTGACTCTGGAACAGACATGCCACATCTTTATTTAGGATAACTGACTGAAATACTTGTTTAAATTGACATTCAGTTCTGAACACAAACCACCTTTTTTAAAGAAGGGCTCATCAGGCACAATACACCTTCTTAGCCAGGAGTCCAGAAAGGTCAAGGATGTTTCACATCCCATTTTCTAGGAACAGAACAGGTGTCACCTAGAGCAGCAGTCAAAAGGTGTTCAAGAAGGAGAGGAAACAATTCAGCCGCACGGGAACAGGCGTCTCCTGGGGACTGCGCTGTCATATGTCTGGATCTGGATTTAATGTATGACACTGGCTACAATTCTTAAGTAACTATCTTCCTAAATATTAAACAAACAAACAAACAAGCAAAAACAAAACAAAACATAAAAAGGAACCACTTAGTAACCATCAAATTCATCTTCCACTCTTGGTGTCCAAACTGCAGAAGAGACATCAAGATTGTCTCTAATGCGATTCAAAACCTCACATTTAAAGAGACTGGTTTTCTATAGCTCCCAAAATACGGACTTCGGCAATGTGAGCTGCTTTTCCAATGTGGTTTTGTCACTTATGACAAATTACACATTATTAGTGGAAATGGTCTTTTCCATAGTTTTATCACAAGAAGGAAGGACAACGTCAGGCCCTTTCCTCATTCTGCAGAACACCTGGTAACACAAGATTCCACCCTGTCCACCTCTCCTTCCAAGAGTAATGATTCCTATCTGCCGGGACTTAACTAGTCTTCTAACTATTGGTGGTATGGCCATGATTTCAAAAGGGAAACTTTCTCAAAGCTAATTAACACCTGCTTTAATTTTAAAATGTCACATCATTTAGTCTAGAGTATCTGAGTTTAGAATAGCCTGAGACAGTATTCAAATTTTCAAAATATCATCAAATTTCCTGATTACCCTGACTCTAAGGGAAATTCTAGCTATTAAAACTAATAAGGAAATCAAATCATTTATTATTGCTAAAAATCTAGTTCAAAACAACCCAATAACGTTTTGAAGGCCAGTTTCTGATTTAAAAGAATATCTCATTGTACATGGAATAACTTGGGGTACCTATAAACTCAGGAAGTCCAACCACTGAGAATATTCACTTGCTTTTCTTTTCACTAAGATGTTTAATCCAGGGAAATCTAATTCCTCGGGCATTAAAAAGACATCGCACAAAGAGAAGAGATTGACGTGCAGTGACTGGCGCTCTGGGTGGGCCTTCTGGGCACTGCAGCCCCACTACTGACATCCCAACAACTCAGCACTGGCTATGGTAGCATCATTACCTTACAGGATCCACGGTGGACAACCTCCCAGACAGTTCTCTAAAACTACCTAATAAGGTTGTCTGCTGTTTACAGGACACACATTCTGATCCTTGGACTCAGTCTCCTAGAGGAAGCAATACTTCCTGCCGGAAACTTTTCTCCCCTGGAGGTAATACTTTCCATCAACTCAGCACGACAAGGCCTGGAAGGTTTTCTTTTTGTCACAGGAAGTGTTGGTAATGCTGATACAATTTCCACCTTACAAAGCATCACAAAGGAGATGAGAACTAGTTTAAAAACATTCCCCCACCTGTCTGGGAGGTGTTTCTCCAATGAACAAATGAAAGAAACAGACTCTGATATGTTTGCAAGTTAAATCTGTAAAGAGGTACAGTCTCTGATCTTATATTATCAGGGACAAAGAGACAGCAGGATATCCAAATAAGACATAAAACCCTGTGGTACTGAGAGCTAACGTCACCTGCAACATAATGTGAAGCCACGAGTCTACTCCAACCAACACAGTGCTGACACAACATGGTGTGCTTTCCCTGTGGACCAAGAGTCCACTAAGTGTCTGTCTGATCAGAGCTCAGTAGTGGAAGGTGTGGAACAAACTTGAGAGGCAGTATGCAGTGGATGAACTATAGGCCACTAGAGCCCAAGGCAGTTTACAGGGTGGCCATTAAGTTATCATGAAGGACTGTCCCATGGAGAACAAGCCTAGTGATGGCCATTCTCTGTCACTGTTCAGGACTGAAATTCAGACTGATGAATTCCTCCACTACTGCCATTCACAAGCTCCTCACCAGAATTTTGTGAATTCAAGGAGAATTCCGTGACTTCCCAAACTTGAGAGCTAAATCAACCTTTTCTCTTACCAAAGATATTCTACATGCTGTAATAAAAAGCTAATTTGTGGCACAGTAAAGTAACTTCACAAAATTTGCAAGTCAAAGTTTATCCAAAGTTGATTCATATGAGTGCAGCAAATGAGGTGAAATGTGTGAAATACAAACAGGTAAGTCAGTAGCACCCAGCTTCAAGCTATCTGGAATGGATACACTGCAGCTCAAGATACAGGCAAGTGAAATGCAAATGTCTAACATTTACAAACCATGTTCAAGGCTGAAGGAAGGGAAAAGAAAAACATGAACCAAAGCCCCAATCGCCCATCCCCCACAGTGCTGGGACATTCTACACTCAGAACCCCAACCAAACATGTTCTCACTTGACTCCAAGTTAGGAGTGCTTCTCCACATCCTTAAATGTCTCCTGTGGTACACTTCCCTACCTGAATACAATACATGCCCCAACAGGGGTGTGAACATTAGATCCAATGTATTTCCTCACGAGATGTCTTCCCTGACTCCCAGATGGGTTCCATGACCTCATCTGTGAAACCATATGGTTTGAACATGCCTCAACAAAGTATGACATCAAAGGCGTAAAACGGAGTTCAACTTCTAAACCACCAACTTGGATTTTTCTAACAAACACAAAACAAAGCTTATGTTCTAGCCACTGACTACTCAGAAGAGGCCTCACAGCTAGCAGGCAGGACTGGAGGAGTGCTGCTGAGGGTGTGAATTGGATCCACACCACCCTAAGGAATGAAGAGAGAGGGGTGTGGCGAACATAGCTTAGCCTTTGGCAAATGGATAATACTCTAAGGCACACTGACACTCAGGAAACTGCTTGCACTCTTAAAACAACCCATGAGTTCCAGCTCAAGTAGAGAAGTAGCTGGGTGATATATGAAAATGGGGTGCATCCCCACTTCTGCCCAAGCTTCAGTGACCCAAGTTGAATTGGGAACTTCCTAAAATAACACCTAGTACTGAGAGACAGTACAGCAAACACAGTCTGACCCTCACCCTGTGACCTCACCATCAGTCTTTTGAATTCCAATTACTGAAACACTAGATAAAAAATGCTTGGCATTTCAGCCTTCTGGTTATTTTAATCCCCCCTAAGAGACAGGCTGCAGTAAACCCATAATCACTTGCTTTAAGAATGAAGCCATACACACAACAGAGGAGGCCTTTACCTAGTGAACAGTCATCTGAGCCAGGGGACATCTACACTGACTCAAATCCAATGGTAACCTTGGCGGCCTAAGATCAATAGCATTTGCTTTTGTGTTTCAACTCAAAAGCTCCTGCTACTTCCTAAGTATGGTGGTCGTGGCTGGGAAAGATGACAGTTTGTCTGAAACCCAGGGAGTGGCAGTGTTCTAAGGTAATAGGAAGAATGCTATGAGAGGCTACGTGGGACACTTTCTCTTGAAGGATGGCTTCCCAGTCAAGCCCAGGGTTCCTGCCTCTCTGTCAAGTACAGCAACCGCAGATGTCACCACACAGATTAATGTAGGAGAGTCATCTGTGTCTGAAGGTACCGCCTTCAAAATGAAATGTTGATTTGGGGGTGTCCCCAACCTTGGTTGGAATACACAAAATCACCTCCAACTGGAGAAGAGCTTGCAACCAGGAACTTGAAAAGGGCAGTTCACATAGATTCTCAGACCAGTCTGGGGAAATACCACAAACACGTCACTGAGACAATAGTGAAACAAGAGGGCCAGCCTCTGACCTCCAGGTTTACAAGATGAGAAAAACAGTTTGGCATTTATTTTAAGGGCAAGTTTCAAAACCCATCACTGGCCTGAGAAACGGGAACCGATGTTGAGGCTTTCTTTACATAGAGGGATAGCAGCCAAGCATAATGGTAACTTTGAGATAACTGACATCCTACACTGCATAACTGACAAAAACACACCAAGCCACCCCCTCCCTGGCACTATGAGTCAAAACAAACTGCTGACAAACGCAGACAGCTATGTGAGGGGGCGTAACAATAACAGTGAACACACAGGCCTCTGTTGGCCTTTCAAGTGCTACAAGTCAGCTCAGTGATGGAAGAACACAGTGGCTATTTCTTTAAAAGGCCGTTTATACATTTAAAATGTCTCAGATGTTCCTCAAAGCCGCTTTGCTTATAAAGAAGAAAAGGAGGGGGGGAGGCATATTTAGCAAGAATGCCAGACCCAAGCCTCCAAGAATGCCTTTTAAAAGGAATAAAGGGGAAAGAGACGGAAGCTAAGTAGGTATGAGAGAACTTTAGCTGGCATCTAATGTAATTTTCAAGTCTGAAAATCCTACACATCAGGGAGGTTTGATGGGATGTGGAATGAAGTGTGCCTGAGGGTGGGGACATCCTCATGGAGACAGGGGATGGTGAGAAGATATGGGATATGAAACAGTCAGAGGTTAGACCAGGATGGGGATAAAATCTGGATTGTAAAAAAAGTTTAAATAAAATTTAAAAAAAAAGAAAATCCTACACATCAAGAAATTCTATCAACAACCACAATGCAGAGTAGTTTCCAGAACACGATGCCTGCTCCCCTAAGGGGGATTCGGAGCAGGGAAAACCAACCATGTTCTGCCAAGGCAAGCCATGAGGATGATCAAGCACTTCTGTCAATGATGGAGAACAAACAAAATCATGTTATTCATGTTGGAAGGGCACATTTTGGAGGATTCCCCAGCTGTAAGCTGGTATATGTGGAGTCATGAATACAGCACAGAACAGAAACAAAAAGGCTTTAAGGAAACGTTAATTTTATAAGAATTTAAAGGAAGTGAAAACAGCTCGCTTGAAGGGGCTCGGAGAGCCAGCCAGGGAGAAGGAGAGCTGTGACTATGTTCACTGCGCATACAGAATGCAGGGGCAGGCAGAGGCAATGATGCAGATTCTTTCAAGGATATGAGCTAGGGGTTCTGCACATAACTCAAGGTCAGGGCACTCAAAAGCACCTCCACTTTTAACACCAAGGTTACTTTACTAAAGATAGACACACAGTTAAGACATCGCCCTAAACTGTGACTACTCTACAATAAGCAGCAATGGTACTAATCTATTTACCCATATGCCTTTCTTGTAAAATAACTGGCCCCCTGGATGCCAAATCTCACAACGGTGGCATTGTTTACTCACAAATTCTAAATGATCGACTTTAGACTTTTTGCTAGTTTACCTTTTACCTCTTTCCAAGCAATAGAAGCTCTTTATCTAGAATAAGTCAAGATTTCCAAATAATAATATGGAAATTGGGAGAAATAGTAACTATTATCTGTAACTACCAAGTCTGAACACTGTTTTGAATACTATGCGGAAAAACACAGACGTGACTTTTGCCTTTAAAATTAATTGAAGGCTATATTCCTCCCTTGGAACCTCGCCCACTCTCAAGGGCTCTTTCTCATTTTCCTTTAATCCACTGATGCTCTCTTTGATCCAAAGGGGAGAAAGAAAAGATAAAATTGAATTAAACTTTTCTCAACATTTTAAATGCTACCACTTATTATCATTTAATATGACAGCACCATGTACTTAGCATGACAGCAATATGTCACACAGGGCTGACCGTCACATGATAGTCCTTGCTTGATAAGGGCTATA
This sequence comes from Tokudaia tokunoshimensis, assembly GCA_036184795.1. Taxonomy (NCBI): domain Eukaryota; kingdom Metazoa; phylum Chordata; class Mammalia; order Rodentia; family Muridae; genus Tokudaia; species Tokudaia tokunoshimensis. Next base: position 38,068,115 of record BTHU01000015.1, on the reverse strand, counting down.
TGGGTCAGAGGAAGAAGAGATCGTCCACTCAGAGTGGTCAGAGAGCACTGAACCACTGGAGGTGAGCATGAGGTAGGATGGTAGCTTGAGCCAGAAGCAGGAAGGAGAAACTTCAGAGGGGAGAAGAAAGCAAAGAAAGCAGAATAACAGAAAGGCCTAAGAAGTAAACCGTGCGGCTGGTATGGAGCATGGGGGGAAGGGGGTCTGAATTCACCTCTGCAATCGAATATTCTCAATGGGCTTGCGGAGGAGCAGGCTTCTTGGCAAGTGTTAGTTGACATGACTGGGTGGGGCCCCTATTCCTCTAGCAAGCAACACAAGGGTTCAGTAAACCAAAGAGCCCTGAATGCATTCAGAATTCTATTCTTATCTGAGCCAATTGCAGTCAATGTTCCCTGGAAGTTTTATGAGGTGATTTCATTAGCAGGGAGCTCTAAAGGCTTGCCAGAGGTCAGAAGCAGCAGACATACTTCTTGTAACTATGGATGTGCAGATCTCAGGTGATAACATTCTGGAAGTACCACATACCATCATAAGACAATTAAGGTGACCAATGGAATGAGGGCCTAAGTTACTCAGGTAAATCTTACTGTTTCCTTAAATTGAAATGATCCCTTGCTTACATAGACTAAATCAAAAATGAAAATAAAAAAGTTGAGGTGTCCAGCAACATTTCCCTAAGACTCCGGTGTCTACAAAACAGGTGATGAAGAAATAGTTTTCACTATTTGGGACTGTGAGGATGGCTACAGACACTCTCATTGAACGGAGCACATTGCTCTGAATGGCCAGCTGATGGGCATTATTAACAGTAATTTCATGAAGAGGAGAAAAGAGCAATTTTCACAGCCCTTAAGTGGGCACAAGTTCCAGTGAGTCCTTCTGAAGGAAAGACTGAAAAAAATCATCTGACATCAATACATCTCACACCTAAGGTTATGGACTTAGACAGACCAGGTGCCATCCCATGAGGACACACACACACACACACACACACACACACACAGCTCCTTTCCTGAGACTATCAGCCAACATCAGTCCTCCAGAGAGAAAAGAAATCTAGGTAGCTTGAAGAAGATCTTAGATCTTTGCTGTACAGGGACTGATGATGAAGATAAGCAATAACACTTCCAGTACACCTAATATTGATCTTCTTTACCCAGAAAGTCAGTTATTTGGGTTGAAACACAGGTTCATATTATATAATGATTACAAGAATATAAAACTGCTTTCTCTTCTAAACACTATGTAACAATGTCCAAAATGAACCAATCTCCGTACATTCGTTTCTTTCATTTGTCTACATTTTCCACCTAGAGAGCCAAAAAAAGCTGAAAAGTTCACAATAAAAACTTGTACCCCAGTGTAATTCAGTCGTGAAGCACCTGCCTGAGGCACATGAGAGGCCTTGGCATAGATCTTAACCCTGAAAACAAACTCCTATTGCCCATCTCGACATCACATCATTTGAGAGAGATTTCCAAAATTCATGTGAGATGTCGCCCATACAGTGAGTTCGTTCATTAAGATTCTGATTTCACTAACAATTTCAAATACACCACAATATAAAAATTAAATTTTATACTAAATGCTAATACATGTTTTACACAGCACCCAAAACCTGAAACTTCACACAGACGTGGTTCCTGAGAAATCACTAAAAATGTGTTCTGAGGTTCCCTGAGAATCCTCCAAAGGCTGCTTACTGCCTTAAGCAGGAGTCTGTTCTCACAGGAGCACTTACACAGCAAAAACCGAAGACATAATTATGTCTGCCTTGGAGCAGAGGGTAAAGTCTCCTTCCAGAGCAAAGGTCATCGATATCAAAGACTTTGCCCTCAAGGGTTGGAGATCCTCCAAGATACCGCAAAGACTCAGCACAGCTGTTATACTGGGCGGTGAGAAACTAATAGTCCCATTTTCCTGACCAAAGATTCTTCTATTCCTGCTTATACACGAAAATGAAGCAGATGAACGTAAAACTTTGTGGTCCTTGGAGATATATTTTTAAAGAATGAGGCCTTAAGACTAAAGCACACCAGAAGATAACCCTCAAGTGTGTGTGCATACCTGTTTATCTTTGGTAACAGACTGTCAGCTAACTGCACACTCTCTCAATCCCTGGCCTCCTCTGTCTTCCTCTAAAATGGAGGTTGAAATTTACATTTTTCAGTAGACCAAAACCTTGAAACTGGGAGAAATCGAGGGCATGCTTTGGTTTTTTTAGACACAAGATTTCAAAAGAAAAGAAAATGAAGAAAGAAAAGAAAAGGAAGATAATTGTGCTGCTCCTATTTTGTCCTCTTCCTCCTTCCCCTTCTCTTCTGTAGCCTCAGGGGAGGGAAGAATGCAACTAAATTAAGAATTCTCCACCCAGGAGGGGAACAGAAAGGCCAAGGCCAGTATCCAAGGATGGAGATTACAGAGACAGAAAGCAGACTTCTAATTACATAGACAATTGTCATTTGGGTATCATTATTTGCCACACATTTTCACAATGAAGTGACTAATATACTCGGTCTCTGTTTACACTTTTAATACCTTTGTGCTCAACACCTCGCTGAGTACTTTAGACCAACAGCTGGCCAACTACAAACCGCGGGCAGCACTCATTCTGGCACAGGTTTTTGTAAATACGGTTTAGCAGACCACAGTCCTGCCTATTTATTTACTCACATTTCCTTCCTACAACAAAGGAAAAACTGACTGTTTCCCAGAAACACATTTACTATGTGGCTCTGCATTTGCTGTGGGGTGCAGCCCTGACTCAAGCCACCTTTAGAAATAGTCACTTACTCTCATTTAACGTCTCTCAACCAATACCCTATACACAGTGCATTGCACTGCCTTTTAATGTTAAAGGCAGGAAGTGGACATGTAACTGCCTGCCAGCCACATGACAAAAGCTTCCTACTTCATTTTATCTGCAAAGCAAAGAACTTTTTGTACAGATTTAATGATGTAAGTCCTGCTTATTTGAATTTGCCTGCCAGCATTTATCATTCAATAAAAAACAAAAAAAACAAACGGGGATTCTTAATCAAGAGTAAGCACAGCTGTTAATATTATAAATTTTAATTAAATATGTTTATAGTTCTAAAACTTTTAAAAGTAGAGATTCTTATTTAAACATTAAAACAAAAATGTAATCTGTCCATGTGTGAAACTTTGATCAATGTTGATTTCATCGTAATTTTCAACCTATGCATGTTAATCAAAATCAATTGGTACAGCATTAATTCTAACATTTTCCTGATTCTAAAAATGGCAAAACTCATTTGGCTTACAAGCCTTTCAATGAAGAGTTTCAAGTAATTTTGCTTGGCATATCCTATCCAGCAAAGTTTCTCACACTTGGATGACAATCTCACCAGTTTCAACTTTCTTTTCCTGCATAGTGTGAATTTACACTTCCTATCTGATCACTAGTAAGAGTTGAACTGCATCTTCTAAAGAGCTAAGTAAAATTCTAGGCTTGCCCGTACTGGTGACCATGACATTACTTGGAAACAGTGCCTTTGCAGATAGATGTAGCCAACTTAAGATGAGTCATTAAGACAGATCTCAAACAGCAAATGACTGACGACCTGAGAAAAAGGTTTGGTTGGACAAAGGGAGAATGAATAAGGTAAGGGATAGTGGAGGGGGAGGGGCCGAGGGAGGAGACACCATGGATTGGTGCAGGCTCATTCTGCAGTACAGCTTCCACATGCCAAGGAAGACCAAAGCTAGCAGAATCTGCAAGACATGGCAGCACCCCCTCCTGTAGAGGTACCCAGAGCAAGACCCGGCATGATGCTTTGTTTTCCATTTCAACCTCCAGAACTGGGAGAGAAACAAAGTGTCTTGCTTGAACCATCCAGGTGATTGCTCTTTGTTGTAACAGTTCAAAGAAATGAATGCCCAAGCACACTTGTGGCAGCCTGGGGACATGCTGCAGTACTACCCGGATCAGGTGTCTCGGACAACACAGTTCAGTAAGACCTCTGAGCCATCATTCTATTCACTCAACAGCGTGAGCTGCTGTTTGTATTACTGTAGTCCTTAATTAAGAATACATTTAGTAAAGACCTCCTCGGAGTACCTTGTTGAAACGAGCACATCTATAAACTGATGTAGGTGTATATAGAGAGACAAGATCTCAAGCCCAAACAGTGATGCTCAGGGGGACGGAATATATTGAAAATGAATGCAGAAAACTGAAGGATGTTTTACTATACAACAGGAGCCCGGAGCTCTGTTCAATCTACACCCTCCCCCAATTAGTGCTAAATGCTAATCCCTTTGGATTCCTGGAAACTCTACTTCATTGTTAAACCACTGAAAAGCTAGAGTCTTCTCAGGGTAGATATCCAAGCACTCCAGGGCTATAGTATAATCACTGCAGAGGCTCGCCTGCTTTATAAACAGACTTTAAATTAGCTTTGTAAGGAACTGCCAAAGGAGCTTTCTCTAACTAAATAACAAATCTGCCACTTGAAAGACATCATTCATCAATCTTCTTTGTGGGAGTGTTGGTATTTTGAAACTAAAAACAACCTTTCTCTCTTAAGTGCTTCTGGATTTTAATTATCAAATCTGAGCATCACCAGATATTTACAGGCAGGAAAACATCAATTTTAATAAGCTGCTTTAAAACTGAAAAACATAAAAGGTACTCAGCCATTCACTGGAGTCTTGTGAATTTGTTCATTGTCTTATTGCATAATAGTTATTTCAGGAATTGATAAACATTTAATAAACTGGAATCTCCAGGAACAATGCCCCAATTTAAAATTCCAGATAATATATGTACATAAAATGTAATCTTGACTTGAAAAATACTAAATTCTAAAATAAAATAAAAATCATATATATGTAAGCAGGAGTTAAAGGCTGAATGATAGTAGGCTGGAGCTGAAATCAAATAAAACAACAAAGTATCAAATATGTGGGTTACATGCAAGTGTCTCATTAAAATGTTTTAAGTGGAATATTTCCAAATAACATATAAACAATTTTGATTTCTTTTATATCAAAAAAAGGGACACCAATGAAGAACTTGCTACAAAATGGACAGTTTCATTATCATTTGTATACAAATCAACTATCTACTTTAAAAATACCTACTTTGTATCTAGTAAACAAAGCAACAGGGGTGCAGTTAGGCAAACACACTGGGCCATAAAGTCTTTGTCAAGAGTCTGGAGGCTCTCTTGCCCACCCTAACAGTCTCTCTTTGTTTAAATCTGAAAACATTTGTCCAAATAACTTTCTTGTGACCTCTATGTTAATGATGTGTTAAAGAAATTATTCCTTTCATTTCCAAGGGTTAGAAGCTATTCATAATTTCTCAGATGCATGAAAATATTCTTATTAGGAACAAATAAAAATTTTACCTCAATCATTTACAATGAATCAACCCTAGTAACACACATTTAAGTTTTTTAAAAATTAAAATTCTATGTCCTAGTGAGCAGACATATTTCTGCATTGAAATAGTAATGTTTTAATTATCTCCTTTTGTATTTAAAAAGAAAAAATACCTAGAATGCAGAGAAATTTAAATAAAATTTAAAATTTAAATAGTCAGTGAATATATTAAAATATTGCTGTTAAAAACAATTGTAGTCTATTTTACTTAGAAACCATATTTTTTGCTTGTAATTTATATCTCTGTTCTTCATGAATTTAAAAAGGCTATAATTTTCCACTATTAGAAAGTAGAAAATTTAGTCTACTTAAATAAATAAAACTATTCCCTTTCATGTGCTATTAAATAATAGATATTTAACAGAACAGATGGCATTAGATACCAGTAAATTTACTCCCCCGCCTCAGTCAGAGCAGTGCTACAATTATAGGTGTGGTCTCTATGCCTGACCTAAATTTAAACGCAATACACATCACATTACTCTGCTTAAACAGTGAAGGCATATAGTGGTGTGAATAAAGGAAGAAGGCTTGTTTGTAGCATTGTTTGATACAGATACTCTTTATTGTTGTTATTGTTGGGAGTGGGGTGAAGGGGTTGCTTTGTTTTTTCTGCTGTCATTTTTTTTCCCAAGTCAACCTTTTGCTTAACTACATCTCTTTAAAAGATCAGCTCCAGAATGTTCTGGATAGCCCAGCCTGGGGTGAGGAGCAGGCGCAGTGGGGAAGGGCAGCTCATTAACACAGCAGATAACAACAGGTTTTCCTTTGCTCAGCTTAGTCAGTAGACAATGAAAAATCTGCCTGATGTTTCTGCAGTTCAAATAAAGGCGAGCCTCTCAAAAGCTTAGCTTCTCCAGGCTGAAATACCCTCCCATTAAACCTTAATAGGTGTGAGCAGTACTATGTGAAAGAACATAATACCGCCCCCTCCTTTTAAGAGCACTTGCTCCATTTTCTCTGAGAATGGATTTGTCTTCTTCGACACTGGTGTACAAAGAATGAAAGGGAAACTTTGAAATGATATTAGTAAGACAACATCTATGTTGTCTCTGTGTGCACTTTTAAAGCCTGTATTTTCTCCACAGACAGCCTTTCAAATGCAGAACTCGTTTTCCTCCCCTAAGTTAACTTTGGGTTTTGTTTAGGTGGGGAAGCTCCTGGGAGGGAAGGGATTGTGCAGACCCAGCTCGAAGGCATAACGCCCGATCTTGGACTATCCCTACATAACGCCCGATCTGGGACTATCCCTACATAACGCCCGATCTGGGACTATCCCTACATAACGCCCGATCTTGGACTATCCCTACATAACGCCCGATCTGGGACTATCCCTACATAACGCCCGATCTGGGACTATCCCTACATAACGCCCGATCTTGGACTATCCCTACATAACGCCCGATCTGGGACTATCCCTACATAACGCCCGATCTTGGACTACCCCTACATGGCTGTCCCACACCAGGCTTTGGGCAGCAGCTCACTGGTGCTTACCTCACTGATGGAAGATAAAGTTTCCTAGGAAAACAAACAACTGAAGAAACAGCCAGTAACCTCACAGAAGATACCCCAGGGTGGTCAGTTGGTCAGCAGGAATAACCCTCAGGCATCATGCATCCCAAAAACTAACTGGAGCCAGTGTCTCCTTCTCTCATGCCCCAAGTAGACCTCTTACAAGTTCTTGCTGCCCCTCCCCCCCATCCCCAAAGCACACTGATGGGAACTCTTAAGTCACACATCACTGCATAACTCTTCCCCAAAACACATGTTCAGAACTGGTTAAACACCCAAATGAAGACACATCAACTCAAGCTCAATTGTTTCTCTAACACATGGGAAGAGAGACAATGGAAGGTGACTGGATCAGTCGAGCCCTGTCTCCCACACCCATGGGCTGCACATGCCTTTCCTTTGTCAGAAACCATTACTCTGCCTTAGATGTCTCTTTTGGCAGCACAGACACTTACCTAGCTCTAAGCTCCACTTCACTCCTTCCATAGAATGAACAAAGAAACATCGAAAACTGTTGGCTTACTCTACATTGATTTGTTGTACATATTTACACCGAATTGTATATCACATGAACATGAAAATAACAATTCAGGCCACTTGTTCTTTAGCAGTCGACTAAGTTCCACTTTCAGAACTGATACCTATTGTTTCTTATTTACGTTTAATTTTAAAAGAAAGCCAGAAAGAAGTTCACTATTGACACAGCATTTAAATGGACACTGATCGTCGTGACACAGGCACTGGTCCAACACAACTTTATCCAATGGGGAACCACTTGAAGCAGTGCTGACGTAAGCTCTTGAATTCAAAATGACTATTTCTACTGCTGTTCTTCAGGGTCAGCTTCATAATATTACTGTGCCCAGTAAGTCACTCGGAATCAAAGAAGACATTCCAAAGGATTTCTAATACTTCCAGTAACCAGTATGTCTGACACATCAGTGATCACTTTACTAAACAGTAAAAGTCAGTAGCTGACCTTCCATGTGAACGGTCTTACAGTTTTCCGTAAGGTTCCACAAAGCAAAATGCCACAGAACTCCATGTGCAAGAAAATACCTCAAATCAGTTTGCGTTTAGATTTTCAAGGATGCTTCACAGTGAATGTGCACAAGCGTATGACTGCCAGAAAGACACAGATCAGAAGTCTGTGTCCTTGGTACAGGTGCCAATGGTACGCTGTAAGTCATCACTAGAGAATTATTTAGCACAGAAGAATGTGTGCTTTCAAAGGTTGGCTATAGAACATAAAAAAACAGAGGTCATGGATGATAGTAAAATTCAATAAGGGAATATGCTATCCCAAAATACAAACTACTATATTTCCTCTTATAGTTGATTTTTAAGTCAGAATAGTTAAATTTACCTGAATACTTAAACCAGGGGCACAGATGCAGTTTACAGTTGCCTAATTATGGCCAGTCTTATGTGACCTACCACTGTCTGTAGAACTCTACACACTTAACGAAATTTTATATGTGTCCTGTGATTTTTTTTTTTTGACTAACAAAGGTGTGTATGCAAAACAGTTGGTGTAGTGGTGATTATAATATATCTGCTGAATTGGAAAATGCTTCAAGTTTCTTTGGAAGACATAAAGTGGGATGCAAGTTTACCACCTCAATCTTAAATCCATCTAAACATGACTTCTACTCCAAGTGCTTGACCTAAAAATTACACACTTTGCTGGCACCCTGTTATCATAAAGTACTTAGCTGGAATATCAAGAACTCTGAGGTTATATCTAAATAGGAATTACAGTGACATTTTAAAAAGTAATTTAGTTTTTTGAGTTTTGTTTTTGTTTTGTTTTGTAAGTGGTACAAATACTATGTGAAAATGTTTACATCAACATATGGATTTCAAAAACTTGGTCCGTCATGTAAAGCCTGCAAGAACAACCCTATCCCACGCCACCCCATGGTCTCTCTCTGTCTACCTTGCTACTGGAATCTTGTAGCAATGTAAACTCTCACTGAGTTTGAGGCCCTGGGGAGGCTTTGAGCTTTAAAACTGAAAGGCAGCCAGGAAATTCACAGCCCTCAAGAAATATAAACTGTCTTCCAAGAACGTTAAGTGAAGGACGCAGAGTCACGGAACCGTTGTACTCCACGGGTACATTAGGACTGTGAATGAGCTGGAAAACATTTGAGATCAACATTTATGTCATTTTACCTTTGGCAGAGGCCTTTGCTGTGCTTGAATATGATGGTTTTGCATGCTCTGTATATTTATTTGGCCAGCTCTTACAAACAATTTTGGAGCCTACGTAGCTAGATAACTAAATTTTCCATTACACAACCCTGAACCATATCAAACCAAGTGTGGTTGTATTTTCTGATTTGAAAGAATACATGTCTCTTCGAGATTTTCCTAACTTAACTCAAATACTGACAGATAAATTAATTCAGCCAATGCTAAGACATTACATCTCTTAATTCATACTAGTTTTCCAGCTGGAAATACTTTTACTATCAGTGAATATTCTAGGTAAATTGAAAGGAGCTCAGAAAAGGGGGAAACTATCAGTTCCATTATCTAGCTGAAGACAGATATTTAAATCCAAAACCTAAAGAGGCAGATACCAGACATCAATGCACCCTTACCTACAGAATCCTGGCTACAGAAGCCCAGCATCCTGGTTTAAAAAAATATTTAGATATTGGCAGGTCGGAAGGTTACTGAGTAGAGACCCCTATCTCATAATCAGCAGCTTGATAAACAGGAACTGCAGCTGGAGGACTTAACTGGGCAAAAGAATGTGATCTGAATCCTATCTCTGGCTTCCTGTGGAGACACATTCTAAACTGCCACCAAGATCTTACTGACAACTATCTAGCTAGGGAATGTTCTTGTAAAGAAGGGACATGGGACTGCCCCTACCCTTAAGTGGGCCTATCAATCATCTGAAGGGGAAAACTCCCCTCAGAAAACGCATCTGTTCTAGAAACATTGAGAACTAGTATAAAGCCTACCTCAGAATAGGTTGGCATAGTGATCACTTGGGCTACTGACCACACTCATCCCTGGAGAGTGCCCTACTTTTCTCTGTAATAAACTCAGTCTCTCCTATACTGCACTTTGGGGTGCTTGGGCTCACAAGGACTGGGAAACACACAGAGTCAGAGTGATAATCCAGTAGCATCATCGAGTACACTCAGGAACATCAAGAGTTCAAAGCAAGCCACGAGGGCACAGAAAGACTGAGGCCAGGGCTGGAGAGATGGCTCTACAGTTAAAAACACTGGCTGCTCTTCCAGATGATCCAGATCCAATTCCCAGCACCCAAAGGGCAGGTCACAACTGTGCAACTACAGTTCCAGGGGATGTGATACCCTTAAACAGAGGGGCAGGCAAAAAAACATCCATGCACATAAAATAAAAATTTTAAAAAGGAAGTTTGAGGCCATCCTGGGCTACATGAGATCTTGTCTTGTGGGGTGGGAAAAGGGGGTGGAGGAGAGACAGAGAGAGAAAGATAGGAATGGGGACAGAGAGTGAGAACACTTCCTGACTACAAGGTAAGGACTACAACTTAACGTCCTATCAGTCTTCCCTGGCCACTTCATGGTCAATGTAAGGATGCTGAAGGAGCATCTACTCCTGGCTACTTCACTAAGACAATCCCAGTGAATCTGAGTACTGCATCTCCAGCACCAGATCCTGAAGCAGAAGAGCATCAAGAAATCTCACTCATTACTGGTAGGAATGGAAAAGAACACAGTAACTATGTCAGGACAGAATTTACAAAGCTCAACATAGGCAAGTCATATTATTTAACAACCAAGCTCGTTAAGTATCTACCCAGATGACGTGAATGTTCCTCCAACACGGTTGCCAAAAGGTTTAGGCCATCACACAAGAGTGAGTGTAAAAACAAACTGTGATATAAGCATACAATGTCATATTCCATTTTATAGCTTGACATAAAAACACCAGCTGGAAACCAGTGTGAACAGTTACTTATTGCACACTGTGTAGGCTGAATGAAGAGGATTTCTTACCTTCAACAACTGAGTCACTTATCGAGCCCAACCCAGGGTGTTTTTATAGGATATGGGTAAACACGTGACAAGTGTATGTTTGTAAACCACAGAACAATAAAAACCGTGAACCCTAACACAGTCCGATCAATACTGATTCCTTGATGGTAGTGTATGCCACACTAAAGCAAAGATGGCACAGTGGTGAAGCTCCATTCTTAGTGCCGAGCGTGACCATATCCATCCCACAGCTGACACTGGCATCATCATCTACAGAATACATTGACCCCACAGATAGTAAGAAAACAGACAAAACCACACTGTGACAGCTACATCCATAGGAATGGAGCTTTTTAACATTTTCTCATATGTGAGGTGGAGTGTTCACCAGACCCTTGGTTGACCATCTGATTGTCCAGCTGCCACTGCCTCTGAGCCCATGGCTCTTTGTATTTGAGGAGAGGTGGAGGGTGTGATATCGGAAGAAGAAGGTTAGCTGAAGATAAGATTCTAGTAACACGACTTCAGAGCCATCATCCATACTAGTGAGGTACTTTGCAGTGACACTCTCAGGAGCACGGTCACCCAACCTCACTATGTAAGCCCCATAGTCACGCTGGTTTACCAAGCTGGACTAGGATGGAATTGTTTCTTTGCTGTCAGTGGCCGATCTAGGGAGAAGAGCTGCTTATTCGCATGTCTCCGTGAAAATTCATATGAACGATGTAAACTGGAAAAGACTGCCTGCTTGGCAGGAAGCGGGTTGAACTACTGTGAGCAGTCTTTCTGTGAAACACAAAGTGCTCTAAAAGGGAGTCGGGAGCAAAGCAAGACCATCATTGGCTCAGGTTAAAGTTCTACCTGAACTTTTGCCAAACTTAAATAATGTGAAAAGGAGCCAGGCAAGGAAACGGCATAGTCCCCAGAACACATGCACAGCACTTCTGCTAACCATGGGACACAAAGCAACGGTAAGAACATGAGACAACAAACAGTACACATCCCAAGTGTGCTCACCTGTCCTGCGACTGCTCCTCGTACATCCTCTCCTTGCCTTCTTTAAAGAGCCGTATGGCGCGCTTTGACTTCTTCATGAGACTGTCGATGTAGATTTTAAAGTACTCATTCTCGCTCAGCTGAGCCAGCTTCTGGTTGTCATCATATTTACTCAATATAAGTCGCAAGTGTTGATATGTATCAGGTAAAATATCAAGTATATATGGTGGGCTATTTTTCAACTGCAGTTTGGGATTTTGGCACAGTCTTACCTACAAACAAAGAAAAAAATACTTTATGGAAACTATAATATTTTCTGTCATAGGAAAGTTATAAACGAATAGAGCTATGTCCCCTTTCTTTTCCACAATGCAATCTGTGATCTCAGTTATTGAATCTGCTTAGAAAGCACCAATAAATACTTTTAACAACACCCAAATCCCGTTCTCCTCTCCCAGGCACACTTTGTTATATCTCATCTTCATTTTCACCTCTGATCTTTTAATTATTTCTTTCATAGTGTTCTAAAGTGTACAGTCTAATGGAACTCCAGTGCAGTAGTTACTAATAGTCTCATAATACCAATATTGTTTTTAATGAAAGTAAGCAACCAATGAATATCTAATTTTAAGATGATATTTCACTGTACTAAATTCATGGCTAAAGCTTTTTCACAGATTTTAATTAATATTTGAATGCACTGATTCTGAACCTCAACAACTGAGTTATTAAGCAGTTAAACAGGTGTCAGGTCTAAACAAGCCTTTCTCCCTCCCAGTGTCTACCAGGCCTATAAACATGTGACGTACACCGTTCAGTCACTCCACCTGGTGCCACGCATTCACTGGAGCATTAAAGAGTAAGGGTTGCCTGCAGAACTGAAAATACTTTCTGCCAAGAAAAAAAAAGGAAGAAGAAAAGAAAGAAGTGGTACTTCAAATCTACACTGCATTCACCTTTACATGTTAATGTAACTTAGCCATTAATAAAGACCCGTTCATTCTGTCCCTGTGTCTAGGATTATTGGGATCTCACCAATTTGCTCATTTTAAAAGAGTTTTGGGAACTGCATACTGCATCCATAAGGTAGGCGTGCAGCATTCGTGACAGGAGGAATGTCCACCAGCAGGAGCTTCTGTCATGTCAGAGCAGTGTAAGTTCCCCCAGTCCCGTGTATGCAGTTTCCTCTGTGTTTTATGTGTGTTTTGTTTTTATGAAAGATCTCAGAGCAAAGTATTTATACACAATAAGTAAACCATGCTGCTCCTTCCTTCCCATCATAATGAACCTCCTTTTGGGTGGCAACCGAATGGCCAAAGGACATTTCTGGAGGCTGAGTTAGAAAGACATTCAGTGTGGATTTAGAGACTTCATATGCAAAGCATGCAGTTAGTGCCATAAACAGAGAAATTATGGTTGGCAGTCTGAAATAAGCCAGAGAGAGAGACAGAAAGAGAGAGAAAGAGAGAGAGATTGATTCTGTGTGATCTCATTTATATATGGACTCTAAAAATGAAAAAGTAAAATACATAGAGACAAAGTTGAATGATAGCTCTCAAGAGCAGGGAGAAAGGAAAGTGGGGGATGGAGGTCAAAGGGCAGAAAGTGATGTGAAGGGGGATGCACAAGTCGAGATGTCAAACACAAAGCATGGGGACCACAGTTCACAGTGTTGCCTTGCACACTGAAGTCCCTAGGGAAAAAGACTGACGCCACTCTTACCACAAAACAAGGCAGATAGATGTTTGTTTTGAATATGGTACCTCTTCCTCTACAGAGGTACACCATATTGTGTAATAAATCTCAAATCTTAAAGATACACATTTTTAACTGAAAAGAATATTATATATATGTACATAGATGTATACACATACATATATTCATATACATATGCATATATATGGCTTCAGGTACACACAAGTATCACAGCACTGATTATCCTGCGGTGGGGGCGGGAAGGTCTACTTCAATATGCTATCTAAATAGGATCAAGGAAGCCAGGGCTGGAAGTGCATGTAGGCACTGGAAGAACATTCGAGCAAGAGGCAGCGTGTCAGACAGCAGTGCAGACATGTTTATCAATATGTGCAGTCTTGGGAGCTTTTCAAAAGCTTAATTTGTTGGGTTTTGTTGTTCGTTTAACACTAACGAAAATTCTCTTTCATAATCAGGTTTACATAGAACTTTAGTAGGGACCCTCCAAATGACAATGGTTTCAGGTTTAAACACCTGCCTCTAGACACCCACAAAAGTGCTATTACAAACTCAAAATAGGTAAACTGTAACCATTTCAGGAAGGATGAACAAAAGATTAATTTGTTAGTAATCAATGAAATAAACAGCCCTCAGACTATCACATTTGCTTAGGTGAAAACGCCAGCATACATATTTTATGAAAACAAGCAAACAAATCACTCTGGCCTAAGCTGTCAGGCTATTGACCTTGAACAAAAGCAATTCTCAAGACGACCTGTTGCATTCCCCTATTTTCTCCCACTGTGCACAGTTCCTAGGACCAGGGTCTCAGCACATTGTACCGAACTAATAAATAAACAGGTAATAAACAGGTTTAGCTGACTGAAAAAAAAAGTGTATAAACATGTACACACACACTTTCATCTTTGAAACTGTGAGCCTAGCCTTAAATGACAGAACCACCCACACCCACACACACACACACACACACACACAAACACACACACCCACACCCCCCCCACACACACACACCCACACACATACACACACACATACCCACCCCCCCCACAAACACACACACACACAAACACACGTTTTATAAATGGTTTGACTGTGTAATTTGATTAATTTTCATAATTAAGTTCTATAGGTATATAATTAACAAATGAGCGGCAAAGGTTTAATTTAAATATAAGAATACTACCTTAATCCTCAAGAGATTTTTTTGGCAAAGGTCAGTTGGAATCTCCCTTATTAAGTAATACCAAGTCTTTGTAGAGTAAAAGAGCTGACAGAGCTAAGAGTGATGACAAAGAGGATCTGTGTGTGTGTGTGTGTGTGTGTCTGTGTGTCTGTGTGTCTGTGTGTGATGGCATCTGAGTGTAGGTAGGAGGACACCTTAATTAAGTCACTTCTCTTTTTCCACCATGTGGGCTAAGGGATAGAATTTAGGTCACAGGCTACAAGAGTCTTTTATCACTGAGCCATCTTCCTGGCTCCAGTATTTCAATTCTTAAAACCAGAAGCAACCAGAGCACAGGTGAATTTCAAGAGCATTACCAACCTCTTATGGTGGACACCACTGAATTTTAGCAACATGTACTTGTAAAACATCACAGTCTGATAAATGATTAACTTGTAAAGAGGGCAGCTTCAGGTTCATTTGTTCCATTGGTTAATTTGTTAACTACTTAATGAAAGACATCACATATGTGTTATACATTACAAGTAATTTTTCTTTGGTAGATACTTTTCAGTATTGTAGATATCTAATTCACTATTCCTTACATGACATTTTAGTCATTTGCTTTTTTTTTTCCCCAATTATAATTTCATGTAGAAACACATTGCTTGATTAAAGGACAAAATCTCTCTGAATAACTCTCATACACCAGGTACTGAGCTACGTGCCAGGAAATTACGGATAAGTACAACATACTCCCTGCCTTAAGGAGCCTGGCAAACGAGACCTCGTTCTATATAATTAACTTAGGAGCAGTGTAATTCTTGCTCGAAGGGATCTTAGAAAAGATCTCATCCAATCCATTCATTTCCGGATTAAAAAAAGCTAAGAACTACAAAGATTAAGGGACAGTTAAAAAGCCATTAATCCAACACAAGAGCCTGCATCTTCTGAATCCTGGGTTCCTCTTCTTCTGGCTATATCACAATTTAATTAGAATTAGGCATATAATTAATGATTCCCTTCTAAACTCATTTCCATTTTTATTTTATTCCATTTGCAAATTTACATGAACTTCATGGCCCATTTGTTAATTCAAGGGAAGTAAGTATGCATGCCAGGCATTGTTTCAGTCAGAAGGAAGACAAAGGAGTAACTCACAGCGCTGTCCTCATCGAGTCCGCTAGTGGGAAAGTCTGGGGGTGTAAGAAAGAATCACAGAACTTAGAACTGTGACAAAGGACCTTGCAAAACTTCAGAGGAGAAAAGCAGCAGCTAAGTCACATTCCCAAGGGCATCAAGAAAAGCATGCCTAAATTTGCAGAAAGGAATACTGCAGGTAAATCATAATACAAAGACTTAAGAGACACCAGGGTAAAGAAATGGGATCAGGCAGTTGTGCTAAAGGATGGGTGCACAGGAGACCTGAAAGAGGAGTTGGTATACCAGGACTCTGCAAGCTACCTTGTGCTCGAACTTTGCACAGGAGGAAGTAGAACTGACCGAGCTGAGCTACTGTATGCCTTTGGGTGTGCAGTTCATCAGCTGGATTGCTACTAAACTCTGTGATTTATGGCCACTCCTGCCGAAAATGAATAATCCTACCCCAGGACTATGACTTCTAAGCAGGTCAAATTCAATTCCATTCAATAAATATTTATTGAGTGCTTGCTATGTGCACGGAACTGCAAAGCCAGGAAAAGAAAAATAGCCATTCTAAAAAAACAGTGTATTAAGAGGAAAAATGAAGCTTACCACAAGGTTAGAGTTCTAGAAATACCTGAGCTGCACCCTACAATGAGAGCTGGCGGGGAAACAAAAGAGCTTTCACAAAGAAATAAACCCACATTATGTTATTCAACGAAGGGCATTTTAAGGCTCTGACTGATAACGAAAAGAATTGGTTAACATGATTACTCTTTTCTTTGTAACCAGAAAAGAAATTCAGGTTTTTAATCAGGCTGAAAATTCCATCATTGACCCAAGGATTTTGAGACTTCTAAAGAGAACTCTTTAAAAACCTTAAAAATCACTAAAAGCACCTTTCTTGTTGTGACATGATAGCATTAAAACATGGAAATGCAATGGTCCTGTTTAGGACCACGCCTCAGTACCCAGATGATTAACATAGGGATCAGAAACTACAGTACTACAGAACCAACACTTAAATGTTGATGCATACTCTCTCTATGTTCATACAGTTTATGTTGATTCAAATAGACAACATCATTGTTTACCATATACATAGTTTATATATTTTAATAAAAACATATATGATCATACAATTAGACATGTTCAACTATATCAAAGCCAAGGCACAAATATCAAAACAGAATTTAATATTGTTATAAGATTTTTTCAAGCCATTAAATACTCTTGGAATGTTAAATTTAAAGATCTCTGAAGGAAATAATTTAAAAAATTACATTAAACTTAAAAGCAAAAAACATAAATAAAGAGGTTTTAGAACACCTAGCATACCTCGCAAATAAGGTGGAAACCAGCTCCTAGATCTATAAAAGAAGTTTTACAAACCATAAAATGTCAATAGTAAGCAACTGGGTCTATATTGTAAATAACTTTCATTCCAAAACATATTTCGTTCCAAGGAACATTCATGGATACTGAAACATATTAAATGAGTCAATCTCCAATCCAAGTATGTATTTTGTGTTTATATATGTGTGCTGGAGATTAGACCCAGGGTCTCATCCAGGCTAAGCAAATACTCTACCTCCACTGAACTAAACCCCAACAACCCATGTCTGTCTGTCTGTCTGTCTGTCTGTCTGTCTGTCTGTCTCTCTCTCTCTCTCTCTCTCTCTCTCTCTCTCTCTCTCTAGCATTTTATTACATTTCTCCCTTCTCTTTCCTCCCTCCAAACCTTCCCCTATAATCCTCTCCTCTCTTCTTCAAACTCATAACTTTTTTCATCAGTTGTTATTATATGCATATATGTATCTGCATATCTATGTATGTATGTATATATATATATACACATGTATATATATATATATACATATGTATATATATATTCCTAAATATAACCCATCTAGTCCATATAATGCTACATGAATGTATATTTTCAGGGCCGGTTGAGCATTTGTTTTTTGTTTGTTTGTTTGTTTTTTTATTTTCTAAGTTTTTTTTTTTTTTTTTTTTTTAATTTAATTTTATTTTATTTTTTTAATTTACATTCCAAATCACTTCCCCTTTCCCGTTTCCTCCCTCCCCGAAAGTCCCATAAGCCCCCTTCCCTCCCTCTTTTCTCCGTTCAACCCCCTCTCATTACTCTGTCCTGGCGTTCCCCTACATCCAGTCTTTCCAGGACCAGGGGTCTCTCCTTCCATCTTTTTAGAAATCTATTGATATGCTGATTGTGTCTAGGGTATTCTGAGATTCTGGGTCAATATCCCCTTATCAGTGACTTCATACCATGTGTGATCTTTTGTGATTGGGTTACCTCACTAAGGATGATATTTTCAAGTTCTGACCATTTGCCTAGGAATTTCGTGAATTCATTGTTTTTAATTGCAGAGTAGTATTCCATTGTGTAAATATACCACATCTTCTGAATCCATTCCTCCGTTGAGGGACATCTGGGTTCTTTCCAGCTTCTGGCTATTATAAATAAGGCTGCTATGAATATAGTGGAGCATGTGTCCTTATTGCATGCAGGTAAAGTCTCTGGGTATATGCCCAGGAGTGGTATAGCCGGATCCTCCGGAAGTGTCATGCCCAGTTTTCTGAGGAGCCGCCAGACTGCTTTCCAGAGTGGTTGTACCAGCCTGCAATTCCACCAGCAGTGGAGGAGTGTTCCTCTTTCTCCACATCCTCGCCAACAACTGCTGTCTCCTGTGTTTTTGATCTTAGCCATCCTGACTGGTGTGAGATGGAATCTCAGGGTTGTTTTGATTTGCATTTCCCTAATGACTAAGGATGATGAACATCTCTTTAGGTGCTTCTCAGCCATTAGATATTCTTCAGGTGAGAACTCTTTGTGGAGCTCTGTACCCCATTTTTTAATAGGGTTACTTGCCTCTCTGGAGTTTAACTTCTTGAGTTCTTTGTATATCTTGGATATTAGCCCTCTGTCGGATGTAAGGTTGGTAAAGATCATTTCCCAGTTAGTTGGTTGCCGCTTTGTCTTTTTGACGGTGTCTTTTGCCTTGCAAAAACTTTGTAATTTAATGAGGTCCCATTTGTCTATTCTTGATCTTAGAGTATAAGCTATTGGAGTTCTGTTCAGGAAATTCTCCCCTGTGCCCATATGTTCAAGGTTCTTCCCTAGTTTCCCTTCTATTAGTTTCAGTGTGTCTGGTTTTATGTGGAGATCTTTGATCCACTTAGAATTGAGCTTAGTGCAAGGAGATAAGGATGGGTCAATTTGCATTCTTCTGCATGTTGACCTCCAGCTGAGCCAGCACCATTTGTTGAAAAGGCTATCTTTTTTCCACTGGATGGTTTTAGCTCCTTTGTCAAAGATCAAGTGACCATAGGAGTGTGGATTCATTTCTGGGTCTTCAATTCTGTTCCATTGATCTACATGTCTGTTACTGTACCAATACCATGCAGTTTTTAACACTATTGCTCTGTAGTACAGCTTGAGGTCCGGGATACTGATTCCCCCAGAGGTTCTTTTACTCTTGAGAATAGTTTTAGCTATTCTGGGTTTTCTGTTATTCCAGATGAATTTTTGAATTGCTCTTTCTAACTCTATGAAGAATTGAGTTGGGATTTTGATGGGGATTGCATTGAATCTGTGTATTACTTTTGGTAAGATGCTCATTTTTACTATATTAATCCTGCCAATCCATGAGCATGGCAGATTTTTCCATCTTCCGAGGTCTTCTTCAATTTCTTTCTTCAGAGACTTGAAGTTCTTGTCATACAGATCTTTCACTTGTTTGGTTAGCGTCACGCCAAGATACTTAATATGGTTTGTGGCTATCGTAAAGGGTATTATTTCTCTTACTTCTTTCTCAGCCTGCTTATCCTTTGAGTATAGGAAGGCTTCTGACTTGCTTGAGTTGATTTTATATCCGGCCACTTTGCTGAAGTCGTTTATCAGCTGTAGGAGTTCTCTGGTGGAGTTCTTTGGGTCGCTTATGTATACTATCATATCGTCTGCAAATAGTGATAGTTTGACTTCTTCCTTTCCAATTTGTATCCCTTTGACCTCTTTTTCTTGTCTAATTGCTCTAGCTAGAACTTCAAGTACTATATTGAAAAGATATGGAGAGAGAGGGCAGCCTTGTCTAGTCCCTGATTTTAGTGGGATTGCTTCAAGTTTCTCTCCGTTTAGATTGATGCTGGCTACTGGTTTGCTGTAAATTGCTTTTACTATGTTTAGATATGGGCCTTGAATTCCTGATCTTTCCAAGACCTTTAGCATGAAAGGATGCTGAATTTTGTCAAATGCTTTCTCAGCATCTAATGAGATGACCATGTGGTTTTTTTCTTTGAGATTGTTTATGTAGTGGATTACATTGATGGATTTCCTTATATTGAACCATCCCTGCATCCCTGGGATGAAGCCTACTTGATCGTGGTGAATGATCGTTTTGATGTGTTCTTGGATTCGGTTGGCAAGAATTTTATTGAGTATTTTTGCATCGATATTCATAAGAGAGATTGGCCTGAGATTCTCTTTCTTTGTCGGATCTTTGTGTGCTTTTGGTATTAGTGTAATTGTGGCTTCATAGAACGAGTTGGGTAGTGTTCCTTCTGTTTCTATTTTGTGGAACAGTTTGAAGAGTATTGGTGTTAGGTCTTCTTTGAAGGTCTGATAGAATTCTGCACTAAAACCATCTGGACCTGTGCTTTTTTTGGTTGGAAGACTTCCAATGACAACTTCTATTTCTTCAGGGGTTATAGGACGGTTTAGATGGTCTACTTGATCCTGATTTAATTTTGGTACTTGGTATCTGTCAAGGAAATTGTCCATTTCCTCAAGATTTTCTAGTTGTGTTGAATACAGGTTTTTGTAGTAGGATCTGATGATTTTTTGAATTTCCTCAGTTTCTGTTGTTATCTCTCCCTTTTCGTTTCTGATTTTATTAATTTGGATACTATCTCTGTGCCCTCTGGTTAGTCTGGCTAAGGGCTTATCTATCTTGTTGATTTTCTCAAAGAACCAACTCCTCGTTTTGTTGATTCTTTGTATGGTTTTATTTGAAGTTTTTTTATTTACATTCCAAATCATTTCCCCTTTCCCGTTTCCTCCTTCCCCGAAAGTCCCATGGTTGAGCATTTGTAACTGGACAAGTCCTAATGCTTACATCCCTAAAATATTCCCATACCTAAGACTTAGGTAACAATGCAGAATCAAGGTCAGCAAAACTGTAAGAGCCAGAGAATCCGGGACATTGTTGGGACCTTGTGTCTCCTAGTAACATGAGAAGCTATCCCTGTAAAGTCTCACTAACATGACCAGCCAAAAATGAGTTGAACAGGGAGGACACTGATGCTCATGCCAAAGTGGAGGCCTCAATTCTACACAAAGAACTGCAGACAAGTGATTAAAGCTGGGAGCAGGGGAGATAGTCCTCCCCAGGGAAGAGCACACCAATAGGGACCCTTATTTTAAAGCCAATAGGATGAAAACCTTGCTTGCCTGGCTTCTGGAAACACTATCAGAGGTTTCTGGCTGCAGCTACATGGATGCCACTGGTCTAAAAAGCATCTGAATGTCCTTAGGTTCTTTCCATCTCAATTCAACAACTTCCTAACAAAAGAATAAAGTATACATAAAAGAAGACATACTATTACATTGCAAGTACAAAATAATACAGCACTTTTTACAGAATATAAATTAGGCAAAATAAACTTAGCATGTAAAATTGGCCAAGAGCTTAAGACTGGTTACTGAGGAATTTTGAGAAGTTTAATTCTGTTATGTTTTACAATGGCAGTACCTTTAGAGAGTTAATATTAAAAGGACCACTTACAAAACAACTCCTTATAACTAAAATACACATTGGGTATTCTGTTCTCCTGGAGAACGTATCTGTTTTCCTCACTGGTCTTTCTCACTTTGTATAAAAAGAGGTACAGCCACCCTGTGTTCGATGGAGAGAAGTCTACAAGGGAGAGTTAAGATATATCAGGAAAAAAATATACACGTTGCAGATATCCATAAAATTATTGAATAAATCTCCCCAAAACTGAATATAAAATTTGGAGAAGAGTTTGACAGTGCAAAATGTAAATACTAACCACCCTTGTGATTTACCTCCTGTAAGAAAAAGAACACCCTGCAGCATAGTGCAGTGTCCTAATACAAGGGACACACATTAGGTACAATCAAATCTGGCTGTCTCTTTCTAGAAGGCTCACTGGTTTACGGTCTTTTAAAGGAAAATAAAAAGTGCAGTGCTCAGCACAAAGGCAGTGCAAATCCATCCCTCATTTCCTTCTTGTTCTTCTCCCTTTATACGTTATTATTATTTCATCACAGCAATGCAAATTCCAGGGTGATTTTATGAAAATACAAGGACATAAAGGCCCGGCTAGCCCGCTCAACATCATGATAGTTTAAGGGTTCTTCCAGTTTTTGAAAACTTTTTTATGCTACATGAAACTCTTAAGGAGTCTGGGGTGTTCTGTACATGGGTAAGACTAAAGGAGGGCCACTGTGAAGAGTCTGGGGTGTTCTGTACAGGGCTAAGACTAAAGGCGGGCCCCTATTTTTTGTCAGCTTACATTGCATCTTCTAGTTTCTTCAAACCTAAGAGACTCTTGAGAAAAGAACTGAAGATGAAGGCAAATTTTATCTGTGAACCAGCAAAAGTACTTTATGACTAACTTAACTGCTGATATGTGCTAGTTTGATTCAGTCTAACAATTACTCAAATGTTAAATGCTAAGCGGTATATGTTGGCCCAACATTACCTAAAGTTTCTTTTATTGATTAAAAAAAAAATCTGGCAACCTACAAATATATTTTAAAAATAAGCCTTAAATATGAGCAAAGAAAATGACATGGCGACACCATAATCATCATAGCATATACTTAAGATGATGTTTAATGTAAAGGAAGGAAATGGGCTTCCATTTCAATTATATAATTTACCCACTCCACTGCTAAAAGACTGATCTATAATATACGACTTTGAAGATATGGCTAAATCATTACAAATACCATCTTAAACTACTTCTTACCAACCCAAAAGGAGATGTGTCTCACTTCCCTCCTGCCTACGTGCAAATTATACCTATCGGCCGTGGTTGATTTGACCACTCCTAGTTGCTTCCA
This sequence comes from Tokudaia tokunoshimensis, assembly GCA_036184795.1. Taxonomy (NCBI): domain Eukaryota; kingdom Metazoa; phylum Chordata; class Mammalia; order Rodentia; family Muridae; genus Tokudaia; species Tokudaia tokunoshimensis. Next base: position 38,045,074 of record BTHU01000015.1, on the reverse strand, counting down.
TACAGCTTTCCCCATCTGCACTGTAATCTATGCCTTTATGTATTACTTCCACTGGTACAATGTAAGCCTTGCTCATGCACAAATGGAAAGACACAGAGACACACAATAAAATTAATAAGTTCAACCCTCCATAGACCCTAAAGCTATCAGAGCTTTCTTTGTGTCTGTTGTTACAGTTGTAGAACCACTAAATAATCTCCATGCACATCGTAATCTGGCCACATCACAAGTGAAATCAACAACGTGCCAAAGTCAACAATAGCCTCTGATTAGGAAATCCAATGACTTCCTAAGTTTTACCCTGTTTGGTTTCTCTTCTTAAATGTGGCTTTGTAAGAAGTTGAAGGAATCCTCTTAACTCTGTTTGGATGTAGAAATGGATATACAACTCCTCTTTTTCTACCTTTCCATTTCTTGTTTTATGTCCTGATTCCCTTCCCACTACTACCTCTAAATAAATACTCCTCCTGCTCCCACTGACTGATGTTCTGCCATTGTCTCTGAGTCTAGCTCTGCATCCTAACTCCTTGGCAGTGCTACAGCTTGAGATGCTATGCCTAGGAACACAACTACCAGACAAATGACCCTGCTTTCAAAACTCTCTGAACTGTATAGCAAATTTTCTGACCTCAAAATCAATTTCTCTCTCGTAGATCATACTCAACACACAACAGACAAACATGCCAACCATCGAGTTTGGCCTTTCCCTCCCTGGGCCCGTCTCCTTAAGGGCTCCACTGCCTTCACAGTTGACTAGTTTGAAAACCTCAAGCCACTTTCACTTCGTCTTCCCTTTCTTTCGGAACCCTCAAGATGCTCCCCAAAACCTTCCACATTTGTGGCACACTTGTTAAACCCATCCCACTGTCAAGTCTCTAGACCAGGCCCTTATAAAGTCTTAAGCACATTGCTTCGACTCCTCCTGATCTCTAGTCTTCCTGAGTAGTACTCCAACCTTCGGACTCCGCAGAGTAGCATATGAAAGACTGGCCTTGATTTCTTTCTCTCTCTCTCTCTCTCTCTCTCTCTTCCCCCCCTCCCCCGCTCTGACATATTTATATGTCAACCAAATTAACTGGATCCAAATCCTTTGGTAATACTGAAACTTCTACCATCCTCTTCTATTTTACTCTCACTTATACAACAGCCTCTCTTCATTCCTTCAGAGAAATATGCCTTCCAGCCTCTGGAGTTCAAATCATCTTTTAGAACACAGGGACAGCACCTTTCACCAGCTTCTCACCTCCAGCAAGCAAGTCACCTCCACCTATTAGGAACAGTATATGTAGCATATTATAGTGTTTATTTAATACACTGTGTGATATTATTTATAAAGGATGTTGTCCAGAGCTAAAATTTGGGGGGAAAAACAGGTAAAGAAATTAACAGAATATAAACAACTTTTAAAAGAAACATAAATCTAAATGTAAAAATATTTTTAGGAGTTAACAAATGAGTAACCGATTAAAGTTTTCATTAAATGCCTGCTTTCTATTACAGGGAGAGGCCAAGTTAAGTCTTCGCAGATCTCTTTTCAAACTTTCACTTTGGCAAATAAAGCTTTTCCTAGGTGTCACTAGTAGCAAACTTTAGAATCAAGTTAACTGTGTCAGCACAAATTCAAAATCTGATTCAGTGATAAGCAAAATTGCCCAAACAGCTAGTGTGTTATTAAACTCAATCAAGATTTAACAGGGCCCAGAATCCTATAAATGAAGGACTTCAAGAAAGAAAAGAAAATCCATGGGTAAGTCAAATCAGTGTTGTTCCCTTTATTAAAGCTCTGGAAAGCTGACAGACAGAATTAGCATCCAAAACTTTCATGTCTGATGATAAAGGACTGTACTCCCAGCTACTACTAAGTTTGAGGAGGGTCACAAGTTCAAGGCCTAGCTGGGCTATGAGAGAGAGAGAGAGAGAGAGAGAGAGAGAGAGAGAGAGAGAGTTAGTTAGTTCTCGGGCAATTTAGAGATCTTGTCTCCAAAGAAAAAGGAAATAACGTAAAAAGTCAAAAAATACCCTGGGGATGTAGCCCAGCGGTGGGTGGTACAGCTGTTCATTGTGGCTTTAGCAGCCAGTGCTGGTCAGGAAACTATATTTTAAATCTTGTAGACTCTTTTTCAGATGGATGAAAGAATTCAACTTTTAGAAAGTAATATTATGGCACTATTATTTTAAAAAATATGTATATATACATAACACATGCATCATTGACAGACAAACTTTACATTTCATTCTGGTGAGATTACACGGGGACAGAGTAAGTTATTTCAAGGCTAAGTGATATAGTATAGGCAAAAAGCAGGCTGATGTTGGGTGGTAGCATCAATCTCTAAGTGCTTTTAACACTGACGTACCAACACAACTTCAAATACATGGCAAGTAGAGCAAGACAAAAGCAGGTACTCAGCTTGCGTGGCTCTTTATCATCAAGTAATTATTTTCTAATTTCCCGAGCATCCATGTACGCTCAGTGCATTTAGTATCTATTAGAAGGAAAATGGTTTCTTCTGTTTTCCATCACCTGGCTCAGACTCTGTGCAAACCACACTCAGGAACCTCACATTAATAAATTATGACCCCAACCACACCGATTAGCAACCATTTCCTTCCCCCTTGCTTCAGCATTTCTAACAGGAGCAGAATAATGTTGTTCCTAAAGGGCTGGGGCAGCAGAAACCAGACAGAAATCCAGTGACCAGAAGGAGGTAAGTATCCTCTATTCTGCCACCTCTGTGCTTTTTGTTGAGTATATACCCCAGCCCTTTTCATACTTCATGGCAGTTACCAACTCTTGTCCAGCTCTGATCCTATCCTGGTTGACAGGCTAAAGACAGGGTTATGTCTTACCTAGTCCTCCTCCCCGCCCCCCAGTAATAATCACTCAGTAACACACACAACAGATCCTCAATAAGTGTTTATTAAGGGTTGCTGAAAACATGCCTGTAACAATTTAGGAACAAAATCCACATATGATTTTGTGTGTGTTTAAACCTAAATGTGTATTTTTCAAGAATAGTTCTGTCAGAGTCACCAATGAGCCACCCACTGACCTGATGGTTTGGGGTTCAGTCACTTAGACTCATCAGAAGAACTATGAACAGAAAACTATCTAAGTGGAATGCTTTGGTATCCACCCTTTGTTATTTTCTCAGGGCATGCACTACGTGAACTCTGTGCTACCGATTACAAAACATTACACAACTTACAAAGAACACAAGGAACAACTGTTTTCTCCTATGCTTGCCGACCTTGGAAAGAGTGCCTGCCCTGGGAAAACAGAACAGTTAGTTGCAACAGACTTTTCAGTTGAGTATCATAAGTTCTAGAGGTCAAGGAATGATAAAATTATACACTTCTGAGATAAATCCTGTGCTGCCCAAGACTGATTCACAGTCCCTTTTAAAATGAGTTATGTTGCTCAGTAATTACTTGAAAGCAATACTTTGAAGACCTCCCCAGGAAAAGAGGCTCCTTAAAGAAAACAGTACAACTCCACACTTAAACCTGACTTTTCTTTAACAACCCATTAGACTTGAAACTTCTGTTCTGTATTCACAAAGTAAACTCACACTGTTGTAGCTACTTCTCTAAGTCACGCATCAGATGGTCGTATTTTTGTCCTAGTAATAAAATTCCTGAAGAATCATCAGATAGTGTTGATATTATGATCCACTTCCTTCATCACTGTCAAGCGGAAGAAGATAATCCCATGTTGGGGAAGACTTCTACATTACAACTTTCAATAATATGTTGCCAATTGGTAATAGTAATTTCCAGTTCCTTTTTCTTTGTGTGTGTTAAGTGTAGAAATAAGTAGACCAAACTCTTATGACAAACCATGGGAGTTTTCTCCACAAAGCCACAGATGCATTCACATTGTCATCTATGACAAATAATGCCAACACTGGCACCCACATCCCACTAAGTAGAGACCTGGGGTAAAAGAGTTCCTTGGGGGGTCAAACTCAGCTGTAGAAGTCAAGTTAAAACCCACAGAAGGGTTAATGGACAATGGCAGGTGTTTAACTGTCAAATAACCATGCATTTACTGTAATTCATGGTGAAATAATTAGAAGCGGCTAATGTGTAGGTTAACAACCAGTTATGCAGCAAAATTATGCATACCACTTCATTTTTTACTATTTCACTAATGACAGTATCTGTTGCTCAACACTTCTCTATAGAAATCTTATTTTTTATGTTCTCGCGCTCAATCACAAATATACAAATGCTAAACATCTCAAGGGACGATGCTGATGGACCAACTCTTGTGAATTCACACCCATTTGTTGCCTATTTATGCAGCAGATAAACTGGAACAAATCTTGAATTTCTTCTCCTACCACCAATTAATGACTCAGGCAGTAAGGGTGACCTTCAAATGCATACTCTGTAGAAAAGCAAAAGACAGCTCATATTGTGCTTGCCAGATGCATGCAGTTTTTCCAGCTGCACATTCTTCATTCCTAAGTGTCCAAAGCTAAAACCAAAAACCTGACCCCAAGAAGCAAGTTGCAATGTTCTGACAACATGACATCATTCCGTCTGGAGCACTTCAATATAACAATTTGTAAAAATTGGCAGAAGCTTAAATAGGTCACACTGAAGCCCTAAACTAAGGCTATTTACCTGGTAAAAAAAAATACTCTGGTGCTGCATTTGATACCAATGACCATCCAATGGCAGGCCCATAGTTTAATTATCTTGCCTACAGCCTCCATAAGGATACATGAAAATAAAGCAAATAGTGTCACCTCCCAGAATTGTTACTTCTACTCAGTGGCTTCTTTGTAGCCAATTTTGTCTTTAGCAGCAAACCAAAGCCAAGGTAAATGACACCATGATTCCAAACAAGCCTTTGCTCATCATTAAAAGGAGCATTTTTGTAAATGTCTCAAACTCAGCAAGCACAGCCCAACTTCTTCAACATCGTCAAGTATGAATTTGTGCCGAGAAGTAAGTAAGCCAACAACACATCTGTGTCACAAGTCTTCTCAAACAGCTAGCTTTCCAGCAGGGCCCTGGGAGGTGCGCACACTGCCCTTTTAACTGGACTTTTCTGAGAACTGCCATCCAGTTTGGTTTCTTCTTGTGAAACTAGAGCTCATCTAAAAGCAACAAGCAAAAAAAAAAAAAAAAAACCACAGAAGTTTCTAACACTCTCAGCCCCACACAGCCTCCAGCATACATTTTCCTTTCACACTAAACAATGTACAACCAAAAAGGTTCCCTGTTTCAAAATGGAATCAAAGATGAAAGAAACTGTAACAATGCCCTGAACAATAGTACAGACAAAACAAAACAAAACAAAAAAACCCACCATATTCTTAATGAAGATGAGTTGACACAGATAATAACTAAAACTCTTCAATACTGCTTCCTCACTGAAGCCCTGGTTCTTTCCCCAGTGAATGTTTCAACATCACCCAGGTGCCTATCCTAAGTGTGTACCAACACACTATTGTTCACTTGTTAGCCTTCTGTTATCTAGTAGCAAAGCAACTCCACATAAGACTAAACAAACTTCCAAACCTATAGTCATAAACCCAGCAAAAGTAGCCAATGGTAGAAACTCTGTATATTGGAGTAATACCCAGGGGCTCTGGCCCTTGAAAAGCAAGATAATAAGTTGAAAGGAATTGAAAACAACAACAACAACAAAAAAAAAAAAAAAACAAAAGAAAGAAAGAAAAAAAGAAAGGAAGGAAGGAAGGAAGGAGGAAGGAAGGAAGGAAGAAAAGAAATCTTTGCTCTGAATCCAACTTTTGCAAACACAGAGTTGAAAAATGGCCCAACCTAAATCCAAAGATCATCACCATAATAGTGATTACTAACCATACATATAAATAGAACCTGAGAAAGTGAAAGCGCATTTAGGATGATGAGGGCCAGGTACACACACTAAACTCACCACTTTGTCCATCAGTTTCCAAGTCTTCTCCACAGTCCTGCGGTCAGCTGCAGCTTGCTTTGGGGGTCCAACTGCATCCTGAATAGCATCAATAATCCCCAAAATGCGACCTTTGCGGGGGTTTCCTCCTCGACCACCAGGATTTCTGCCATTCATAGAATTTGCCATCTGGAATTTTAGCCTTTTTGCAAGGTAGATTTTAAAGAGAGGAAAAGTTAGCGGGATATGAAAGTATTTCCCCAACAGGAAACTGAACTGAACTGGCTCTCTTGTACCCATTAATGATATTCTCCGCCATCACTGTGACAAAGCAGAGGGGTCCCAGATTCAACTTTTTAGTAACCCAGTGTAACTGCACTCTCCAAGTTAGGAGCCATGACACAAGGTTTGCTCTTACAATAGAAGTTAAAGATGCATCCTCTGCCTGTGTTCCTTGCAGCTACAGCTCAACATCATCAACAAAACAACTTTTTAACAGATAAGAACACAATGTTCTCCCCCTTCTGCTGTAATCCAGATTCAAAATACTAGAACTACAACCCCTAAATTCATTAGGAGTCTCAATTAGAAGTCTCCTTCACGCTGTTAGATTTTGCCAAGTTATTACATAAATGCAAAGTACTCCACACACGCAAAAGGGTCACGTCTGTTGTCAACAAAGGCAGCGGACTTGGATTCCCCCCCCCCGCTCCCGTCCCCCACACCCCCACACCCCTGGCAAAAGCCAGCAGCGGCGGACACACAAATTGTTCTTTAAAGCAGTGCGGTGAGTAGTTTTTCCCTAGAGCCAAATAAACAAACCAACAAGCAACCCCTTCTTAAAAAGCGGTGAGAACCCGGCAAGGGCGGGCAGGCACCGCGGAGTTCACTTCTCGGGTGGCCCCTCGTCTGCCTACCCGGTATCCTGTGGTCCAAAGCTTTGTTTCAGAACGCCTGTGCCCTTTCCAGACTCGGGCCTCTAGTCCGCCACTCAAGGGTCTGGGAAAGGGACGAGGAACTCAGCAAAGATAAAGTAGCCTAAGACCCTGTCCTGGCTCCGGAACCCCACAGCCTGCCCGATCGCGCGCCAGTAGCACGCACCTCCCACCGGCGGCGATCAGCCAGAGTCCGCTCCCTCCCGGGCCCCGGGCCAGCCAGGGACTGCTCTTTAAATCCCCACTTGGCTCAGGCTCGCAGTGGCGACAGCAGCTGGAAGCCAGGGCTGTCCCCTCTCCCTGATGGCCCGCGCCCAGCTGCAGGGCCCCCGGGCCAGCAAGCGGCGCCCAAGCCCGGGATGACCCATTCCTTCCTCCACTCGGGTCACCGCGGCCGTCCCGAGCCACGCGTGATCGCGGGTCCCACTCCACACACACGCTGCCCTGGCTGGGGTGGCTCGGGTGGGGACTCTGTGGAATCGCCTAAGAGCGCACTCCGGGGAAGGAGCCACCGAGATCTAGGAACACCGAGACGCGGGGACGCGGCAATTACCGTGCAGACAGCTCCACGCCCGCCCGGCAGTCCCGCGCCACACTCGGGAGGCCGCCGCAGCGCCCGCCGGAGGAGGAGACCACTCACTGGCCACCCCACCCCTGAACCATCCCCCAGAGACCAGGGCGTGGGGCGGAGCTGAGGCGGGGCCTTGAGTAACCGGACCAATCCTGAGAACTTGCTTTCTGCCAGACAGCGGGCGGAGCCAATGGGCGGGACGAGACGCTCCTCCCGCGCTACCCCCAAGTCCACGTCCTCCACGGTACACAATGGCCCCAGAGGAAGGCCCACTCGACCGCGTCCCGCTTGGAGAAGAACTCGTTGGGGAATGGACCTAGGCTAGCCTGGAACAAAAGTGGAAGGAGGAAAGGAACTGGAAAAGTAGTGGCAAGGCTCCGGGTTGCTAACCAATGAGGGGTGCGCAGGTGGGCGTGAGCGCCCCGAGCGGGAGTCTAAGCCAACTGGGGCTAAAAGGCGGGACTTCCTGCCTCACTCACCTTCCTAGTCTTTGTTTCATAGCAACAGAGTAGAGGCTGCCAGGGTGGTGCTGCTTCTCAGCTCTGGGCGGGTCCCAGGCTTAAGAAATTCATCTCCCTAGGGCTGCCAAACTGCTACCCAGGAGAGCAGCCAAATAGGTCCAAGACCGTGTTTCTTGTTGACTGTCAAATAAAGAGTAACAGTCCCCTAGCTTCTAAGATGAAGGTTACCCTCACATAGAGTAAGCTAAGAGTAAAACCCTACTGCCAACTAAAACTTCCTAAATTTCTGAAATGTTTCCCTTTTACTATTAGTTCTAGAGGGATTCCAGATCAAACATCGGGCTGATGAGAAAGCAAATACTTGACAACTCTCAGCTAAATAGTCTCTGTAAATCGTGCCAGGACAGTCAAAACTCCACACAATGGGGATTACTAATCTGTTTTACACCTTTATATTCCTAACAAGTTTCCCCGTAGATCTCCGTAAAGAACTCGGCTGTTGAATTTTGACTGAACCACCTTTCCTCTATGTAGATGAGTCTTCATTTTAATGACAACCTGATATCTGCCATTCTCTTCCAGTGTTCATCTCTTTTGGGGCTCCATCCTTGATATCCATGTAAAAGGAAACACTCTGGTAACGCTTACAGTGAAATGCCAGGGCCCTTCTGTCATCATAGTCATACATTAAACAGATGCTGTCTTTCTCTCTGTTTGGTTCACCATGCTGCTACCATTTGTCCCAAGTTTACAAACCAGGGAGCTGATTTCCCCTGTGACTGATAGTACCTTGGGCTCCTGGGTGTGATACTTTTCACCTTTTTAAAATGTCATACATGCATACATACATACAACATACATACTACATACATAGACTCTCTAACCAACTATCCTGATAAATGTGTCTCAGTAATTCTGATCATTCCCTAATAAGTGTTCTAGTGCTACAGTTATTACTGTGAAGGTTTCTGAATTGTCATAGAATGTCTTGCAATCCTAAATTCAGATAGTTACAATTTTCATATAATGAAAACAACCAAAATGTGGCCCTTTAAGCAGTCATGCAATAAAGTATGAATCTGGAAGTAATACTTTCTTTCATTATTTCTGTACTAATAATTAAAAAGTAGTTTCCTGTTTTACATATGTAGATGGTTCAGGCTTCTCCAAATCCCCTCCATATCTCCCTTACTGCTTGTAATAGTAGCCACAGTTTCTAAGTGGAAACTGTATTTAAAAAGACCTCTGTGGTTACATCATCTATGTGTATAAAAGACACCTTTAAAATCAATTCAAAAGAAACGGCCACTATGTGTAGAAGGTTTTGCTGTGTACAACCTTATGCTTTATAATTAAATGAGTTGCTTATCTTCATATTTGGATGAATGTAAAGTGAACAAAATACATGTTCAGTTCCTTTGAATTGCAGTTTGAAACTGAAGGTCATGGCACTAAGGAAATAAAATGGGCTATGGAACAAAGGGCATCGTGTAGATGCAGTGACAAGCCTTGTTATGTTCTGTTTCTCTACTATGGCTGGGACACAGGTATAACAAATGCACATCTCTGGGGCTGCCAAACTTTTCTAACCAGAGCAATGGAAAACTGGTCTAAGATAGTGTTTATTGTAGGCTGACAAAATTAAGAATCTGTCATTGTGTTAGTCAGGGTTCTGTAAAGGAGCAGAAGTGATAAAATATGATATATATGTACATTGAATAATATATAACATAAATACTTGTAAAATGGCTATTTATTAGATTGATCCGCATGATGTGGTCTGGGTAGTCAGACAAATTCTGTCTCACACTCAGAAGCTGAGAAGCCAAGGGTTTCTCAGCCCACAGGGCTGATGTCTCATTCATCCCAATCTGGTGCTAAAGGGCTGCACAGTTCCTGGAGGGCTTCTGATATGCAGTCTGCATTAGAAAATGGAGGAATATGCCTCTGATGTTAGAAAGGGGTGCGGTGGCAACAGTCTGGAGGACCCACCATCGAGAATAAAGGCCTATGGGCAAACAGCAAAGTTTTTACAGCCTACACATAGGGTGGCTTTTTCCACTTCAAATAATCTAATGAGAAAAATACCTCACAAAATGGAGAGATGACTCAGCAGTTAAGAGCATTTGTTCCTGCAGAGGATTTTGATTCGGTTCTAGGCACTCACATGGTAGCTTACAGCTGTCCATAACTCCAGTTGTAGGATATCCAATGTCTTCTTCTAACCTCTGTGGGCATAGAGTGTGCATGTGGGACACATAAACTCATGCAGCACAGTAGTCATACACATAAAATAAATCTTCAAAGTAATTCATTACAAGAGTGTACAATAGCTTGCATTTTAGCTGGTCATAGAAGATATGATCAAGTTGGTTGACAACCAACATTGGGCATTACGGTCATTGAGCTTCCAAACTGAAATAGAAGCCTCCCATATGGAAGGAATAGATGCACACATCTCACATACTGGACGGACACACACACACACACTCACACATTGATATGTATGAACTCTATTTATCAAAGCCATCTCATGTCTAATTATGTTGAGATATAACATGGATCCTAGCTGAGCTCAAATTAGGACTTGGTGTTTGATGAAGTCTGATTAGCTGATAGAGCATCAGCCCTCTTTTCTGTTAGCAGGAAAAATAGATACTGCAGGAGGGGCACTGAAGCATGAAAATACTCCCCAGTCAAAGACTGCATTAATAAATAAGGGAACAAATGTCGAAGTAGACTTGGTGAAATGTGTCTAAGCAGCAATATTCCAAGCTAACAGACTTGGCCGAGGAAATAGTATGCTCATTTTTACCAAACAAGGCAGTCCCCAACCCTATACACTTCAAAGTGAATGCAATCTCACTGAGGGACATGAGACACAGTGGGGTTCCTAGCTAGAAGGTCTTGCCAGTTTCCAAGTGGCCAAATAAGAGAACGATACAAGCCAGGCGGTGGTGGCGCACGCCTTTAATCCCAGCACTTGGGAGGCGGAGGCAAGAGGATTTCTGAGTTCGAGGCCAGCCTGGTCTACAAAGTGAGTTCCAGGACAGCCAGGGCTACACAGAGAAACCCTGTCTCGAAAAAAAAAAAAAGTGCATAAGAGAACGATACAGCTAAACTGGCTGTTTTAGCGTGCTTTCCTATCATCGCTGTGGTAAAGACCATGAGCAAAGCCAACTTGGGGGTGAGGGGTTTGCTTGGTTTACATGGCCAAACCACAGTCTCTCTTTGAAAGAAGCCAAGTCAGGGGCCATGGAAGAAATTTGCTCTGGTTGATTCTCAGTGCTTGTCCAGTCTGCTTACTTTTACCAGCCAGTACCTCCTCGTGGCATGACCCATAGTAGACTGGGCTCTCCTACATCAATTATTAAACAAGAAAATATCCTCTACAGGCTTGCCTACAGACAATCTGATGAAGGCAATCCTTCAGTTAAAAATCTCCCTTTACCAATGACTTGAGCTTGTGTCAAGTTCATGGAAAAAAAAAATCTAGCCAGCATGCTGGCAAAGAGAATATATAAGGCCGAGGCTCCAAGCAAAGGATTTTCATGGCAGGAGCACTTTCAGAAAGTTTAGAGACACTGAGGAACACTTTCCAAGTCAGCGCTGATTATTTAGCATTAGCATTAGCATAGGCTAATAGGTTAATGTCAACGGAAAAACACCTTATAAGATCTTCTTTAAGCCTAACTAATGTTTAAAGGAGGGAGGAAAAAAAATGACAACTATCTAAGGAAAATATTGCAATTCATCATAGTCACAAGTGATCTCTACGACACCAGACTTGAATTGACTAGCCATCTGAACATCCATAACATATTTAACAGAATCTTAGTTTAAAAAGGGAGTTTGAGTGGGCCACTCAAGGATCTCATGTAGGGAAACACATGACAAGTGTATTTTTACACAACACAAAGCTCACTTGATTCAAAATTCCAGCAAGGTGTTCTTAATCAACCTGCAGCCCTTTCAGGGTATATTTATAGTGGGTATCCTGACACGAAATTAGAATACCATAAAAATATGCTAATCTCAGAGAGAGAGAGCAGGAACATAAAATCACAGTGAGAAACAAGAACCACATGACATAGTTATGTTTGGACTTAACAAGCCATTGCTTGCTAAGAAGAGTGCATTTCTATTCCTTCTTTAATATACAGCAGCAACTGACAGAGAAGGATGCTGATTAATGGAGTGACCAAACATAGCCTGACTCTGAGTCCTAATTTGGCCTTAATTAGAATGCTTACTGAGCAACAAGAACAAGGCAAGCAACAGCTTAAACAAGATACAACCTACTGCTGAAGCACATTGAGAAAGTAAAAGATCCAAGTAAACTATTGTTTTATTGTTTTCTCAAAGGTTTGTGTTTCCCTCATATAGTACTAGTACATGGTTTCTGTGCCCAGTTACTTTATATGTCAAAGTAGGTAGAGACACCCCAGCCATTATCAAATTTTCAAGCTAGGAATGAAAGTGAGTCAGGGACAAACTGAACTTCCATTAGAGTCAATTTCTCTTAAATAAGCATTACATAATTCCACAATATAATACCATAAGGGTCTCAGGGCCAGCACTTAGTTGCAAAAATTTGAAAGGCACTGTGCTATATACTTTTTTTACTGCCAAGTAAGAAAGCTGACAAAAAAAAAATTTCAGATCTCTTTCTATTTTCTACTTTGCTTCAACTTTACATTCTTTCCTACCTCACTGCTTCTCTATGTTTCACTGCGTTCCCCTATGCATTCCTGCTTCCCTAACAGGAATGCTTCCTTCATTCACAAATTCCTAGAGACAATCCTATACCTCAACATTTGGAATAAAGAAAGTAGTATCCGAAAAATTTTGCTTTAACATTTTCTCTGCCACTGTTGTGCGTTTTGACTGTAAGAAAAATATGACATTGAATTTTCTCATTTAATTTAATATATTGATTCAGAGAGTCTACAAAGGGAAGGGGATCTCAGAGAGGATCGGTTTGCTCAGTTCAGAAGATCTGAAATTTTGTAAATTTACCCATGATGATAAGTCCGTCAAGAATATAAGTCATGACTTTAAATTAGCAGAAGATTATAGTATGAAACAATATAATTCTGCAAAAAATGTGTTAAACTAATATTAACATGGCCTCAACAGGCCAAATTAAGCACAGAACTTCCTAAATGAATATGGAAATCAAAGTAAGAAAATCCCCTCATGATTATATCTAGTGATGCTGGGATGAATCTAAAACATCCCAAAGCTAAGGAAAGGCTCATCCAGTGGTTCTTCAGCGCTTGTCCTCCAGGTACACAAAAAGGGAGAATGGGAAAGACATGTCTAGATCTCAGCTTTGAGGACTTGAGCCATTTCAGTCTGGTAACAGGCTCATTCTGTGAATACACTAGGCCTGTCTACTTTTGAAAGCACTAGAAAGGTGTGAGGAGGGGGGAAAAAGCTGGAAGACCTCTCACTAAGTGATAATCTCAGCCTCATGTTTCTGCTATAAGGGCAGCAATGCCTACAGTTGCCTCATCCAGCGAAGGGGAAGTCTTTACCCTCTGTGTCTTCACCACCAGTCAGTTTGCACTGGCAACCACATGACTGTACTGGCCACTCCTAGAATCCCATTTATAAAGGAATTTGATTATCAAGAATTCAGGCTTATTCTTACAAAGCAATCCTTTCTACATCCATTTCTTTAATTTATTCAGGATGGACTCATCAGGAAGGTTCATTGCAGCTTGACTTTGTTGAAAAGTGGGTTCTTCTGAATTTGCATCTGTTCCTTGCTGGATTGCTTCTGCAGCCATCAGAACACATGGCTGGCTCCTCACAATCGAGCATACATGCTTTGGCTGTAGTCTACACCAAGGAGGCAAGCAATGCTGACACTAACACTTGGAATTCAGCCCTCAAAGTATCAAGAATCTAAACATCCTCTGTGGCACATCTATTACATGCCAATATATACTAGGCTAGACACCAAGAAATATGATGATTAAGTATGAGGCAATCACAAAGAGAAAACAGGCAAAGATGGTTTTAACTGAAGCGTTGAAAGTGATGATTTCTTAAGAAAAGGTCGCTATAATAACATTAGGAAAAAATAATGAGTAAGTCAAGACATGTAGATAAGGAAAATTGGTCCCAGGGCCTTGTAATCCAAATACTTTGGAGATGATAACCGAAAGATTGCAATGATCTTAAGGCTATACAGGAGTCCCAGGGAAGTCTGAGATATAGACTAAAACCATGTTTTTAAAAATTCAATGGAGAGATAGGTGGGGAGAGAGAGAATAGGATTAGAGAAGAATATCATGGGAGTGTTACACTAGACAGAAGAATAAGTGCTCTTATGGTCAGGGACAGTAAAGAAGCTATGTATATAAAGAAGGAGAGTGGGGGGTTTTAAATGATAACCTACAGCAAAAGTGTCAATCAGAGTGTAAATAAAATAATCCCATATGTCTAATTGAAGAACATGGATTTGTTCTTTTGATGGAAAACCACTGAAGAATTTTGAGACCTGGAAAAGTATATAGGAGCAGAAGAGGTAAGTGAGGTGATTTGTAAACTATATATTTGAGATGAGCAGGATGATGATAGAAATAAACAGCATGGAAAGTACAGCTCTCCATCCGGAGATACACAGCAGTGATGATCAAGACCTGGGATAGTGTAGTGGTAACTGCAAGCACAAGCAATGTATTTCAGAAACATTAGAAAAGTGGTAGGGGAATGCCAGGACAGGGAAGAGGGAGTGGGTGGGTTGGTGAGCAGGGGGAGGGGGATGGAATATGGGGTTTTCAGAAGGGAAAGGGGATAATATATGAAATGTAAATTAAGAAAATATCTAATAAAAAAGTGGTTTCCCATCCTCTCTGCACATTTAAATAACAAGTCCCCAAGCTCTGTGCTCTGTGCCCAAAGAGTCTGATTTAATTGATCTAGGGTATTTTTAAAGCTCCCCTGGTGACCCGAGTTAGTGACTAAGGCTGAGAAGCACTGATTGGTCCTTTGAGTAGCCCCTGCTAATTAAAGTGATATGTATATACAGAAAATGGAGATGGGAAGGGTGACTACCAATTCTTTAGCTTTAATGACAGTGAAAGAAGTCCTCAGGATCTTGCATGGAGGTGATCAAAAGACAGTCTCTAAGAAAGAGAAAATGAATTTGCTTTTGAATATGAGAACATTACGGCACCTATAGAATAAGCAAATGGGTGCATGTCTGTGTGTGTGTTTCAATAAGGCTTATGAGATTATGAATTTGAGAGTACTGATAAGTAATACTTGCAAGTATTATAGAACTAAAACTGTATCAAAGGGAAACTATGTAGGCTAAGAAGAGTGTTAAGTACTCAGCTGCACACTAAGGACCAATATTCAGAGAAGTGTAGAAGACAGAGCAGAAGATCCTAAGAGAAATCAATTAAGTACGGTTCACACTGAGCAAGGGGAGATAGGTGCTATCATGAAGAAAACACCAGCTTCAAATCTAGCAGAGGGGACTGCTACAAAAGGTGCTTGAGAATAGAAAACTGAGAGATCACTTATGGCCACTGTTAATGCAGTTGGTTAACCAGTAGGTTAAAAAGAATGGGAGCGATAATATCGCTTGGGTCTCAGGCGGCTTGTGTGTACACTGCTACCAAGAGCTGGGCAGATCTGCAGTAACCAGCTCGCCAGCTCTGCTGTGGGACTTCTGCCTGGGAGAGGGAACCCCCGCACTGGGCGGGAGCCTACCAGCTTCACTTCCGCGATCTCTGTTCCAGTAGACTGCACTGAAGCGTCAGGTACTCAGGTTCTTCCCAATATAACATCACTTGGGACATGGCCTGTTGGGGCTTCCGTCTGCTCCCAAGAACAGGACAGTGCTGTGGTCGTCTGGGAGCCAGATCTGCTATAGGCCATCCCCTCTGCAGGGTGACCAGCGCCACCGAGAGAGTGCAGACTGCACTCCGCCATCTTTGCTCCAGTGGCCAGGTAGTTGGGACTGCCAGGCTAGGAGACAGACAGGCATAATATCGCTTGGGATTCGGGCGGCTTGTGTGTATGCTGCTCCCAAGAGCTGGGCAGATCTGCAGTAACCAGCTCACCAACTCTGCTGTGGGACTTCTGCCTGGCAGAGGGACGCCCCCTCCCCCCCTAGGAGAGATCACTCACCCCTGCACAGGGCAGGAGCCTACCAGCCTCCCTTTGGCAACCTCTGCTCTGGGAATCCATTACAATGAGCCTTTGGATGTGAAGGGACTCCCCAGTATAACATCACTTGGGGCAAGACACATCAGGGCTCCAAAGTCACTCAGGAGCAGGCAGGCCCCAGAAATCGGTGCCAGGGGAATCCTGGTAATCCAGGGGGGCCAGAAATAGCTTTGCAGGCTCACAGGAAGTCCAACCAACAGCCAGTGACAGCAGGACCAACTAACATCAGAGGTAACCAGATGGCAAAAGGCAAACGTAGGAATGTTACTAACAGAAATCAAAGTAATATGGCACCATCTGAACCCAACTCTCCAACAGCAGCAAGTCCTGGATACCCCACCACACCCGAAAGACAAGATCTGGATTTAAAATCACTTCTCATGATGCTATTAGAGGATCACAAGAAGGACACAAATAAATCTAATAAAGAATTACAGGAGACCATGAATCAACAGTTAGAAGCCCTTACAAAGGAAACACAAAAATCGCTTAGAGAAATGCAGGAGAACATGGATCAAAAGATGGAGGCCCACAAGGAGACAACACAAAAATCGCTTAAAGAAATGAATCAACAGGTAGATGCACTTTCAAAGGAATCACAAAAATTGCATAAAGAAATGCAGAAGAATATGGGTCAACAGACAGACGCCCATAGGGAGGCAACACAAAAAGTGCTTAAAGAAATGAATCAATGGATAGATGCCCTTACAAAGGAAACAGGAGAACTGCTTAAAGAAATGCAGGAGACGATGGATCAACAGATGGAATCCCATGAAAAGAAACACAAAAATCGCTCAGAGAAATGCAGGAGAACTTGGGTCAACAGGAAGAAATCCTGAAAGAGGTAATGCAAAAATACCTTAAAGAAATACAGGAAAATACAAACAAACAAGTGAAGGATCTCAGCAAATCCATCCAGGAACTAAAAAAGGAAGTAGAAACAACTAAGAAATCACAAAGGGAGAGAACTTTGGAGATAGAAAACCTTGGGAAGAAATCAGGAGTCATAGATGCAAACATCAACAATAGAACACAAGAGATGGAAGAAAGAATCTCAGGTGCTGAAGATACCATAGAAAGCATCTACTCAACAGTCAAAGAAAATGCAAAATGCAAAAAACGTGTAACCCAAAACATCCAGGAAATCCAGGACACAATGAGAAGACCAAACCTAAGGATTATAGGTATAGATGAGAGTGAAGATTTGCAACTTAAAGGGCCAGTAAACATCTTTAACAAAATTATGGAGGAAAACATCCCTAACCTAAAGAGAGAGATGCTGATGAACGTACAAGTAGCCTACTGAACTCCAAACAGACTGGACCAGAACAGAAATACCTCCCATCACATAATAATCAAAACACCAAATGTACTAAACAAAGAAATAATATTAAAAGCAGTAAGAGAAAGGGGCCAAGTAACATACAAAGGAAGACCTATCTGAATCACATCAGACTTCTCACCAGAGACTATGAAAGCCAGAAGATCCTGGGCAGATCTCATGCAGACACTAAGAGAGCACAAATGCCAGCCTAGACTATACCCAGCAAAACTCTTAATCACCATAGATGGAGAGACCAAGATATTCCATAATAAAACCAAATTTTCACAATATCTTTCCACAAACCTAGCCCTGCAAAGGATAATAGGTGGAAAACGCCAATACAGGGACAGAAACAACACCCTGGAAAAAATGAGATAGTAACCTTCTTGCTTCAAACCCAAAAGTAGATAACCACTCACACATAAAGATAGCGTCAAGAATGGCAGGTGGCAATAATCACTATGCCTTAATCTCTCTTAATATCAATGGTCTCAATTCCCCAATAAAAAGACATGGAATAACAGACTGGATATGTAAACAGGATCCAGCATTTTGCTGCATGCAGGAAACGCACCTCAGTGTCAAAGACAAACACTACCTCAGAGTAAAAGGCTGGAAAACAATTTTACAAGCAAATGGCCCCAAGAAACGAGCCGGAGTAGCCATCCTAATATCAGATAAAATTGATTTTCCACCTAAAGTCATCAAAAAAGACACAGAAGGACACTACATACAGATCAAGGGAAAAATCCACCAACAAGAACTCTCAATTCTGAATATCTATGCTTCAAATGCAAGGGCACCCTCATTCGTAAAAGAAACTTTACTAAAGCTCAAAGCACACATCGCACCTCACACAATAATAGTGGGTGACTTCAACACCCCGCTCTCTGAAATGGATCATTCAGGAAAGCAGAAACTAAACAGGGACACAGTGAATCTAATTGAAGCCTTGGACCAAATGGAACTAACAGATATATAGAGAACATTTCATCCTAGAGCTAAAGAATACACCTTCTTCTCAGCACCTCATGGTACCTTTTCCAAAATTGACCACATAATTGGTCACAAATCATACCTCAACAGATATAAGAAGATAGAACTAATCCCATGCCTCCTATCAGATCACTATGGAATAAGGGTGGTCTTCAATGGAAACAAAAACAAAAGAAAACCCACATACATATGGAGGCTGAACAATGCTCTACTCAATGATAACTTGGTCAAGATGGAAATAAAGAAAGAAATCAAAGACTTTTTGAAATTTAATGAAAATGAAGGCACAACCTACCCTAATTTATGGGACACAATGAAAGCAGTGCTAAGAGGAAAATTCATAGCCCTGAGTGCCGCCAAAAAGAAATGGGAGACAGCATACACTAACAGCTTAACGGCACACCTGAAAGCCCTGGAACAAAAAGAAGCAAATACACCAAAGAGGAGTAGAAGGCAGGAAATCATCAAACTCAGGGCTGAAATCAATCAAGTAGAAACAAATAAAACCGTACAAAGAATCAACAAAACGAGGAGTTGGTTCTTTGAGAAAATCAACAAGATAGATAAGCCCTTAGCCAGACTAACCAGAGGGCACAGAGACAGTGTCCAAATTAATAAAATCAGAAACGAAAAGGGAGAGATAACAACAGAAACTGAGGAAATTCAAAAAATCATCAGATCCTACTACAAAAACCTGTATTCAACACAACTAGAAAATCTCGAGGAAATGGACAATTTCCTTGACAGATATCAAATACCAAAATTAAATCAGGATCAAATAGACCATCTAAACCGTCCTATAACCCCTGAAGAAATAGAAGTTGTCACTGGAAGTCTTCCAACAAAAAAAAGCACAGGTCCAGATGGTTTTAGTGCAGAATTCTATCAGACCTTCAAAGAACACCTAACACCAATACTCTTCAAACTGTTCCACAAAATAGAAACAGAAAGAACATTACCCAACTCGTTCTATGAAGCCACAATTACACTAATACCAAAAGCACACAAAGATCTGACAAAGAAAGAGAATCTCAGGCCAATCTCTCTTATGAATATCGATGCAAAAATACTCAATAAAATTCTTGCCAACTGAATCCAAGAACACATCAAAACGATCATTCACCACGATCAAGTAGGCTTCATCCCAGGGATGCAGGGAAGGATCAATATAAGGAAATCCATCAATATAATCCACTATATAAACAGTCTCAAAGAAAAAAAACCACAGGATCATCTCATTAGATGCTGAGAAAGCATTTGACAAAATTCAGCATCCTTTCATGCTAAAGGTCTTGGAAAGATCAGGAATTCGAGGCCCATATCTAAACATAGTAAAAACAATATGCAGCAAACCGGTAGCCAGCATCAATCTAAATGGAAAGAAACTTGAAGCAATCCCACTAAAATTAGGGACTAGATGAGGCTGCCCTCTCTCTCCATATCTTTTCAATATAGTACTTGAAGTTCTAGCTAGAGCAATTAGACAAAAAGAGGTCAAAGACAAATTGGAAAGGAAGAAGTCAAACTATCACTATTTGCAGACTATATGATAGCATACTTAAGTGACCCAAAGAACTCCACCAGAGAACTCCTACAGCTGATAAATGACTTCAGCAAAGTGGCCGGATATAAAATCAACTCAAGCAAGTCAGTAGCCTTCCTATACTCAAAGGATAAGCAGGCTGAGAAAGAAGTAAGAGAAATGATACCCTTCACGATAGCCACAAACCATATAAAGTATCTTGGCATGACTCTAACCAAAGAAGTGAAAGATCTGTATGACAAGAACTTCAAGTCTCTGAAGAAAGAATTTGAAGAAGACCTCAGAAGATGGAAAAATCTGCCATGCTCATGGATTGGCAGGATTAATATAGTAAAAATGACCATTTTACCAAAAGTAATATACAGATTCAGTGCAATCCCCATCAAAATCCCAACTCAATTCTTCATAGAGTTAGAAAGAGCAATTCAAAAATTCATCTGGAATAACAGAAAGCCCAGAATAGCTAAAACTATTCTCAACAGTAAAAGAACCTCTGGGGGAATCAGTATCCCGGACCTCAAGCTGTACTACAGAGCAATAGTGTTAAAAACCGCATGGTATTGGTACAGTGACAGGCATGTAGATCAATGGAACAGAATTGAAAACCCAGAAATGAATCCACACTCCTATGGTCACTTGATCTTTGACAAAGGAGCTAAAACCATCCAGTACAAAAAAGATAGCCTTTTCAACAAATGGTGCTGGCTCAACTGGAGGTCAACATGCAGAAGAATGCAAATTGACCCATTCTTATCTCCTTGCACTAAGCTTAATTCCAAGTGGATCAAGGACCTCCACATAAAAGCAGACACACTGAAACTAATAGAAGGGAAACTAGGGAAGAACCTTGAACATATGGGCACAGGGGAGAATTTCCTGAACAGAACTCCAATAGCTTATGCTCTAAGATCAAGAATAGACAAATGGGACCTCATTAAATTACAAAGTTTTTGCAAGGCAAAAGACACCGTCAAAAAGACAAAGCGGCAGCCAACTAACTGGGAAATGATCTTTACCAACCTTACATCCGACAGAGGGCTAATATCCAAGATATACAAAGAACTCAAGAAGTTAAACTCCAGAGAGGCAAGTAACCCTATTAAAAAATGGGGTACAGAGCTACACAAAGAGTTCTCACCTGAAGAATATCTAATGGCTGAGAAGCACCTAAAGAGATGTTCATCATCCTTAGTCATTAGGGAAATGCAAATCAAAACAACCCTGAGATTCCATCTCACACCAGTCAGGATGGCTAAGATCAAAAACACAGGAGACAGCAGTTGTTGGCGAGGATGTGGAGAAAGAGGAACACTCCTCCACTGCTGGTGGGATTGCAAGCTGGTACAACCTCTCTGGAAAGCAGTCTGGCGGTTCCTCAGAAAACTGGGCATGACACTCCCAGAGGATCCAGCTATACCACTCCTGGGCATATGCCCAGAGGCTTTACCTGCATGCAATAAGGACACATGCTCCACTATATTCATAGCAGCCTTATTTATAATAGCCAGAACCTGGAAAGAACCCAGATGTCCCTCAACGGAGGAATGCATTCAGAAGATGTGGTATATTTACACAATGGAATACTACTCTGCAATTAAAAACAATGAATTCATGAAATCCCTAGGCAAATGGTCAGAACTGGAAAATATCATCCTTAGTGAGTAACCCAATCACAAAAGAACACACATGGTATGCAGTCACTGATAAGTGGATATTAACCCAGAATCTCGGAATACCCTAGACACAATTCGCATATCAATAGATTTCTAAGAAGATGGAAGGAGAGACCCCTGGTCCTGGAAAGACTGGATGTAGGGGAACGCCAGGACAGAGAAATGATAGGCGGTTGAAAGGAGAAAAG
The DNA here is from genome assembly GCA_036184795.1 of Tokudaia tokunoshimensis. Lineage (NCBI taxonomy): Eukaryota > Metazoa > Chordata > Mammalia > Rodentia > Muridae > Tokudaia > Tokudaia tokunoshimensis. Next base: position 38,023,300 of record BTHU01000015.1, on the reverse strand, counting down.
AGGGAGGGAAGGGGGCTTATGGGACTTTCGGGGAGGGAGGAAATGGGAGAGGGGAAATGATTTGGAATGTAAATAAAAAAAACTTAGAAAATAAAATTTAAAAAAAAAGAATGGGAGCTAGGAGAATGATAAGAAGATCTCTATTTTTTTTTTTAGAATATAGAACTGCATAAATATGAAGGGTGTAGACAGCATCTTCACACAGGCACAGATTGTATAAACACAGTGACACTAAAATTTGATAGGAAAGGAATATAAATACGAATGTATTTTTAAAAAAAGTCCCAAGGTCCAAATTCTTAAGAATGAACTATAGTCAACTAATGACTCCTGATGGGAGAATTATCCTCTCCTAGGGACAAATCCTATACTGCATAACAAACACAAAGTGCTTAGCCCTGAAATCATATGCATGTAAACACAGAAGCACACTTAGCAGGTTTTATTCAAGTATTTGCGCTGAAATGTATGTGTGGGTGTGCAACAGTAATAATCAAAGAAAAACGAAGCCATTGATTGAAGAAGGAATGAAGGGGGCATCGAAGACGTTGGAGGAAGGCAAGGAAAGAGGGAGCTGATCTAATTTAAGTAGTTTTTAAAAGATGACAAAAAAGAGATTACAAGTTATTTTAATAAATGATCAGGAAACAGTGTGTCTTAGTTAGGGTGTTACTGCTGTGAACAGACACCACGACTAAGGACAACATTTAGTTGGGACTCGCTTACAGGTTCAGAGGTTCAGTCTGTTATCATCAAAGCAAAAGAATTGCAGCATCCAGTAAGCATGGTTCAGGTGGATTTTAGAGTTCTACATCTTTATCTGAACGCTGCTAGTGGAAGACTGATTTCCAGGCAGGTGGGAGTAGTGATACCCCTCCTCCAAGAAAGCTACACCTCCTAATAGTTCCAGTCTCTGGGGCAAGCAGAACAACCCGTCACATGGTGCAATCGGGATCCAACTATTTTAGATGAAATAGAATGTTTTTCTTCTTAAATTGAATGGATCATAAAGAGAATGATGAATGTTTTGAGCAGATATAAAAGACAAATGACCAGTAAGAAACAGTCATGAATTATTCTGAAGCCCAGTGACATTAGAGATCCAGTTGAGTTAGATGCCCACCTGAAAGGATGTACAACTTTCCTGAACAGGGCTAATGGAGGGAAGATGACAACTTCAAACCAGTTTTGTGATGGGAATGGGGAGGAACTGTGGAAACACAAGAATGGACAGCATTCAGGATTGGGTAAGAGAGTATTTTTTGATTGTCATCTGCATAGTTTAGGACTCAGCAGCAGGTAAAAGACAAAGTATTGAAGAGAATGGTCATCTTGTTCATTCAAGAGTGTTCAAAGAAGCAACTATTTCCAATATTATATAGGATGATCAAAAAGTCACTATGTTGATAAGTAATTTTTGGAGTTAATAAAAAAACAAGTATACTTTTAGAATAAAATTTTATGGCCAGTAGGCAAGGAAGAAAATAGGTTGGTATCATCATTCATATGCATAGTTTTTGTAAAACATAAATGAAAGAGTCTCTTGCTTTATTGCATTTGAATATGAAGAATGAATTTAGAAATAAAAGGCAGCATTGTACATGCCAGCCCTCCAAATGGTGGAGAATACAATGGATTCCCACTCCCCACCCCCCTTCCTTCCTTTCTTAAAGACTGATTTTCAATTTTTCATTTTACTCTTTGTGATGTTTTGTACATTCTGGCTCAGGGAGCGGTATTATTAAGAAGTGTGGTCTTGTTCAAAGTAGGTGTGACCTTGTTGGAGTATCCTTGTCAGTGTGGATTGAGCTTTAAGATCCTCTTCCTAGCTGCCTGGAAGTCAGTCTTCTTCTAGCTGCCTTCTTATGAAGAGGTAGAGCTCTCAGCTCCTCCTGCACCATGCCTGCCTGGATGATGCCATGCTCCCAGCTTGATGATAATGGACTGAACTTCTAAACCTGAAAGCCAGCTCCAATTAAACCTTGTCCTCATAAGAGTTGCCTTGGTCATGGTATCTGTTCACAGCAATAAAACCCTAACTAAGACAGTCTCATAAATCACAAAGAGATTGCTGAGAAAGCAGTAAAAATAGTGAACAGATGTTTTAAAATGTACCTAAAGGGGAAAATGAGGGGAAAATTTAAGCTAAATAGCAATAGCAGAGATAGAGAAGAAGAGGGAAAGATGGGGAGAGCAGGGGAATGGAGGTGAGGAGAGGAGAAAACATTTATCACCTGCTAAAGTTAGTTTTATAAAGGAATCTTATAAAAGAATTTTATCAAAATTCTTGGACAAAGTGCCATTTTCTCTAATTCTTATTTTAATTTTTTTTTATTAGGTATATTCTTTATATACATTTCAAATGATTTCCCTCTTACTGGTTCCCCCCCCTCCAAAAGTCCCATATGCCCTCTTCCCTCTGCCTGCTCCTCAACCAATCCACTCCTGCCCACCATTCCTGGTATTCCCCTACACTGCCACATTGAGCCCTTCCAGGACCAGGGAACTCTGCTTCCTTCTTCTTGGGAATCCTTTGATATGTGAATTGTTCTTTGGATATTCCAAGCTTCTGGACTAATATCTGCTTATCAGTGAGTACATATCATGTGTGATCTTTTGTAAATGGGTCGACACATTAAGGATGATATTTTCCAGTTCCACTCACATTCCTAAGAATTTCATGAAGTCATTGTTTTTTATAGCTGAGTAGTATTTCATAGTGTAAATATACCACATTTTCGGTATCCATTCTTCCATTGAGGGACATCTGGGGTTTTTTTTCTAAGTTTTTTTATTTACATTCCAAATGATTTCCCCTTTCCCATTTCCTCCCCTCCCCGAAAGTCCCATAAGCCCCCTTCCCTCCCTCTTTTCCCCATTCAACCCCCTCTTGCTTCTCTGTCCTGGCATTCCCCTACATACAGTTTTCCAGGAGGGGTCTCTCCTTCCATCTTCTTGGAAATCTATTGATATGTGAATTGTGCCTTGGGTATTCTGAGATTCTGGGTTAATATCCCCTTATCAGTGACTGCATACCATGTGTGTTCTTTTGGGATTGGGTTACCTCACTAAGGATGATATTTTCCAGTTCTGACCATTTGCCTAAGAATTTTGTGAATTCATTGTTTTTAATTGCAGAGTAGTATTCTATTGTGTAAATATACCACATCTTCTGAATCCATTCCTCCGTTGAGGGATATCTGGGTTCTTTCCAGCTTCTGGCTATTATAAATAAGGCTGCTATGAATATAGTGGAGCATGTGTCCTTATTGCATGCAGGAGAAACCTCTGGGTATATGCCCAAGAGTGGTGTAGCTGGGTCCTCCCGTAGTATTATGTCGAGTTTTCTAAGAAACCACCAAACTGCTTTCCAGAGTGGTTGTACCAGTTTGCAATCCCACCAGCAGTGGAGGAATGTTCCTCTTTCTCCACATCCTTGCCAGCACCAGCTGTCTCCTGAGTTTTTGATCTTAACATTCTAACTGGTGTGAGGTGAAATCTCAGGGTTGTTTTGATTTGCATTTCCCTGATGACTAAGGGTGTTGAACATTTCTTTAGGTGCTTCTCAGCCATTAGATATTCTTCAGATGTGAACTGTTTGTTTAGCTCTGTACCCCATTTTTTAATAGGGTTACTTGGCTCTCTGGAGTCTAACTTCTTGAGTTCTTTGTATATCATGGATATTAGTCCTCTGTCGGATGTAGGGTTGGTAAAGATCTTTTCCCAATTAGTTGGTTGCCCTTTGTCCTTTTGACAGTGTCCTTTGCCTTACAGAAACTTTGTAATTTTATGAGGTCCCATTTGTCATTCTTGATCTTAGAGCATAAGCTATTGGTGTTCTGTTCAGGAAATTTTCCCCTGTGCCCATGTGCTCAAGGCACTTCCCCAGTTTCTTTTCTTTTCTTTTCAGTATTTCTGGTTTTATGTGGAGGTCCTTGATCCACTTGGACTTGAGCTTAATACAAGGAGATAAGAATGGATCGATTTGCATTCTTCTGCATGCTGACCTCCAGTTGAGCCAGCACCATTTGTTGAAAAGGCTATCTTTTTTGCACTGGATGGTTTTAGCTCCTTTGTCAAAGATCAAGTGACCATAGGAATGTGGATTCCTTTCTGGGTCTTCAATTCTGTTCCATTGATCTACATGCCTGTCACTGTACCAATACCATGGGGTTTTTAACACTATTGCTCCGTAGTACAGCTTGAGGTCCGGGATACTGATTCCCCCAGAGGTTCTTTTACTCTTGAGAATAGTTTTAGCTATCCTGGGTTTTTTTGTTATTCCAGATGAATTTGATAATTGCTCTTTCTAACTCTATGAAGAATGGAGTTGGGATTTTGATGGGGATTGCATTGAATCTGTATATTGCTTTTGGCAGGATAGCCATTTTTACTATATTAATCCTGCCAATCTATGAGCATGGAAGATCTTTCCATCTTCTGAGGTCTTCTTCGATTTCTTTCCTCAGCGACTTGAAGTTCTTGTCATACAGATCTTTAGCTTGTTTGGTTAGAGTCTCACCAAGATGCTTTATATTGTTTGTGGCTATTGTGAAGGGTGTCATTTCCCTAATTTCTTTCTCAGCTTGTTTATCCTTTGAGTATAGGAAGGCTACTGATTTGCTTGAGTTGATTTTATATCCAGCCACTTTGCTGAAGTTATTTATCAGCTGTAGGAATTCTCTGGTGGAGTTTTTTTGGGTCGCTTAAGTATACTATCATATCATCTGCAGATAGTGGTAATTTGAATTCTTTCTTTCTAATTTGTATCCCTTTGACCTCCTTTTGTTGTCTAATTGCTCTAGCTACAACTTCAAGTACTATATTGAAAAGATATGGAGAGAGAGGGTAGCCTTGTCTAGTCCCTGATTTTAGTGGGATTGCTTCAAGTTTCTCTCCATTTAGTTTGATGTTGGCTACTGGTTTGCTGTATATTGCTTTTACTATGTTTAGGTATGAGCATTGCATTCCTGTTCTTTCCAAGACCTTTAACATGAAAGGATGCTGGATTTTGTCAAATGCTTTTTCAGCATCTAATGAAATGACTATGTGGTTTTTTTTCTTTGTGTTTGTTTATGTAGTGGATTACATTGGTGGATTTCCTTATATTGAACCATCCCTGCATTCCTGGAATGAAGCCTACTTGATCATGGTTAATGATCGGTTTGATGTGTTCTTGGATTCGGTTGGCAAGAATTTTATTGAGTATTTTTGCATCAATATTCATAAGGGAAATTGCTCTGAAGTTCTCTTTCTTTGTTGGATGTTTGTATGGTTTTGCTATCAGCGAAATTTTGGCTTCATAGAACAAGTTTGGTAGTGTTCCTTCTGTTTCTATTTTGTGGAATAGTTTGAAGAGTACTGGTGTTAGGTCTTCTTTGAAGGTCTGATAGAATTCTGCACTAAAACCATCTGGTCTTGTGCTTTTTTTGGTTGGAAGATTTTCAATTACCACTTCTATTTCTTTAGAGGTTATGAGACCGTTTAGATGGTCTATCTGATCCTGATTAAACTTTTTTATTTGGTATCTGTCTAGGAAAGTGTCCATTTCCTCCGGATTTTCCAGTTGTGTTGATTATAGGCTTTTATAGTAGGATCTGATGATTTTTTTTTTGAATTTCCTCAGTTTCTGTTGTTATATCTCCCTTTTCATTTCTGATTTTGTTAATTTGGATACTATCTCTTTGCCCTCTGGTTAGTCTGGCTAAAGTTTTATCTATCTTGGTGATTTTCTGAAAGAACCAAATCCTGGTTTTGTTGATTCTTTGAATAGTTCTTTTTGTTTCTACTTGGTTAATTTCAGCCTGAGTTTGATGATTTCCTGCCTTCTGCTCCTCTTGGGTGTATTAGCTTCTTTTTGTTCTAAAGCTTTCAGGTGTGCTGTTAATCTGCTGTTGTATGCTCTCTCCAGCTTCTTTTTGGAGGCACTCAGAGCTATGAGTTTTCCTCTTAACACGGCTTTCAATGTGTCCCAAAAATTTGGGTGTGTTGTGCCTTCATTTTCATTAAACTCTAAAAAGGTTTTGATTTCTTTCCTTATTTCTTCCTTGAACAAGGTATCATTGAGTAGAGCATTGTTCAGCTTCCACATGTTTGTTGGCTTTCTGTTGTTTTTGTTGCTGTTGAAGACCATTCTTATTCCATAGTGATCTGATAGAAGGCATGGAATTAGTTCGATTTTTTTTTTATATCTGTTGAAGTCTGTTTTGTTGATTAATTATATGGTCAATTTTGGAGAAGGTACCATGAAATGCTGAGAAGAAGGTATATTCCTTTGATTTAGGATGAAATGTTCTATAGATATCTATTAAATCCATTTGGTCCAAAACTTCTGTTAGTTTTACTGTGTCTTTGTTTAGTTTGTGTTTCCCTGATCTGTCTATTAAGGAGAGTGGGGTGTTGAAGTCACACATAATTATTGCGATGTGTGCTTTAAGCTTTAGTAAGGTTTCTTTTATGAATGATGGTATCCTTGTATTTGGAACATAGATGTTCAGAATTGAGAGTTCTTCCTGGTAGATTTTTCTTTGATGAGTATAAAGTGTCCTTCCATGTCTTTTTTTGATGACTTTTGGTTAAAAGTCTATTTTATCAGATATTAGAATGACTACTCCAGCTTGTTTCCTGGGACCATTTGCTTGGAAAACTGTTTTCCAGCCCTTTACTCTGAGGTAGTGTTTGTCTTTGACACTGAGATGCATTTCCTGTAAGCAGCAAAATGTTGGGTCTTGTTTATGTATCCAGTCTGTTAGTCTATGTCTTTTTATTGGGGAATTGAGCCCATTAATGTTAAGACATATTAAGGAAAAGTGATTATTGCTTCCTGCTATTTTTGATGTAATTTTTATGTTTGTTTGGATATCTTTTTTTGGGTTTGTTGGAATAGGATTAATTTCTTGCTTTTTCTAGTGTACAGTTTCTCTCCCTTTGTTGGTGTTTTCCATTCACTATCCTTTGAAGGACTGGATTTTTGGAAAGATACTGTGTAAATTTGTTGTTGTCATGAAATACCTTGGTTCTCCATCTATGGTAATTGAGAGATTTGCTGGATATAGCAGTCTGGTTTGGCATTTGTGTTCTCTTAGGGTCTGTATGACATCTGCCCAGGCTCTTCTGGCTTTCATAGTCTCTGGTGAGAAGTCCGGTGTAATTCTGATAGGTCTACCTTTATATGTTACTTGACATTTTTCCCTTACTGCTTTTAATATTCTTTCTTTGTTTAGTATATTTGGTGTTTTAATTATTATGTGACAGGAGGAATTTCTTTTCTGGTCAAATCTATTTGGAGTTCTGTAGGTTTCCTGTATGATTCATGGGCATCTCTTTCTTTAGGTTAGGGAAGTTTTTTTCTATAATTTTGTTGAAGACATTTACTCGTCCCTAAAGTTGGAAATCTTCACTCTCTTCTATACCTATAATACTTAGGTTTGGTCTTCTCATTATGTCCTGGATTTCCTGGATGTTTGGGTCAGGAGTTTTTTGCTTTTTTCATTTTCTTTGACTGTTGCATCAATGCTTTCTATGGTATCTTCTGCATCTGAGATTCTCTCTTCTATTTCTTGTATTCTGTTGTTGATGCTTGGATCCATGACTTCTGCCTTCTTTCCTAGGTTTTCTATGTCCCGAGTTGTTTCCCTTTGTGGTTTCTTTAATGTTTCTACCTTCATCTTTAGATCTTGGATGGCTTTGATCAATTCCTTCACCTGTTTTTTTGTGTTTTCCCTTAGTTCTTCAAGGGCTTCTCCCTGTTTACTTGTGTTCTCCTGTATTTCTTTAAGGGAATTATTTATGTCCTTCTTGAAGCCCTCCATCAGCATTCTGAGCAGTGATTTTAAATCCAGTTGTTGCTTTTCTGGTGTGTTGGAGTATCCAGGACTTGCTGTTGTTGGAGAACTTGGTTCTGATGGAGCCATGTTGCCTTGGTTTCTGTTGGTGGTGTTCTTGCGTTTGCCTTTTGCCTTCTGGTTATCTCTGGTGTTAACTGGTGTTGCTGTCTTTGACTGTGGTTTCTCTGTGCTCCTGGGAGACCTGTTCTCTCTGTGTACACTGATATGTAAGTACTTCTGCAAGACCCGCTCTCTTATAGTTGTATTTGTGTATGGACCTTTGTGGCCCAGATCAACTCTGGGTGCAGGTGATAATCAGAAGACTCCTGTCCCATTCTCTTCCCAGGCTTTTGTGTCCTTAAGGTTTCAGGCTGTTTCCTCTTAACAGCAGGGGTGGTCCTACTGTACCACCAGGCCTCTCTGCATTCCTGAGTAGTTAGTTACCTCTGTGTATCCCTTGGATATGATACCCAGTGACAGAAGACAGCTCCTCTTCTCTGCAATGCAGGTCTCTCCTGTGCTGGCTGACTCCTCCGAGCAGCTGGGTAGACAGTTGGCTTCCTGCGCCACTTGGAGATGGTGTGCTATGGCAGAGGATGGTCCCAAACCTGGGAACAGAGCCGGAAATCTCCTGCCAGACCATTCAGGATGGGGCCCTCTGCTCTGCAACGCAGGTCTCACCTGTGCTACCTGATTCCTCCAAGCAGCTTGGAAAATGGCTGGCTTCCTGGAGTCCCTGTATGGTCTATCACCAGAGCAAAGATGGCAGAGGCTGTGGCACTCCCTCCAGAGGCGGGTCACTCTGCAGGGCAAATGTCCCACAGCAGAGCTGGCACACAGATGACCTCAGAGCTGCCCAGCTCTTGGGTGCAAGCAGCACCCTAGCTGGCTGTGTCCCAAGCGATGTTATACTCGGCATATCTCTGTGAACCTGGAGTCCCTGTCTGCTCTGTTGCCGGAGCAATGATGGCAGACCATTTTCTCTAATTCTTGAAGAAAATCAGATGTCTCTAAGTTGTTAAATGTCTTGATATCCTCCTTTATAAGCTGCAAATGATCCTACCATCTTTACCACCCACATCCAAAATTGGGAAAAGAAAATCATTCCATACTCTAAGCCCTTTATTCCTTCTCTCTTCTCTTCATATAGCGTTCCATGCCTGGGTTTTAAACCATGGATCAGTTTTCCTGTCATCGACATATACAAAGAGCAGCCATAGAGTCAGATATGAGGTAATACTCTTTGGGTCAGATGTGAGGTAATTCTTGCATGAAATCAGCTTTTTCTTGAGACAGCGAAAAATAACAAATATGCAGCATGGGTACTCCTGTTTCTACATAAGTTTCTTCCCTACAAGCCTTTGGAGAGCTGGTCATCAGCCCTTCTGATTTAAACTTATTAAAGGAAGGCTTTTCCCCTCCCTATGGACACTGACAGAAAATTTCCACTGATTCTTTGAGGACTAATATTGTAGGAAGGAAATGTCATTGCAGAATGGTAATTACATATACACAATAAAACATTATTTCTAAAAAGAAAATGACCAAGATTTATTTTACATATGTGAAATTTCATTCTATAAATTGAGTGTTGCTATGTTATCCCACATTTATGTTCTATAAATATGTTGTTGTAATGCCTATTATGAAATAAAAAAGAAATGGCCACTTAGCATTGACAAAAGAAGTAAGAGAGTGCCCTTGGATAACGGAACATGAAAGATATCTAAGGAAAGAAATATAAATACACGTATGGGCTTGAAAGGAAAGTGGGGGAGAGTAAACATGAGGCAAAACAAAGCCCCAGGCAATACATCTCAGGGAACAAAAGATGTCAGCTCTATGCTGGAAAGATCATTAAAAATATCAAAATTCAACTGATTATATAAAACAAACTATGGGACATTTTGATCCTAAAATTGAAAGTTTCTATCGATTCTGTAATCAAAATGAAAATTTGCAAACAATTTTCTGAGGTGAAAGAGAAATGGTATAGTAATATCAGTATTTGAGGGATGTATTGTTAGCACAGTATAATTTTCTTTTAACTGAAAGGACAAATAGTAGTGCTTCTTGCCTTCTTTGGCCTTGAGCAGCTCAGGATCACAAGACAGCTTCAGCATTAGAATGAACACAGCTCTTTGTTTCATTTTGTTTTGCTTTGCTTTGTTTTGTTTTTGTTTTAAATAGAGGTGGGGGAATCCTGACTATAATTTGACTTAAAAGAGTATGTCTTTTTTGTTATATTTTTTGACAATTTCAGACACATGTATAATGCAACACACCTGAACTAAGGGAAGGTCTGAAGGTTTGAATAAGATAGACTCATATTTAAATGTTTAGTCATCAGGGAGTGCAACTTGTTGATAGGATTAAAAAGATTACAATGTGTAGCCCTGTTGGAGGAAGTGTGTCAATGGGGTGGATGTTGAGGTTACAAAAGCTCAAGCCAGTTCCAGTCTCTGTCTGTGAATAAGAATGTAGCTCTCAGTTACTGCTCCAGCATCGTGCCTGTCTGCATGCCACCATGCTACCCACTATGAGGATAGAAGACTAAACCTCTGAAATGTTAAGCAATTCTCCAGTTAAATGCTTTATTTTATAAGAGTTGCCTTGGTCATGGTGTCTCTTTATAGCAATAGAACAGTGACTCAGACTAAGAGAAAAAAATCTGGAAAAGGTAAGTACATCATTATATAAAGAGGACATTTTTTTCCTCCCCCCTCCCTAACATCCTTGTGTAAATGAGATCCCCTGAGGTATGGGCTGTGGTAGACTTCTGGCCAGATGATTGGCTGGATTAACTTTTAAGGGAAGAGAAAATAGTATATATTGTTCTAATCATTGTAGCAGATCAGACTGTCATGTTTCCATGTAGGGGCAGAAAAAGATTCCATCAGACAGTCATCCATCTCCAGTGCCTATTATAGTTATTAATATAATAATCAGCAGTGTTGCATGTAGTTTTAACAACACACTACCACCTTGCCCAGGAGCTGCTGCCCTCTGGTCCCTCCTGGCTCCCTTTTGTCCCACCTAGCTTAGTTCCAGGATTAATCACAACCATCCCAACCCAGCTTCCTTTTCTAACTACCTTTGCCCTGGCTTAGCTCTGGGATCAGCTGCTGCTAGCCCTAACCCAGCCTCTCTCTCTCTCTCTCTCTCTCTCTCTCTCTCTCTCTCTCTCTCTCTCTCTCTCTCTCTCTCTACCTGCCGTTGCTCCTGGAGTCCCCTACTCCACCAGCCCACTCCTGAGGCCCTTGCTCCATGGATAAAGGACATACATTCTGCTTGTCACTTTACAGCTTGCCTTTTGTGGCACAATTGCTGGGTGCAGATACATCCTGCCTAGAAAGCCATGCTCTTATCAATTTATTATCTCCATCTCTCCCTCTACTCTAAACTTAATGGATTTCATCAGTTAGCCACCACCAGCAGAGGCTGCAGGCCCTAGCTGTCCTTAAAAGACCTTAAAAGACTGTTGCTTTCTTCTCATTCCAAAGCATGGCAGAAAAAATCCTCTCCTTTCCTTGTGTCTCCTTTTCATCTAGAGATCTGAAAGTCCCACCTGCAGCTTCAATACAGCAATTGGCCCCAGCCTTCTTTATTGTCAAGTCAAGAACCAATTGGAGAACAAGACCTTTGCAACAAAATTTCCACTTACACAGCTGATAGAGAGGAAAGGTATGAAATGCTAGCTTCTGGACATGACACAGCTGTTCCATGCATCATGTCACAAAAGTGGGATTTCCTGCACTGGATACCTGCCAATAGCAGAACATATTTGAACAAAGCCACTTTAGACACTAAGTTTATTAAGGGGATCTTACACCACTGTTGTGGGCTATTAGATTGCTTATTCATTTAAGGTTGTCTAGAATGATACTTTATTTAAGTAATCTTGCTAATTACTTTAACTATTATAATATTTCAAAACAATTAATTAAAATCTGAACAAATACAGACACTCACACACCTACCTAGTGATATATAAGGCCATTTAGCATACTACTCCACTCAAACTTAAGAAAGTTTGGCAAGTCTATTCTAAAGGATTGCCTCATCAGGATCAAAAAAAAGAGACTTCACATCTTCTGAAAGTCAGATGATATTTGTCAACTCCCTGAAACTGGTAAGCTGATTAAGAATGGTTAAACACTTTCCTTATCAAAGATTAAGCTTCAATAAAAATTCAAGAGAAGACTTTTTGTTGAAACTTAACAGCACTATGTGATTAAGGAACAACGCTGAAGGAAAATTTGAGGAAGATTCTTGTACTTGTGTACGTTTGTATTTTAAATATGTTCTGTACCTTCTGATTTTTGTTATTTTTAAGTACTAGTTTTGATTCTTTGAAAGTGTCATGCATTTCTGTAATGTATACTGATCCACACACCACTACTTCTCTCCATCTCCCCAAGTATCCCCATCACATCTACCTCTTATATTCATGTCCTCTTTTTAGCTTCGTGGTTGATTAGCCTTTGAATCCCAATTAATACTTCCCATAACCACTTAGGTTTGTGACTATCTACTGGGGCATGAGCAAGTTAACAGTGGCCACATTGTCAAAGGAAAGTGATCAATTGCCAGTTGCCAGTCAATTGCCACTAACTCCTAAAATAAGATTAGAGCCTTGGAGTCCACTATCCCACCTATAAAAGAAATTTTACTGACTTGAGCTTGTATATGTTCCATACAGGTAACACAAGTTGCACTGAGTTGATGCATTCAACAGCCATGGCCCGTCCTTAAGTTAGCATTCCACAGCTTTCCTTCTTATGTATAGACTTCTGCATCTTTCTTCCCACTCTTTCATGAGCCATGGATGGTTGTAGTTGACAGAGTTGGCTCATCCATGGGTAGGTACTCAGGATTATGTATACTTGGCATTTTGACCAGTGATGAGTTTCTACATTAACCATTCAATACTTATTGGAGAAAAAGGCTTCTTTAATCCAAGTTGAAAGCAGCATAAATCCATGGGAATAAACATGAATATATTAAAGATTTTGATAGCATGATAATTTAACTAAGCAATAGTATATTTTCCTATAGTACAAGATCCCTCCTGGGTAGCTGACCTCATATCTAATCAGAAAACATTTGGTTATCCCAAAACGACTGTGGCACTATTGCACTGATGGACACATCTTTCCAGAAGGTCAGTCTTATAGCACACAGAGCTCAACACTAGATGAGACCATTGATGAGTTTATTTTCTCTGCCAATAACCTTCATAGAACCTTCTGGCAATGTGAAAGCTAGCCAGCCTGGAGAGTTTCCTGCTCATTTCAAGGTTTATTTCACTATGTCTTGCATTCCTAGTGAGTGGTCTTCAGCAATAGGGTAATACCATCTAGTTATTGTGGGCATCTAGTAACACTGGCATTTGGCCTGTGTTGTCTTGAGTGCCTATGGAATCACCTTGACCTCTAAATCATAGTATCCAATGCATAGCACTGATATCTATTTAATAACCAGTGTGTTTTATGAGCAGCGTTGTCTATCCATGCAAGTATTTTTTGTACAAATTCTCTCTGCCTATGTATGGTGTATGTATGTATGTATGTATGTATGTATGTATGTATACACACACACACACACACACACACACACACACCTGCCTGCCCATATGTCTGCATATCTATTATTAGTTTCTAATTCAAATTCTTTCTTGGGTTGGAAGGTGATAGATTTCCATATAGTTTTCCCATACACACTGCATTTTGGTTATTCACCTTTTCATTGGTGTTGCTTGACTTGATAAGGAAGATCAAGACCATGGAAACAAAAACGTTGACTTAGAGTCTTACCTGAATTAAAGTGGTGCAATTCATTCCAAGACTCCTCTGTTTTTATCATAAAATCCAAGTGAAAAATAGAAAGTGTAATCACTAAAGAGCAATGTGTGAAAATAAGTATTCAGCAAATGCTAGGTTTGATCCAAATAGTGGAAAGATGGGGAAAGGATGCTGTTAACAGTAAGAACTGCTTTATACCAGTATACATGTAATAATAAGCTAATGTGCTTTAAGAGAAAAAAAAGGATCAGGTCAGATTGGGCTCGAAAGAACACAATTAGGAGATAAAATAATATCTTGTGATGAAACATGAAAGGCAGCGGCAGAGAAAAAGGGCTAAAATTAGCAGTAGAGGTTGGATGTCATATAGCTACCCAGTTCATAACCACAAATCAGCTTCAGGATAGTTTCTAATATAAAGACATTGGACGTGCAGAGACGGTCAGGAGAGAAATCAGAGCACTAAAAGAATCTGGAGATGAGCATCTACACATAAAATTGCACACTGCACCCTATGTCAAAATGGTACTAACTTTTTAAAAAGGTGGTCTCAGAAAACAGGATTATTTTCTCTCTGTTCATCAAATAGTAAATTAATTAAAAATGAAATATGTTGATTACATATATTCGGTCATTCCTTCTGATTCTAGTGAAATGAATACTTGAGAGTCCTTCACAGACAAAGGATTCATAAGTCTTATCTTTATCCACAAGAAGAACAGCAATGCAAACTTAAAGTATCAGAATTTTGGGGACAAATTATTTTATAATAAAAATGGCAACATATTTTCTTAGTTGAAACCGAGGGACACAGTATGAATATAGCATACACTTAGATTGATTACAATTTACTTAACAAGTAAGACTTAAGCAACAAGAAAAAAGATAAATGTGATAAAGCATTTTAGGGAGTAGACACATGTTATGAAAGACTTATTTTTAATTTCAAACCATGAACATGTCTCTACTCCTCAAAATGTTCCTTTTCTTATCCATCAATCTGCCTTAATAATGAGTCATGGAAATCTGATTGCCAAACTCATCTCAAATTCTCTGTCCCCATCTCTCTTACTAACAGTCCAGTTCGGTGTTTTGCAACCTTCCTAATGCTGTGACCCTTTAATACATGTTGTGGTAGCTCCCAACCATAAAATTATCTTCATTCCTACTTCATAATTGTAATTTTTCTACTGTTATGAATCATAAATATCTATATTTTTCAAATTGTCTTTAATGACAATTGTGAAAGGACCACCCATCACTCACAGCTTTTCTTGCCTTTCATCTGTAAAAACTAGATTTCTTTTGATTCAGCCATCATGTTAGATGTCATCTACACAGAATACTTTCCTCAGTGTGTTCACCAAACATGGTCATAGAGTCTCATGTTTTCAGCTTCACTTCATCTTCTCCTGTCACAGTTGGATAACCAGTGTTGGATCAGAAACAGTCATAGGCAATGAATAAACAATTATGATTGTGTTTTGTAAAGCTTTATTTGAACTACCAAGTCAGTACAGTTTGCCAGTCCCTACTCAATCATACCAAAATCTACTGAGCCTCTGTTGAACAAAACTCTGCTTTTGTAACATGCTTTCATTTATTAGAATTCAAACCACACAGGAGGAACAACAATATTGTAAATCTCATTTATTATTTGATCTCAATATCTAGTGCCTAGGGAACAAGAAAAAAATACTCATTTCCTGAATAAATAAATGAATGATGAAAAAACAGTACGCAAAATTCAAAACACTGCAGAAGAAAAAAATCAGAACCTTATTTAGTTTTTCACTAGTATAATAAGGATTAGTAAAGTATTACTATAAGCAGATAATTTGACTATTGAAAAGCTATCATTTATTCTTGTAAATATACTACAAAAATGACAGAAAGTACAAAAGGGAATTTAAGCGATATCACTTAGTTTGGGTTTCTATTGCTGTGAAGAGACACCATGACCACAGCAATTCTTTTTTTTTAAATTAATTTATTTAATCACTTTACATTCCACTCACTGTGTCCCTCCCAGTCACCCCTTCCACAATCCTTCCTCATCTCCCCTCCCCTTCTCCTCTGAGTATGTGACCCCCACCCCCGAGGATATCCTCCCACCTTGGCACATCAAGTCTCTGTGAGACTAGGTGCATCCTCTCCCACTGAGGCAAACAAGGCATCCCAGCTAGAGGAACATATCTCATGTACAGGCATCAGCTTTTGGGATAGTCCCCGTTTTAGTTGTTGGAGATCCACGTGGAGACCAAGATGCACATCTGCTTCATATGTTCGGGAAGGCCAAGGTCCAGCCCGTGCATGTTCTTCGGTTGGTGGTTCAGTCTCTGAGAGTCTGAAGGGTTTGGGTTAATTTAGTCTATTGGTCTTTTTCTGGAGTTCCTATTCCCTTTGGGGCCCACAAGCTTTCCCTCTTATCTTCCATAGGAATCCCCAAGATCCATCTACTATGTAGATATCTGCATCTGTCTAAGTCAGCTACTAGTGACCACAGCAATTCTTATGAAGAAAAACATGTCATTGGTCTGGCTTAGAGGTCAGAGATTTAGACCATAATTGTCATGGCAGGAAACATGGTGGTGTGCAGGAGGACCTGGTGCTAGAGAAGGAACAGAGAGTTCTACATCTTGATCAGCAGGCAACAGGAAGTGAACGCCACACTTGTCCTAGCTTGAGAACCTGAGACCTCAAAGCCTGCACCAACAGTGACACATTTCCTCCAACACAGCCACACCTGGTACAAAATTGCCAAACCTCCTAATAGTGACACACCATATGGACCAAGCATTCAGACACATGAGTCTATGGAATGTATACCTATTCAAACTACCACACCACAGTACACATTTTACACATTCTATTTGTTTTTACTCTGTATTAGGGACATCTCTCTTTGTTTCTTTGTTCTCTTTCTGAGATGACTTTTGATCATTACCTTTTGGGGTGGGAGGGTAGTACAGAGCCCTGCTGAAATCTACAAGATAGACACTAGGAACCCCTCTAAAAATCCTCCAATGAACACGGCAGATCCCTACCAAAAGGAAAAACTTCCACAAAGTGGGTAACATATTGCACAAGTATAGAGATATTGAGTTAAAAAAAAATCATATCTCAGGCTAACTCTCCATTAAAATGTTTATTTTGTTGTTGCAGTTTTTAGGATGATTCTCAAAGAATTTCTTGATGTTTCCTCAGAAAACTGGGCATGACACTTCCGGAGGATCCGGCTATACCACTCCTGGGCATATACCCAGAGACTTTACCTGCATGCAATAAGGACACATGCTCCACTATATTCATAGCAGCCTTATTTATAATAGCCAGAAGCTGGAAAGAACCCAGATGTCCCTCAACGGAGGAATGGATTCAGAAGATGTGGTATATTTACACAATGGAATACTACTCTGCAATTAAAAACAATGAATTCACGAAATTCCTAGGCAAATGGTCAGAACTTGAAAATATCATCCTTAGTGAGGTAACCCAATCACAAAAGATCACACATGGTATGCAGTCACTGATAAGGGGATATTGACCCAGAATCTCAGAATACCCTAGACACAATCAGCATATCAATAGATTTCTAAAAAGATGGAAGGAGAGACCCCTGGTCCTGGAAAGACTGGATGTAGGGGAACGCCAGGACAGAGTAATGAGAGGGGGTTGAATGGAGAAAAGAGGGAGGGAAGGGGGCTTATGGGACTTTCGGGGAGGGAGGAAACGGGAAAGGGGAAGTGATTTGGAATGTAAATTAAAAAAATAAAATAAAAAAAAAGAAAGAAAATGTGCGAGAAAGAAGATTTGTATTCATTCAAGACTATAGCTTTGAAAGGGACACAAAGCATTTCTGAAGCAGTTGCTTCAGTGAGAGGATGGAAGACAAACCCTTACTGCCAAGTTTTTATTCCAAGAATCTTGAGCTAATCTGATAACCTCCTTAGAGGAGTCAGACCTCAGACTGCCTGCGCCTTGGCTTGTACACAAGGTTAACTGCCTACCAGATTTCATGATAGCCATTGGCCAGATGACAGCAATGACAGTAAATTTCAGCTGACATCCTATGTCAGCAACAAAACAGGAAGGAAGGAAGGAGCATTCCAAGGGCAAGAACAGTACAGCAAATATTCTTTTCTCTTTTCTGTGTAAGCCAGTGACTGTGCTGTTATACTGCTGATCTTGTCAGTTGTTGTGTTAGACTGGCCCTGGGCCACAAAATATCTACAACTCAAGTCCAAGAAATAACTGCTATAGTTTCTTGACATTTAATTCAAGATATAAGATTTCACTTCTGATTTGTTTTAAGCCTCAGTCAAGTTATCAAAATTTTCTTAAATACATGTACATTACTGAGGATTATAGAGAATGACTTTCATGATCAGATACTTCATACTTATATGACAGGGAAAAGGATATATGCATTTGTATGTTTGTGTGTATGCATCTCTGTGTATACATGTGTATTCTTGAATGTTTCAGCACATATATATCTATATATCTATATAGATATCTATATCTATCTATCTATCTATCTATCTATCTATATCCACAAATATATCTGTATATGTGTAGGGTGAACTAGAAGTCAGGTACTGTGCTTGATTATATTTTTAAAGAATTATAAAATTTATTTTATATATATGCATATGTGCCTGTGTGTATTGATGTGCACCATGTACAGACAGGGGTCCACAGATGAGAGAAAAAGACTGATCCCCTGAAACTGTAAGTATAGCCTTATGTGAGGGCTGGGAACTAAGCCCAGGTCCACCACATGAGCAACATGTACTCTTAACTGCTGAGCCATTTCTCCTGTTTCCTGTGTTTTCACATCTTGATGCTGTTCGTATCATCTCATAAATTACAGAAGCTATACATAAGCAGGATGAGTGAGGAAGTCTTCCTGTAACCCCATGAAGGTCCACTGTTCTGCTTTTGTCTGTGAGACTTCCTTATGCCTCTTCCCTACTTTTGTTTCCCCATTCAGTTACTATCCTTCAGTTCTGTCTCTGGTTTCCTTCACCTCATTTGGTATTCTGTGTCCAGATTTCATTAGCGCAGATGGTTTCAACTACTACATTCCTGAAGATGACTTTCAAGATTCTACCTTTTCACCAACTTCAGAAAGGTAAATATGTATAAATTCTATTATATATAGGCCTTAAATTGCATGTATGAAAATCAGTACAGAGTGACTTATTTTCTTACTGATATTCTTCTCATTCACTGTACTGGATTATATAAAAACATGGAATATCCTGAACCTTCCTTCTCTCTAATACATAATGCTAGATACATCATCTTGAGCCACTAACACTGGATAGATGAGAAAAAAGGATAGAAAGGAAAGGGGGCAAAATTATCTTTAGACTACATTTTGCTGATTAGGGGCATCTAGTTCCTCTTCTTTCTCCTCCTCCTCCTCCTCCTCCTCCTCCTCCTCCTCCTCCTCCTCTTCTTCTTCTCCTTCTTCTTCTTCTTCTTCTTCTTCTTCTTCTTCTTCTTCTTCTTCTTCTTCTTCTTCTTCTTCTTCTTCTTCTTCTTCCCCCTCCTCCTCCCTTTCCTTTTCCTCTTCCTCCTGCTTCTTCTTTACACATGACTACTTAACAAACAGCAACCAACAACAACCAACAGCAACCAAGCAACAAACAACAACCCATAACATCTCTCAGCGCTCTAACATTTACAGACCCTCTGAAAAGTTCCCAGAATGCCAAATGTCACACAATAGCAGAAACTATCTGCAGCTGGCAAAATCATGCCTTATCTATCCATGAGGCAAACCAGAGTCAGCTGCTGTGGACCCTCTGAAGCAGCCCCATAGCCCACACCTGATATTTCTGTCTCTTTTAAAGAAACCAAAATTCTAAAATTTTCATCAAAGTTGACAGTTCAAAATGATGTGGGGTTTTTGTTTGCTTGTTTTTGTGAGTTTATGAAGCATGAGCAAATTACACAGCTTTTTAATTTTATTTATTTAGTATTTATTTATTACCATCTTATTTTACTTAAAATGTCAATTAACCATTGAATGACCTTCTTTGAGTTCTTTGGCAAACTCTCATTTGGATGTGGAGGACCAGCTTTGATGACAATGTTCAGCATCTGTTAGCCTGCTGTATGCCTCTCATTCTCAAGGCTCTGCTCTCCTCTGCAAAACTCCTTGAATCAATACTGCACTGTATGTTTCTTAGTTGTTGTGGTCTCATCATTGACATTGCCTGTCATCCTCAATGTTTTATGACCATTTTGAACTCGAATAAGAAAATCATTCAAATTTGATTTTTTTTTGTCAGACATCATTTTCATAGAATGAAATAAATACAAAGTGAATGGCAAGTAATATATTATTAACAGGATCAAAGCAAGAACTTTGAACTAAAATTATGTGTAATGCAATCATATTTATTAAGAATATATTGCAATATCAAATGTCAAAACTTAAAACAAAGCAAAATCTGAAATTACTTTTGCATCAATCAAATTTAATTACTGAACTGCCTCATTTCTCTGTAAGGTTTTCCTACATAGCCTTGGTCTTTCAAAAGTGAATATTTTATGTGGTACTTTATGTTTTTTTCCAAGTTTTATTTATATTTTTAAAAATGTCAGCTTAAAATGAAACCTTTTAAAAGACTGCCTCCTTTGATTTGTAAAGAGTGAGTCTAATTATATATGTATGTATGTATATATCATACATTTCTGTTTTAGGAGTTGGCATGTAAATCAAACTATTCAATGACTGAAGAAAGATGAAAGTTGCATAAATTAATCATAAATACTGTACGTATGCAAAAAATTAAACAGAAAATTCCCTGTTTCTTCTCTTCCAATGCTCTTTCTCGTGGATGCTAAACACAGGCATTCTGGCCATTCATCTGGGACTCCCTTGCTCCTGTATCTGTTGTCTTGGTAGTCAATTTTGAAGCTGTGAGTTTTAATTATTAGCATCACAGATTGTTTCTCTGCTGCAAAATGAAATAAACATGAAATCAAAATGTAATTAAATGGTCATCTTTAATGATATTTCAATCTATAAAGCTGTTTATTTTAATAGGGACCATGTAATATTTTGAAAACTGTACATGCTATATAATATTTAAATCAGCTTATCCATGTCTAGTCTTCAAACATTGACCATTTTCTTACGGCGAAACTTTCACGATCCTTTATTATAGATGTTTTTCAGTGCACAGAACAGGACTGGTCTCCTTCTCACAGAACATCTTGCCACCATCCAACCTCACTGGAGCTCACTGCCCACTAACTGTTGAACATACACACTCTGCAGAGTCTTCACCTGATCTAACTGCACCTTGCTGCCCACTCACCATGATACAGACATACCATGAAGGGTTTACACGTATTTTTGATAAGATTCTTCTATATTTAAAACATCTTTAATTTTCCGGTTTTATTATTCACTATGCATAAACTATAAAACTATTAAGAAACTACAATTTTAAAATCTTCAAATACTTTACACACTTTATTGCACAAAGCCATTTATATGTACATCACACACACACACACACAAAACACACACACACACACACTTTAGAATAGTTAGTAATGTAAAAGTGCAGTTTATAAAGCTTACATACCATCAGTAAAGAAGTGATCCATATGAAATTCACGGTGGCAAAAGCAAAAAGCCAATGTATGGAGATTGTTCTTTTTAAGTTGCAAGACTGAGCCAAAACTCATTGGAGTCCTCTTGTAGAGAATATTTAATGTGCCTACATGGCGAAGTGTTAGCAACAACATAATTCCGTCTTTGCACCATTTCAAAACCTAACTCTTGTCTTAAGACAATATAGTCCTTGAAGTTCTAGCTAGAGTAATTAGACAACAAAAGGGGGTCAAAGGGATACAAATTGGAAAAGAAGAAGTCAAACTATCACTATTTGCAGACGATATGATAGTATACTTAAGCGACCCAAAGAACTCCACCAGAGAACTCCTACAGCTGATAAACAACTTCAGCAAAGTGGCCGGATATAAAATCAACTCAAGCAAGTCAGTAACCTTCCTATACTCAAAGGATAAGCAGGCTGAGAAAGAAGTAAGAGAAATGATACCCTTCACGATCGCCACAAACCATATAAAGTATCTTGGTGTGACTTTAACCAAACAAGTGAAAGATCTGTATGACAAGAACTTCAAGTCTCTGAAGAAAGAAACTGAAGAAGACCTCAGAAGATGGAAAAATCTGCCATGCTCATGGATTGGCAGGATTAATATAGTAAAAATGACCATCTTGCCAAAAGCAATATACAGATTCAATGCAATCCCCATCAAAACCTCAACTCAGTTCTTCATAGAGTTAGAAAGCGCAATTCAAAAATTCATCTGGAATAACAGAAAAGCCAGGATAGCTAAAACTATTCTCAAGAGTAAAAGAACCTCTGGGAGAATCAGTATCCCGGACCTCAAGCTGTACTACAGAGCAATAGTGTTAAAAATTGCATGGTATTGGTACAGTGACAGGCATGTAGATCAATGGAACAGAATTGAAGACCCAGAAATGAATCCACACTCCTATGGTCACTTGATCTTTGACAAAGGAGCTAAAACCATCCAGTGCAAAAAAGATAGCCTTTTCAACAAATGGTGCTGGCTCAACTGGAGGTCAACATGCAGAAGAATGCAAATTGACCCATTCTTATCTCCTTGCACTAAGCTCAATTCCAAGTGGATCAAGGACCTCCACATAAAACCAGACACACTGAAACTAATAGAAAGGAAACTAGGGAAGAACCTTGAACATATGGGCACAGGGGAGAATTTCGTGAATAGAACTCCAATAGCTTATGCTCTAAGATTAAGAATTGACAAATGGGACCTCATTAAATTACAAAGTTTTTTGCAAGGTAAAAGACACTGTCAAAAAGACCACCAACTAACTGGGAAATGATCTTTACCAACCTACATCCAACAGAGGGCTAATATCCAATATATACAAAGAACTCAAGAAGTTAAACTCCAGAGAAACAAGTAACCCTATTAAAAAATGGGGTACAGAGCTAAACAAAGAGTTCTCACCTGAAGAATATCTAATGGCTGAGAAGCACCTAAAGAGATGTTCATCATCCTTAGTCATTAGGGAAATGCAAATCAAAACAACCCTGAGATTCCATCTCACACCAGTCAGGATGGCTAAGATCAAAAACACAGGAGACAGAAGTTATTGGCGAGGATGTGGAGAAAGAGGAACACTCCTCCACTGCTGGTGGAATTGCAAGCTGGTACAAGCACTCTGGAAAGCAGTCTGGCGGTTCCTCAGAAAACTGGGCATGACACTCCCGGAGGATCCGGCTATACCACTCCTGGGCATATACCCAGAGGCTTTACCTGCATGCAATAAGGACACATGCTCCACTATGTTCATAGCAGCCTTATTTATAATAGCCAGAAGCTGGAAAGAACCCAGATGTCCCTCAACGGAGGAATGGATTCAGAAGATGTGGTATATTTACACAATGGAATACTACTCTGCAATTAAAAACAATGAATTCACGAAATTCGTTATCAAATGGTCAGAACTGGAAAATATCATCCTTAGTGAGGTAACCCAATCACAAAAGAACACACATGGTATGCAGTCACTGATAAGGTGATATTAACCCAGAATCTCGGAATACCCTAGACACAATATGCATATCAATAGATTTCCAAGAAGATGGAAGCAGAGACCCCTGGTCCTGGAAAGACTGGATGTAGGGGAATGCCGAGACAGAGAAGCGAGGGGGGGGTTGAATGGGGAAAAGAGGGAGGGAAGGGACTTATGGGACTTTCGGGGAGGGAGGAAACTGGAAAGGGGAAATGATTTTGAATGTAAATAAAAATATAAAAAATAAAATATATATATATATATATAAAAAAAAGATGAGGACTGTGTCATGGAAACAATTCACATTAAAGTCTCTTAAAATATTGTAAGGGAAAGATGTCAGTTAATGAAGATTCAGAAGGTTCTAGTTATACATTTATACATTCACATGTGAGTTTGTGTGTTTAACAAGAATATTCAAAGGAAAAGAGGCTGTCAGTTTGAGAGTTTATTGAAGGAATCATGGGAAAGGTTTGAAGGAAGTAAGTTGAGATGGGCTGGAGGGAGGAAATGGGGGGAGAAGTGATGTATTTCAGTTAAAAACACATTTTTAAAAGAGGAGATAAGAAATAGCAACGGGGAAATGATACTTTATTAAGCATACTTTAATATTAGTTTGAGATCCAAAGATTCATTCTTTTTATATAGGTAAGAGTACCAAAGTAGCATTATTCAAAACACTGATGGTCAGTAAGGCTGAAATCTTCTTTTAGTAACAAATTGCATTACTTTGCCATAACAGTAATGCTAACTATTCCTATTGCCATTGCCTCTTCTTTTAGTGGTATCTCATGATTTCTGAACTTTAGTTTGTGGAACTCTCAGAAGCTGTAGTTAGTACACATATTTATCTTTGATATGATAGTTAACACCATATGGACACATCTTAGCTTTTATTTACTACTTGATGGATATCATAAACTATTAAAGTTAGCTGTACATTCTCACATACTTTTCTTATTTTTATAAAATGCCATATGAGGTAGGCGTGGTTATCTAAGACCAGTGGAACGGACTCTTAGAGAAGTTTAGCAGTCTGCCCAAGTCACGAAGCCAGTAATTAGTAGATCTTGGAGTGAAGCCCAGACTTTCTGATTGCAGAGTCCAGGCTTCCACCTCTCTCATAACATGAACTTCAATAAACTGGGCTTTCCTGACCTGAGACTATCACAACACTCACTCCTAAAATTACTGACATGTGGAAGAAAATGTGACCTCTTTCATAAAATCTGCAAGTGCATCTCAGATAAATCAATTAACTTACGCGACCTGTCATAGCCTAAGTTCTATCACAAAGTCTGTCCAAAGCACTCATGTTCTCGCTATTACAGCCTTGGCTTTCAGAAAAGATGAATTGTTCCTTACTCCCAGATTCCCTCTTGTCACCTCATAGCCATATGTGGCTGCTGAACAGAGAAGAGGTGGATAAGGCTACTCCGGAAATGCTTCTTAAATTTTACTTAACTTCAATTAAGTAGGATTAAAAACTATATTATCTATGTACTGGCTGCCATGCTACACAGTGTGGTCTTAATGAACTCTTTTCCTCTGGCCTCTTAAGCAACATGCAAAGAGCACTTTATGAAACAAAATATAAATGAACTCAATTGTTAAATATACTTAACTTTAAGCAAATTAAATGATCTCTCATTAATTAATCCTTTAATTCAATATAAAGTGGTATTTCCAAGTAATAATATTCTGTCATTTCCGATGAAGAGCTTTAAATATTATTGTTTTAGGGTATTTTCCTAGTTGATTTATTTCTTTAATTTCCTTTTAAATTGGTTTTAAAATGTAAACACTTCAAATCACATGGCACAATATTTTCATCTCTGACCTTCTCTTCCTCTATGTTTCTACATCCAAAAAATGTGAAGTCAGATTTCAATGTCAAAAATGTGTGTGGATACATTGAGTATTTCACTGAGCATGTGATAGGCACAGATGCGTAAATCTTAAGTTGAGGACCTGAGGCATCAATGAGTGAAGTCAAATGAAGCTGAGATTAACATCGTATTTCCTGGTCTGGACAAACAGCCTAACACACGGACCTCTCAGTAGCACGGTAAGAATAACCCAATGTCTTGCAGAATGAAGTGCCGCCACAGGCTAAAAGTCTTACAGCCAAGTTTTTTTGTAAACCACTGCCCCAGTATAAGTACTAGCAGCTTAATAAGGTGAAGATCATGAAATAACCTTTTGTAACCTTCCCATACTCCCAAAACCAAGCGATAGTACTCGTGGCTACTTCCAGATTTCATTTAAGTCTGAAACTCATCTTAGAGTGCGGTAGGACAGCATCTGGATTTCTGAGAATGGGCAAATGACCCCACTACTCTTTCTCATTTGTTTCTGGAGTTGATTGACATCATTTTGAGACTCCGTTCTTCTCTTCTTTGAGACTCCCAACTTATTCAACTTCCAGAGTCTGGAGTTCTCCCAGGAAGACCTGGTGAGGAGAAGCTGTGTGTCTCTGCTACCATAGACTCACTCCAGATGAAGAGTTTCTGTTATGCAGATATCTCTAGTTCTTACAGATGTGGTTCTGGGCCACATTTACAAGGTTATTAGACCCTCTTGCTGTGAGTAGCTTGCTCCCACCACAATGAAGCCTTCTTTTGGGTGTTCTCTGAACTGACAGATTGCCTCACAATGTCACAGATGACAGCATCATCCTCACAGCTTTCAAAATTTAATCAACATCTTCAATCAGTAGTGTCTTCCAGATTTTTGATGTAGGATCTACAACTTTTTTCTTTCAAAAGTGTATTCATGATGGTGCTGTGAAACACAAGATTGACTTGTTTGTTGCAAATTTTTGGAATAAAATATATTAAAAAACAGATAAAAATATATACATTTTTAAAATGTAATTTGGGTTTGGCAAGATGTCTCCACATTTAAGAACTCTTGTTGCTCTTCCAGAGGACCTGAGTTCAGTTCCCAGCACCCATATGCTAGTTACCTTTAAGTTCACCTCCAGGATACTTGACAATCTCTTTGGATCTCCATTGATATCTGTGCTCACACGCACAGACCCATAGACATACACACAAATGCCCCAATTGAAGAAAGAAAAATCTTTTAAATATTTGGAATTGTCAAGTAGTAATGTGGGTTTTTTCTCTGTTGTTTACTAAGCTATAAGGATCTGGAGATATAATAAACTTCAGCAATTCGAATGCTGTAAGTTCTACAAAGCAGAGAGCCTGAGATGTGTGGCACAAGAAAAGATTCTGGTAAAAGTCAAAACTACTACTAAATGCAATATAATCTAGTCAACACTGAGAGCAACCTATTTAACTATCAAGTTAAGTTTTCATTATGTTAAATCACTTTATATTTCAAGAAACTTAAGAAAAACAGCAGCAAGTATTATTTCTATAAACAAATATTCTACTGAAGGACAACTTCAGAGTAAAACTGACAAAATTCTGGAAGATCCTGAAAATAGACTATTCTCATCCAGAATGTTTTGGATGTATGCTTTTGTTTTAACTGTAAAAGTAAATTTTAAGGTCTGGAATGTTTCTCATCCAGAGAGTGCTTATCTATCATGTATACTATACATATAATATCCCCAGATCCTCATAGCATAGTAAATAACAGAGAAGAGATCCACATTACTACTTTACAAGTCCACATATTCAATTGGGGTATTTGTGTCTATGGGTCTATACATGTAATACCAATGTAGGTCCAAAGAGATTGTCAGATACTCCGGAGCTGAACTTAGAGGTAACTAGTATGAGAGTGCCAGGAACTGAACTCAGGTCCTCTGGAAGAGCAACAAGAGTTCTTAAATGTGGAGACATCTCTCCAACCCCAAATTTCATTTTAAAAATGTATATATTTTTGTCTTTTTAAAAAACATTTCATTCCAAAAGTTTACAGCAAACAAGTCAATTTAGTGTGTGTGTGTGTGTGTGTGTGTGTATGTCTCTGTGTGTGTCACAGACAAACATAAATGTACCCACACAACTTAAAAATAGTATATACATAAAATAAGGATATATTAAAAATAAGCTTAATTTAATAAAAATAAATAAATTGAAAAATGTAGAAACCAGTAAATTTTAATTAGAAATTATCAAACTATTCAATACTGTTCTTCGGAAATATAGTACACCATTGACTTTTTTTTTTTTTTTGGAGTTTTAAAAAAATACTTTCTCAAGTTCTGACCATTTGCCTAGAAATTGTTTTTAATTGCAGAGTAGTATTCCATTGTGTAAATAACCCAATCACAAAAGAACACACATGGTATGCAGTCACTGATAAGGGGATATTAACCCAGAATCTCGGAATACCCTAGACACAATTCGCATATCAATAGATTTCCAAGAAGATGGAAGGAGAGACCCTGGTCCTGGAAAGACTGGATGTAGGGGAACGCTAGGACAGAGTAACGAGAGGGGGTTGAATGGGGAAAAGAGGGAGGGAACGGGTCTTATGGGACTTTCGGGGAGGAAGGAAATGGGAAAGGGAAAATGATTTGGGATGTAAATAAACTTAGAAAATAAAAAAAAAAAGAAAAGAAAAAAAGAATTTTGTAAGTGGAAGAATGGAAGGTGATATTTTATAAAAATCATAAATAGAAAAAAAATACTTTCTCACATAACCCTGCTGCCCTGAGAGTCTCTATGTTGCTAATGGCCTCAAGCTTTGGATATTCGTGCTTTCACCTCTCCCATGCTGGGACCACAAACTTGTAGAACCATATCTAGTTATACAGTGCTTGAGAACCCAGAGTTCCTGGACTGCTAAGCAAGCGCTTTGGTAACTGGCTTGCATTCCCAACTGAATTCTAACTTTTACTTGAGGTAATAATGTATTCAGTTCACTGCCTTAGCTGATAGCAGGTAGTGAGATCTAGGAGGTAGATTTAGGGAAGTGGTGCTTCCCAGCCAAAAAGGTTAAAAAAAATACTAAAATGCTTTTGCTATTTTCATTTTATTCTAAATTCTGCCTGGAGCACAGATCCGATAGCTAAAATTATGACATCAATATTACATCTATGATGACAAAGTATTATATTATTATAAGGAAAATATGAGTCTTGGAATTTCTAAAACCAGGAAGCCACTGCATCTGTCTGGACTACTATGCTGATGGCCACATGTTCTATGACGAGCCTGAGCTATCTTTCTGATGGAATCACTGTGGGTCCTATTCTCTGTTAAATGTAAACCTAACTGATTTGATAATTTTATAAATTTCAAAAACTTTAAATAATCGTGTTTCACTGATTGACTATTAATATACAACGAATGATGAGAATGGACAGCAATAGAAAATTGAAATGCATAGAAATAGAAGGTGGATTTGCTGTTTGTAGCACGTGTTCTCTCAAGGTGTCTTCTAGTGGGTTTTTTATAAATCATAACTTAGCATATTTAAAAGTTTGTAATTACCCTTAAATCATGTTTTAATATCCCCAAATAGACTAATAAATTATCAAATAGTTAAAAAAAAATGAAACTCTTGAGTTTTGTTAACTTAAAAGCAGATAGAATGTGAAAGCGATCCTAATTATGTGCAGGCATAGCAAGTGCATCGACTTTTCAAATAATTGGAAAAATCTTTAACAAGTTAAACCAATCAATACTAATAGAGCAAGCCGGTCTTTCTTTGCTCTTTTCTTCTAATTTACTAAGTCTATGAGAAGTGCTCCAAGACAGATGAAAAGACAAAATGAAAGAAGTGTTAAGTCCTTAAATCACAGTGTGGACGGCAAATTGTACACACAGTGAGTCCATGTGAATGCTGCATGTGTGTGTGTGTGTGTGTGTGTGTGTGTGTGTGTGTGTGTGTGCATTCATTTGAAAGCTTGAAGGCAACATTGACTGTGTTGTTCTGGGAATACATATAAAGTCATCACACTTTGTGGTAAGTACGTTTTTTGCAGAGCCATCTTACTAGCCCTTTCTATATCTTTCAGACTGGTTTGGTCAGACTGGAGCTTAAGACTTAAAGGCCAACAAATGGCAAGGATTCTGTCTCAGCCTCCACTGCACTAAAGTACAATTGCCTGCTGTAATACCTGACTTTTATATAGGAACTGGGACTCTCGATTCAGGTCTTCATGCTTGAATAGCAAGCATTTTTATTGACCAAACCGTCATTAAGACCTTAAAGGGAGCTATTACATTTGACAGAGGCAATAAAGCCAGACTATTCCATGAGTAAACAACAAATACTTCTGATATTAACACATTAAATTTGGTTAATGAGTCCATTTGTTAATCAGTTGTACAAATGTTTCAAAATTTAATAAAATTTAAATTATTACATAAGCTAAAAGTAACATTCTTATTTTCTGTGGGTTAGTTATGAAATAGTGATATTAATATATTTTCTAATTAAATTTCAAAAAATAAAATTTAATATCATCTTGATTCTTTTATATATTTGAGTTGCAATTTCCATGAAGTTCACTTACAAAACTCAATTAATTTTTTGTGGATTGGAAACTTAATTATTGAAGTCAGAGATGTATTAGAGAAGGTATTATAACTCAAGATTTTTGAAAATGAACATTCATAGTGGAAATGTAAAGATTAAAAAACTAATTAAAAGGACAGATCTTATAATTGATGGTCAGTAATTTTGTTGCTGAAAATACTGTTACCATAAGTTGGAGCTTTACTCTTTTGGTATTTGACTGAAATTATATTATCTGTAATTTCAGCTATGAACCAGACTTAATTGTTGTTTCTTTTATACAAATACTTAAAATTATATTTTCAAGCTCTATACTTCTTTTATTTTTCCAGTTCTAGAGATCAAAATGAAGGCTTAGTGCATGCTAAGTGAACAGTTTACCACCATCTACAATTCTATAATTATATTTTAAACAGTAAAGCGGGCATGATTTAAAATGTAAAAGTTGTGGAAATACCACAGTTTCATTCTTACTAGTTTTTAGTAAGAGTAGAGTAATGTGTTCTATTATATATTTAGAACTTTGAATAGACAGATAATTGCTATAACCAGGTCTTTTGAGCATTAGTCAGAAATTCAGACTATGGGTGTAAAGTTTGCACCACAAATTTGCTCTAGTAAACGGCGTTGATACACTTTTTAAAAATCCTATTTTAATATATGGCATTCACAGTAGAATACGTGCATTATGCACCAAAGTGTATGTAGCATGATTGTGCATTTATAGA
Organism: Tokudaia tokunoshimensis; assembly: GCA_036184795.1. NCBI lineage: Eukaryota > Metazoa > Chordata > Mammalia > Rodentia > Muridae > Tokudaia > Tokudaia tokunoshimensis. The sequence goes on along the minus strand of BTHU01000015.1, from coordinate 37,992,873 downwards.
TGGTAAGACCTCTTCTTCAAAGCTTTGATGCTCTTAAAGAAGAAGATTACAAATGAAATGAAAAATGCAGAACTCTGCCTTCAAGTATTTTAGCACATAAAGATGGTTTTCAGTAATAATTAATCTCAAAGATAAGAGATAAAGAGATTTGGTTTGTGTGTTAACAATTCTTTTGAGCTTAACTGCTCTGCGATGTTCAGAGTCAGTGTAAAGGTTGGACCTACTCAGAGAAGAGTTGCAAGCTATAGTGTTGCCATAGCAACTAGAGTCTACATTCATTAAATTAATGTCTGTAAGAAAAAAAAGTTTTATAACTTATTAGTGCAGTATATTATTATTAAATGCAATTTCAGAAGATACTACAACACATAAAAATGTGTCACCTATAATTAGTTTGCCAAGTGTAAGGTTGATATGTTGAGATCCTTCTCTTCCATTTAGCCATGCTGCTGTTTGAATCATTTATGCATTTTCCATTACCATTTTCCGTCAAGAGTATATTATACTTTTTTCATTGAAGCAGTAATTCAAAAAGAAATAGGCAGAAAGACACACACAACACACAAGATAATATACTCATTAATTATCCTTTTACCATCTTCTACGTTAATGCTTATGAAATAATCTGTGATAAATTGCATTTGTATTATTTCTTCTGCAGCTGTTTTTATATTTTCTTAAAAAAATACCAAAAAAAACCACCCCACCCCTCCTTCCCACTCCCCATTCCTCTCCACACAAACACAAATAACACTACTCTGTTTACTGTCTTGGAAACCATCTCATTCATTACCATCTACCACATTGCCATATATTGCCAAGTTTACTTAAGGTTTACTCACAGTTATGTGTCAGACTCACTTCTACTATAACTGCATTTTTTTGGATAAACTATCTTGTGATTATGACACATTTACATCCCTCCTTTTTATTTGTGTTTCATTCACTCTCCTCTCTCCTTCATTTCCAATTTTATACATTTACTTTCAAATATTAATGGAACACTTTTACTTGCCATGCAATATACTAGACACTGAACTATAACATTTTATGCATGTGTATGGTGTGTGTGTGTGTGTGTGTGTGTGTGTGTGTGTGTGCGCGAGTAAGTATGTGGATGTGTGCAAGCATGCTTGGGCATATGCATGTGGAGACCTGAACACTGGGGGTCAACCTTGAGTGTTGCTCTTCTGAAATTGCCTATGATTTTTGTTGCTGTTTTTATTTGGGTGTTTTGTTTTATTTTGATGATAGTGTCTTACACTAAGACTGGGGTACATATATTAGGCTAGGATGACTCTCTAGCCAATATTAGGGATTCTCTTGAGTGTGTCAGGGGCTTACAAAGTATAGCACCATGCTCAGCCTTTCATGTGGGTGCTGGGCATAGAATTGAGGTCTCGAGTTAGTTGGGACCGCCAGGCTCAGAGACAGACAGGCATAATATCGCTTCGGTTTCAGGCAGCTTGTGTGTAACCTGCTCCCAGGTGCTGGGCTGATCTGCAGTAACCAGCGCGCCAGTTCCGCGGTGGGACCTTCTGCCTGGTGGAGGGACCCCGCGCAGGGAGGGAGCCTGCCAGCTTCCCTTCCGCGACCTCTGTTCCCGCGGACTGCGCTGGAGAGACCGGTACCCAGGCTCTCCCCCCAATATAACATCACTTGGGACACGGCCTGTTGGGGCTTCCTTCTGTGCCCGAGGGCGGGTTGGCGCTGTGGTCGTCTGGGTGCCAGATCGGCGGGCCATCGTGACCACAGGGTGAGCAGCGCCACGGAGAGTGCCCTCCGCCATCTTTGCTCCAGTGACCAGGTAGTTGGGACCACCAGGCTCAGAGACAGACAGGCATAATATCGCTTCGGGTTCAGGCAGCTTGTGTGTAACCTGCTCCCAGGTGCTGGGCTGATCTGCAGTGACCAGCGCGCCAGATCTGCTGTGGGACTTCTGCCTGGCAGAGGGACGCCCCCTCCCCCCCCAGGAGAGATCACACACCCCTGCACAGGGCAGGAGCCTGCCAGCCTCCCTTTGGCGACCTCTGCTCCAGGAATCCACTAGGCTGAGCCTTTAGATGTGCAAGGCCTCCCCAATATAAGATCACTTGGGGCAAAGCACATTAGGGCTCCAAAGTCACTCAGGAGCAGGCAGGCCCCAGAAATCGGTGCCAGGGGAATCCTGGTAATCCAGGGGGGGCAGAAATAGCTTTGCAGGCTCACAGGAGGTCCAACCAACAGCCAGTGGCAGCAGGACCAACTAACACCAGAGGTATCCAGATGGCAAAAGGCAAACGTAGGAATGTTACTAACAGTAATCAAAGTAATGTGGGACCATCCGAACCCAACTCTCCAACAGCAGCAAGTCCTGGATACCCCACCACACCCGAAAGACAAGATCTGGATTTAAAATCACTTCTCATGATGCTATTAGAGGATCACAAGAAGGACACAAATAAATCTCATAAAGAGTTACAGGAGACCATGAATCAATGGTTAGAAGCCCTTACAAAGGAAACACAAAAATCGCTTAGAGAAATGCGGGAGAACATGGATCAAAAGATGGAGGCGCACAAGGAGACAACACAAAAATCGCTTAACGAGATGAATCAACGGGTAGATGCACTCACAAAGGAATCACAAAATTTGCATAAAGAAATGCAGAAGAATATGGGTCAACAGACGGATGCCCATAAGGAGGCAACACAAAAATTGCTTAAAGAAATGAATCAACGGTTAGATGCCCTTACAAAGGAAACACGAGAACTGCTTAAAGAAATGCAGGAGACGATGGATCAACAGATGGAATCCCATGAGGAGGAAACACAAAAATCGCTCAGAGAAATGCAGGAGAACGTGGGTCATCAGGAAGAAATCCTGAAAGAGGTAATGCAAAAATACCTTAAAGAAATACAGGAAAATACAAACAAACAAGTGAAGGATCTCAGCAAATCCATCCAGGAACTAAAAAAGGAAGTAGAAACAACTAAGAAATCACAAAGGGAGACAACTTTGGAGATAGAAAACCTTGGGAAGAAATCAGGAGTCATAGATGCAAACATCAACAATAGAATACAAGAGATGGAAGAAAGAATCTCAGGTGCTGAAGATTCCATAGAAAGCATCGACTCAACAGTCAAAGAAAATGCAAAATGCAAAAAACGCGTAACCCAAAACATCCAGGAAATCCAGGACACAATGAGAAGACCAAACCTAAGGATTATAGGTATAGATGAGAGTGAAGATTTGCAACTTAAAGGGCCAGTAAACATCTTCAACAAAATTATGGAGGAAAACTTCCCTAACTTAAAGAGAGAGATGCCGATGAACATACAAGAAGCCTACAGAACTCCAAACAGACTGGACCAGAACAGAAATACCTCCCGTCACATAATAATCAAAACACCGAATGTTCTAAACAAAGAAAGAATACTAAATGCAGTAAGAGAAAAGGGCCAAGTAACATACAAAGGAAGACCTATCCGAATCACATCAGACTTCTCACCAGAGACTATGAAAGCCAGAAGATCCTGGGCAGATCTCATGCAGACACTAAGACAGCACAAATGCCAGCCTAGACTACTATACCCAGCAAAACTCTCAATCACCATAGATGGAGAGACCAAGATATTCCATGATAAAACCAAATTTTCACAATATCTTTCCACAAATCCAGCCCTGCAACGGATAATAGGTGGAAACCTCCAATACAGGGAGAGAAACAACACCCTGGAAAAAATGAGATAATAACCTTCTTGAATCAAACCCAAAAGTAGATAACCACTCAAACATAAAGATAGCGTCAAGAATGGCAGATGGCAATAATCACTATGCCTTAATCTCTCTTAATATCAATGGTCTCAATTCCCCAATTAAAAGACATAGACTAGCAGACTGGATACGTAAACAGGACCCAGCATTTTGCTGCATGCAGGAAACGCACCTCACTGTCAAAGACAAACACTACCTCAGAGTAAAAGGCTGGAAAACAATTTTACAAGCAAATGGCCCCAAGAAACGAGGTGGAGTAGCCATCCTAATATCGGATAAAATTGATTTTCAACCCAAAGTCATCAAAAAAGACACAGAAGGACACTACATACTGATCAAGGGAAAAATCCACCATCAAGAACTCTCAATCCTGAATATCTATGCTCCAAATGCAAGGGCACCCTCATTCGTAAAAGAAACTTTACTAAAACTCAAAGCACACATCGCACCGCACACAATAATAGTGGGTGACTTCAACACCCCGCTCTCTGAAATGGATCGTTCAGGAAAGCAGAAACTAAACAGGGACACAGTGAATCTAATTGAAGCCTTGGACCAAATGGAACTAACTGATATATATAGAACATTTCATCCTAGAGCTAAAGAATACACCTTCTTCTCAGCTCCTCATGGTACCTTCTCCAAAATTGACCATATAATTGGTCACAAATCAGACCTCAACAGATACAAGAAGATAGAAATAATCCCATGCCTCCTATCAGATCACTATGGAATAAGGGTGGTCTTCAATGGCAACAAAAACAAAAGAAAACCCACGTACACATGGAGGCTGAACAATGCTCTACTCAATGATAACTTGGTCAAGGTGGAAATAAAGAAAGAAATCAAAGACTTTTTGAAAGTTAATGAAAATGAAGGCACAACATACCCTAACTTATGGGACACAATGAAAGCAGTGCTAAGAGGAAAATTCATAGCCCTGAGTGCCGCCAAAAAGAAACGGGAGACAGCATACACTAACAGCTTAATGGCACACCTGAAAGCCCTGGAACAAAAAGAAGCAAATACACCAAAGAGGAGTAGAAGGCAGGAAATCATCAAACTCAGGGCTGAAATCAATCAAGTAGAAACAAATAAAACCATACAAAGAATCAACAAAACGAGGAGTTGGTTCTTTGAGAAAATCAACAAGATAGATAAGCCCTTAGCCAGACTAACCAGAGGGCACAGAGATAGTATCCAAAATAATAAAATCAGAAACGAAAAGGGAGAGATAACAACAGAAACTGAGGAAATTCAAAAAATCATCAGATCCTACTACAAAAACCTGTATTCAACACAACTAGAAAATCTTGAGGAAATGGACAATTTCCTTGACAGATACCAAGTACCAAAATTAAAGCAGGATCAAATAGACCATCTAAACCGTCCTATAACCCCTGAAGAAATAGAAGTTGTCATTGGAAGTCTTCCAACCAAAAAAAGCACAGGTCCAGATGGTTTTAGTGCAGAATTCTATCAGACCTTCAAAGAAGACCTAACACCAATACTCTTCAAACTGTTCCACAAAATAGAAACAGAAGGAACACTACCCAACTCGTTCTATGAAGCCACAATTACACTAATACCAAAAGCACACAAAGATCCGACAAAGAAAGAGAATTTCAGGCCAATCTCTCTTATGAATATCGATGCAAAAATACTCAATAAAATTCTTGCCAACCGAATCCAAGAACACATCAAAACGATCATTCACCACGATCAAGTAGGCTTCATCCCAGGGATGCAGGGATGGTTCAATATAAGGAAATCCATCAATGTAATCCACTACATAAACAATCTCAAAGAAAAAAACCACATGGTCATCTCATTAGATGCTGAGAAAGCATTTGACAAAATTCAGCATCCTTTCATGCTAAAGGTCTTGGAAAGATCAGGAATTCAAGGCCCATATCTAAACATAGTAAAAGCAATTTACAGCAAACCAGTAGCCAGCATCAATCTAAACGGAGAGAAACTTGAAGCAATCCCACTAAAATCAGGGACTAGACAAGGCTGCCCTCTCTCTCCATATCTTTTCAATATAGTACTTGAAGTTCTAGCTAGAGCAATTAGACAAGAAAAAGAGGTCAAAGGGATACAAATTGGAAAGGAAGAAGTCAAACTATCACTATTTGCAGACGATATGATAGTATACATAAGCGACCCAAAGAACTCCACCAGAGAACTCCTACAGCTGATAAACGACTTCAGCAAAGTGGCCGGATATAAAATCAACTCAAGCAAGTCAGAAGCCTTCCTATACTCAAAGGATAAGCAGGCTGAGAAAGAAGTAAGAGAAATAATACCCTTTACGATAGCCACAAACCATATTAAGTATCTTGGCGTGACGCTAACCAAACAAGTGAAAGATCTGTATGACAAGAACTTCAAGTCTCTGAAGAAAGAAATTGAAGAAGACCTCGGAAGATGGAAAAATCTGCCATGCTCATGGATTGGCAGGATTAATATAGTAAAAATGAGCATCTTACCAAAAGTAATACACAGATTCAATGCAATCCCCATCAAAATCCCAACTCAATTCTTCATAGAGTTAGAAAGAGCAATTCAAAAATTCATCTGGAATAACAGAAAACCCAGAATAGCTAAAACTATTCTCAAGAGTAAAAGAACCTCTGGGGGAATCAGTATCCCGGACCTCAAGCTGTACTACAGAGCAATAGTGTTAAAAACTGCATGGTATTGGTACAGTAACAGACATGTAGATCAATGGAACAGAATTGAAGACCCAGAAATGAATCCACACTCCTATGGTCACTTGATCTTTGACAAAGGAGCTAAAACCATCCAGTGGAAAAAAGATAGCCTTTTCAACAAATGGTGCTGGCTCAGCTGGAGGTCAACATGCAGAAGAATGCAAATTGACCCATCCTTATCTCCTTGCACTAAGCTCAATTCTAAGTGGATCAAAGATCTCCACATAAAACCAGACACACTGAAACTAATAGAAGGGAAACTAGGGAAGAACCTTGTACATATGGGCACAGGGGAGAATTTCCTGAACAGAACTCCAATAGCTTATACTCTAAGATCAAGAATAGACAAATGGGACCTCATTAAATTACAAAGTTTTTGCAAGGCAAAAGACACTGTCAAAAAGACAAAGCGGCAACCAACTAACTGGGAAATGATCTTTACCAACCTTACATCCGACAGAGGGCTAATATCCAAGATATACAAAGAACTCAAGAAGTTAAACTGCAGAGAGGCAAGTAACCCTATTAAAAAATGGGGTACAGAGCTCCACAAAGAGTTCTCACCTGAAGAATATCTAATGGCTGAGAAGCACCTAAAGAGATGTTCATCATCCTTAGTCATTAGGGAAATGCAAATCAAAACAACCCTGAGATTCCATCTCACACCAGTCAGGATGGCTAAGATCAAAAACACAGGAGACAGCAGTTGTTGGCGAGGATGTGGAGAAAGAGGAACACTCCTCCACTGCTGGTGGAATTGCAGGCTGGTACAACCACTCTGGAAAGCAGTCTGGCGGCTCCTCAGAAAACTGGGCATGACACTTCCGGAGGATCCGGCTATACCACTCCTGGGCATATACCCAGAGACTTTACCTGCATGCAATAAGGACACATGCTCCACTATATTCATAGCAGCCTTATTTATAATAGCCAGAAGCTGGAAAGAACCCAGATGTCCCTCAACGGAGGAATGGATTCAGAAGATGTGGTATATCTACACAATGGAATACTACTCTGCAATTAAAAACAATGAATTCACGAAATTCCTAGGCAAATGGTCAGAACTTGAAAATATCATCCTTAGTGAGGTAACCCAATCACAAAAGATCACACATGGTATGAAGTCACTGATAAGGGGATATTGACCCAGAATCTCAGAATACCCTAGACACAATCAGCATATCAATAGATTTCTAAAAAGATGGAAGGAGAGACCCCTGGTCCTGGAAAGACTGGATGTAGGGGAACGCCAGGACAGAGTAATGAGAGGGGGTTGAACGGAGAAAAGAGGCAGGGAAGGGGGCTTATGGGACTTTCGGGGAGGGAGGAAACGGGAAAGGGGAAGTGATTTGGAATGTAAATTAAAAAAATAAAATTAAATTAAATTAAAAAAAAAAAGAATTGAGGTCTCACATGTGGAAGGAAAGCACTTTAATAATTGAACTATTTTCCTAGTTTCAGTACAGTCTTTAACAGTCAATTATAATATGGTGTAAGTGATTATTGTTCAAAATTAAAGGTAAAATAACAAGGAAGAGGAGAGACTGCCTCTATTGTCATAGGCATTCAAAATACCATTCATTCTTTGACTTGGGGTGTCATGTAGTAGAAAAGTTTGTGCATATATGTACAAAGGTATGGTCTTTATTTTCATGTTCAGCATACTACTCTGCACTTCCCAAAATATGAATTGTCATAGTTAGCTTTGTGTTTCTACAATTCAAGGCAGTTAACATCTAGAAAGAAGGTTTTTTTTCCTCTCATTGTTAGAAGTTTAAGTTTCTGAGTTTTATATAGGCTCTGTTCTGAAGAAGTCATCTTTCTCAGCTTTATCACAGTGTAGCAGAAGCCATGTGAGAAAGAGCTTATATATTTGAGGAACACCTACTAGAAAGTCAGAGGTGCAGGAAGGTGGGAGGGGCCCACCACGCTGTCATTCCCAGTGGAGCTGGGGAGCATTTTCACTTCCATTCTAATCCCAATCGGCTCATTGTCCTGATGCTCTTTGCCCAATATAAGACTGTAAAGCCAGAAAATAAATATTTATCTGGTTTAAGGAAAAATTCTCAAGCATAATTTTGGGAATTCAGAGGTTTGTAAATGAATCATTTTTAAAAGTTAGACAATTAAAGTTTTAAGAGAAGAATAAATATGTTGTTGGAAAAGGCTGATTTTGAAGGTGGAGAAGATGGTAAGCCAATATTAATCTATGGGTAGTGCCCCCAGAAGACTGCCCTATGTAAAGATGACTGAATGCATAATGCCTAATAATCACACTGACTTCTGGGAACAGAAGAGACTCATTGGTAACAGGAGAGTTAGTCAGGCTGGCTAGTGTAGCAGTGATTTCAGGATGAGTCACTCCACATGTCAGCGCTTCCTGTGGGTAGCAGGACCCTGGACAGGAAGTCCTGAAGGCAGGCCAGTTATTGTTAAGGAACAACACACATGTTGGTACTGAATATAGAAGATCTCCCTGTGAGATAGGAAGGAATCAGATTGTAGTGAATATACCAGGAAACAAAATCTAAAAATTTGAATTAACATGGAATATGAGAAATCTGTATCAATAAGAAGAGTGTAAATTCAGGCCCTAGACACACTAAGTGTATTCTTGGGTTGTGAATATTCTTTTATCCCTAATGAAAGTATGCTTTCAGATACCAACTGGTATCACTTCAAAACCAATTCACTCAGATTTTAGTAACGTTTTGAGTCAATGTCTTGGAATACCACTTTGAACAAAGAGGGAATATTAAGTAGAAAGTATTATCTAATAAACACAAAGGACCGCACACTCCCAGTTATATTGAATTAGAGTAGTAGGTCATGGCTTAGGGCAAGCTGTCTGGGAGGATCTCAGATCTCTACATGATGCTTGTGACTCTCCCAGGAAGTGGCTGAGGGAAGGCAAGACTCCATACTCTGTTGACATTGGCTTGGGAGCATCATGGTAGGTGTTGACTTTGTGGATTCAATAACACACAAGAGCAGGAACTGAGTAAACCTTAAATCAATTCTCCCCAAGTTCCATTGTGGTAAAATCTGCTGATGCTTTCCAAATAAGAATCTTGCAGGGACATGAGAAATTCCCAGAGCTGGTTCCTAGGAATCCACTCCCTGACTCAAGAGTTCCAGACTGTTAAACAACAGGCAGAAGCCTGTGAGTGGTAATTATGATTTGTATGAGCCATCGGAGGGAGAAACTTCCTCTAATCTAGACTTCTCTGACTCTTTAAAGTTGCTTCTCATTATTAAGTTTGTAAAGACAAACTACTAAATGAATGTATGATCAACATAAAGCATTTTTTTCAAGGTATGGATTAAGGATAAAAAGTAAGAAGTATTTATCTATAATCATATTAACTTTTCCCACTTCACATATGCACACACACACACACACACACACACACCATACCACACCACACCATACAACACACATACACACAAACCTGAATATATAAATGCAACCTTCTTACTCTGTATGTTTCTCATGTATGTTTTCAGGGTTGATGCTCTTCCCTGGGGAAGATTATTTGTCTCACTCTCAGCAATTTCTGGTTGTCTGTAGTTCTTTCTGTGATGCTTCTCCAATTCACATTAGCATGTATATTTGTGCACTCCTTATTCAGAGGATCATGTTCAGGAAACCATGTTTATGAGATTTAATGAATATAGCTTCTGACATTTCTAAGGACACAATCTCACATCTGACTTTCAGTTTTTCTGCCTCTTAAATCTTTCTACCCTCTCTTTCATAGCTATCCCTGCACCTTCGGTGCTGGAGTTGTTTCGTAGATGTCTGCCTTGGGACTGGTCTGTAAAATTCTAAATTTTGATTGGTTGTGGATTTCCATAATCTCTATCTGTTGCAAAGAGAAGTTTTCTTGATGATGGGTGAAAATTACACATATAAAGGATTTAAGGACAAATATTTGTGTTTAGGTATTTTGGTTTACTAAAGTGGAGGGTGTAGGTTCTCCTCCAAAATCTGAGGCTTTGCTAGCCCCATGTACTAGGACACTTTCTAGTACCAAGATTTCCTTTTTGTTGAGCAGGCCTTAAGTCTAATTAGAGAGCTCTGGTTACTGTGAAGGTATGGATGTTACTATTGCACCCATAGGATTATCATGACCTGGTGGTCACTGCTGTGACTCATAGGACAGGCATCTATTGGTTACCTTAGTCCTTTGGAAGATGGCACAGAGTCTTCTATACCATGAAATCTAGGGAGGAAGGTTTCAAGTCAGATTCGGCTGAGATTTTCTAGACACTGAGTCTGAAATGTACATTGTCTTTAGCAATAGACTTACCTTTCGTCTCTGGGATGTAACCAATTGGGACAGAAGGTATGTTTTGGAACTCTTTTTGACAACCTTGTTCACCTGATGAAACGAAGGCTTCTCCTTCATGTGTAGGTTTTTGTTAGATGATGTATGGCTCTTCAGGGAGAGCATCATCAGCCCAGTTTGAGAATCTTCTTTTAAGATACATTTATATTTTTATGCACTGACTTACATAATCTACAGACTTTTTTAGGTAGATAGTTAATACTATGATCACTTTTGACTTTGTCAGGCATCTTTACTGCTATTTTAGTCTCATCCTCTCTCCTCTACAAATAGAGCTAACCTCATGTTTTTATTTACCTCTTTAGATAATGTTTATCCCATTATTTCCCCTAAATTATTCTCCCTCCAATGGAGAAATTTTACTTTACTGGTTTCTGCAGTTATTCCAGGTTATTGATTCATATTTGAAGATCTGGAGCTAGGAACTTAAGATGAGAGAAAACATGTGATGTTTTATCTTTCGAGGTTTGAGTTCACTCACTCAATGTGACCTTTTTTAGTTCCAACCTTTTACCTGCAAACTTCATGGTGTCATTTTTCTTTACTGTGGATTAGTGTTCCATAGTGTTTATGAACTGCACTTTCATTATCTATTTGTCAGCTTAAGGTCTTTAGGTTGTTTCCATTTTCTGGCTATTGTGAATGATGTTTTGGCTGTATTCCAAAGAATGATATAGCTGGGACATAGGACAGACTTATATTTAGTTTTTTTTTGAGGACTCTCCACACTGATTTCCAGAAAGACTGGACCAGTTAAGAACCTCACCAACAATGATTAAAGATTCCCTTTTCTCCACTTCCTCTCAGGCATTTGCTGTCAGTTGTTTTGTTGATGTTTGCCATCCTGACTGGAATAAGATGATTTGCATTTCCCTAATTACTAAGAACAATGCACATTTTTTTTGAGCTATTTCTTAGCCATTTTAATTTCTTCATTTGGTGATTTATTTAAATCCTAAGCCCATATATATTTTTTTTAAATGAGCCATTAACTATCTTGGTTTCGGTTTCCATTACTGTGAGCAGACATCATGACCAAGGTAACTCTTATTATTTTTTTTAAAGATTTATTTATTATTATATGTAAGTACACTGCAGCTGTCTTCAGACACAGCAGAAGAGGGCATCAGATCTCATTACAGATGGTTGTGAGCCACCATGTGGTTGCTGGTATTTGAACTCAGGACCTTCGGAATAGCAGTAAGTGCTTTTAACCGCTGAGCCATTTCTCCAGTCCCAAGGTAACTCTTATAAAGGGTCATTTAATTGAGGCTGGCTTACAGTTTCAGAATTTCAATACATTATTATCATGGTGGTAAGCATGGCAGAAATGGTGCTGGAGAAGGAGTTGCAATTTCTACATCTTGATCTGAAGGCAGTCAGCAGAAGACTGGCTTCTGCAGACAGCTAGGAGGAAGCTTGTGTCCACACTGGGTGGATTTTGAACATAGGAGGAGAATTCCAAAGCCCATCTCCACAGTGACACGCTCCTCCAACAAGGCCACACCTTCTAACAGTGTTATTTCTATGGGTCATGCATGATAAAACCATTACATTGTCTGTCTATCTATCTATCTATCTATCTATCTATCTATCTATCTATCTATCTATCTATCTATCTATCTATCTATCTATCTATCTATCTTTTGATTCTATTTTTGAGTTCTATATATTTTGTGGAAGTCAATCCTCTGTCAGATAAGAGGCTCGCAAAGATTCTTTCCCATTCTGTGTGCTTTGTCTGCACTGATTTGATTTTTAGTATGAGAAGCTTATTAGCTTTATGAAGGATCTCCTGTCAATCATTGGCCTTAAGTTTTGGGCAAATCGAGTCTTATTCAAAAGGTCCTTCTCCACACTTTTATCACAGGGTACACTGCCCGTGTTCCCTTTAAGCACTTTCATTGTTTCAGGTTTCACATTAAACACCTTGATTCATTTAAAGTTATGTATGTATGTATGTATGTACGTATGTATACATGTATGTATGCATATTTTTATGTACATTGGTGTTTTGCCTCCATGTGTGAAAGAGTCAGATCTTCTGGAACAGAGGTAACAGATAGTTTTGAGTTAATATGTGGGTGCTGAAAACTGAATCCAGGTCTTCTGAAAGAATAGCCAGTGTCTTTCAGTGCTGTCAGTACTGGAGTTATCTCTCCAGCCCTGAAAGTTAGTTTTTATGCAAGGAGATAGACATGGGCCTAAATTTACTCTTCTTTATGTGGACTTCCAATTTTCCTGGTACCATTTATTGAAGGTAGTTTCCTTTACTATTATTTTTTGGCATCTTTGTTGAATATTAAATGACCAAAGTTAACATACTCATGTTTAGATCTTTGATTTTGTTCCACTCATCTACATGTCTTGTGTGTGTGTGTGTGTGTATGTGTGTGTGTCCCTACCATAATATTCTTTTTATTATGATGGCTCTGTAATATACCTTGAACAAGAAATGTTTTGGTTATGTGGAGTCTTTTGTGGTCCATGGGAATTTAAAAATATATCTTTCTATTTCTGTTCTGAATGAAATAGAGATTTTGATTGGGATTGCATTGAATTTCTAAATTGCTTTTGGTAGAATGGTTATTTTTACAATATCTTTTATATTTTATAATATCTATTATATGGAATATCTTTTATATTTTTATTTATTTGTTTGTTTATTTGCTTATTTATTATTTAGTTCTGGCTGACCTGGAACTCACTATGTAGACCAGTCTGTCCTTGAAGTCACAGAGATCCAAGTGCTGGGATGAAAAGCATGCACCACGACACCCAGCGTTTTGTTTTGTTTTGTTTTCCTGAATCTTTCTTTCTTTAGAGGTTTAAAATTTTCATTGTGAACGTCTTTCCCATCCTTTGTTTGATTTATTCCTAAACTTTTTGAGAATATTTATGAACGGAAGTGAGCTATGATCACCTTCTCTGTGTGTTTGTTGGTGGTGTATAGGGAAATTACTGATTGGCACAGGTTGATCTTTATTCTGTCTCGTTGCTGCGTTTGTTTATGATTATTAGTTTTCTAATAGAAATTTGGGATCTCTAATGTAGACTATATCATCTGCAAATTGGGATAGTTTGAATTCTTTTCTTATTACAGCCATTTAATTTTCTTTCCTTATCTTTTTTCTCCAGCTAGTGCATCAAGCACAACATTGACAAGGAATAGGGACAGTGGTCATTTCTGTATCATTCCTGATTTCAGTGGGATTGCTTCATTTTTTTTCTCCATTTAGAATGATGTTGACTGTGTGCTTCTTATATATAGCTTTCATTATATTAAGGTATGTTCCCTCTAATTCTACTCTCTTTAGGACCTTCATTATGAGTGCATGTTGATTGTGTCAAAGGCTTTACTCCATCGATTGATATGATCATTTAATTTTTGTCTACAAGTGCATTTATGTGCTTTATTAGTTATTTATTGACTTATATATGTTAACCTTCTCTGCATGTCCACAAAAATAAGTCAACTTGGCAGGGAAGATAATCTTTTTGATGTGTCTGATCTGATTTTTTTTTTTAACACAGGAACTTCCAGCTATAAGTGAGCTGTAAATTTCTTCAATGTGTCACATTGAATGAAGAAGTTTTTTTAAAAAAGTATTTTAATTGTCATTTCATTCCAGAATATTTGATTTCTTTCTTGATTTCCTCTTTGACACATACATCATTTGGGTAATGAGTTGTTTTATCCTCATGAGTTTGAGTATTTGCTAGAGATGGTTTGCTGTCAGTTTTAAGCTTAATTTCATTGTGGACAGATGGGATACACGTGTCCCAGTATGTGGTCTAATTTAAAGTTGCTTCTTTATGCTTCTGAGAAGAATGTGTATCCTTTGGTATCCAAAGAATGTGTATCCTCGGCTGGTATCTGGTAAGTCCATTTCATGTATGATGCCATTAATCTCTGGTATAACTCTGCTTACTGGTTTTTTTTTGTATTGAAATCCCCTGCTTTTAGTGGGTTAGCGTGAATCTGTACCAACCATATAACATTCTTAAAGAAGTACAATGAAACCAAAGCTGTTCTGAGAACAGGTGGAACCTTCAAATGCCAATGTAGATCTGAACCATATTTGTATCATGTTCAGGGATAGCTGTTTTTAAACATTTGGCATATTCTAACCATAAAACACAATGATTATACTATGAAATAGTGTAAACAATTATTTCATGAAATAATATTCAAGATATAACAAGTGTAAAGAAGATAAATAAATAGGAAGAGAGGTGTGTTAGATTTTAGTCCTAAGGAGAGAATAACCTGAAATGAGGATGCAGTGTTTAGTTTGGGTCACAGTTGCATCACTTTCAGACCAGGGGTACTTGATCCTCTTGTTTTGGGTTTGAGGTAACATAGTCCATCATGGCAGAAGTATGTTGCAGAAGGTAGCGTTTGCCTTGTAGGAAGAGAGACAGAGACCAAGAGGCAGCAGAAAGACTTTCAGTACACCCATCAAAGGCATGTTCTTGGTGAGCTTATTTTCTTCGTAGAGATTCTGACTTCTGGAGGAGATGCCACCTATAGATAACATCACAGGGTAGTGTCCAAGAGTTTAGCATATTGACTTCTACAGAGAGTCCAAATAACCACATATGTAGTATACAAAATTTATTTTTATTCAGATGTTCATAATATGCACATATGTATGTATATATGATTTTTAGGAAAATATACAAAATATAATAACAGATGATTAAAGTTTCTTTTTTGTGTGCTAAGAGAGGGAGAGTGGGTTGAAAGTGGTAGTAGGTTCAGGGTGAAGGGCTCTAGATCCTGGAACCTGGAGCACTGAATAGGTGTAGGAGAAAGACTGTTCCTATTTAATTGACTACAATTGACAGTTTTACTTTAATTGTATAATGTTATATCTTTAAGCCATAAATAAACATCATGGCACAATTATCATGGAATAGTATATATTTAAATGAAAATTTACTTTTTTAGCAAATGACTGGTGAGATATTAAAAATAAATTGGAATGAATTATCTATTACCCATTTTCTAGCACACAACGTATTTATAGAATTTAAATGACCACACTATTTTTGCTGGGAGGTCATATATAAAATGCTACATATTCTTTTAGAGAAAATTGTTTTTATGATTTTAAAAGACATTATGTACAAATAATTCAGTTTTAGTATGGTGCCACAATAGTTAATCAGCTTATATTTATTTTCTACTTTTTAGATTATTGGGCAGTTAGATAACTTCAGTTCACATCTCTCACGAACTACCCAAACAGCTCCCCTTCCATGCCCCATGAAATATCTTCCCATTGCTCAACTTGGGAAAATAACCTGTGAGGTATAGTGTTCATTAGTTTGAGAAATGCATTATTTATGGTATCCATAAAGCATCTGATGACCTTAACACAAGTTCCAAGAGACAAAGAACACAGTGGCTTACTTTTAATCCCCTAAAGAAAATTATGAATAGGAAGAATGTTTTAGAGCTTTATCTGTGGTCATGTAGATCATTTTAATAAAATATTCTAAATAATTCCCAGAAAATTCTTAATGGTATATTGCAGACTCTTAATAAAAATATAAAAGAGTATGTATTTCCTAGATCTACATCCTTAAATATATATTTCTCTTCTATTATTTAGTTTCATTTTTCTTACAATATTAATATTTCTTTATATTTAGTATTTCTTTATATATTTAGTATTATATATCTATTTCTTTATAGATTTAGTATTTCTTATAGTTTTAGTATTCAGAATCTACAAAAAGGAAATGGATTTTAGCTAAGGAAATTTCAGCTCATTTTAGAAGGTTTGTTAAAAGCAGCAAGAACAATGTTTTATATGAAACCTTATTTAGGATTTGTCAGAAAAAAGTTCTGGTGTTCAGTGAGTCAGGGAGATGACTGGGAGGAACTGGCTAAAATGTTCTCTTCCTGCTCAGAGGAATTTCTGTTTTCAGAATCCGGTCCTTTAAAATATTTCTGATTCCCTGAGCATTCTCAGCCGCAATTGCTTCTTTGTCATATTGCCTTGTTGCAAGGAAAAGCATCACGACATAGTAAGAACATAAAATATCACACAAATACATGACCAATAATCACATTTCAAAAATAAAAATAACACAAAACACTACTAGTACACCAGTATATAGCACAGCATCAACTCCATCTGTGTGGTGGTTTCCTCAGTCTCTGAAAATCCAGGTCCACTCTTAGGAGCACACACACACACACACACACACACACACACACACACACACACACAAACACACACACACACTAATTTTATAGCTACATTATCTTTTAATTAGTTCTTGAGAGTTTTGTACAAAGTGTTTTGATTGTTAAAATATTCACTTATGTGTAAGTATATGAACATACATGAGGCAGGAGGAGAAGTGTATGCACACCTGTGTGCACATATGAAAATCATAAGGAGGCCCTGGATCCCTGGAATTTGTGGGATGTTTGGCTTGTCACCTAGTGCAGGAACCTAGTCTTTGTGAATGCTCTCTGTACATGCTTTTAACAACGAACCCAACTTTCCAATCCTTTAGGAGCTTTTTAAATTAGCTTCAAAAGTAATTCAAAATAATTGAGATGGGATAAGTTCCTGGTTAAAGTGTCCAAAGTTAAACTCAGTGCTTTTATTCACTCATTGTCCACCATTTCCTTTCCTAAAGCATTTCTAATTTCTGTAAAAGTCTGTTTCTTACTTCTAGTGAGTCCATCTCTGCACACCCATAAACTGACCTCCAGCCATCTTCCTGTGTGACTATCCTTTCTTTCATTAACCTTCCTTTTAGGTTCAATAATTAATTCAGCCCCCAAATCATTACAGTGGTTTGACAATAGTCTCCATGGGGTTTTCTCTTTCCTTTTTCTATCCACTCCAGAATTTTGAAGAAACAAACATGATTATGTGACTCCTTTCAAATGGTATTTTATTTAAATTTTTTATTAATTATTTTTATACACTCCATATTTTATTCCCCACCTTGCCAACCCCTGTCCACCCTCTGACTGTTCCACATCCCATACCTTCTTCCCTCTCCCTGTCTCCAAGTGGATGTCCCTACCCCCACCTCACCTGACTTCTAAACTTGCTGGGGTCTCCAGTTTCTTGAGGGTTAGGTGCATAATCTCTGAATGAATGCAGTCCTTGCAGTCCACTACAGTGTGTACTAGGAGCCTCATATCAGCTGGTGCATTCTGCTTGTTTAAGAGATCCTGAGGGTCCAGGATAAATGAGACTACTGGTCTTCCTACAGGGTTGCCCTCAGCTTCATTCAGCCTTCCCTAATTCAACAGCAGGGGTCAGCTGCTTCTGTCCATTTATTGGGTGCAAATATCTGCATCTGACTCTTTTAGCTTCTTGTTCGGTCTTCTGGAGTGCTTTCATGCTAGGTCCCTTTTTGTGAGCACACCATAGTCTCAGTAATAGTGTCAGGCCTTGTGACCTCCCCTTAAGCTGGATCCCACTTTGGTCCTGTCACTAGATCTTCTCTTCCTCGGGCTCCTCTCCATTTCCATCCCTGTAATTCTTTCAGACAGGAACAAATATGGGTCAGAGTTTTGACTGTGGAATGGACGTCCTCTCCCACATTTGAAGCCCTTTCTTCCTGCTGGAGGTAGGCTCTATAAGTTCCCTCTCCCTACTGTCAGGCATTTCATCTAAGGTCCTTCCCTTTTAATCCTGTGAGCCTATTTGTCTTATTGACTACGTCCTTTGCCTTGCAGAAGCTTTCCAGTTTCATGAGATCCCATTTATTAATTCTTGATCATAGAGCATGAGCCACTGGAGTTCTGTTTAGGAAATATCACCCTGTGCCAATGATTTCAAGGCTCTTGCCCACTTTCTCTTCTATTAGATTCAGTGTTTCTGGTTTTATGTTGAGGTCCTTGATCCACTTGGACTTGAGCTTTGTGCAAGGTGACAAATATGGGTTTGTTTTCATTTTTCTATATACAGACAGCCGGTTAGACCAGCACTGTTTATTGAAGATGCTTTCTTTTTTTCATTGTATATTTTTGGCTTCTTTGTCAAAGATCAAGGATCCGTAAGTGTGTGGTTTTATTTATGGGTCTTCAATTCTATTCCATTAATCAACATGTCTGTTTCTGTACCAATATCATGCAGTTTTTTTTATCACTATTGCTCTGTAGTAAAGTTTGAGGTCAGGAATGTTGATTCCCCCAGCCATTCTTTTATTGTTAAGAATTGTTTTCGCTATTCTGGGTGTTTTGTCTTTCCAGATGAATTTGAGAATTGCTCTTTCCATGTCTATGAAGAATTGTGTTTATGGGGATTGCATTGAATCTATAGATTGTCTTTGGTAGGATGGCCATTTTTTACTATATTAATTCTGCCAGTCCATGAACAAGGGTGATCTCTCCATTTTCTGAGAACTTCTTCAATTTCTTTCTTGAGAGCCTTGAAGTTACTGTCATTCAAATGGTCTTTTTATGATGAGACCAAGCTCCAAATTATTTGTCTAATTTTTCCATGACCAAAATTTGTTCTGTTTCATTTGAATAGTATGAATTATCACATATAGTACACTCATCTACAGTTATGTAGACAACTTCAATTTGGTATTCTGAGTAATTCTCAAGTAATTCTTGATGATAACTTGCAAAAGTACACTAATTATAAAAACATAAGAGAGTATCCATTTCTGGGATTTATATCTTTAAGAATAGATCTCTCTTCTATTACATTGACTTTTTTGAATGAAACAATTTCTCTTCCAACTTCCTGGACTTTACAACACAGGCAAACACAACTGTAGAGAAGTCCCTTTTCTCCCATCTTCTTTTCTTAATGTAAAGGAAAGACTTATAGAATAATGCAAGGATAGGTGTGGTTGTGCATGCCCATAATTTCAGCAGTGGCTGCTGAGGCAGGACAATCATGAGTTCAAAACCACCCTGGACTACAAAGTCTTTTTTAAAAATTGTCATTTTGTTAGCATCTTTATCATGGAGAGGAAAGCGATTCCTCTGACTCATTCTCGTAAACCTGTGTGCTGTTGCCATTGCACTGTAGAGGAAGTAGCACAAGGGTAATCGAAGCAAGTAAAACAGTCTGCATTTCCGGTGTGCTTCAAATTCCAGGCAGATCATACTCATTTCCTGTAGCTCACTGAGGTCATAAAGTGTTCCCAGGTCTTTAGGCAAGTGCCTTTTTCTGCCTGGAACATTCTTTTTCCTCTCCCTTGCTACAGATCTATACATCCTTTGAGCTCTTATCTTAAGTATCAAGGTCTGTTTGGGGACTTTTCCACATTATCTTCACTGTGTCCATTTCTTCAGAATACTGAAGATGTTTATGCTAGTTTGTCTCAGGGATCTTGCTTTCTTGAAGAGCATTACAATATTCTTAGAATATGTCACATACACACACACACACACACACACACACACACACACACACACACACCACCGGTTAGGCTTAGTGAATAAAATAAAAGACGAACCTACCATTATCACTGAAGAGACAGGCAGAGCACTAGTACAGTTGTTAGGCAGAATACATATTTTACAATCACTCCATTTTAACAACATGCAAAAATCACGTAAGTGTAGGTTGATCAAAAGTTATCCTATCATCTACTATTGTAAGGAACCTATTCTTCTGTTCTTCTTCCTATCATCTACCTTGTTAGTCAAACAAGAGCTTCAACTCTCAACACTCTTGAAAATTTCACAAAGATGTTGCAAGAGTTGTTAGAGTGATATTCTTGGCCTTAGCAGCTCCTATAAACTAGACATGGCCAATACTCTGAATAAGCCAATTAGAGACACAGATAATGATGAGAATCAGGAAAAGTGTTTCAATGTGACTACTTTGTGAACAGGATAAAAAAGGTTCAGTGACACTCCATGTCCATCTTTAGTGTCCCGGGTTACAGTTTAGGATTAATCAGAATCAAATTGAAAAGGCATGCATATCTAAACCATACTGGTCATGATGTCCGGCCTGCAAGATGGTTGACAAGTTGTCCAAACAGTGTGAAATGTCTTTTTAACAGACAGTATGCCTTTGTGGCTAGCAACAGGACCCCATACTTTTCCTTTTCCCAGCACTATATTAATGGGGAAATTTCAACGGAGCCCATTGTTTTAATAGTCTGATAGCCAAAGGTCAGGTGAAAACAGTCTTTTTAGATCAACTTCACTCCTGACAAGATGATTAAAACAGAATCATCCTTTTATTTTTGACATCTCCCTTGTTCTTTTTCTTGAAAGGAGGAGAAACTGTATAATTGGTGTCATGGAGGGAAGCTGGCTTACATTGGTCTAGCTCTTACTTCTTTTCTAATGTCAAACGTCAATATGTTTAGGGATGCTGAACAGATGTGGAGTTTCCTTGTGTGGCCGCTGTATGCAGCTGGAGGCAAGAAAGTTAATGGAGTGTGTCTGCTGTACACACACATTTCTCTCCAAATGTAAGTGTTAGTGTCTAGCCACTTGAAGAACAGTCTCAGGGGCAAGATGTTTTCTAATCTAGCTTTATCAGGTACAAATCAGCAAGGCACTTTCAGTCACAACTTATTCTTCTGTGTATTTGGTACAGAATTTATCTTTGTTGGATTAGATTGACATAGTCAAAGACAAACAACACTTAATAAGCCTTGTAAATGAACATAATTATATACAAATATACTCCTTATATACCAAACCTGCAAAATGTTGCAAGTGGAGGTGAATTCAGGTAACTTTCATGAACTAGTAGGGGATAGTTTTTGAAAACAGATAATTAGATAATACTGTCAACAATTCCATTAAAAATAATAACCAGAAATTGGAGCTTACAATATTTAGAGGCGTCTCTCCTCCCTTACCACTAGGCCAGTGAAATCTTTTGACATTCTAGAAGCTATTTTCTTGTGGCTG
This sequence comes from Tokudaia tokunoshimensis, assembly GCA_036184795.1. Taxonomy (NCBI): domain Eukaryota; kingdom Metazoa; phylum Chordata; class Mammalia; order Rodentia; family Muridae; genus Tokudaia; species Tokudaia tokunoshimensis. Next base: position 37,971,169 of record BTHU01000015.1, on the reverse strand, counting down.
ACATTATAATCAAGACTTAGTTCTATCAAAATAATGATTTAATTTGGCTGCTGCACTTTATTACAAGAGTTGGATTTTACTGAGTTTTTCTGTGACCTACATTCTGATGCTTCCTCTCCCCTCCCCCAAGGAAGGAAGACATTTATAAGTGGTTAGGAGTGTGGAAAAGACAGGATCATATTTCTTCTTCCCAACTTGGCATTCACTTCCCATCTGTGATTTAGGTCAAAGAGAACAAATTTACAGTGGGGATGTGTAAATTTATTTTTTCCTTCCATCCTCAGAAAGGATCATTCGAAAAATTAGTTAATTAACATTTCTTCATTATACAATTTAAGCCTTTTATTAATGCAAGAAGAGCTCAAATATGTGACTCATATTGAGGAAATGCACTGTGGAAGAGGAATATCTAGGGAATAGGTTGGGCTGGAGGTTTCCTGGAAAAAAATGAGTGAAGAATAGCCAAGAGAGACTGCTATTAATTTTCCCTGGCGTGCAGAGGACGGAGGGAAGGAGTAGGGATTCAGGTAAGATTAGATCCCCAGCACTGTGTTGATGAGTGGATTCCCATGAGGAACTCTCTATTTGTGTGTTTTTTTCTTTAGCTTCTTAGAGTTATGTATTTGTCATAAACTTTAGATTTTCTCTTCTTTGGGTGAGTTATCACTTCAATTAAAAAAATACATCTAACTATACCTGTAGAGAGATCATGTTGGAAAAGACGGAGGATGAGAAGGGAGAGAAGTAGAAAGTATTGAGTGTATGCAAAGGAGTAAGCAAGTGATAAAGACAGTAATCACTATCCCAGGAATGGTGAAATCTCAGTCAATTCCATTCTTTTCCTCTATTCTAGACACAACTTCTCTCTGAAGAGTGGACAGCATAATACTTTACACAGATTAAAAACGTATGTGCGGCTCAGGAAATCTAGCGATCATTCTGACAGAAAAATGTGGAAAAATCATTTGAATAGTGACTAAAATGAATACAAAATTTAAAAAAAATCTACAAACAAGAAAATTATAGTCTTCCTTCAAAATTGAGGGAATGATGATACTAGAATATGGAGTTCTGAGGGGTTGTGAAATACCCTAAAGAGTACTCAACACTTGCTTTTGTCATTGAACTTGAGTTTTCAAGAAGTTGACATCCTGTGTTAGCATTACCGCATGTGAGATAGGGTGTAGGTATGGAAGGCAATCTTCTCTTTGCACTTTGTGTCGCTTTATGCTTTGCCTTACGGCTACTCTCAGACAGCCTCTGTTAACAGTGATGCAAACCTCTTCGTGCCCCCAATCACCAATCAACCCAAGAATAAAAGCTTTGCAGTCAAGTGTGCCTGATGAGCTCTGTGACCTGGCTTTCCCCTGCTGTGTCACAGTCTTCCCCTGCCCGCTTACATTTATGACCTATTTAATAAGTCGTAAAATTATATACTAAATTACAAAGATGATGACTTGTAATGCTACATGATGAGAGAGTAATATCATCAGGAAGAAATCCTAAGCAGGGCTATTGCTTTTTAAAACTTTCAGAAATATCCATAAGTTCTGCTTCAGGGAGCTGGTTGGAACTTAATATAGAGAAATTAGTCCTGTAACAATTTGTCTCTTTGGCAAGTTCACTTTCCCAGCACTTTGAATTGACTTGGGATTCAGAAATGAACTCACGCTCATAGACAGTGTAGAAACTTAATGGACAACGCAGTCATGTTGCAAAAATCATCTGACCTGTCCAAGTACATATTTTTAGAGTTCTAAAAATACCTCCTTCCCATGGGATACATATTTTGTTCCGGATTTTTTTGTATGTGTGTGTGTGAATGAATGTTCCCACTCCTGTGCCCTTCATTTACAGGAAGAGGAAGAAACAGGAGGATTGCTAAAGAGAGCATGACTCTTTTTCCAGGCATTAAGTCCAACCATGAGAACTACAGCGTCACTTGGCAAAGAATGTCCCTTCAGTCCTCGGAGACGATGACACTGCAGGAAGACCTCACCTCCTCACAGTTCCGGAAGCCTTATAAGGTCAGGAATACATGCTGAGAAATGATTTCTTTTCAGAAGCCTTTCTAGAGGGATTTCAATTCTATGTTTCTAGAGAACTTTTAATTCAATAATTTGATAAAGAGACTGAGGACCTAAATTTTCTTCTATGAAAATTTTGAAAATTACTTCATTGTGATTTGTTCCAATTAAAAGAAATTATGAAAAAAACTATGTTCCCATATTTGTGCTTTTATTTAAAGAAAGAATTCACTTTCAAAATCTTTTAAATATTAGCATCAATCAAAGATGGTGATAAAAAAAGAAATAGGCAAATGTAGGAGAAAGCACAAAGTTTTTAAAATAACAATTATTCAGGATAGAGTTTTAGAGTAAAGATGTTCAATTTAGCTCTCAAGTAAATTATTTAGACGAATCTTTCATTCTTTTTTTCTTCCAAAACTCCCCCAGAAACCTGGCTGGACTCTAAGTTCACTATACCTTCAGCAGCTTCCAGTGACTGCCTGCCCTCTTCAGGTATAATGAAATCCTTATTCCCAATAACTTGGAAGCAGAAGAAAGTCTCTGGGGATCAGAAAAAGAAGAAAAAGAAAAAGAAAAAGAAAAAGACCATATCCTGAAGACAGTGATTTGTTTAGACTTGTAAATAGAGACAGCAAATCAGTGGTTGGCAAACACTGAGATTTTAATGGCTAACTGTCATGAACATAAACAATGTGAGTGAGAGGCAAGCTGTGGAAAGCTCAAGATTTGCTAAGCCCATATCAGATAACATCAAAACCTATGGAAAAATTAAAACATAAAGGCTACAACCCTGATTTTTTCTCAGAGAAGTTCTTAATGCCACTGAAAGTTAAGGTGCTAAAATGTCCTGATCTCTTAAGTGATTTCCACTCCTGAAATAAGGAACCAGGGTATGTCAAGTGTTTCTTGCTAGAATCACAAAACAATTCATAGTTTTAGAAGTTCCCTTATCTCACATTACATCCTATCTATAGTTTTGTCCAGTTACAAAAGCTTTTCTATAAATTACATAGAAATGGGTTATAGCCTGACAATGCTACATTAAATGACTGAAGGTTTGATAAATTTTGATCACACCACTTTACTGACTTAGTTTTATGGGATAGTTATGAATACACACACACACACACACACACACACACACACACACACACATCCCCAGGAATGCATATACACATAAGCACATATACACATAGACATATACACACAGACACACAGACATACTCAAGCATATTCCCAGGCATGTATATGCACATAAGCACATGTACATACACACACACAGTCACCCACATACACAAGCACATGCCCAGGCATGCACATATACACAAGCACATGTACATACACACACACACCGACACATACATACAAAAGCACATGCAAACATACAAGCATGTGTATACATGCATGCATACACATGTATGCACACATGCATATGCACATGCATACACACCATCACATAAATGTACATATGCATGTACACATATGCACACACATATATACACACATGCTTACACAAACACACACATACATGCGCACACACACACACACACACACACACACACACACACACACGAAAGCCTTCAACTTCACAAAAGACTCCAGAACTGTAGATTTAGAGAGGAATATGATGGGCTGAAACTGCAGCATTTTAATTTTAGAGACTGCTTTTGGCTCTCCAAAAGGAGCTTTACCTGGCAAATTCTGGCATAAACAAAATTAAAACTCAGAGGCATTTTCTAACAAGAAACCACAATTCAGAAATCATTTTCATGTAGTTGACAGTTAAGCACATGAATGGGCCAAGCTCTCCCAGGAAAAGTGTATGGAATAAAATCAGTGGTTCCATAGCCCAGCTTTTGTAAAACATGTTAAGAGCTCAGAGGAAAAAGATGCAATGTGATACCCCAGGATTGGCTAAAACCAGAACCTAGTACAAGCTGCAAAATACATATAAGTAAAACCTAGGAAGTACAACGTCTTGTATGATTCTACTAGATTTCAGATGAACAGAAAAAAAAAAACAAAATTTGGTTGCAAGAGAAAAGTTAATAACATTCACTAACACCATCTAATCATAAACTAAGAAGACTGCCACGGGTTTCTTGCTGAAGATGAGGAGGGATGTTGAACAATGACAGTGTTGTGGGACAGACCTGGAGGTAGAAGAGTAAAAAAACCAAGGGAGAAATGAAAATTGTTCAAGAGACAAATAAAGGGAAATAAATAAGCAAAGGCATGAATTCCTAGGAGGTTTTGAGCAGAGATTAAAATGGAGGGAAAGTAACTGATGAGAACATGAGGGTAAAGAGAATTTGACCGTGACCACAATGTCGTGGGTCATTTAAAGAACTCTTCAAGTCTCCAGTGAGTTTTTTCTCATTTATTGCTTCTAAACTCCTGTGCTAGTTTTTAAACAAAAGAATAGATATTACTCTACAAAGAACAAAATTGAAGTAGCATGTGCTTTAAATTGCAACAAATTTAAAAAAACAAACAAAAACAGAGATAACAAGGTTTGGGTAAGTTTAGTTAAATAGAGCACCCGAAAACTTGAATTATGTTTTAAGTTTGCTTTAAAATACATGCCCAGGCATGCACATATACACAAGCACATTCACATACACACACACAGACACACAAATACATGAGCACATGTACACATACAAGCTCAGATTAGGATTAGGAGGTGGAGCCAAAATGGGCAAAGCACACAGAGTTCCTGAGGTGGGCTAGACACAGTGGTGGAATAGAGTCCCCTCCCCTTCAACACACTCCTCCTTTTTTGATCAGCTCCTAGTATTCTGCACCAGGTAACCTACTTTATGTGCCTGGACTCTGGTACCATCTGAGGCCATGTTGATGTATATGGTCTGTACTGCCACCAGAGACCATGCAGAGGTCCATGGTCCTGCTGATGCCAGAAGCGATGTGGAAATTTGTGATCCCTGCAGTCACTGATTGTAAAGGGTAAGGAAGCTTCTTTTGTCAATGTGTTGATGACTTCATACTCAGAGTTGAGAATGAGAGACATAGAAGGCTTCTGTGACACCCCCCCCCATAAAAACAAAACAAAACAAAACAGAATATAGATAGGAATCAATTGAAAAGAACTTCTGGGGGGAATAAGCATCCCGGACTTCAAGCTGTACTACAGGGCAATAGTGATAAAAACTGCATGGTATTGGCACAGTGACAGGCAGGTAGCTCAGTGGAATAGAATTGAAGACCCAGAAACGAACCCACACACCTATGGTCACTTGATCTTTGATAAAGGAGCTAAAACCACACAGTGGGGAAAAAAGATAGCCTTTTCAACAAAATGGTGCTGGTTCAACTGGCAGTTAGCATGCAGAAGAATGCAAATCGATCTGATCTATTCTTATCTCCTTGTACAAAGCTCAAGTCCAAGTGGATCAAGGACCTCCATATAAAATCAGATACACTACTGAAACTAATAGGAAAGAAAGTGGGTAAGAACATTGAGCACATGGGAACAGGGGAAAATTTCCTGAACAGAACACAAATAGCTTATGCTCTAAGATAATCTAAAGATAATTGACAAATGGGACCTCATAATTACCAAACTTCTGTAAGTAAATAGGACAAAATGGTTACCAACAGATTGGGAAAAAATCTTTACCAGCCCTATATCCAATAGAAGGCTAATATCCAATATATACAAAGAACTCAAGAAGTTAGACCCCAGAGAAACAAATAACCCTATTTAAAAATGGGGTACAGAGATAAACAAAGAATTCTCAACTGAGGAATACCAAAGGCTGAGAAACACCTAAAGAAATGTTCAACATCCTTAGTCATCAGGGAATTGCAAATCAAAACAACCCTGAGATTCCACCTCACACTAGTCAGAATGACTAAGATCAAAAACTCATGTGACAGCAGGTACTGGAGAGGATGTGGAGAGAGGAGCACTCCTCCACTTCTGGTGGGACTGCAAGCTGGTAAAACCACTCTGGAAATAAGTTTGGCGTTTCTTCAGAAAACTGGACATAGTACTACTGGAGGACCCAGCTATACCACTCCTGGACATATACCGAGAGGATTCTCCAGCATGTAATAAGGACACATGTTCTACTATGTTCATAGAAGCCTTATTTCTAATAGCCAGAAGCTGGAAAGAACCCAGATTTTCCTCAATAGAGAAATGGATACACAAAATGTGGTATATTTACACAATGGAATACTACTCAGCTATTAAAAACAATGAATTCATGAAATTCTTAGGCAAATTGATGGAACTAGAAAATATCATCCCGAGTGAGGTAACCCAATCACAAAAGAACACACATGGTATGCACTCACTAATAAGTGGATATTAGTACAGAAGCTCGGAATACCCAAGGTACAATCACAGACCAAATGAAGTTCAAGAAGAAGAAAGACCAGAGTATGAATTTTTTTGGTCCTTCTTAGAATGGAGAACAAAATACCCATGGGAGGGGATACAGAGACAAAGTGTGGAGCAGAGACTGAAGGAAAGACCATTCAGAGACTGCCCCACCTGGGGATCCATCCCATATACAGTCACCAAACCCAAACACAGTTGTGGATGCCAACAAGTACTTGCTGACAGGAGCCTGATATAGCTGTCTCCTGAGAGGCTCTACCAGTACCTGAGAAATTAAAAGGTAGATGCTCTCAGCCAACCATTGGTCTGATCACAAGGTCCCCAATGGAGGAGCTAGAGAAAGGACCCAAGGAGCTGAAGGAGCTCGCAGCCCCATAGGAGGAACAGCAATGTGAACCACCCAGTACCCCAGAGCTCCCAGGGACTGAACCACCAGCCAAAGAGTACACATGGAGGGACCCATGGATACAGCATCAAAGGGAGGAGTGGCCCCTGGTCCTGAGAAGGCTCGGTGCCCCAGTATAGGGAAATGCCAGGATAGGGAAGAGGGAGTAGGTGGGTTAGTGAGCAGGGGGAGGGGGGATGGGATAGTGAATTTTCAGAGGGGAAACCCAGAAAGGGGATGACATTTGAATGTAAATAAAGAAAATATCTAATTAAAAAAAAAAGAAAAGAACTCTTAAAATATTGGGATAAGAATTCTGAAGTGTAGTTCTTCACAACTGAAAGCTTCTGGTCGGGGTTGAGGTGAGGAAAGACTCTGTTTTCTTTAAGGGTCAGCCTTTGGGAGTTTGATCATGCTCTAGTATGTATATAGGCAACACAAATTGGACTTTGTATTCTTTCTTCTTTTTCTTTTCTTCTTTTTTTTGGGGGGGGGAAACACAAGGATGGGGAGTGGACATGTGAAGCCTGGCAAATGAATATGGTGCGTTATGTGAGCCTCCCAAATAATCAACAAAATATTATATTGGAAAAAAAAAGGAGAGAGATGATGGGTTCATTCCAAAGTATCACTGCAGAGTCAATGAGTTAAAGAAGTTACCGATGATGCCATCCATGTCTGGCTTGTGGAAGTTTTAAGAAGAAATGCCAGTGCTAGCCCAGAGAGAGGCAAGAGAGGAGAGAAGAAGGAAAACAAAGAGGGGAGGGGGGGGAAGGAACAAGGGGGTTCAGATGGAATAGAGAGCAAAAGCATTTCCTGAAAATGATTTTTGGTAGTATGTATGTGTATGTGTACGTGTGTGTGTGTGTGTGTGTGTGTGTGTGTGTGTAGCATGCTCACCATGCTGAACATGTTGATATCAGGTAGTACATTTTTGGGGATTGGTTTCTTTCTCACATTTATGTGTATTTCAGGGACAGATTTAGGTCACCGGGCTTGGATAACGAGCCGTTTAACTGCTGAGCCATCTCCTTGGCTCAGTTAAATATTTCTAATGAGGTCTGCTAAAACCTAACAACAACAAAAGGGTTGAAGTGAGCTGCAGAATTGCTTCATCACTAAGACATTCTAGAATTCTCTACCTCTTCGTTAATATTGTGGATGATTTGCAATGTGTCTCTTCCTTTCCATAATTTCCTTAAACTCTCCACAAATCCAGACTAAGATGGCTATTCTCCTTACCCAGCAACTTTCTCTGTCCTCAGTGTAGGCGACTTGTATTAAAATTTACCATGAGTTACAGAACATTGGAGACGTGAGCAGGTTGAAAAATCAGCACATTAACATGGGCTTTTTACCTGTTGGCTTAAAATGCTAATGTATTAAAGAGCCTGCTCTGTGGAGCCCCCACACTTTACTTTGTTTAGAGGAGGGAGAAAGTATCAGAAAAGTATTGCTGCATATTCTAAAAAGTAAAAGAAGTATTTCCTTTGTGCTACCATCGTTCATATTCTGTCCTGTTCTTTCATGATTGGAATCCTATGACAGTCAAAAGTCTGAATTAAATTCGGTTGGTAGGATTTGAGTCTTCACTTCTCTACTTATGAGCTGTGCCCTGCCCCCCACTACAGCTGTATTTCCTTATCTGTAACAAGGAACAGAGACGATAGCATTGAGCTAACAGTTATTATGAGGACAGAAGTAGACAAGATTGATAACATGCAATAAGTGCTTGATAAATGTTAACTGTGATTCCTTTGATCACCTATACAGAGAAGAAAACTGGGGTCAACAACAACAGAAATTAAACTCATGTCAATTTATTTCTGTAAGTGGCTGTTAGGAGATAGACACCAATCAGAAATTTTGCCTTTGGGTCCATGCAATTACCCGAAGTGGGTGAATCATGAGGCCTTTGAGGGGTTTGAAAGGATGTTCTTTGGAAATAACACTGCTGTAAGAGTAGGCAGTGTGCTTGAATTTGACTTAAAGTGAATTAGGAAGACAATATCTAACAGGTGGCCCTTATAGAATGAGAATTAGAACTGATCATCGTGAGAAATACAAGGATTATTGACATCGTAAGAGGCTGAACATTCATTACACTATACAGCTAGCTTTAAGAAAATTAACTCAGTGAAATAGTATTATGCTTTAGTCAATAGTTTTTCTTTAAAAACCTGGTGGTAAAAATACACAGTTCCGTACTGAATATGCAGACTATGCTGTGTTTTGTATTGCAGGTGAAGTGGCTGGAGTCCTTACTGATCACTGATAGAAACAGAGCAATATCAGATAGTCAGAGACAGACGTTCCTCTGTAGCCCTGGCTATTCTGTAACTCACTATATATAGCAGACTGACTTTTAACTTATTTTTTTCTATTTTCTAAGTTTTTTTATTTACATTCAAAATCATTTCCCCTTTCCCGTTTCCTCCCTCCCTGAAAGTCACATAAGCCCCCTTCCCTCCCTCTTTTCCCCATTCAACCCCCTCTCACTTCTCTGTCCTGGCATTCCCCTACATCCACTCTTTCCAGGACCAGGGGTCTCTCCTTCCATCTTCTTGGAAATCTATAGATATGCGAATTGTGTCTAGGGTATTCCGAGATTCTGGGTTAATAGCCCCTTATCAATGACTGCATACCATGTGTGTTCTTTTGTGATTGGGTTACCTCACTAAGGATGATATTTTCCAGTTCTGACCATTTGCCTAGGAATTTCGTGAATTCATTGTTTTTTATTGCAGAGTAGTATTCCATTGTGTAAATATACCACATCTTCTGAATCCATTCCTCCATTGAGGGACATCTGGGTTCTTTCCAGCTTCTGGCTATTATAAATAAAGCTGCTATGACCATAGTGGACCATGTGTCCTTAACTCATGCTGGGGAAGCCTCTGGGTATATGCCCAGGAGTGGTAGCTGGATCCTCCAAGGAGTGTCATGCCCAGTTTTCTGAGGAACCGCCAGACTGCTGGCTCAGTGGTTAAGAGCACTGACTGCTCTTCCTGAGGTACTGAGTTCAAATCCCAGCAGCCACGCACGGTGGCTCACAACCATCTGTAATGAGATCTGATACCCTCTTCTGGTGTGTCAGTGTACTTACATATAATAAAAGACTGAACTTCTGACATCACTCCTGCCTCCATCTCTCTCATGTGCAGGAATTACAGTCACATGCTACCACACATACCTAAATTCAGTAAATAGAATTCTTGAGATTATAATCTGTAATATGGAGTCATGAAACATCACTAAATTTTTTTCTCAGACTCTCATAAATTTATAAGAAGAAAACATGAATTGATCCCTATTGCTCTGAAACAACGCATTGATAGCACAGGTTGTTTGCAATTTACTGTTTTACATTATATTAACTAAGAGTCTGTGGTCTGAGACCTCAATTTATATAGTCCTTTTATGTAGAATTATTTGTACCCTAGATAATTCCATCTTGTCTACCATCTTGCAACTCACAAAGACCTCATCTGCAGCTGTGGACCCTCTGTGAATGGGGACTTCAATGCCCTGAACTCAGTACCTATGGCCTAGCACAGTTACAGACACAATATGTGATAGAAGGAATTGTTAGGAATAAATCATACTCTTTGAAAGATTATAATTTGAATAGAATTGGCTTGGATACTATTATAAAATCTGTGAAGCTGGACTTTGTTATGTTTAGTCTGCATGCCTTGTATTCTGCTATTCTAGAGATAAGTCTATTCACCCAGATAAGTGCAATAACGGGGCTCAGGCACCAGAGCATTTCTTGGCTACCCAGGAAGTGCTCCTATCCACATCTATCTTACAAAAGAGAACAAAAGTGGACAACTCCAACCTCTTTTTGAGTCAGACATGTACCCATGGCACACTTGAATAGGGCAATTTTTTTTTGTTTTACAGGTTTATTTCTTTGAGAGGAGATACTTTTGATTTTTAATTCCTACAGACACTAGAGAGAACACTTTGATTTATGAATCAGGAAGAATGTCACAGTATATTAGACCTTCTAGGTCCTGGTAGTTCTGTAGATGAAACATCAGTAGCAATGTAGTATGTTTCAGCCAAAAGGTCCCTTTGGAGAGCCATGAATTCTTGGAAGTACAAAAAAAGGGAACTTTTGGCATGAGTACTCCCTTGATGTTAGTGGCAACAAGCAAAAAGGCCTTCATTCTCCAACCCCTCATTGATCCACAGTCCAGCATTACAGCTCAAAGGACAGGGGCTTTGGAATAATATGTGGTTCCAACCCTGCCCATAGTCCTTTATTTTCATGTGTTAAAGTTGGATAAGTCTCTGTCTCTCTGAACCTTAATTTCAATGAAAATAATGCAATGACAATAACACTTATCTCATGGGCGATAATAATGACTAAATGAGACCAAATGCATATGTAGCTGGAAAGTACTTGTGTAGGACAGAAGTTTTACTGGTTATATAGTAACACATTTAGAACATTCTGGGTAGCATTCACTTCATGGGGTGCATTGCATCTTTTCTTCAGGATAACTGATGAGAATATAGCCTGTACTTCAGAACATAGGGTGAAGAGACGAAAACATGAGCTTCAATGGTGAAGAAATAGAAGCAGCCTTCACAGCCATTGGGAATATGTATATATACATGACATAATTGCTTTTTGAACATAAAAAGAAATGAAATTATGGCATTTGCAAGAAAATAGACTAAACCTGAGATCATTATATTAACTGAGAATCTGGACTTAATTCTCTCTGTGTCTGTATGATTGTCTGTCTGTCTGTCTGTCTGTCTGTCTGTCTGTCTGTCTGTCTCTCTCTCTCTCTCTCTCTCTCTCTCTCTCTCTCTCTCTGTGTGTGTGTGTGTGTGTGTGTGTGTGTGTGTGTGTGTATGTGTGTGATGAAAGCAGAAAGAAGATGGGGAGGTCATAAGGTAAGGGTATTAGGAGTGCAATAGAGAGGAAGAATAAATACTGGAAAGCTAGAATGGGAAAAGACAGGAAAGGACAGTGAATAAGAACCAAAAATCATTTGCATATATATGAAAATGCCATAATGAAACACATGTTTTAATATGTAGTTAAAATTAGTTTAAAAAAACAACAAGATGCAAGTTGGAAGCATGACCCTGGACTAGCTGGTCAGAGGCATGTGCTATCACAGCAGTTGATAGGAAAAACTCGATATCCATTCATTTTCAGGATTTTATGAACTATAACTTGTTTGGAAGAGACTCTTCTGATCAACAGCCCAGGACTGAGGCCAACACTTTCCATAAGAAAGAGAACTTCAAGGGATCCACGTCCCCATCACAGTCCCTGGCCAGCTTCTCCTTCACAAGCTGATGCTCACATTTCTAGTGTCCTGACTCAAACAGCTCCCTTTCATTATTTTCCAAATCTCAAAGGCATTCTAAGGATTTAGGGAACCCTCCATTTTGAATTGGGATGCATAGATAAAAGCATTCACCTTCTTGTCTTGGAATGCTTTATTGTATACATCCTTCCCCCCGCCTCCCCGCTTCTCTTTCCTTGTCTTATGATCCAAGCAGTAGGAAACCAGGCACTAAAATTCTGTAGCTGCGTCAATTCCCAATGGAGAGTATGAGGAGTCAATATGAAAATAGGACTGAAGACTAAATACAGTTGGCAAGACTCATAAAATAATGATGAAAAATGTGGAACAAGCCAATTAGCATAAGTATAATATGTTCAGTGCTGGGCAATCTTTTGAAAAACCACTGCCATGTTTCTTATTGAGAATATAGGTGCCCAAATGGGATATGACTACAGGATTTGAAATTGTTGCATTTGCATTTATAGTACTTCATTTCACTCTTTCAATGCAAATAAAAAAATTCAAAACATGCTAAGGCAATATGCACTCTCTTTTTTTTGAGCTTTTTTTTTTAAATTTTATTATATTTTCTAAGTTTTTTTATTTACATTCAAAACCATTTCCCATTTCCCGTTTCCTCCCTCCCCGAAAGTCCCATAAGCCCCCTTCCCTCCCTCTTTTCCCCATTCAACCCCCTCTTGCTTCTCTGTCCTGGCATTCCCCTACATCCAGTTTTCCAGGACCAGGGGTCTCTCCTTCCATCTTCTTGGAAAACTATTGATATGCGAATTGTGTCTAGGGTATTCTGAGATTCTGGGTTAATATCCCCTTATCAATGACTGCATACCATGTGTGTTCTTTTGTGATTGGGTTACCTCACTAAGGATGATATTTTCCAGTTCTGACCATTTGCCTAGGAATTTCGTGAATTCATTGTTTTTAACTGCAGAGTAATATTCCATTGTGTAAATACACCACATCTTCTGAATCCATTCCTCCATTGAGGGACATCTGGGTTCTTTCCAGCTTCTGGTTATTATAAATAAGGCTGCTATGAACATAGTGGAGCATGTGTCCTTATTACATGCAGGTAAAGCCTCTGGGTATATGCCCAGGAGTGGTATAGCCGGATTCCCCGGGAGTGTCATGCCCAGTTTTCTGAGGAAACGCCAGACTGCTTTCCAGAGAGGTTGTACCAGCTTGCAATCCCACAAGCAGTGGAGGAGTGCTCCTCTTTCTCCACATCCTCACCAACAACTGCTGTCTCCTGTGTTTTTGATCTTAGCCATTCTGACTGGTGTGAGATGGAATCTCAGGGTTGTTTTGATTTGCATTTCCCTAATGACTAAGGATGATGAACATCTCTTTAGGTGCTTCTCAGCCATTAGATATTCTTCAGGTGAGAACTCTTTGTTTAGCTCTGTATCCCATTTTTTAATAGACATATTTGGCTCTCTGGAGTCTAACTTCTTGAGTTCTTTGTATATATTGGATATTAACCCTCTGTCGGATGTAGGGTTGGTAAAGATCATTTCCCAGTTAGTTGGTTGCCGCTTTGTCTTTTGGACAGTGTCTTTTGCCTTGCAAAACTTTGTAATTTAATGAGGTCCCATTTGTCAATTCTTGATCTTAGAGCATAAGCTATTGGAGTTCTATTCAGGAAATTCTCCCCTGTGCCCATATGTTCAAGGTTCTTCCCTAGTTTCCTTTCTATTAGTTTCAGTGTGTCTGGTTTTATGTGGAGGTCCTTGATTCACTTGGAATTGAGCTTAGTGCAAAGAGATAAGAATGGGTCAATTTGCATTCTTCTGCATGTTGACCTCCAGTTGAGCCAGCACCATTTGTTGAAAAGGCTATCTTTTTTTTTTCACTTATGTTCAATAATAAATAATTAGATGAAAAGTTTAAGGTTTTATAAATTATAAAATATAAAAATGACTTAAAATACTAAAAAATATAAATCTATAAAAAAAAAAAAAAAAAAAAGAAAAGGCTATCTTTTTTGCACTGGATGGTTTTAGCTCCTTTGTCAAAGATCAAGTGACCATAGGAGTGTGGATTCATTTCTGGGTCTTCAATTCTGTTCCATTGATCTACATGCCTGTCACTGTACCAATACCATGCAATTTTTAACACTATTGCTCTGTAGTACAGCTTGAGGTCCGGGATACTGATTCCCCCAGAGGTTCTTTTACTCTTGAGAATAGTTTTAGCTATCCTGGGTGTTCTGTTATTCCAGATGAATTTTTGAATTGCTCTTTGTAACTCTATGAAGAATTGAGTTGGGATTTTGATGGGGATTGCATTGATTCTGTATATTGCTTTTGGCAAGATGGTCATTTTTACTATATTAATCCTGCCAATCCATGAGCATGGCAGATTTTTTCATCTTCTGAGGTCTTCTTCAATTTCTTCCTTCGGAGACTTGAAGTTCTTGTCATACAGATCTTTCACTTGTTTGGTTAGAGTCACACCAAGATACTTTATATGGTTTGTGGGTATCGTGAATGGTATCATTTCTCTTACTTCTTTCTCAGCCTGCTTATCCTTTGAGTCTAGGAAGGCTACTGACTTGCTTGATTTGATTTTATATCCGGCCACTTTGCTGAAGTTGTTTATCAGCTGTAGGAGTTCTCTGGTGGAGTTCTTTGGTCGCTTAAGTATACTATCATATCGTCTGCAAATAGTGATAGTTTGACTTCTTCCTTTCCAATTTGTATCCCTTTGACCTCTTTTTGTTGTCTAATTGCTCTAGCTAGAACTTCAAGTACTATATTGAAAAGATATGGAGAGAGAGGGCAGCCTTGTCTAGTCCCTGATTTTAGTGGGATTGCTTCAAGTTTCTCTCCATTTAGATTGATGTTGGCTACAGGTTTGCTGTAAATTGCTTTTACTATGTTTATAAATGGGCCTCGAATTCCTGATCTTTCCAAGACCTTTAGCATGAAAGGATGCTGAATTTTGTCAAATGCTTTCTCAGCATCTAATGAGATGACCATGTGGTTTTTTTCTTTGAGATTGTTTATATAGTGGATTACATTGATGGATTTCCTTATATTGAACCATCCCTGCATCCCTGGGATGAAGCCTACTTGATCGTGGTGAATGATTGTTTTGATGTGTTCTTGGATTCGGTTGGCAAGAATATTTTATTGAGTATTTTTGCATCGATATTCATAAGAGAGATTGGCCTGAGATTCTCTTTCTTTGTCAGATCTTTGTGTGCTTTGGTATTAGCGTAATTGTGACTTCATAGAACAAGTTGGGTAGTGTTCCTTCTGTTTCTATTTTGTGGAGTAGTTTGAAGAGTATTGGTGTCAGGTCTTCTTTGAAGGTCTGATAGAATTCTGCACTAAAACCATCTGGACCTGTGCTTTTTTTGGTTGGAAGACTTCCAATGACGACTTCTATTTCTTCAGGGGTTGTAGGATGGTTTAGATGGTCTATTTGATCCTGATTTAATTTTGGTATTTGATATCTGTCAAGGAAATTGTCCATTTCCTCGAGATTTTCTATTTGTGTTGAATACAGGCTTTTGTATTAGGATCTGATGATTTTTTGAATTTCCTCAGTTTCTGTTGTTATCTCTCCCTTTTCGTTTCTGATTTTATTAATTTGGATACTGGCTCTGTGCCTTTCGGCTAGTCTGGCTAAGGGCTTATCTATCTTGTTGATTTTCTCAAAGAACCAACTCCTCGTTTTGTTGATTCTTTGTATGATTTTATTTGTTTCTACTTGATTGATTTCAGCCCTGAGTTTGATGATTTCCGGCCTTCTACTCCTCTTTGGTGTATTTGCTTCTTTTTGTTCCAGGGCTTTCAGGTGTGCCATTAAGCTGTTAGTGTATGCTGTCTCCCGTTTCTATTTGGCGGCTCTCAGTGCTAAGAGTTTTCCTCTTAGCACTGCTTTCATTGTGTCCCATAAATTAGGGTAGGTTGTGCCTTCATTTTCATTAAATTTCAAAAAGTCTTTGATTTCTTTCTTTATTTCCATCTTGACCAAGTTATCATTGGGTAGATCATTGGTCAGCCTCCATGTATATGTGGGTTTTCTGTTGTTTTTGATGCCATTGAAGACCACCCTTATTCCATAGTGATCTGATAGGAGGCATGGAATTAGTTCTATCTTCTTATATCTGTTGAGGTCTGATTTGTGACCAATTATATGGTCAATTTTGGAGAAGGTACCATGAGGTGCTGAGAAGAAGGTATACTCTTTAGCTCTAGGATGAAATGCTCTATTTATATCTGTTAGTTCCATTTGGTCCAAGGCTTCAATTAGATTCACTGTGTCCCTGTTTAGTTTCTGCTTTCCTGAACGATCCATTTCAGAGAGCGGGGTGTTGAAGTCACCCACTATTATTGTGTGAGGTGTGATGTGTGCTTTGAGCTTTAGTAAAGTTCCTTTTACAAATGAGAGTGCCCTTGCATTTGGAGCATAGATATTCAGAATTGAGAGTTCTTGTTGGTGGATTTTTCCCTTGATCAGTGTGTAGTGTCCTTCTGTGTCTTTTTTGATGACTTTAGGTTGAAAATCAATTTTATCTTATATTAGGATGGCTACTCCACCTCGTTTCTTGGGGCCATTTGCTTGTAAAATTGTTTTCCAGCCTTTTACTCTGAGGTTGTGTTTGTCTTTGACACTGAGGTGCATTTCCTGCATGCAGCAAAATGCTGGGTCCTGTTTACGTATCCAGTCTGTTAGTCTATGTCTTTTTATTGGGGAATTGAGACCATTGATATTAAGAGAGATTAAGGCATAGTGATTATTGCCACCTGCCATTCTTGACGCTATCTTTATGTGTGAGTGGTTATCTACTTTTGGGTTTGAAGCAAGAAGGTTACTATCTCATTTTTTCCAGGGTGTTTTTTCTCTCCCTGTATTGGCGGTTTCCACCTATTATCCTTTGCAGGGCTGGGTTTGTGGAAAGATAGTGTGAAAATTTGGTTTTATCATGGAATATCCTGGTCTCTCCATCTATGGTGATTAAGAGTTTTGCTGGGTATAGTCTAGGCAGGCATTTGTGCTCTCGTAGTGTCTGCATGAGATCTGCCCAGGATCTTCTGGCTTTCATAGTCTCTGGTGAGAAGTCTGATGTGATTCAGATAGGTCTTCCTTTGTATGTTACTTGGCCCCTTTCTCTTACTGCTTTTAATATTATTTCTTTGTTTAGTACATTTGGTGTTTTGATTATTATGTGATGGGAGGTATTTCTGTTCTGGTCCAGTCTGTTTGGAGTTCTGTAGGCTTCTTGTACGTTCATCAGCATCTCTCTCTTTAGGTTAGGGAAGTTTTCCTCCATAATTTTGTTAAAGTTGTTTACTGGCCCTTTAAGTTGCAAATCTTCACTCTCATCTATACCTATAATCCTTAGGTTTGGTCTTCTCATTGTGTCCTGGATTTCCTGGATGTTTTGGGTTACACATTTTTTGCATTTTGCATTTTCTTTGACTGTTGAGTCGATGCTTTCTATGGTATCTTCAGCACCTGAGATTCTTTCTTCCATCTCTTGTATTCTATTGTTGATGTTTGCATCTATGACTCCTGATTTCTTCCCAAGGTTTTCTATCTCCAAAGTTGTCTCCCTTTGTGATTTCTTAGTTGTTTCTACTTCCTTTTTTAGATCCTGGATGGATTTGCTGAGATCCTTCACTTGTTTGTTTGTATTTTCCTGTATTTCTTTAAGGTATTTTTGCATTACCTCTTTCAGGATTTCTGCCTGTTGACCCAAGTTCTCCGGAACAGGGGTCACCAAAGGGAAGCTGGTAGGCTCCTGCCCAGTGCGGGGGTCCCTTTGCAAGGCAGAAGTCCCACAGCTGAGCTGGCTCGCAGGTTACTACAGATCAGCCCAGCTCTTGGAGCAGGTTACACACAAGCTGCCAGAGACCCAAGTGATATTATGCCTGTCTGTCTCTGAGCCTGGTGGTCCCAGCTGCCCTGGCCACTGGAGCAAAGATCAGTGTGCACTCTCAGATGACCTACCTGCTTTACTTCTTTCATCTTTGTCAATCTTCCTGAAAATCAGAAGCATTCATTCAGCCTGGCCCTGTAGGAAAATTTGCCCCAGGCATAAGATGTGCTCAGTGGGCAATTTCAGTATGGAAGTTCAACAGCCTGCTGCACAAAAACTCCGTTCTTGTTACAGAGCCTGTCATCCCGTTTTTTGGATTTCTCCAAGTGCTTGCTTTGATAACATGTCCTGTTTCTCTGACTAGAAATCGTTCCTTCTTCTTACCTTTCCTTAATTTCCTTAATTCCCGAAGCTAGAGCCCCTGCTCCTTACTTCTTGATACATAATGGACTATTTCGTGTGGAGGAAGCAGTACAACAAAGAAGATGTGTTCTAGTTAAGAACTAGCCCCTCTGGCACCAGAGACCTGGGTTTTAGTTCCCAAACTGGATAATAGCTGGGAGCTGGAATGACTCTCTGTAGACAAAAGGCATTATTAGAAATAGGCTGCCTCAGTTATAAATGAAGGCAGAGGAATTGTCTTTGGGCCAGAGTTCTGTACTTTGAAATCATGGAAGGAATCATTCAAGATAAATTGCAGTTAGAATCTGTATTGCATACTGGTGAAAGGCCAAACCAAATTTTAATGCTTATTTGACATTGATGCTTCCTGCAAGGTCTTGGCAAGACATCAGGACCCACATACAAGTGTCTGGTACAACGCATATGTCTCTGGGGAATAAAAGGATAAGCAATAATCAGAAAATATATGAAGAAATCCTGCAAGTCCTCAAAGGAAGTTAGCAAAATTGCTAGCATTTTTAGTTTTACCATTAATAACCAAAAATTAGGATTTAAAAGCTGTGCTTGGGTATGTTAAACTTCCACAACTTCCATCCTTGATCCTGATTACAGGTTAATCAGAAGCAGGCACACTAGCAATGTTGCATTAAGTGTCTTTCATGTAGACAGGAACACATTGGGGTTCCTGCCTGGCCACAGGAGGCAGTCTCTTCAGGCTCCATATCCCCAGTGCTTTGAGTCACAGCTAAGGACACCCCTAGTGATTCTTGGTGGCCTCCCTTATCCCAGGTCTCTGTCTCTTCTGGAAGTTTCCCTACCCCATCCTGGCAGGATGGGGAAAGGATTGTTGGAAAGGATGACAGGGAGGGGCAGTGAGAGAGATATAAAGTGAATAAGTAAAAAAAAAATAAATTAATTAATTTAAATAGAGGCTTTCATGATAGAAGGATATAAGGATGTATGGAGAGAGTGTACCTGAATACTTCTGTTTAAACATGGGCCCTATCCCTAAGACACCTCATAATGCACACTAAAGTTTTCTAGAATCCAAAAATATCCTAAATGTAATGCACTCTGGTCCCAATACAAAGATAAAGGATGTTCAATATTTATTCTTATAAAACCTGTTAAAGTATGGATTAGAGCAGCCAAAAAGAGATTTCTGGAGATAGAATATAAATTTGTGGCTAATTTGTACTATACTGTACAGATTTCAAGAAAAGGAATTAGAACCATGGGCAGTCTAAGAAACTACAGGGGGTGTGTCTAATGCGATTCCCAGAAAGAAAATTGGGGAAAGGCAGTATTTTAAAATGAGTGTTGAGTATAAATTGCAACCTAGATATTTCATGATGGAATTAATGTTGCAGTAACGGAAAAGATCATGGAATCTACCAAGGCATCCCACCCCTTTCCCGCACTACTGTGGAACAACTTGCTAAGCAGTAAGGAGAACACAGATTCCAACTTCTTAGGCTGGAAGATCCTGGAGGAATCTTCCTTCACCAGTTTTTCTAATCCTGCTCATGAAGTACCATCCATATCTCATTTCAATGGAGTAAAACAGTTTTTGCTCCATATATTCTCTTACTGTATGATCCTGGTCTTGGTATCCCTTACCCCTACTGGGAGAGGACTCCATTGTAAATTAGACCATGCTCAAAGATTACACAGGAGTACTCAGGGGTGGGTGCTCAGCACTAACATCCATTCTGCAGAGACACTTGTGGCAAGCTGAAACAGCTTGCCACGTTCACCACTTAGAGATATAGGAGCCTGTTCATGCACAGAAACATGCAGCACTGTACTTAGCTGCATAGCACTAGTCATAGATACATTCTAATCTACAGACGCACAGGGCTATCATATTCCTCCGGTAATTGTCCTTCCAGGAACAAGGAACAGTGAAGAGGAATATGAAATATAGACACTAAGGCACAACATAATAAACAGACAAAATGGGAATCCTTGACCCCTGGAACAGAGAGAAAGCTCTTGAGAGGAAATGTCTACCCGCAGTTGTACAAAATCTGACATAGGCTGTTTGTTTATTATGAAAAACATGAAAGAATAAAATTCAGTACGTAAGGAGAAATGGCGTTCGGAATTATGTAAAGCATCAGAGTTCAAGGACCTTCATCAGAAGCTCTGAGAGAGGGGTCTGAGGGTCTGATTAGCCATGATACCTTGTAAAAGCTCAGCAAGTGGGAATATTAAAGTATTACTCTTTAAGGTGGTGAACTGCCCAGTCAGATTCTACAGAAGTTTCTTTTGTGTGCTGCCTCATGAAAGGACAAACAACATGGAAGATGCATGAGCGAAGCTTGGAGCTGAGGAGAGACTCTGCCTTGCCACCTGTCCTGCGTGCAAATTCACAGTGCCAACTGAGTGGCTTATTTGTTTGTTTTTGTTTTGAAAACTGAAACACAGGCTCAGGTGACAAGTCTAGGAGTACTGTTTTATTTGCTTACTGTTGATGGTGGGAATACTTGGAAGAAGTTACTTGGTGTTTAGCACAGCTCAAATCCCTTTCCTGAGCTTCAGTGTGTGTCCAGCCACCTGCCTGCCCTTGGTTTTAATTTTTGCTTCTTGGTCTTAATTCCCATCACTCAGATTCTGTTTCAGAATTTAGTTAATTCTTTTACAATATATTAATTGAAGGAGATTGCAGTTTACAAAACACATTGCTATGTATGATTAAAATTGCATTTATCCATAAGAACATGCTAATATCAGGTGTTTTGGATCTATAAGCAGAAACTCTTACAATGTTCAGCAGAATGGGATTTCATACGCTGTCCCACTTCCTACCTTCCAAGGGACTGGTCCAGCCCTGGCCTCCTCAGTCTGAAAGAAGAGTGCCAGTACAGCTCTGGTTCTCTCCTGGCTAATCGTTCTCACTCCATATTTCAATATCTTCCATCTTCAGGAACCTCATTGCAGATTTCCATACTGTTCACGACTAAGTTTGCCAATATGTTTGAGGTCGATTTTCTTCTTCGGATCCATTTTCTGCTTCCCTACCAGCTTGGTTTCCCTCTCTCTTTGCTTCTGCCCTACAAAGTATCTAGTCTTATCTTGGTCTGTACCTGTCTTGACCTATCTGCAACCTTAAATGATAGCCACGTGCACATCTCTATAAACGAGTGTTTAGCCTTTGTATTCATTTCATAATAAGGCTGTGCTCTGTCTCCCTGTAATCTCTGTTATGAGCACCTTTTATTCAAGAAGAAGGAGGAGGAGGAGGAGAAGAAGAAGAAGAAGAACAACAACAACAACAACGTCAACAACAAACAAACAAACCCCAAAACACAGGAGTAGCTTTACTTCCCTTCCTGGAGATCCATATGTTTTGCCACATTGTGGATAATGCTTCTTTAGCACTCCTGTAGGAATGCTGGAGTCTTCCTGTCCCGCCTTAGGACAACCAATGTATCGGTAAACTGTTAATCTGCTTTTTACTTCCCGGCTGGGGCTGTGCGATTCCACCCACCCCAATAACTCTGGAGTCCCAGGATGAAAGACACAAACACTCAGGGTTATTTTTAACATGTCTTAACTAGCTCAATGATTAGGCCACTCTTGAACCTCCACGTGGAAAACACTCCCTTCCAATATCCTTGAGTAATTACTTTATAAAATCTACACTTTATCTCTGCTACCTCAGACCTAATCGAGGGATTGACTGCTGGGGCCGCTTTTCCCTGGTTCTTATATGGTTGGTTCTCTGTCTCACATGGCTTTCATGTTTCTATCCTCTTCCTTCCTACTCCTTCTTCCTGTCCTGTGTTTCCTCTCCGGGAATCCCCAAAGTCCCACCTCGGCCCCCCTGCTCAGCTTTTGGAATCTGGCTCTTTATTGACTAGTCAAAAAACCAACTGTTGGCAGGGACCCACAGTGGACGTGTGAATTCCCATGTAAGCACACATCAAATCTCCAAAAAAAAAAAAAAAACAACATTTCCCTTAATTTTGAATTTAGTGGAATAATATTAATAGCTTAAGCAATCATAGAACTATGAAAAACATCAAATGCAATAAACAGGTTTTAACTTCACATAATCAGTTAATTAACATACTTCTTCCTGAATGAGTGTGTGTGTGTGTGTGTGTGTGTGTGTGTGTGTGTGTGTGTTTGAATACGTGTATGAATGTGTGTGTGTTTGAATACGTGTATGAATGTGTGTGTGTTTGAATACGTGTATGAATTTGTGTGTGTTTGAATACGTGTATGAATGTGTGTGTGTTTGAATACGTGTGGGAGTGTGTGTGTGTGTGTGTGTGTGTGTGTGTGTGTGTGTGTGTGTGTGTGTGATATCCTCCATTATATCCCCTAATAGTATTCTAGGATAAATCCCATATGTCTCCTTAGTTCCTGGTCATTGTATTTCTAGTAGGCAAATTCCAGGAGTTGGATTGCTGAAATGAAGAGCTTGTATTTTATTAATTAAATATCTTTTTTCATGTAGTATATTTTGACACACACATTTTTAACTTCAGCAGATGTTACAGGATACCTTTCTAGAATTTTTGCAACCAATATTTCCATGCAATAAATATCAGCTCTGGCTGTTGTTATTCGTCTATAAATTAGGACATCTCTATAAAGAGCATATTACACCCTTAAATATTCCACAAACACTTTTTTTTACACATATTTGCATATTACAATGGGAGGAATCATTGGTCACCAAAGAGACACCCTACATTTTACTTGGTGACACAATGTACAGAATTCATAGTAGAGCTAATAGGAAAGCAACAGTGACAAACATTCTTTTCTACCATAAATTTTCTAGTTTTCCATTCAAATGGTGATATTAATTATTGCTAATTGCAAGTAGAAGTGTAACATAGTTTCAAATATTTGTAATAAAAATTGTTAGTGGAATATTTAAGAGTAAAAGACATTCTTTGGAGTAATGTCTTAACTTTTAGACCAATCACAGTAAGCAAAGCTGATATTTATTGCAGGAAAACATTTTAAAATATTTTTAATATAAGGTTAATTTTCTTATACACAACAATCTTCAGACACATGTCAATTTTTCAGAACTTAGGCATGAAACAGCTAGATAATATTAAATAAAAGCCACATAAGGCATAAGTAATGTAGTCAAACCCAATGAATTCTCATGACTCCTTAGCACTTCTAAATAAAACCTGCCATCTAGGTTTTTAAATAACATATGAATGAGTTAAATCTTCTGTAGACACTAGAAGAAATATTATGAGTAGTTCAACTCAAAATTCTTTACAAAATTTTACAGTTAGTATTTCTGTGAAATAAATGCTATAGCATTCACTGTTCAATATTATATTATTTGCAATAACTGTTCAGTACAAGCCATATTCAGAAGCACAAAAAAATATAACATGGAAAATAAGTAAAATACAATTTATATACATTTGTTGTTCCAAGCAGTACTAACCTTTGATAATAAACACGCCCTTAACTTAGAAGACTAAAGCTATTTAAAAGACATCAAAGGAAAAGTAAAATAGACATTGTTCATGATTGCTCATTTGATTGAAACTTTTGGATTCCCTGTGAATGTGTTTGTTCTGTGTATTAAATAACAAGAGACAAAACCATGTGCATAGTTTATTTAAAGCCACCATCTTTGGAGAGGGTTAAAATTTATAAAAGAGCCTTTATGAATAGCACATATTACAAGTATAAAGCAAATATACAAATTATTTCCTATGATCTATGATCTGTAAATAGATTCCTTCATAGTAGTTTAATGACTCTGAAAAGCATGGGTCTTTTGGAATGTAAATTAAAAAAATAAAATAAAATTAAATTAAAAAAAAAAAAAAAAAAAGCATGGGTCTTTGAGTTTATTAAATGATGGAAAGGAGACTGATGGATTCAAGAGATCATTTTAGAAATAGGTGAGAGAAAAAAGAGAGGTAGAGAGAGGAAGAAAAGGTGGGAAGAAATACTGGCAGTGAGGGAAAAGAGGAAGAGCGATAGAGAGAGGGAGAGAGATTATTATTTTATAAGTAAGCTTTTTTTGTTTTTTGTAAATGAACTTTTAATTTTTGGTGATTTCATTCATGAGTATTATATTTACATCATTGTCATTCTCTCCCCTTCTCCTCCATTTTCCCTGCACTCCCTCTTGCATTCATTGCCTCTTCTTTCTTTCTTTCTCTTACAGATATAAACATATATTTGTAAATATACAGCCTACTGAGTCCACTTAGTTTACTTACATTTACATGTACATGTGTTTAATGCTGACCATTTGACAATGGATAATTTGGTATGGGAAACAAAACTGATTCTCTCTCTCTCTCTCTTTTTTTTCTTTTAGAATCCATTTATTGCCTATCGATTCTTATTTATTTTTCTTTTTGTTTTTTAACTTTTTATTGATTTTTTTTGTGAGTTTCACATCATGCACCCCAATCCCATTTATCTCCCTGTCCTTTTATATCAGCCCTCCACTCTTGAGTCTTTCCCCTCCAAAGGAAAATAAAATAAGGTAGAAGCTGTAGTATGTCCTAGTTTGTCCCAGAGTATATCCTTTTGTCCAGAGATCTTTTCTTGCAAATGTTCATTGCAATGAGTCATTGGTTTGGTTCAAGGGCTCTGGCTTCTGCTACACCATCAGTACTGGATTTTCAATAGGACTCCTCTGGGAGTTGTTGTTGCCCTGGGTCATGGAGATCCTGCCGTTTTAGATCCTTGGATCTTTTCCTGTACTCCAGAAGTTCATAGATGAGGTAGATGTTGGGATGGACTGACTCAAAGCCCTGGATCTTGACCTGGGTGGTAGCTGAGTTGTCTGCTAGCCATCTCTCCCACACTGACACCACCAGAGCAAGCTGTCCAGAACTATCTAAGCCAATGCCATTACCAGCAAGGAGCAGGGCCAGCTCTCGTGCACTTATGTTCTCGAGACTGGCCTACCCATACCCATGCCACCAGAGCCAGCTCCACTGTGCTGCCCAATCGTGTGGGATGCTGCAGCTGGCAAAGGGTGGAGCCAGCTCTCCTGCTCTCATAACCTTGGGGCCAGTTCTGTAGGCCTGCTGCAGGTAGAAAAGCAAGGGAGGCATCTCTCCCTCACCCATACCACCATATGCTGGTTTACCCCCGCAACTGTCACCAGCTTCAGCTCTACTGTGCTGCCCAGACAAGGTGCAGGGGCCACTCTCTCAAATATTTTAGCCAGCTAAGGGTTGGGCCAGCTCTCTGGAGTGGCACAGCCAGTGAAGGGCATGGCCAGCTTTGCACAGCCTTTGGACATCAACCTCCTTTGGTCCCAGGAGGTAGCCTAGATCATGAATGTGTGTATGGTCTTTAGTGGTAGTATGAACCATAGGCATAGACACAGACCACTGCTGCTTCATGGCCACAGACCCTGTCACGTCCCTCAGTGGCAGCATGGGCTGGGACTTCATCATGGCCTGAGGTGTCAGGGCAGGCTACTCAAATCAGGCTATTCCTCTCTGCCCTCACATCTCCAGTTCTGTCTCTCTTCATAACCCGTCTCCCTCTCTTTCTCTCCCATCTCTCCCCTACATACTTGCACATCACAGTGGCTCCCATTGCTGGTGGGACACACAATGTCCAGGCCTCTGGGTGTCTTTTCCTGCCTGTACTGTGTGGTATGGCTGTATACAGGCCTCTGTGTGTCCTCCACCCACCCGTGACCTGCGGCTTGGTTGCTAGTGGGCCCCTTGCTAGTTGATCGTTATTTAGAGGTGAGTCCTTGTGAACACCCCAATCCACTAATGTTTAATGTTTGGCCTGATAGTGTCATTAAGTGGTTATTGTTGACTTAGGCACATTGCAGGTTTTATGGATCTAGCATCCTTCATATATCTAGAAGAAATTAACTTGTAGATGATACGCTGGTCCTCTGGATCTTACAATCTACAGCATTTACAATGCAGCTCTTATACCTGAAGAAGAAGGGATGGGAAGCCTTAAAGTGAAACAGAACATGTTCATATGTGTTCATGAAGAACATAGTTCTTCAGTTCTACAAATTCTCTGAAATGCATATCTTGCCTAGATACCTTACCTGTCTTATCCACAGAATTTTCTTACAGGAAAAGTAACTCTATTAAGTAGGTCTTGATGTCTACAGCCATCAGAAGCCTACCTCTTCTACACAGTCCTTGAAAAATTCTTACTTCAACTCAATTTAAGATGCTGTTTCCCGATATTCTATAAATTATGTAAACTGAGTAGGTCTTTTATTGCTTGGATCAGCTTTCTAAAGTTGTTGCTGTTATAATTATTATTTTTCCAACTATTTAAAGTTTCAGATACACATCTTCTAGTTTGTTAGGAAGTCCTTGATGCCGAACATATACTTCATTTGTCTCTGAATTGTAAAATGAAAATATAAGGCAAAATGAGATTACAAGAAGACCTTTATTAAATAGATGACTATACATATTTGCTTGGGAATAAAACGAATTAAAAAATTCCAATAATTACTTTTGGGTGACTTTTGTAGAACCCAATAATAAAGGAGAAAAACAAAACAAAACAAAACACTGCAACAACGTTAGCCATCCTGGGCTCCTGTTTTGACTTTCACTGAACCTCCATGTCCTTGGAGTAGGCAGGAAGTTTCCTTGATCTAAAATTAAGTTCTTGATAAAATAAGGATGCTTACTTTGATATCAGCATCTTTGCTTTCTAGATGTAAAGTTAAAGGAAACTGGGGGCCTATAAGCAAAATAGTGCTCCCTCTTTCCTTTTTTCTCCTTTTTCTTTTTCCTTTTCTTTTTCTTTTTCTTTATCTTTTCCTTTTCTTCTTTTCTTTCTTTCTTTCTTTCTTTCTTTCTTTCTTTCTTTCTCCTCCTCCTCTTCCTCGTCGTCCTCGTCCTCGTCCTCCTCCTCCTCCTCCTCCTCCTCCTCCTCCTCCTTCTTCTTCTTCTTCTTCTTCTTCTTCTTCTTCTTCTTCTTCTTCTTCTTCTTCTTCTCTAAATAATCTCAGAGAAAAAACCACATGATCATTTCATTAGATGCTGAAAAAGCATTTGACAAAATTCAGCATCCTTTCATGTTAAAGGTCTTGGAAAGATCAGGAATTCGAGGCCCATATCTAAACATAGTAAAAGCAATTTACAGCAAACTGGTAGCCAACATCAATCTAAATGGAGAGAAACTTGAAGCAATCCCACTAAAATCAGGGACTAGAAAAGGCCTTCTCTCTCCATATCTTTTCAATATAGTACTTGAACTTCTAGCTAGAACAATTAGACAACAAAAAGAGGTCAAAGGGATACAAATTGGAAAGGAAGAAGTCAAACTATCACTATTTGCAGACGATATGATAGTATACTTAAGTGACCCAAAGAACTCCACCAGAGAACTCCTACAGCTGATAAACAACTTCAGCAAAGTGGCCGGATATAAAATCAACTCAAGCAAATCAGTAGCCTTCCTAGACTCAAAGGATAAGCAGGCTGAGAAAGAAATAAAGGAAATTATACCATTCACGATAGCCACAAACCATATAAAGTATCTTGGTGTGACTCTAACTAAACAAGTGAAAGATCTGTATGGCAAGAACTTCAAGTCTGTGAAGAAAGAAATTGAAGAAGACCTCAGAAGATGGAAAAATCTGCCATGCTCATGGATTGGCAGGATTAATATAGTAAAAATGACCATCTTGCCAAAAGCAATATACAGATTCAATGCAATCCTCATCAAAATCCCAACTGCATTCTTCATAGAGTTAGAAAGAGCAATTCACAAATACATCTGGAATAACAGAAAACCCAGGATAGCTAAAACTATTCTCAAGAGTAAAGGAACTTCTAGGGGAATCAGTTTTCTGGACCTCAAACTGTACTACAGAGCAATAGTGTTAAAAACTTCATGGTATTGGTACAGTGACAGGCATGTAGATCAATGGAACAGAATTGAAGACCCAGAAATGAATCCACACTCCTATGGTCACTTGATCTTTGACAAAGGAGCTAAAATCATCCAGTGGCAAAAAGATAGCCTTTTCAACAAATGGTGCTGGCTCAACTCGAGGTCAACATGCAGAAGAATGCAAATCGATCAATTCTTATCTCCTTGTACTAAGCTCAATTCCAAGTGGATCAAGGACCTCCACATAAATCCAGACACACTGAAACTAATAGAAAAGAAACTAGAGAAGAGCCTTGAACATATGGGCTCAGGGGAAATTTTTCTGAACAGAACACCAATAGCTTATGCTCTAAGATCAAGAATTGACAAATGGGATCTCTTAAAATTACAAAATTTCGGTAAGGCAAAGGACATTGTCAAAAGGACAAAGCAGCAGCCAACAAACTGGGAAAAGATCTTTACCAACTCTACATCCGACAGAGGGCTAATATCCAATATATACAAAGAACTCAAGAAGTTAGACTCCAGAGAGCCAAATATCTCTATTAAAAAATGGGGTACAGAGCTAAACAAAGAGTTCTCACATGAAGAATATTGAATTGCTGAGAAGCACCTAAAGAAATGTTCAACATCCTTAGTCATTAGGGAAATGCAAATCAAAACAACCCTGAGATTCCTTCTCACACCAGTCAGAATGGCTAAGATCAAAAACACAGGAGACAGCAGTTGTTGGTGAGGATGTGGAGAAAGAGGAACACTTCTTCACTGCTGGTGGGATTGCAAGCTGGTACAACCACTCTGGAAAGCAGTCTGGCGGTTCCTCAGAAAACTGGGCATGATCCTGCTATACCACTCCTGGGCATATACCCAGAGGCTTTACCTGCATGCAATAAGGACACATGCTCCACTATGTTCATAGCAGCCTTATTTATAATAGCCAGAAGCTGGAAAGTACCCAGATGTCCCTCAATGGAGGAATGGATACAGAAAATGTGGTATATTTACACTATGGAATACTACTCAGCTTTTAAAAACAATGAATTCACGAAATACTTAGGCAAATGGTCAGAACTTGAAAATATCATCCTTAGTGAGGTAACCCAGTCACCAAAGAACACACATGGTATGCAGTCACTGATAAGGTGATATTAACCCAGAAGCTCGGAATACCCAAGACACAATTCACATATCAATTGATTTCCAAGAAGATGGAAGGAGAGACCTCTGGTCCTGGAAAGACTGGATGTAGGGGAACACCAGGACAGAGAAGCGAGAGGGGGTTGAGTGGGGAACAGGGGGATGGAAGAGGGCTTATGGGACTTTCAGGGAGGGAGGAACTGGGAAAGGGGAAATCATTTGGAATGTAAATAAAAAAATATAGAAAATAAGTAAAAAAAGAAAGGTAAAAGTTGATAGAGCAAAATATTCAAAAAAGACCCCAGATCTCAACAAAGTCCTTTTCTCAATTATTTTCATATACTGTTGGATTTAACAAGCTGTCTTAAATGTTTTACTCTTCCTTGTCAATTATGTTCAGACACAGCTAAATCAGGAGTAAAGACAGATGAAGAACAGAACATCTATTTTATTATTACTAATATTAATTGTTAAATAATGCATTTTGAAAACTTATTTTTCTTTTATATATTACATATAAGCTCAGTTTCTCCTCCCTTGTCCCCCCTCAGTCCCCACCCCTCTCCTGTCCATTCTTTCTTTCCATTTGGAAAAATGCAGCCTTCCTTGGTTATTAACCAACATGGCATGGCATGTTACAATAAGGCTAGGCACATTCCCTCATATTAAGACTAGACAAGGAAACTCAGTAGAAAGAAATGGTTCCAAAAGCAGGCAAAGAGAAAGAGATAGAACAGGGCCTAAGTCAGACCCATAAAGGCTCTGTGATTGGTTCATTCTCTGTGTGCTCCTGTGAGCCCTGGTTAGTTGATCCTGTGGTCCATTCTCTTGTGGTGTCCTTGATCCCTCTGGCTCCTACAATTCTTCCTCCTCTGAAGTGGAAACTTCTGGTTTCTTTGGAAATTCAGTTGTTTCAGATAGTATTTTGCTGGGGAAAACACATGAAGGAGTTTTTTCCTGAAGTGGACACAAGGGAAAGGATGTTTTACTTTCCTCAGACTCTGGCCAATTGGCAGAGTGATGTCAACTAATACAGACTCATGTGGGATTTTGCTAAGACAGACTCACATGCTGAGGCAAGACCTGTAGAGAGCACATAATGTTTGGAAGGAGTATAAATAGGACTCAAGGGACAGTGACAGAGGCTTGACTTGCTTGTATAGCTAGCCTTGCAATGCTTCTTGATCTCCACTTCACTGAAAGAGGCACAGCTGAGAACTTCTCTTGGTGTCCCTGGTGGTCCTAATCCTTTCTGCTTACTCCTGCTGATTTGACTAAGGTGTGGCTGTCTCTGCTGGGTAGTGTCTGTCACTGCTGCTGCTCTGTGTTTGCTATCCCAACACTACTGACCTGGACTGCTGATGTACTCGTCAAGTGTTTGCAAGTGGACTGAGTGACTGCTGCTGAATTCTGTGAAATAAACTGCTGATTTTCTGACAAAGCAAATGGGATTTGCTCCAAAGAATAATTTCTAAACAGGTCTACTTCCACTGTATCCTAATAACCTTTCTTTTCTACTACCTCTGGTGGGGTGTGGGCTAGAAGGGAGGTTAAATGATTTAAGAACCGTTATTAAAAGTAGGGGTGAGAAAAATCTAAGAGTACACTCCTCTTCCAAAGTTGAATAATGGTTTTATAGTCCTTTTAATGTTAGGCAAGTATCACCAGCATTCTAGAATTAGACCAACATTCTCAAAAATGTACAGTCAATGCTGGTAACCAGTAGTTCTTTTCTCTAAAGAAGTGTACAGAAGGTTGAACCATTTCATTATTTCTTCTCACAAAGATTCTTTAATGTTCTTTATTCAGTCATATTCAGTTCAGGATTCATGGGACATCATTGTGATATTTGCATGCATGTACACATTCTTCTTTGTTTACATTCACCTCTGTCACTACCATTTCTTCCTTTTCTCTTCTCCCCTGCACTCAGACAGCAACATTTCTTGTTCCCCAAACAGCAATGATGAAGAAGATAGGATGAAATCCATATTTCATGTTAACTGATAATTGTTCACATGGAATGAAGTGTAAGCAGTTAGAAATGTAATTGGGATTGGGTAAAATGATTTTGAATGTAAATAAAAAAAACTTAGAAAATAAAATAAAATTAAAAAAAAAAGAAATGTAATTGGCCTAGATACCATCACCTTTAGCCACCAAGTATGTACAAACATATTTATGAGAATACTTTTAAAAAGAGAAATCCAAGAACTTCTTTGTTCTTCATGAACAAAAGAATATGCAAAGTATGATTGGCTAACCTGATAGGGACAGATCTGAATATTCTGGTGAATTCTTTCATTCTCCTTCTTTCTTCCCTCCTTTTATGGTTCACTGGACATATTCAGCATCAGTGACTTATGACCCAGTAGTACCAGCAGTGACCACGTAGACCTCAGAGCCCTCCCCATCACCAGTCATCTTCCCTCAAAAGTATATGATTTTATGATCATACTGAGAATTGTTCTTGAGGCAGAAGATGTAAACAAGAATTTAAACCGTAAATTTTAGTACTACCAGGTAATATTAAACTATTAACATACTCTTATTTTTGATTTTTGCTATAGTATTCTATTGGATTATTCATTTATTTGCTCTTTGGATATTACAAACAGAAAATTCAACAATCATATTTTTCATTCCATACCACACTACTATCTTATGTCCATGTAAAAATCATCCTCCTTTATTTAAGCATTTCCTTTTAATTTTTCATGGTCTGTCTTGTCTCTTCTAATTAACTCAATGAGTTTGGCTTATTTCACTCAATGCAAGTGTAACATTCTAGAAAATTTTGCTTTTTATGGAAAAGAGTTTAAGTTTGTATAAATAATAATATCATTCCTCTTATCTTTTTCCAGCTCTGTTTTACAAGTGCATGTTGCTAGGCACCATGAGCTATTTTTATAACACTGAATCCATTTCCAGCATCTACAGATTGGAACATTTTGGATTCAAATCTAGACTATTGGCTTCTCTTTTCGTCTACATTCCTGCATACCAAACAATCATAGGGATTTTATCCACTGTTGTCTTTATGGAGAAAGTCACAGTCTGCTTTACCCTTACAGCCTGTAATTCCTTGCTTCTTCCTATAAGCATTTAGATTTTCAGCTAGTTAAAACTATGAGGCATGAGCATGGTCCATGGTCCACTGCAGCCTGCTAAATGTTTACATTTCCTTTTCTCCAATCTGTCATTTTCCATACCGCGGAGCCTCCAGTTAAATCTCCACCTGCCAGTCCTTTTCTCTGTTATTGACAAGAGTTTGTCAAAACACAAAAAAATGATTTTTCCAAACTTATAGTTTTAAATAACTTTTCCTTTAACTTCACTATTATTTGAATGTATACTTTTGTCCTTATTTATGAGATATGACTTCCTTTGCAGTCTCATTTCTTTTATTTGCCTTGTAACCCCATTTTTCTTAATCTTCCACACCCTCAAATAGTAGTCCTTTGTGAGTCAAGTGGAACCATGTCACTAGAAAGAAAACCTGGTAAGGTAGAGTAGATGATGGTACCCCAGCAATTCTCATAAATGAGAATCATAGATGTTTGAATCTGCTCTGGACCTGGTTCCTGTCCTAGGACACATGACCATGACTCCCCAGTAAGAGGACTATGACAACTGGTCACATAGCACAGAGTCCAGAGTTGTTTAGATTAATGAAGTATCTAGATGAGCCCTGAGGGTTTAGCCAATAAATCCCTTTCTAGGAATCCCTTCCTACAAAAGGCATTTGATATCTGGTCCACTCTGAATAAGTCATATGCATCAATTTTCCCCCATGAATAAACAGTTTGGACAAGCAAGCACTGTCTTCTTCAAGAACTGCTACTCTCCACACTACTCTTTTTTTTTTGATATTTGCTTTATTTACATTTTGAATGTTAACCCCTTTCCATATTACCCCACTGAAAACCCCTATCCCATTCCTCTCCCCCTGTTTATCTCCCCGCTCCCAATTTCCTGACTTGCATTCCCCTATTCTGGGGAATAGAACCTTCACAAGACCAATGGCCTCTCCTCTCATTGATGTCTGAAATGGTCATCTTCTGCTACGTATGTAGCTGTAGCCATGGGACCCTCCACGTGTACTCTTTGGTTGGTGGTTTAGTTCCTGGGAGCTTTGGGGGTACTGGTTGGTCCATATTATTGCTCCTTTTGTGGAGCTGCAAACCTCTTCAGCTCCTTGGGTCCTCTCTCTTGCTGCTCCATTGGGGACCCTATTTTCATTCTATTGGTTGGCTTTGAGCCATTGGTGTTTTGATTCACTTTCCAATAAGGATCAAAGCATCCACACTTTGGTCTTTCTTCATCTTGAGCTTCATGTGGTCTGTAAGTTGTATCTTGGGTATTCTGAGCTTTTGGGCTAATATCAACTTATCAGTGATTGCATACTTTGCATTTGCTTTTGTGATTGGGTTACCTCACTCAGGATGATATTTTCTAGCTCCATCCATTTGTCTAAGAATTTCATGAATTCATTGTTTTTATTACTTGAGTAGTATTCCATTGTGTAAATGTACCACATTTTCTGTATCCATTCCTCTACTGAAGGACATCTGGGTTCTTTACAGCTTCTGGCTATTATAAATAAGGCTGCTATGAACATAGTGAAGCATGTGTCCTTATTACATGTTGGAGCATCTTCTGGATATATGCCCAGGCTGAGAAACACTTAAAGAAATGTTCAACATCTTTCATCATCAGGGAAATGCAAATCAAAACAACCCTGAGATTCCACCTCATACCAGTCAGAATGGCCAAGATAAAAAACTCAGGAGGCAGCAAATGGAGAGGATATGGAGGAAGAGGAACATTCCTTCATTGCTGGTGGGATTGCAAGCTGGTAAAACCAATCTGGAAATCAGTTTGGCGGTTCCTCACAAAACTGGACATAGTACTACCTGAGGACCCAGCTATACCTCTCCACACTCCTGGTATTCTCCGCTAGGCTGGATTTCTCCCTTTCTCCCCCCCCATCATCCCCCACAGGCTCATCCAGTAGTTTGGGAACCACAGCCTCGGCACCAGCCTGCACTGTTTCTCACCTTGAGAAACACAGGCTGGGTCCCCTCTTAGGCTATTTTCCTCTTCCCTGGGCAGTGTGTCAGTGTCCCTCAAGCTCAGTATCCCAAATGGGGGAGAAAGGAACATAGCCAAGTGCCTCTGTGATTTGTCTCCCTGAGTGGTGTCTTAGCACCCCAGTGCAAAGTGAAACACAGACCCACAATGCTTTCTAGAAACATTTGCATCATCAAACCTATCTCTCAGACATTGGTTTGTAGAGGACCAGCACATTCACTATGTGACTGGTTTATTCCTTGGCTTCTAACCTTGTATCTCTGCTGAGACTCATAGCTGAGATGGGCATTGGATGGTCGATCCTTTTCTTTAAAGAACCTTCTGGGGGTTTGATTTTCCTTTAGATTTAATTTGACTTATAAAGCTTTTAACTTTTTTCTGGCTTTTTTTTTTGTTTTGTTTTGTTTTCCTGGAATGAGAGAACTGTCTAACACTCAGACATGAAAGGTAATGTAACCTAGCCAAGACAGTGTCTTGTGTCTTGGAAAATTTAAAATCATTTAGCATTCATTTCTCTGTTCTTCTGGGTTGATTGATTATGTTGGGAATGCACAGTCTCTTTGTTGGAATCCATCTGACCTTTAGATAACAAGCATCACTAGGAACTGATGATATATTTGATATATCTGAACTAAAAAGAAGAAGAAATTAAGATAGGAAGAAAGTAAAAAAGAGGCAAGAAAAGGAAGAAACAGCTTAAGACAGACATGGGAGGAGATGGGGGAGAAGTACAGAGGGTCAGAAATTTGAAAGTAGGTGTGTAGGAGTGGGGGAGGGGGAACTGGAGATAGTCACTAGAAAGTCCCAGATGCCAGGGACCGAAGATGTTCCAAGGACCCAATAGGGAGGACTTTAGCTGAAATACCCAACAAAGCAGAAATAGAACCTGTAGAGACCATTTCCAGAGGTTAGGCATAGCCCCCAGTTGAGGGAGGGGGCCACCTACCCACCTCAAAAATATTAATTCAGAAATCCTCCTGTCAATAGGAAATGCAGGGACAAAGAGTGGAACAGAAACTTAAGGAAAGTCCATCCAGTGACTGCCCTACCTAAGGATTCATCCTATCTGCTGACACCAAAGCCAGACACTACTGCCAATGCCAAGAAGTGCTTACTGACAGGATCCCAGCATAGCTGTCCCCTGAGAGGCTCTGCCAGAGCCAGACCAGTACAGATGCGGATCTACACAGTCAAACATTGGACTGAGCGTGGGGACCTCAATGGGGAAGTTAGGGCAAGGACTATAGGAGCTGAAAGGTTTGCAATCTCATAGGATGAATAACAATACCAACCAACCGGAACCCCCCCCCAAAAAATAAAACCTCCCAAGGACTAAACCATGAACAAAAGAGTACACAGGGGGTTGGGGGGAGACCCATGGTTCCACCTGGATATGTAGCAGAGGATTGCCTTATCTGGCATCACTGGGAGAGGAGCCCCTTGGTCCTGTGGAAGCTTGATGACCCAAGATAGGGGAACACTAGGTCACTGAGGCAGGAGTGTGTGGGAGTGGGATGGGGGATCACCCTCATAGAGTCAGGGGGAGAGAGGAGGGGATGGGGGCTTGTGGAGGAGAAACTGGGAAGGGGGATAACTGTTCAAATGTAAATAAAGAAAATAACCAATAAGAAAAAAAGACATTAGAAGATTGTGTTCACTTTCTTAAGTGATTTGTATGGAATTGACACTCTCATCTCAAAATTTAATAATCTTGGAGGTCTGATTTGATGTGCCTCTTCACTAAACAGGCCATAAACTGTAAATTAGGCAGCTGAGGGTACAGCACAGTTTTTATGTGCTTGCCAAGTATGCCCTCAGTTCTGCAAAATAAACAAAAGAGTAAAAGAAATCAGATGCATCTTTAAAGCTGGAAACCTATGCAGTTCAGTACTAGTTGCCTCTCATTCTCTGTTTGGCTGTCTCAGCAATATCTGCGGCAAAAGTCTTCCCTTCATGTTCTGTCTCCTTTTGGGACTGTGCTCTCTATTTGTCATTGTGGGAAATGACTTAGATGAACAAATCACCTACAGTTTTGTTTATGTTGATGCCAAACATTATGTTATGGTTATGGACATTTGACAAAGGAACAGAGGTCTCAAGAATGATATCTATGGAATATAGGTTAAATTGTGGCCTTGCTGGTAAGGATTGCAGGCGGTATATTTTGGGTCTAAGTCTTCCCAGTACCCATCAAATCACACCAAGTTAACCTACCAGAGCAAACTAGCCCTGAGGAGAATAAAAGAGCTGCCTCTTTCATGGAGCACAGCCGTTTTTCATGTGGGGGAAAGGGTGAGATCTGAAATTATATAAGCTCTCTGCCAAGTTCTGAACAGTTGGCTCCCTCATCACAGCATGTGAATATGTGTGTGTGGCTTTATTTAATATTCTCTAATTGCTGTTTGGCCATGTACTGTCTTAGTAATTCTCTTTGGACTAGTCATTCTCTATGCAACTCCTTCAAAAAAGAATCTTCAATTTAACATGAATTAATTTACATTATATACTAGTTATATACATTATTTAAATCATATGTATTGACTGATACATAGGGAGAGTCAATAAATATTAGATTTTGCAATTCCAAAAATCAATGTCATTTATATGCTCTGTCTTCTTGATATGAATATGCAAGCCCTATATTTACAAATGAAACACATAAATAATATGACATAGACAAATATTTGTATAAAGAATGAATAAAGGAGCCTCATGTATAACCTAAGAATATGAGGAATCAATTAAGATATAATGCATATAAGATTTTGGTGTCAAGAGATTGTTTGTCACTTAAATGGAACACATGGATTAGCCTTAGGTAGGGAACACCTGCCATCTGACCTCTGGCAGTCATTCATAGACTGTTTCCTGGCTGTTTAGCCTTGACATTTCCGTCTTTTAAGTTTCAGTTTTTCAAAGCACTGTCAAAGGAGAGATTGACGTGGATGTTATTTGTAATTCAATGTTAAAAACTGAAGAAGGAAAAAAAGTGTTTTCTAGCGAGCACTAAGGATTTTAATTCTCAACCCGTCTCTAGCTGCGTGTGATGGCTGAAAGTCAAGGACTGAGTTGTATTTACGCACGTTTCACCCATTGCCTTAAGCTGGAGATCATGTCTGGTTTTTCAAGCAGAGACTTGCAAGCTGCACGGACTAGAAGTAAAGAGAAGCAAGCATTCTGGTTTGTGAGCATCCTTATCAGGACAGCAGCATCTTGTTCTGGCAGTCACGGGCCTGCTCACAACAGCTGCCTCAGCATTGCGTCTATGTTGGGTAAGAGGTTGGGCTGTATAAGAGGTCATTTCATAAAGACAGACATATGAATGGTCTGTCCTCAACATGTTGCTGCATTAAGAAAATCCATTGGTCCTCTGAAGGCTTGATGTCCCAGTGTAGGGGAATGAATGCCAAGACAGGAAAGTGGGAGTGGGTGGGTTGGTGAGTAGGGGGCAGGGGAATGGGATAGGGGTTTTTGGAGGGGAAACGAGGAAAGGGGATATCATTTGAAATATAAATAAAGCAAATATCTAATAAAAAAAAGAAAAGAAAATCATCTCACAGACTATCAGAGACTCCTTCTTTTCCTACGTTTGATCTACATTCACACTCTGTAAGGTCCCAAATGGCACTTTAGGAGTGCGGATAAGATCGAAAATACATGACATGGTGCTAACAAATGTGTTTGTTACTGCTATAGTGAGTTTTTTGACTTTAAAAGCAGCAGTGTGCCTCTGGACACTGCTGCTATTTCTCAAAGCGTGGATTGTGAAGTAGCTGCCAGATTGTTGGCATGATTCTGTAACCACCGTTGATAGACTTTCGTTCTTAGCCAGAAAATAACAGCCGTCAACTAAGGTTTACAAATGCGAGCCTGACAGTAAATCTATTACCAAAGCCACCTGTAATTCAAGGTGAAGAAACTTTCCAAGTTGATATATGACTTCAGAAGAGCCACAGGATGTCTCATAAGCTCATTCCATATTCTAGGAGAAAGAAACAAAAGACTTTTATTCCTAGGTGTCCTTTGTTGTAAAAGAAAGGCAAGGATCTCACTTAGTCTCAGTTTCAGAAATACCTGTGGAGCTTGTAAATTAATGATGTAAGCTGTAATGTTTCAGGTAATAGTTTATTAATGGAGGACTGAGTAGATTCTGGGGTTATGCTAACAGATTTCTAATGAAGATCTGTGGAAGTTAAACAACCTAGCAGATTGCATTCCTAGTGAGAAGCGGCTGTTGAATGTGGTCATACTAAAGGTACAAATGGACCCTGGTAAGACCAATGGCTTTGCGCTTTTGACTGGAATGTGATTTGCTCTCCTTTCCCCACCATAACAACCAAGGAACCCTTCCTCTTTAAGACCTCTCGCATTTGCTCCCTTGCACCCCAAAGCTGACCACGCCCTCTTACTACTTTTTCAGTATTCCTCTCATGCTCAGCACATGTTGATTATAAAATTTTATTTAACTAACTTCACCTTTTCTTTTGGCAGACAACTATCAGAAGAATCAACACACTGCTTTTATTCTATTTACTGTGAAATGTTATAATATACGATATGGTACAGTATAAAATTTCTCATTAGTATGATTTGAAATTTTGCTCTCCCCTCCCCACAAACACACACCTCTAGTATAAGGCAATTAATTGGAAATTTCAGTCTTGAGAGAATTCCTGCCCCCCCTCACCCATCTCCTTCTTTACAGTGTTCTTTCCTCCAGATAATATAGAAGAAACATTGGTTAAAAAAAAAGAATTTTTGGTTGCCAGACTAATAATGATGATGATGATGATGATGATTATATATATATGAATACACAAAGAGAAGGCTTTCTTGATCACAAATGGGGAAAAAAACAAAACAAAAAGCAAACAAAAAGAAGCCAAACAAACAAGTCATCTGACACAAGCCACTTTGTTTCCATAGGTCCATTTATTAATTTCAAGTATAGGTGTCACAGAGAGAATGCTTCTTATTCACTGAAAAGCACCATATGCTTTAGCATGCAGATTTGCAGAAGGTCAGCGTGCGTAGCACTTCCGAACAATGCTGCTTCACATAGGGCTCCTTGTCCTGGAGCCAGGAAACCTGTTCTTAAGTACCCAAGGGGACTGTGGGGCCTTTTCTGCTGGATCAAGCTTCTACTATCAGTTTCACTGTTTCTGGTCTTGGCAAAACCTGGGGCAGACTGCTTGCTGGAATGTGCTGGCATGCGGGCACAGCATTGCCATCTGTTCCTCAAGCTCCTCCTCCGAACAGCCCGCATCTCACTGAAGTCGTGAAAAATACGGATGCTGGATAGTTTCATCTTCAATTTTCCTCATCAGTCTTTTCAGAAAAAAAAATACCATAGAACAATAGCGAAGTTAAACTCAATCGTTATTATAAAGGAACGGAGAAAATCATTGACATTAAATATTTAAACCACAGCTAGCTAACAAGCCAGTGGAAGTCAAAGTCTTAGTAGCTTAATGAATGGGCAGGAAAAAACATGAGGTATGAAGCTGCCTTTGAGAAGGCAGATGCGGCCACTGTCATTGCTCATGCCTCTTTTGTTAACTGCTTTGGTTTCACATTGAAATATCCTGAAGGTATTTACTTTAAACATATGTCTGGGACTATTTATTTCTAATTTGGACTATACTGCCTTGCGTAGAAGCTGGAAAATGATAGTTCCCATTGAGAGAAGAATCTCTGTCCTTTTCTCCTATCTAAACTAATTGCTAAAGCCTGAAAACGTTAAGACACTTGAGAAAGGATATATTTACATTAACATTATAATCGTATTTCTGTCACTGATGACACAAAATATAAATGCTACTCTTTAACGGATTTTCCCAGACCTCTTGAATGCTTGCGAAGAACTGCCAGATGGGTTATGCCTGATACACAGTCAGCAAGAAGCAGCAGAATGGCTGAGATGGTACCTTTCTCATAGGTAGAATCCAGAGATAGGTGGAATATGGATCAAGTAAGTGTACTGGGAGACCTAGAGCTCTACACAGGAATTACCCCACCGCAGTCAGCAGATATTTAAAAGCATTAATATGTCACTCCCTGGAACTGCTAGATGAAGACACAGGAAGTGGTGTAAAATATTGAAATAGGATGAGTCTGGGGCACAGTTAGTATCCATGAGAAAATCCTCATCACCATCAGCTGTTCTCTCTCTCTCTCTCTCTCTCTCTCTCTCTCTCTCTCTCTCTCTCTCTCTCACACACACACACACACACACACACACATCATTTCAAGTTTATTACAAAGAATACCTTGTGGCCACAAAAAAGCTCAAATTAAATTAAAAGGTGATAAAAATTCTGAAGGCAGTTAAAGTTGTACTTTTTCCATTTCTCTTGGAACTAAGAAGGGAAATGAAAAAAAGCACACTAAAGTCCCTTAGCTATTCTGACCATTCCTTAGGAATTGAAGTAAGAGTTTACAATGTTGGTTTTTATCCCAAAGGCAAGTACCTATTGGAAATTCAAATACAGCCAATCTCTTCAGTTCTTGCACCTACTAACATGCGTGGCAAGAACTGCATTAAAACCGCACATCTGTCTAATGGCACGGGTTTTCAAAACACAGTTACTCTACTTTTCTCTATTCTAGTTACAATTGATTTTATTTTTCTCATTTTGTGTCTGTCTGTGGAAGATGAAAGAGGATTGATGGATTGTGGGGGAGGGATTTCTAAAGGGTCAGATTTGAGAGCAGTGTATGTAGAACTCAATGAGATGGTCTAATACAGTTGCAAAAAACCCTGGCAAATTCAGGTTGAAAGAGAAAGAAAAAGTATATTTTATGCCACAGGTGCAGTTCTTTTTTCTTCCAAATCCTGAAGGTTCTTCAGTTTGAGGGAGGTAGTGGCCGGTAACCAGTCTTGGACTGGACATTTAAGCACTGACAAATATTGTGACTCTCATCAAACATCAAAAGTTTTCCAGCTCACTATTTAAAAAAAAAGACAAATTACAAGATTAAAACATAGAAATTTATAGAATATAAGCTTCAGGTAACACACGACCTTCAGAAAAGACACAAAGCCAAGACTACAGAAGAATGACAAGAGAAAAACAGGCTAGGGACTGACGGTAAGAAACAGACCTAACAGATTGTTGGTTTTGTTTCCTTTTGGCTTCGTTAGCCTTTCCTCTGGATACAGGGTAGGATCATTGGTCACACAGGATTTTTACAGCAAATAAGA
Organism: Tokudaia tokunoshimensis; assembly: GCA_036184795.1. Taxonomy (NCBI): domain Eukaryota; kingdom Metazoa; phylum Chordata; class Mammalia; order Rodentia; family Muridae; genus Tokudaia; species Tokudaia tokunoshimensis. The sequence continues at coordinate 37,929,524 of BTHU01000015.1, read as the reverse complement.
AAATGATGTCTAAGGGAAATTTTTCCTATTGTTTGCTTCAGGACAAAAATGTAGAAGAGGAATCTTGTGGTTGAAAATTTATTTTTCAATAGCTTTAGGTAGGCTGTGTTTATGTTTGTGCATTTGTGATATTTATAGCTATCACTGATGTATCATCTATCTATGTATCAACTATCTAGCATCTTATCTATCTATCTATCTATCTATCTATCTATCTATCTATCTATCTATCTATCTACCTATCATCTATCTATGTGCCTATCTATACATCATCTATCCATTTTTCACTTATTTACATATATGTATGTATGTATAACGTATATATGTGTATATATATATATATATATATATATGTATGGATATGGGATATACTAATGATGTGTGTGCTTGTAGAAGGCAGAAGTTCATCAATGTGCCTTCTTCTATCACTTTCCACCTTATTCTTTGGGACAGGATCTCTCCCTTAACCCAGAACTTTCTGTATTGGCTACCTTGGTTAGCCACCAAGTTTTCAACGTCCATCTGTCCCTGCCTTCCAGAAGTGGGGTTACTAATGAGGGTCACAACACCCTGCTCTTCCAGCTAGGTTAGGGATATGAATCCAGGTCCTCATGTTTAAGCATCTAGCACTTTATCCACTGATTTATTTTCAGCTCCTACGTCTATAGTTTTTGTCACACTAAAATATTCAGTATGTTAAGGTGCCATGTTTGGGGGAAGTGATTCACATACTTTCTCAATATCAAATTAGAAGAAAGGGTCAACTACAGGCTAAAATAGTGAGTGGACAGCAGAAGTGCACTGATTCAGGATGCACATGACAGATGACTGTTTGACCAAGATACTTCTAACTGCAGGGCTCAAGTCTGATGCAATATCCTGAAAATGTGTTAAGGAAGTGATCATAGCCCCTGGAGAGGACTTGCTATGACCTAGATTTCTTATTTTCTTGAATTCTTTATCAGATCCCATATGTGTATAGATTGCTGCTGCATTGAACTCCCTTGAGGTTCAAAAAAGCATCATCAGTTTTTGAACATTGTTGGGAATCCTGTAATCTCTTAAAACAGCTAGGTTTCTATAAAATACATTGAATTAATTCTGAGAATGAATGTTAAAAATGTCATGTGGCCCCAACAGGCATGGAATGGGTTCTTATTCAAATAATCTCATTTTAATTAGCTGTTACTAAATACACAATCTATAGAATAGTTAGCAAAATTGTTTCTAGAATTTGCAGATCTATAATAAATCTTATTATGCTTTATTATTTCACCTATGGAAAGAGTATGATGGATTTATATGCTCTATTATATAATAATATATATTTATTATTATCATAAATAATATATCCAGAGTAAACAAAATGTGTATATTGACATAATACAAATATTAAAAATGAGAGGGCTGCAAAAGGAGAATTTCTGATAGTAAAGCACTGTGAGGAATAGCATAGAATCTATAATTACAGTGTTACAGCCAAAGAATACAATGTACTAAACTTTCTACAGAAGCAAATTTGTATAGCCAAACTCATATACTCTTTTTTTTTTTGGTGAAATAATTTGTGTGCACTTTCCCTTAAAAATCACACCTTTATTTAACTAAGGAAGAGATTTTTTTTTTTTTTTTTTAATTTAATTTTATTTTATTTTTTTAATTTACATTCCAAATCACTTCCCCTTTCCCGTTTCCTCCCTCCCCGAAAGTCCCATAAGCCCCCTTCCCTCCCTCTTTTCTCCGTTCAACCCCCTCTCATTACTCTGTCCTGGCGTTCCCCTACATCCAGTCTTTCCAGGACCAGGGGTCTCTCCTTCCATCTTTTTAGAAATCTATTGATATGCTGATTGTGTCTAGGGTATTCTGAGATTCTGGGTCAATATCCCCTTATCAGTGACTTCATACCATGTGTGATCTTTTGTGATTGGGTTACCTCACTAAGGATGATATTTTCAAGTTCTGACCATTTGCCTAGGAATTTCGTGAATTCATTGTTTTTAATTGCAGAGTAGTATTCCATTGTGTAAATATACCACATCTTCTGAATCCATTCCTCCGTTGAGGGACATCTGGGTTCTTTCCAGCTTCTGGCTATTATAAATAAGGCTGCTATGAATATAGTGGAGCATGTGTCCTTATTGCATGCAGGTAAAGTCTCTGGGTATATGCCCAGGAGTGGTATAGCCGGATCCTCCGGAAGTGTCATGCCCAGTTTTCTGAGGAGCCGCCAGACTGCTTTCCAGAGTGGTTGTACCAGCCTGCAATTCCACCAGCAGTGGAGGAGTGTTCCTCTTTCTCCACATCCTCGCCAACAACTGCTGTCTCCTGTGTTTTTGATCTTAGCCATCCTGACTGGTGTGAGATGGAATCTCAGGGTTGTTTTGATTTGCATTTCCCTAATGACTAAGGATGATGAACATCTCTTTAGGTGCTTCTCAGCCATTAGATATTCTTCAGGTGAGAACTCTTTGTGGAGCTCTGTACCCCATTTTTTAATAGGGTTACTTGCCTCTCTGGAGTTTAACTTCTTGAGTTCTTTGTATATCTTGGATATTAGCCCTCTGTCGGATGTAAGGTTGGTAAAGATCATTTCCCAGTTAGTTGGTTGCCGCTTTGTCTTTTTGACGGTGTCTTTTGCCTTGCAAAAACTTTGTAATTTAATGAGGTCCCATTTGTCTATTCTTGATCTTAGAGTATAAGCTATTGGAGTTCTGTTCAGGAAATTCTCCCCTGTGCCCATATGTTCAAGGTTCTTCCCTAGTTTCCCTTCTATTAGTTTCAGTGTGTCTGGTTTTATGTGGAGATCTTTGATCCACTTAGAATTGAGCTTAGTGCAAGGAGATAAGGATGGGTCAATTTGCATTCTTCTGCATGTTGACCTCCAGCTGAGCCAGCACCATTTGTTGAAAAGGCTATCTTTTTTCCACTGGATGGTTTTAGCTCCTTTGTCAAAGATCAAGTGACCATAGGAGTGTGGATTCATTTCTGGGTCTTCAATTCTGTTCCATTGATCTACATGTCTGTTACTGTACCAATACCATGCAGTTTTTAACACTATTGCTCTGTAGTACAGCTTGAGGTCCGGGATACTGATTCCCCCAGAGGTTCTTTTACTCTTGAGAATAGTTTTAGCTATTCTGGGTTTTCTGTTATTCCAGATGAATTTTTGAATTGCTCTTTCTAACTCTATGAAGAATTGAGTTGGGATTTTGATGGGGATTGCATTGAATCTGTGTATTACTTTTGGTAAGATGCTCATTTTTACTATATTAATCCTGCCAATCCATGAGCATGGCAGATTTTTCCATCTTCCGAGGTCTTCTTCAATTTCTTTCTTCAGAGACTTGAAGTTCTTGTCATACAGATCTTTCACTTGTTTGGTTAGCGTCACGCCAAGATACTTAATATGGTTTGTGGCTATCGTAAAGGGTATTATTTCTCTTACTTCTTTCTCAGCCTGCTTATCCTTTGAGTATAGGAAGGCTTCTGACTTGCTTGAGTTGATTTTATATCCGGCCACTTTGCTGAAGTCGTTTATCAGCTGTAGGAGTTCTCTGGTGGAGTTCTTTGGGTCGCTTATGTATACTATCATATCGTCTGCAAATAGTGATAGTTTGACTTCTTCCTTTCCAATTTGTATCCCTTTGACCTCTTTTTCTTGTCTAATTGCTCTAGCTAGAACTTCAAGTACTATATTGAAAAGATATGGAGAGAGAGGGCAGCCTTGTCTAGTCCCTGATTTTAGTGGGATTGCTTCAAGTTTCTCTCCGTTTAGATTGATGCTGGCTACTGGTTTGCTGTAAATTGCTTTTACTATGTTTAGATATGGGCCTTGAATTCCTGATCTTTCCAAGACCTTTAGCATGAAAGGATGCTGAATTTTGTCAAATGCTTTCTCAGCATCTAATGAGATGACCATGTGGTTTTTTTCTTTGAGATTGTTTATGTAGTGGATTACATTGATGGATTTCCTTATATTGAACCATCCCTGCATCCCTGGGATGAAGCCTACTTGATCGTGGTGAATGATCGTTTTGATGTGTTCTTGGATTCGGTTGGCAAGAATTTTATTGAGTATTTTTGCATCGATATTCATAAGAGAGATTGGCCTGAGATTCTCTTTCTTTGTCGGATCTTTGTGTGCTTTTGGTATTAGTGTAATTGTGGCTTCATAGAACGAGTTGGGTAGTGTTCCTTCTGTTTCTATTTTGTGGAACAGTTTGAAGAGTATTGGTGTTAGGTCTTCTTTGAAGGTCTGATAGAATTCTGCACTAAAACCATCTGGACCTGTGCTTTTTTTGGTTGGAAGACTTCCAATGACAACTTCTATTTCTTCAGGGGTTATAGGACGGTTTAGATGGTCTATTTGATCCTGATTTAATTTTGGTACTTGGTATCTGTCAAGGAAATTGTCCATTTCCTCAAGATTTTCTAGTTGTGTTGAATACAGGTTTTTGTAGTAGGATCTGATGATTTTTTGAATTTCCTCAGTTTCTGTTGTTATCTCTCCCTTTTCGTTTCTGATTTTATTAATTTGGATACTATCTCTGTGCCCTCTGGTTAGTCTGGCTAAGGGCTTATCTATCTTGTTGATTTTCTCAAAGAACCAACTCCTCGTTTTGTTGATTCTTTGTATGGTTTTATTTGTTTCTACTTGATTGATTTCAGCCCTGAGTTTGATGATTTCCTGCCTTCTACTCCTCTTTGGTGTATTTGCTTCTTTTTGTTCCAGGGCTTTCAGGTGTGCCATTAAGCTGTTAGTGTATGCTGTCTCCCGTTTCTTTTTGGCGGCACTCAGGGCTATGAATTTTCCTCTTAGCACTGCTTTCATTGTGTCCCATAAGTTAGGGTATGTTGTGCCTTCATTTTCATTAACTTTCAAAAAGTCTTTGATTTCTTTCTTTATTTCCACCTTGACCAAGTTATCATTGAGTAGAGCATTGTTCAGCCTCCATGTGTACGTGGGTTTTCTTTTGTTTTTGTTACCATTGAAGACCACCCTTATTCCATAGTGATCTGATAGGAGGCATGGGATTATTTCTATCTTCTTGTATCTGTTGAGGTCTGATTTGTGACCAATTATATGGTCAATTTTGGAGAAGGTACCATGAGGAGCTGAGAAGAAGGTGTATTCTTTAGCTCTAGGATGAAATGTTCTATATATATCAGTTAGTTCCATTTGGTCCAAGGCTTCAATTAGATTCACTGTGTCCCTGTTTAGTTTCTGCTTTCCTGAACGATCCATTTCAGAGAGCGGGGTGTTGAAGTCACCCACTATTATTGTGTGCGGTGCGATGTGTGCTTTGAGTTTTAGTAAAGTTTCTTTTACGAATGAGGGTGCCCTTGCATTTGGAGCATAGATATTCAGGATTGAGAGTTCTTGATGGTGGATTTTTCCCTTGATCAGTATGTAGTGTCCTTCTGTGTCTTTTTTGATGACTTTGGGTTGAAAATCAATTTTATCCGATATTAGGATGGCTACTCCACCTCGTTTCTTGGGGCCATTTGCTTGTAAAATTGTTTTCCAGCCTTTTACTCTGAGGTAGTGTTTGTCTTTGACACTGAGGTGCGTTTCCTGCATGCAGCAAAAAGCTGGGTCCTGTTTACGTATCCAGTCTGCTAGTCTATGTCTTTTAATTGGGGAATTGAGACCATTGATATTAAGAGAGATTAAGGCATAGTGATTATTGCCATCTGCCATTCTTGACGCTATCTTTATGTTTGAGTGGTTATCTACTTTTGGGTTTGATTCAAGAAGGTTATTATCTCATTTTTTCCAGGGTGTTGTTTCTCTCCCTGTATTGGAGGTTTCCACCTATTATCCGTTGCAGGGCTGGATTTGTGGAAAGATATTGTGAAAATTTGGTTTTATCATGGAATATCTTGGTCTCTCCATCTATGGTGATTGAGAGTTTTGCTGGGTATAGTAGTCTAGGCTGGCATTTGTGCTGTCTTAGTGTCTGCATGAGATCTGCCCAGGATCTTCTGGCTTTCATAGTCTCTGGTGAGAAGTCTGATGTGATTCGGATAGGTCTTCCTTTGTATGTTACTTGGCCCTTTTCTCTTACTGCATTTAGTATTCTTTCTTTGTTTAGAACATTCGGTGTTTTGATTATTATGTGACGGGAGGTATTTCTGTTCTGGTCCAGTCTGTTTGGAGTTCTGTAGGCTTCTTGTATGTTCATCGGCATCTCTCTCTTTAAGTTAGGGAAGTTTTCCTCCATAATTTTGTTGAAGATGTTTACTGGCCCTTTAAGTTGCAAATCTTCACTCTCATCTATACCTATAATCCTTAGGTTTGGTCTTCTCATTGTGTCCTGGATTTCCTGGATGTTTTGGGTTACGCGTTTTTTGCATTTTGCATTTTCTTTGACTGTTGAGTCGATGCTTTCTATGGAATCTTCAGCACCTGAGATTCTTTCTTCCATCTCTTGTATTCTATTGTTGATGTTTGCATCTATGACTCCTGATTTCTTCCCAAGGTTTTCTATCTCCAAAGTTGTCTCCCTTTGTGATTTCTTAGTTGTTTCTACTTCCTTTTTTAGTTCCTGGATGGATTTGCTGAGATCCTTCACTTGTTTGTTTGTATTTTCCTGTATTTCTTTAAGGTAATTTTGCATTACCTCTTTCAGGATTTCTTCCTGATGACCCACGTTCTCCTGCATTTCTCTGAGCGATTTTTGTGTTTCCTCCTCATGGGATTCCATCTGTTGATCCATCGTCTCCTGCATTTCTTTAAGCAGTTCTCGTGTTTCCTTTGTAAGGGCATCTAACCGTTGATTCATTTCTTTAAGCAATTTTTGTGTTGCCTCCTTATGGGCATCCGTCTGTTGACCCATATTCTTCTGCATTTCTTTATGCAAATTTTGTGATTCCTTTGTGAGTGCATCTACCCGTTGATTCATCTCGTTAAGCGATTTTTGTGTTGTCTCCTTGTGGGCCTCCATCTTTTGATCCATGTTCTCCCGCATTTCTCTAAGCGATTTTTGTGTTTCCTTTGTAAGGGCTTCTAACCGTTGATTCATGGTCTCCTGTAACTCTTTATGAGATTTATTTGTGTCCTTCTTGTGATCCTCTAATAGCATCATGAGAAGTGATTTTAAATCCAGATCTTGTCTTTCGGGTGTGGTGGGGTATCCAGGACTTGCTGCTGTTGGAGAGTTGGGTTCGGATGGTCCTACATTACTTTGATTACTGTTAGTAACATTCCTACGTTTGCCTTTTGCCATCTGGATACCTCTGGTGTTAGTTGGTCCTGCTGCCACTGGCTGTTGGTTGGACCTCCTGTGAGCCTGCAAAGCTATTTCTGCCCCCCCCTGGATTACCAGGATTCCCCTGGCACCGATTTCTGGGGCCTGCCTGCTCCTGAGTGACTTTGGAGCCCTAATGTGCTTTGCCCCAAGTGATCTTATATTGGGGAGGCCTTGCACATCTAAAGGCTCAGCCTAGTGGATTCCTGGAGCAGAGGTCGCCAAAGGGAGGCTGGCAGGCTCCTGCCCTGTGCAGGGGTGTGTGATCTCTCCTGGGGGGGGGAGGGGGCGTCCCTCTGCCAGGCAGAAGTCCCACAGCAGATCTGGCGCGCTGGTCACTGCAGATCAGCCCAGCACCTGGGAGCAGGTTACACACAAGCTGCCTGAACCCGAAGCGATATTATGCCTGTCTGTCTCTGAGCCTGGTGGTCCCAACTACCTGGTCACTGGAGCAAAGATGGCGGAGGGCACTCTCCGTGGCGCTGCTCACCCTGTGGTCACGATGGCCCGCCGATCTGGCACCCAGACGACCACAGCGCCAACCCGCCCTCGGGCACAGAAGGAAGCCCCAACAGGCCGTGTCCCAAGTGATGTTATATTGGGGGGAGAGCCTGGGTACCGGTCTCTCCAGCGCAGTCCGCGGGAACAGAGGTCGCGGAAGGGAAGCTGGCGGGCTCACTCCCTGCGCAGGGTCCCTCCACCAGGCAGAAGGTCCCACCGCGGAACTGGCGCGCTGGTTACTGCAGATCAGCCCAGCACCTGGGAGCAGGTTACACCCAAGCTGCCTGAAACCGAAGCGATATTATGCCTGTCTGTCTCTGAGCCTGGCGGTCCCAACTACCTGGTCACTGGAGCAAAGATGGCGGAGGGCAGTCTCCGTGGCGCCGCTCACCCTGTGGTCACGATGGCCCGCCGATCTGGCGCCCAGACGACTACAGCGCCAACCCGCCCTCGGGCACAGACGGAAGCCCCAACAGGCCGTGTCCCAAGTGATGTTATATCGGGGGGAGAGCCTGGGTACCGGTCTCTCCAGCGCAGTCCGCGGGAACAGAGGTCGCGGAAGGGAAGCTGGCGGGCTCCCTCCCTGCGCGGGGTCCCTCCAGCAGGCAGAAGGTCCCACCGAGGAACTGGCGCGCTGGTTACTGCAGATCAGCCCAGCACCTGGAAGCAGGTTACACCCAAGCTGCCTGAAACCGAAGCGATATTATGCCTGTCTGTCTCTGAGCCTGGCGGTCCCAACTACCTGGTCACTGGAGCAAAGATGGCGGAGGGCCAGGAAGAGATTTTAAGGGCATGTCATTCATCAGTAATTTTACTGCGGTCTGTAGTTTAGAGGAGACTGTTTATCCTATGAGTTCCTGGTGAAACACCCTGATTTTGTAAGGGCTGGGTGCTGACAAAGCACTTTAGTATCTCATAATCACTTGAGCCATGTCTCTGAGTCCTGTTTCTAGATGGAGCCCCTTCCTGCTGTGCGGCCTACTCTTAATCCAGATTCATACTTTTTGTCTGTGTGAGGCATTTTCTACTGGGTGCTAGAGAGTCTCTCATAGGGCTTCTAAGTTTTAGACAGAGTATTTCACGCTTTTCAAAGCATCTCTGATTCTATATAAAATGAATTATTTCTTTTCTTTATTTTATTTATCCTTCGGGGGGGAAAATACACACAGAGAGACACAGACAGACAGACAGACAGACACATAGACAGACAGATAGACACACACACACACACACACAAACACACACAACACATAAACACACCCTGGGGGGGTGTAGGGGTTGCACAAATATTACCATATGCATCATGCAATTGAAATAGTAATTGAGAGTCTTTGCAAATCCTAGGCAGGAGATATTAAGAGTTCTTGCCTAATCAGAATGACCAGAATCCAGATCCCCAAACCCAAGGATCCTGAAAAAAATGCTTTTAACTCCAGCTCTGAAGAATCCAAGACCTTCATCTGCCTTCTGTCCACTCACAGGTGTGCATAATTCACACGTGCATACATACACTTATACAGAGATACACTGCCCATAAATGCATACATTAATCCTCAGAGTGTCATTACTCCTCATAAATCCCTCTGCTTCTCCAGAATTGAAAGGTCCACTTGATCTCAAGTGAGTTCAGTTCTTCTGTGGTTTGTTTTAAAGCTCCAAGAAGACTTTATGAGGAACATTTCATAAAGCGTATTGTATTAGCAAATTCCTCTTCTTTGGTCTTTTCCATCTGAACTTTTTTTCATTACTTCTTAAACTTTTGTTTATTTCCATGTCTAAAAATAATAGTTATTAATTTAATTCAAAAATAAATGATTAAAATACAACTTAAGAGGTCAAGGAGTCTGAAGTGACAATTTTCCCATGCAATCTCACCTAGAAATTCTCATCCCCAATGTCATTCTGAAAATTTTATGCTGCTCCTTTTATTCTTTAATAAAAACAGTAGATGTGCACACATGAATTATTTTAATTTTTGGTCTTCAACTTTATTTTAATAAAGCAAATAAGGTTGACTTAGCTATGTAGTATTTTAATAGAGAAAGGAAATTTAAGAGGATTAATTGTGTAAAAGGAAATATATTAATAATAAGCATAAAATATCAGCATATTTTGGCAAGACCTTTAATTTAATATAAAAAGTTATTCTTAACAAGTTATTTCAACATGGATCATCATGACAGATTTCCATAAGAGCAAAAGGCCAAACTTGTATCTAATTTCAGCTGATATTTAATCCATTATTTTTCTGGAAACAGGTATAATTGAAACAAATATGTCAATCAACTAGTCTAGAGGGAGTTTTACTGCCGTATGAGAAAGATTCTTGGCACACAGAAATATGTATGTTAGTAATAAAATATAGTAATGTTCAACAGAATTTTGTCCCTCAAAATCATCTTAGAAGTTTAAGATGTGTTAACATTATTACAATACTTTGGCTTTGGGATTTCTAAACGAAGTAGAAGAGAAAGGAGGAAAAGGAAGCAGGAAGGAAAGCATGGAGGAAGAGGAAGAAAATATGGAAGAGTAGGAGAAAGAGAAGGAGTAGCAAAAGAGAGAGGTGGAGGAAAGGAAGGAAGACAAGTGGAAAGAAGAACCACTATTATTTTTATATGTTTTGTTAAGTAGACTTGATTTGGAGCATTTCTTTGCTTGGCTTATTTGAAGTTGGACCTAACCTATAAAACAAGACTAATCTCGTGACTGCCTAAAATGACTGAAAAGTGTTTCTGCAAACTACTAAAGATTAAAATGGTGCTATTCTGTTAGGATTATTTTGAAGGAGAAATTCTATTCTTTTCAAGTAAGTTATTATCTTCAGTCAGAGTAACTGGCATACCTGTGGGACTAGCGTGGAGATAATGCATCCTCATGTTCATCTAGAGATATGGTTCTTCAAGATGTTAGCACTCAGTGGGGAATTTAACCAACACAGACCTGAAGTGGAAGTTTCTGGTTGTGTCATGTGATGCAGACTCATGGGGTGTCTTGCTGGGGCAGATTCATGTGATGTTTTGCTGAGGCAAGACTCATGGGAGTACACGTGATGCTTGGAGAGAGTATAAGTGGAATTCAAGGGACAGTGATGGGCACTTGCATAGGCAGCTGTATAGCTCTTTGTTGGTCTTGTGTCTATGCTTCATTGAAAGAGGCACCATAAAGAACTTCTCCTGGCATCCTGGCTGGTTCTGGTTACTCAAGCTAATTCGGTGTAGGCCTGGCTATCTTTTGGTGGATCATACCACTACTGCCGATTTGTGTTTGGTAACACTACTGAATTGGACTGCTGCTATCCTAACAGAGATTGGAATTTCCCCAAGGAATTACTTCTAAACCTGTCCACATCCCCTTGTCCTATTTATCATCTTCTCTCCTGTACCTTTGGAGGGTAGGCTAGAAAGGGGGTCAAAGCATTTGAGAACCCTTATTAATGTAGGCTTTGAAAAATCTAAGCCTACACAGACCATCTCTGTCTAATCTAGGTGACCCATGTTCTGATAGTTTTGAGATTTGTAAGCTATTAAGAATAATTAACTTTTCACTTTCCAGCATACATTAGGAATGTTTTTATATAAAATAAAATCTGACAAACTATGGTCTAGGGTTTTGATAGAACAAGTCTTAGAAAGTATATAGTAGAGAAATTAAAATTGGTCTCTCAAGAGTATGTACAAAATTATAATATGTATAATTCTCATTATAGGATGAATGAGAATTATTGATATATATTTTTGTTCATGTATGAACAACAATCTTATATTTCTTCCTTCCTCTTGAGTCATAGGATATATTTCCATATGTCAACTGCTAAAGAAATGATAACTAACATCAAAGTTACCTTCATGTCATAGACCTGGTGGGTATCCATCCATTATTTCTAGCAGCACTCTTAGTTTTGCTCCAACACACATTCATTCTCTGATACATCATTATAAGAAGCATGTCTTTTGGTAGTTGTAGGATCTACTGATGATCTGTTGGATATCAAATATACTCCAAAAGACTTATGAGTTGAAAGCTTAGTCTAGGTACTGATTGAGGGAATAATGGGTGCTCAATTGATTAGTTAATTAATAGTTTAATTCACTAACCACTTTATTGTGTGATGGTGATGGAATTATTGGGAAGTAGGGTATAGTTGGAAGTTGGTGAGAGAGTGACCTAGAAATATATACAAGATTCCAAGATACTTCTTTCTGTCTGTTTTTTTTTTCTTTTCTCTCTTTCTTTCTTTTTTTTTTTTGGCTGTATTGAGCAACTTTGCTTACATTCTCTTCTCCCACAGTGCTTCAGTCTCACCATAGTTAGGGAATCTTAGGAATCTTAGGAGTGGAGCATTTGGACTGATAATGGAAATCCTGAACCCAAATAAACCTTTTACCTACCAAATGTCTCTGTCAGGTCTTTATCCCAGTCCCTTGGAGCTCGAGTTTCAAGTGATTGTGACCTGAAAACTGAACCTAGGTCTTCTCTAAGTAAGTGCACTTAACTACCGAGCCATCTATCCAGTGCATAGCCCAAAGATTACGTTATCTTCCTCCCCCTCATTTTCCAGCTCCTCTTCTTCTTCTTCTTCTTCTTCTTCTTCTTCTTCTTCTTCTTCTTCTTCTTCTTCTTCTTCTTCTTCTTCTTCTTCTTCTTCTTTTTCTTCTTCTTGAGACAGGATCTTACTATGCTGGCCTTGTTGTACTAAAACTCACTATGCAGTCCAGGTTGGTTTTGAAATCAATCACAAAGATCTACCTGCCTTCCTCAGGAGTTTTGCTATTAAAAGTGGGATTAGAACCTAGACTATTATGTCTGGCTCCTAACCAGTATGTATGTATGTATGTATGTATGTATGTATGTACATATGTATGTGTGTATGTTTATATGTGTGTATGTATGAATGTATGTATTCTTTCTCATACAATGTATCCCAACCACAGTCTCCCCTCCCTCCACTCTTCCCACCCCAACTCCCATATCCCTTTCCCTCATGTCTACTGCTCCTCCACTTCCATTCAGAAAAAAGGCAGCCCTCTCGGGGATGTCAACTGAACATAACAAGATGCAGTAAGACTAGGTACAAACCCTCATATCAAGCCTAGGCAAGGCAAACCAGTAGGAGGAAAAGGGTCCTATGACCAAAGGAAAGAGTCAGAGACACTTCCCCTCCCACTGTTTGGAGTCGCACAAGAACATATGGCTACACAACCATAACACATATGCACAGCACCTAGCTCAGGCCCCCACACGCTCCCTCATTGCCACGTCAGATGGAGCCCTGCTTAGCGGACTCTATTTGTGACTCCATCCTGCTGGCTCTTAATATCCCTCTTCAATTTCTTTCATGGTAACCAAAGCATTTTTACAAATATATTTTTGTAGTTTATCTGGGATACTTAGTGCATCATTCTACCTTGTATTGTGACACATATCTACTTTCTGGAAAATCATACATTAGTCATCATACTCCCATTTACTCATCATTAAGCTTGTTAAATGATTTTTATATCTTTGTTGATAAACCGTTTGATGTAAAAAGAACTGGAAGCAAGTCTCTCAGTTACCATCAAAAACTTTTGTTTCAATTGGCACGAATCTGCCAGTAAGCAGATTCACTTGTTCAACCCTGTAAGGATCCACTGCATTGGATGATTCAACCCACAACCTTACCCACACCCCACTACTGTTGGCAGTTGCTTTTTTATTTTATTTATTTATTTTTTTGGTTAAAAGACTTTTGTTTTGTGTTAAAAGCATGAAAATTATTTTGTTCCGTTTAAATTTTAATTATTAATTTATTTTTACAGTAATTTCATATACCTGACAGATGATGTATCACTGTGCTGTCCAGCAGCCCTTGATTTATTTCATGGATATTTCCATGTGGCATGGCTCAGTCATCATGGATGCAGACTGATCCTACTGACCTACAAACTATGTTGTGAACCCTTTCTGATAAACCAATTATCAATTTTCATAAGACAGACATTATATACATAGTTCATTATTATAATAATTTCAAGTTCCCTTTTATTCCAAAAGCTTGAGACATTTTTTTATTATTTATTTATTTATTTATCTATTTGCCCCCTAGGCCTTAGGTAAACAGATGGCTCTTCCAAAGTCCTTCACAGATCACTGCAAGAGGTACAATGACCTCAGATATGTGTAGTGGTGGTTTCCTGTCAGATAATTATTCTTGTCCAGGTGGCTAAAACTCACTTGTAGTGTGCATTAGTCAATTCTCTAAGTTATAGATATGCTAGAACATACATGATAATAAGAAGGGATTTATTAGGAGGACTGACATAATCAGAGACTGGACAATTCTATAATGAGTGCTTCAAAGATGGAGAGTCAAGAACGCTGCTCAGCCCAACAGGTCAGATGTCTGGGATCAAGATGGTCACAATTATGAAGGCACATACTAAGTCTGAAGTCCATCAAACTCCCCTGAGAACCTCTGGGGTTAGTGCACATTCACAGGACACAGGAGGTGGCGTCAAGTTCCCAAGATGTTTACAACAGCATAAATGCACTTGCCCAAGGAAACTTGACCTTGCAAACATGGATGCACGCATGTCCTTGTACTTTTTGTTTTGTCTGAACTTGCAGCTCATATGGTGGAGGGAGGCTGTCAACATGTAGGGTAGACCTTTCCTCATGGTTCACTGACTTCCTTGACAAATCAGTCTCTGGACACCTTCAGAGACACACAGAACTGCTTCTATGTGTTTCTCAGTGCAGTCAAGTTGTCAACCGTGATCAACCATCAGGGTGTCTAGATACGTCATACTCTGGATTTCAGAACCTTATACTCTTCCTCATTATATCACTTCCATTGGGAAGAATGTCCCACTTTGATGGAGATGAGTAGGGCTGCAGAACAGTGATTAAAGGCTTGAGCTCTGAAACTAGGTTATTGGAGCTCAGTTCCTTGTTTTAACTCATGTGATGAGATTGTGGACTCCTTGTGCAGCCACTTTCCATTTGGATTTTCTTACTTATGAAAAAAGGTATGATTACAAGATTAACCTCATGGCTTTGATTTTGGGCTAAGGCAAAATTAAGCACTTAATGTGAGTTACAGATTCTCCCAATTAACTGCAGTTTTCACAGAAAAGATAAAGGAAGAGTCAGAGGCTATCACACTCCCCTTTCCAGATTATTGCTGGGAGGTATAGAGCAGTAGTTTTTTTTGTACTGTTTTCACATAAACCATTATTATACAGAACCTACCATCATCCTCAGTACCATCCAGTAGATGAAGTCCATTCTTGTCATTGTATTTCATAGATCTTCGAAGCTGTGTCTCATTCATTAAGCTTTCCTTCTCTCTGGCTTTTGCATGTTTACAAACGTGGTGGTTTATCTTATTGTTCTCTACACATCCTTCCCCTTTACCACATAAGGGGATATTTGCAGGTTAGGTCTTATCTTCTAACCTCTAGAAACACAACTTCCTACTGGTGTTAATTTTGACCCAGGAATGCCCTCATTTCCACATTGGCACCTCTGCATTTACCCATGTCTTCCAGGTCAACAAAGAGTCCATCACAGTTGTTCTGAATTAGGTCAGTGGCTACTTTTGACTCTTAATATATATTATCAAAAGCAAAATGGCCTATAAGGTACTTCAAAGACTTACCAGGTATGGATTTCACTGGAACCGAAACTTTATTTTTCTAGAAGATGTAACTGGTACTACTGCCTGTAGCAACTGTATTCCTGCTATATAGGAAGTTGTTCAATTGCTGTCTGTGGGACAGGAATTTCTTTATCCTTTCACATTCTCACCAGATGAAATAGATTTGGAACCTCAAAATTAGAATCTAGGTTTCTGTTTATTTATTCCTCCTTTGCTTTGTCATTCAGCTTCCAGGGACTGCAAAGTTTTGTATTAATAATCTTTTTTTGCTTCTTCCTGTAAAATGTTTGGTTGTATTCCTGCTATATAGGAAGTTGTTCAATTGCTGTCTGTGGGACAGGAATTTCTTTATCCTTTTACATTCTCACCAGATGAAATAGATTTGGAACCTCAAAATTAGAATCTAGGTTTCTGTTTATTTATTCCTCCTTTGTTTCGTCATTCAGCTTCCAGGGACTGCAAAGTTTTGTATTAATAATCTTTTTTTGCTTCTTCCTGTAAAATGTTTGGTAAGTCCCTTTTTATTTTGGCACAAAAATACTCCAAAGAAGTACTGTGCAACAGGATGAGATGAACACACTCCTCTTCGTATCATCTAAGGAGACCAGTTTCAAAAGTAAGAACAATGCACTAACTGATCAAGTACAAAATATTTTTCCTCAGCAAATTTGTTCCATTTTCCACCTAGGACTGAGCCATCATTGCATCAGGAAAATGTTAAATGGCTTTCATACTTGATTTATCTTTCTATCAGAGAGTTCTTACATTTTCTTAGCTTTTGCATGAAGGTTTGACATAAAGTCTTGAGTAGTTCTATTAAACTAAAAATATAATTGAAGCAGAATGACTCATTTTCTTGAGAAGTTTGCATGCATTTTTGGGTGTTTTCAACAATCATTAAAAATCTCTCTCTTAAAGCCATTACTTAAATCTATGTGAAAGCCATTTTTAACAAATTCCAAATTTCATTATAATGTACATATTATATATTCATATACTCACATATAAAACTACACCTGAACTTCTATTTCATTGGAGTCTATTTATGGAGCTAGTTAAAGGTAATTTCTGACCTCTAGTTAAGATATTATAATAACCATCTTAATTTTAAAAATGTAATCATACTTTTGTGAAATATAGTTAGTATATATTTATATATTGTTTAAACATCAAGTCCACTTCAGACATAACTCACAATGTGATTTATACAAAATACAACAAGTAGATTAATTAATGAGTATTAAAAACAGAGATGTATTCTTTAAATGGATAACATTTTCCAAAGAGATCTGAGTGAACCCAATCTATTTAAAACATTTCTTTAGCATGATGTGGTATTATCTATTATTACACATTTAAATTTCAACATTAAATTCATCATAGGTGAATCACTGTTTAATACATATCCTAATAATTTTAATAGTCTCATGGAAACTTAATATATAAAAAAATAGCAGTAACTATTCAATGCATGAATTTGACATATGTGTGTGAGTGAATCCAGAACAGTTGTGACAATGAGGATATACATCATCCTCAAAGGCTTCCTGAAGTCCTTTTATAGTCCCTCCTTCCCACAGCAATATATTCTGGTTCTCAGGCAACCTCCAATTACTTCCAGTGTTTATGGAGTACTTCCCATTTCCTAACATTAAATGTAAATGAAATCAGGTGGCATATTCCTTTTCTGTGGGGCTACATTCAGTCACGAAACTCCTTTAAAATTCAAACACACTGTCTTTTGGCCATTGTCTATACTATTGCTATATGATAAAACTACACTTACACACACACACACACACACACACACACACACACACAGGCACACACACACACACACAGGCACACACACACACATGTATATACGTGTATGTGTCTGTGTGTGTCCTGTTATGATCAAATACTCTGACAAAAGTAACTTAAGACCGAAGGATTTATTTTGTCTCACAGTTCCAAGCTACAGTCTATTATGGTAGGGAAGTAAAGGCAGCAGGAACTTTAAAAGTAGCTCATGTTGCATCCTGCTGAATGGGCTGAGCATAATTTCTTCCTTTTATTCAGCTTTGAACTCCAGTCTATGGAATAGTGTCATTCACAGTGGGTATTCCCATCTTAATTAATCTAAAAAAAAGTTAATATTTCAGAGGCAGGTACAAAAGCTCCTCTCATCAAGGATTCTATATCCCGTGGAGTTTATAATAAATATTAAGCATCATAAGATATAGATTCCTTTCTTTATATAAATATCCCTTTGCTACCTATTCACTTACTACCTACTAATGGACATTCTTTCCAGTTTGAAGGCATTTTTGATCATTGTTTTATAGAACATGTAGTTTTATGCCTTTGGGGAAACAACCAGAAGTATAAAGGCTAAATCAAATATATCTATATATCTACCACGTACAACTCATCCACCATTTCTGCCATTTTGGGGGCTTTACTGGTTTTTACATTAAGCAGGTTCCCATTGTGACTCTAGCCATCAACTGGCATTTAGATTCCAAGAAGACAGGACAACATGCGACTTGTGGATTGATCCAAGAAAATCGGATTGGCTAAATTTTCCTTTTAAAGGTAAAAGTAGTGACATGTAAACTTCCTGGGGTGGTTTGAATAACAATGGCTCCCATAGGCTCATATTTAAATACTTACTAACTGGGAGTGGAACTCATTGATAGGGGTATGCTTTGAGGCTTCAAACTCTCAGGACTGGCCCTGTCTGTCTGTCTGTCTGTCTGTCTGTCTGTCTGTCTGTCTCTTTCTCTCTCTCTTTCCCTCTCTCTTCCTCCCTCCCTCCCTCCCTTCCTTCCTTCCTGCCTTTCTTCTTTCCTTCTTCCTTCCCTCTTTCAGCCTATAGATCAGGATATAGCTCTCAATAACTGCCCCAATGCCATATGTGACAGCATGCTCCTTGCCATGATAATGGACCAAGCCTCTGAAAGTGTATGCAAGCCAATGCTTTCTTTGATAAGAATTGCCTTGGTCAGCAATAGAACAGTGATTAGAACAGGAACTGAGGTTTACAATTTTTTTTTTAAGTTTAAAACTAAATTACAACTGTTTATCCTACAGTAGATCCCCTCTGGACGCATATAGAATCCTATTTCTGCCCACTTCCTTTCTTCTACGTGCAGCATTCTAAAGTGTTATCTCCTGGTTTTGATTTTATTTCCTTAATGACTAATGGTGTGGAGCAACTTTTCATGTGCTTGTCTGACATCCCTTCTGCATTTGCTGAAGGGGCTGTTTGCCTATTCCTTTTAAGGAAGCTAAGTTTTTATTCCCGAGTTCTGGATGCAATTGTTTTATGAGATACGTGATTTACCAATAGATTCTACCTTGGTTTGAGGTTTTCTTTTCTACATCAGATTTCAAAAATAAAATCCAAGTGTTCCACATATTGATGAAGTCAAGCTTAGTTTTTCATTTTATGGGTTGAACAGCTTCTGGTAACACATCTAATAAACTGCCTAAAATCAGAAAGATTTTCTTTTGTATTTTGCTTTAGACCTTTTGTAACTTTAGGCCTCCCATTTAGATCTTTTAAACACTGGAGTTAAATTTTGGATATCAGTTTTTAGAAATGAGAATTATATTGAGGATGACTTCCTGGTACATGGATAGCAGCTTCTTCTAACATCATCGGAAGAAAATAATTTCCCATCAACTTGCTTTTGGGATTGCCTGTCACAGATTAGTTGTCCATGCATATGTGGATATTCCTGACTCCACTGTCGAACTCTGTGTTCTTTGAAGTTAGTGACATTGTGTCTAGATTATTGTAGTGTTTACATAGGTTGAGACATTTTTGCTACTTTCTAATTTAATTCCACACTTCATAGAGAGTATTTATGCATATGCAAACAATTTATATTTGTTGAAATGTTATAGTCATATGGCTGTCAATTTTGCATTATAAAATACTGAAATTACTACTTTATTATACTCTCCTCCCACCTCCAAATACAGAGAAATTAAACAAAACATTTTCTATTGTTTTCATGAAGTTGTAAACAATAGATTTACAGATTATGTGCATTCTTATTTCTGACATATTATAAAAGACATATTGGTGTCATGTGACATACTTTCTAAAAGCTTATTCAACATTCTAAGTTATCTAATTTTTTTTCTCTTTTTTTTAAAATGGTGACTGCCTGCTTTCTCTTTTGGAACACTTGGGTGTTCTCAACATTTCGTGGTATTTTCCAGTGCTTTGTGATCTTTCAGAAATATAATTAATAAGTGTATTACCCAGTTAATAATCTCCTCTGCTCTATAGCAAATAGCTATATGTGGAAATTAATTAAAATTTCAGTACAGGTGATTGAATGCCGGCCTCCACAAATGTTCAGCAAATACTAAACCCTTCAGACCTTTTTGAACTTTAAAAGAAAATAAAATCTCAAGATAGGATTTTGCTAGGTTGTCCGGGAAGGCCTTGAACTTATAATCTTACTATCTCCTAAGCAGTTTGGGTTTTACAGGCCTGTGCCATCCGGGCTAGGTTTTATATGGAAAATTTAACAAAACTTTATTTTTTTAATTGTTTTAATTTTTTTCTTTGTAGATTTCTTGCTATGCTGTCTCCAAACCTTATGAAGTTCAGTATCATTTTATTTCTTCAAGACAGATGACATTAAAGAACACTCATTTTAGATGTCCAGTGGCTTTCTTATTTCAGAGTGGGAATATATTTCCAGAAGAGAAATTTATAGTTCACTCTGACTGAATTAGTTACAATATCAGGAGTCTAACCTCCTAAGAAATTTACAAATCCCAAACAGCACTGATTTAATGGAGATCTTTAAAGAAAAAAATCTGAATATATAGGGAGAGGTTTGAAAAATAAAAATAAAAACCTACCGTGTCCAGGTCTTCTTTTATATACCTGCACTATGGTATTTAAACTAAAATTATAATATGACTCTAAGGTAATATGAGTATCAGATATAAAACTCATCTTTTCTAGCTCATAGCCATGAATCCTTTCTAGTAAAACCACCTTTAACCAGCTATGCATGGCTGTCCTGGTGGTGTCTGTGAATATATATTACTTATAAAATCACAGGTGAAATCTTGAGTTTAATACTGCATTCACCTTCAGAGGGAGAGTGACTTGTGCTAAAAGCCAGAGACTTGCTGCCTCCAGTGTTAACTGAGAAGAAAAAAATATTGTTTTTTCAAAAAGACTCATTGGTTATATGTGTTTCTATTTTTCTAATGTTTTCATTTCACACATTAGGCAAATTTTCCTATGACGTTTGTTCTTTGCAATCACCAAAACATTTTATTATATGGCATCATCTTGTGTTGTTTACATCAAGGTTAATGAATAGATATAACCAGTTCTTTCAGTTGTCTCTTCTTAACCTTATGAGCAGAAAAATTTTTGTCCATGGGTAGTGTGTGTGTGTATGTGTGTGTGTGTGTGTGTGTGTGTATACACACACACATATCTATGTACACACACATATACAGACACACACATATCTATATCTATATCTATATATGGGTACATATAGATACAAACATATATATGTATGATTATGCATATTCATATGTGTATTAGGGTTTTCTAGAGTCACAGAACTTATGGGTAGTCTCTATATAGTAAGGAAATTTGTTGATGCCTTACAGTCTGTAGTCCAAGTCCCCAACAATGGTCAGCAGCAGCTGTGAATGGAAGTTCAAGGATCTAGCAGTAGCTCAGTCCCACAAGGCAAGCAGGTGAAGAAGAGAGAGAGAACCTTTTTTCTAATGTACTTATGTAGGTCTCCAGCAGAAGGTGTGGCCCAGATTAAAGGTGTCTGTCACCACACCTGGATCTGGGACTTGCTTTGTCTCAGATGATCTTGAACTCAGAGATCTCCCTGTCTTAATCTTCTGGGATTCATAGCCACTATGCCTCAAGATCTGCAAGTCAAGATCCAGGTCAGAAACTTGTATCTCCCAGCCTCCAGATTAGGATCACAGGTGAGTCTTCCAATTCTGGATTGTAGTTCATTCCAAATATAATCAAGTTGACAACCAGGAATAGCTACTACAATATGTGAATATTTATACACACTTTGGTCTCATAAAACTAAAATTACAAGAAAATTTTTGGTCATGTTTCTGTAGCTTTAGAGACATTAATGACAAACTTTCATTAGTATGAAAAAAATTCAGTAATTTAAGTACTAATATTCCAGTTTCTAAATTTTTACACACAGACTACACAGATGTATCCATTTATTTATTAAAACACTTAATTCTAGATATGCCTACTCAATTCATAAAATCTATAATCTTTTTATTTCCTTTCTCTCTGATAATATATTCAGTTCTTAGAAAAACTATTTCTCTCCTTCCCCCAGCCACCCCAGATGAGATTCACAAAATCCTAAGCTAGCTGCAAATTCGGTAGCTCGGACTTCTAGCACCCGAATGCCGTGATGCCAGCATCTACCTTTTGCATATATCTCATACATGATTGTCTCATTATCCAGTTTCGGTGATTATCAATACATTCTAACTGACATATTTGCTAGACAGGAGATGCTCAGTCTTTGTTTGTTTGTTTGTTTTTTATGTTTTTTACATCAATGGACTATACTTTACATACAAATCAATCATTCCAAAGCATGTGATAAAGGTCTTTTGTTGTACTCCCTCCATTGGGCTTTCTGTGACTCAGATTATAGACATCAGTGGTCTAAAAGAGCTTGTGTGATGAATTCTTATTTATTATTATATTTTCTTCTCAGGTAATAGTGCCTCCAGCAAGTCTCTGGCTCTTAGTGATGAGATCGAAGTGTGACTTTTTCTTTGAAGGTAAATGCATTATTCAACTCAAGATTTCATCTGTGTTTTTAGAAGTAATTATAATATTCTAGAAATTAAAAATAACTAAATTGTTTATTATTCATATCTTTCTCGTTGCTTACTTCATTACAGTATACAGACTTCTTTGTTATTAAAAAAAAAAAATCTATCACGGCCTTGTTGAAGAAGTTGGCACGGGCTGTTTTCCTTGTATCCTTGTGGTGGTTTTGCTCAGGGACACACATTGTTGGAGCCTATTCTTCATGCTGACGGTTCTGTGCTGCAGGCTGCAGTTTCTAAGTCTTTGTTTCACTAGGACCTCTCCCTCATCCTCCTTTCTGTGCTTTTTCTGTGCAGCATCTATCACCACATGACTGACATTATTTCCTCATTTTTGCTAATTTGTTTTACTGAGTTTAATGTTTCCATGTCTCAAACTGTATCTAGCACACAAGATTTATGTAAAATGATTGGTTGGGTGTTGGGTAAACAAAATGAACATAAAACAGTTCCTCCTTTTGAATGGATGAAGGTACCTACTTACAAAAAAAAACAAATAAAAAAGATGCAATGGAATCTTTTAATCAGAACTATCTCCAAATTCCTTGAAAAATCATCACCATGGGGGGAAAAATAATTTGAAGTCAGAAAGGAAGCAAAGGCAAGAGCAGGGAGTAGGGGAAAGGTGTGGCATATCCGGTGTCACTCACTGTTTATAGAGGCATCGGTTCCAGGATGGGAATAAAAAAAACACTCGTATGGCCTTCTCTATCTTGTATTTCCTTTTTATAGGGACTCACCTCCTCATACCAGCATACTGTTAATCAGAGCTTCAGCACATGAATTGGGGGTGGGGGGTTGTGGACACATTCAGTGTGACCTCCAAGGTTCCATAAAAAAGGCAGTCCAGCCCCTGGAGAGGAGGGAGGGCTTCCATGCATGGGGAATTCCAGAAACAGATGGGTGCCTTCGAACTTGGGGCCCAAGAGAAATTTGATAAATCTTCTAGCACCTGGGCTCCTTTCCCCAGACATTCTTACCCAGCAGCTGCTGTCTGTCATCCTGCCTTCCCCCTCTCAGCTGACAGAGCTCAGTGACAAGCACAGGCTCTTTCCACTGACAGTGTTTGGGCACACAGACTCGCAGTGCTTCTCCACATTTCGTCCAGGAGGCTCTCAGGAAACTCTTGGGAAGAGTGTTAAACCTGTCAATCTTAGAGGCCTACTTCACACACACTAAATTGAAACCTTCACACACGCTAAATTGAAACCTCTATTGGGGCTCAGTATCCCAGGCAAATCCACCAGAACAAAATTCAAAAGATATTGTGAGTTTTACACAATTTACTGTGTTGCTATATTGTAGTTTTAATCACAATGGTCTTCCTTTCCTCCATTCTTTTTTTTTTAACCTTTACTTCCTTTCTTTATCTGTCTTTTTGTTTCTTCACCTCCCCTTCCCCCCAGAAACTGGAGTTCTAAATCGGGAGTTTAAAATTGTGCCTGTGTGTTTTACTAAAACAATAGATTAGTATGCTGTTACAGTGTCCTCAGTAGTTGTCAATATAGAAAAGTGCATGTTCTGTAGCAGCTTGCAGTGATGCTGAGCAGTTGGTGGGAGGAAAGCAAACCCCACAGAGATGGAAGTTACAGGTCATAGGATCTCTGGGAAACATGGGGCAGTTTTCTACTTAAAGGATGCTGCTGTCACCAGTACTCAAGAGGCTAACATGCTGTGGGGAAAAATTAACAAACATTTGGCATTATCCAGCTTCTCTATTTTCTTTCCCCTTTTTATTTTTGAATGGGTAGAAGTTTTAAGGCAGGAAAAACCCTTACCAGAGGAAGCAGTCTCTCACTCTCTGCTTTGCAAGACTTCTACTTGCTGTGTGCCTAAGCCTCAGAATGGTAAGATCAGTTGCTTAAAAGGGTCATTTTGCCCCATTCCCCATAGGTCTAGGAGAACTAAGCAAGTAATACTTTTCAGAAAATTGAGTTTGGGAAAGCAGTCGAGTCAGTTCATACATCACACAGAGCCATCTGAATATGAGAATTCCTAGATATTGTGTGTGATTCTAAAACAGATCATCTGCTTGACAGGCCCTCAAATTTTATATTATTGCAAAACGTCCTTACTGCACAAAGGCTTTTGATGTATGGGTTCATCCAGGCCTGTTAAGCATAATTTGGAAAATAGGACAAGGCAGAAACAGAGGCAATATCTTCTGCTCCTTTTTCTTTTGACCCAGAAAGAAATAGAAGTCGAAGTGATCTGGCAATGTGAGGGAGATTTACTTTACTCTGTCACCCTGCGTTTGTGGCCTCAATCCCACTTATTAAATGCAGCCCCTGCAGCCTGCCTGAAGGCTGTCAGCTCAGAGTTTATTCAAGAAGGTTCATCATAAGGAACCACAGACCATGCATATGGTTAATCCTAAATGCCAGGCAAGCTATAATTACACAGCTGGGGTCAAGAGACAAATGCTTATAGAGCGTCTGTGACCCAGATGTCCCAGGTCCCCAAGTCATTGATGTTTCACTGACTCCTGGCAAGGCCTTCACTTCCCATTTCTCTGGGCTGATTTGGTCTCTAGCCAATGTGTCCTGTGTGTTGGTCTTTGGGGAATCTTCCTAAGTAATTATTTGTATTACTGGCTTCGTCTGTGTCATATACTGAATTCCTAAGGTCCTTCCAAGCCTCTTAGACTCTCTGAAAAGTCTAGTGCTTA
Source organism: Tokudaia tokunoshimensis (assembly GCA_036184795.1). NCBI lineage: Eukaryota > Metazoa > Chordata > Mammalia > Rodentia > Muridae > Tokudaia > Tokudaia tokunoshimensis. Next base: position 37,904,596 of record BTHU01000015.1, on the reverse strand, counting down.
CAAATTTACTTTAAGGGGGTGGCACTTTCGAATTTGTTAGAAATTCACATTTCAGACTTCAATCCAGATCTATCAGATTAAGGAAAACAACAAAGCAAAACAACAGCATCAACGAAGGAAGGCAAAACAAGAACAAAAGCCTTTGAAAGTCAGGATGGGCTACCGACTCCGTGTTTTGTCAAAGCTCCATCTACATCTTTAGGACACTATTTCTCACGACTTTGTAACAACTGACTTTTCTGAATATCCCTATTAAGTTCTCTGCTGATAAGCATGACCAGGCATGCTCTCTGTATTTTTTTACTTCATCGTACTTCTGTCTGTAGATCTTGCATTGTTGCTGAAGGGTTACCCCAAATGTTACCAGTCCCTGAATAATCTTTCTACCACTGCACTTTGATACTTGGGATCAAGGGAAATAATTACTGTGTGTGTGTGTGTGTGTGTGTGTGTGTGTGTGTGTTTGTGTGTGTGTGTATTTGTGTGTATAGATGCTATCTTATCCTTTTTCAACAACAAAAATATATCTACACAGCCAAATGTTGAAAAAAATCCCTTGCTTGTAAACCACTGGCTTACCCAGTCATGCTGTCTGCAACATAACCCACAACCACCATTAATTCTTATGCTTTCTCTGTATGAAGAATTAAAAAAAATGGGTCAGTATGTAAAGAGTCCTCTATAAAAATGGAGAAGCAAGATGTGGAAGTACATCTTTTGTGACTTACTTACGCCATCCAATCTTTCACTCAAGTAGAAGTATTTGTTCCCTTTTTCTTATACTATTTGGCATAGATAGAATCCCAAGAGCTCAGTGGGTATCTGTGTGGTATAAGTGAACTATTATTTAATCTCTTGCCAATACATGGCAGAACATGAGAGTGAACAGGGGTCCATCATGGTTAGAAGATGATATCTACTTGAATGGGTGAAGCATTGTGTGTGGATAGTGTGGAAATGTGATAGTTAATTTCATGTGTCAACATGAAGGGTATTTTTGAAAGAGATTACCATTCACACTGTTGAATCTTAGTAAGCAGAAGGTCTTCCATGATGTATGACACTATTTCTAATCAGATGAAGGCCCAAAAAGTACAAAAAGTCTATTGAATTCCAGCAAGAAAGATTTCTCTAGAAGATTCTCAGGAACAAATCTATCAGCAATCCTCGGTCTGATCCACACTGAAGATCTAGGATATACTAACTGCCATAACCACACAAATTCCTTACAGTGAGTATGTATGTAAAGCATTTGCAACTATCAAGCTCTATCTGTCTGGCTATCTATTATCTTTCTATCTTATATTGTTATATCTATCTATCTATCTATCTATCTATCTATCTATCTATCTATCATCTGTCTGTCTGTCTATTTAATAATTTTTCTGGAGAACCTTAATGAACACTTACAAGAAACTGAGAAGGAGAATAGGTTGCTGAAGTTGGCAGAAGGAATAAAGGGGTTTAATATTGAGGGCTCAGGTTATAAAGAGAAGGTGGAATTGAGTTCAAAGGAATATCAGAAAGACAAAGCATTTATCATCCAGACAGTTGATTGACATTAGTCAACTTCATCAGGTAAGAATGCCAGTGATTCTAGCTATCATTTACAGTAATTAGTAAAAAAAAAAAAAAACAACAAAAAAAAACATGGCTATAAATTATTACCAAGATAGTAACCTGGATGCACAAATATTGAATCTTAAATCTCTGAGGAAAAAAACAGATAACGTGCCAAGATAATTTTTTTAATCATATGATACTTGAAATACCATAGTTGTTATAAGAAACCCTATAAATGATAATACAAATAGTGACTTTTATAGATTAAACATAAGTTAAGTAATGGGTCTGGGTTCAATTAGCACATCTTTTCTCACTATATGATGATTTTTCAGTATTTGTCTAACATACTCTCTTTTTTTCATGTGTTTGTATGGTATGTATGTGTTTATGTGAGTGTGTACGTGTTTGTGTGTGTGTTTGTGTGTGTATTGTGTGTGTCTGTGTGTGTATGAGAGAGAGAGAGAAAGAGAGAGAGAGACAGAGAAGAGAGACAAGAGAGACAGTGAACGAGAGCACTAGGCTGACTGGCCAATGAGCTTCAGGGATCCACCTGTCCTATGTTCCCCTCCCCTTAAGCACTTGAGTGACAGAATCCTGCTGTCATAACAGGATTTTACATGGTTAATAAGGATTCAAACTCAGGTCCTTATGCTTGGACAACTGTCAATTTGTCAACTGTACTGAACTATGCCACCAACCAAGGAAACAAGCAACTGAAGCCCAATGTACTCTTTCTTAGAGGACACAGCAATTAGTTGATAACTTCTTTAGTTCTGTATTCAAAATGTCCTTGTGACTTTTAAAATCTCAATCAATAAAGCTCTTTGTAGGTATTAGTGACTTGATTCATCAACCTGACCTTTAAAAACTTGACATAAGCACCTTGAAGAAGGAAAGTTATATTTTGGCTCATATTTTTGGCTCATATATATATGTATATATATACATTATATATACATTATATGTATATATATACACATTATATAGTGACTTATATACATTTATACATTATATATACATTATATGTATATATAATGTATATATAATTTGTATATATATAATTATATATATAATGTATATATAATATGTATATGTATATATATGTATATATAAATGTATAGTGATTATATATATATGTATATATATATACATATATATATGTATATATATATACATATATATATATATATGATTCAGAGAGGCAATATGATGGTCGTAACATGTGGTAAAGGTTGTTGAACATTGTTTACAAGTCAGGAGACAAGAGACAGGGCAATGGAAGGATGGGCCAGGGGAAGTTATATCCTGAAGGACGTAGCTTAAGTGAATCAAAGAACTACATCCTTCAAACGTTTCAACTTCTACTTTGTAACACTTCATAATAAGCTCATCATATTATAAATTCATCAAAATTGATATACTAGAAACCAGCCTGCACAGGTAAGACCATGCCTGCTGCTCAGAGGTTCAAGTCCTGGAAACCTCTGGTGGAAATCCTCAGGTTTCAGTCTCCTGGTTGGGTCCATCCTCTGGCGATTAACATACTAATTAGGTCAGAGCCTAATTATCTTTTCTTCTCTAGAAAGATCCCAGTAAATACACCTTGAGATGCGGTTTACTATGCTTCTAAGCATTTCTCAGTCTAAGCAAGTTGACAATCTAGATCAACCAACACATAGGGCTTTCAAAAATACCAGATCATTTTATTTGGTCTAGGTATTTTTTGCAATTAACTAAATGTATGACTTACTAAGATCATTCTCTGTATGATAGCCCAAAATATAATTAAGGGTGATAGATAAATATAAAACCCAATAATCAATAAATATATTGTGCATAGATGACCTTTTGAGTATATTGGACAACTGACAATATCTTTGCATTGCTTCCTGTCTTTGACAGTACTATCGATAGTGTGTCAAGGAGTATACCTCCTCGACATGAACACGTTGATACTTTCCGTATACTTATCTACCTCCCTCTTTAGTTGAGAAATGTTATAACAGTTACCTTTCCATCACCAAGATATTGGAAGCAAGATGAAAATGGTCCAGATATCCTTCAAAATCTGATTCACAGACCTGGAATGTTTCCAGACATCTGCACTTTATGAAATACATTGGAAATTTCTGATGGAGGTGGAAGAGATACTATGGTTAAAAAATATGAGAATAGTCTAAGTCCTTAACACACTAAAGAGATTATGCAAACTGGAGATGTAGCTTAGTGTTATCAGTCTCTAGCCCTGAAGAACAAAACAAAATAAATTAAAAATATGAAATGCCTCAGACAGACCATTAAGGCTTTGCTATATACTTATTCTAGATTCAGGAAATGACTGCAAACATTGAAGGACTTTTTAATCACCAAATTAGTTATTTCACCCCTCTTTGGAGACCTTTCCTTTTTTTGTTTCAAAGTTCCTCTAGGTTTCGACCATTAGAAGAGACTTAAAACTCGCAAAAGAATCATATCGGTATTTTCCAATTTTCGTTTCCATTATATAATTTGGATGCCATTATAAAATTTAACTGAATTATAAACGAAACAGCAGGTAGTATTTCCAATTTTCAAAGTAAGTGGGAGCCATGTACTTCATTTCTCAACTTGGCACTGTTCCAAGAAGTTTCATATATTGCCATTGCATAAATTTAGCATTCATCAGTTTAATGAGTGGGAGGAAAGTGTCTCAGTATAGAAGCCAGAATGTTTTCTTACAGGAAATGAGGAAGAAGATTCGAGAGGCACTGTGACCCTCTTTAACACAAGGTACAGCCTAAAGAATGAATAATGGGATGGAGCACACTTCCAACAACACAGTAGGAATCAATCCAGGAAAGCATTAGCAAAGTAAAAAGAACCCTAGGGAAGGGCACAAAGGCAGTAAACTGAGAAGACCTGAGAACTGTTTTTTATGCCTATACAAATGTGAGTGACCCAGAGATATGGAGTGATTATAAATACTCAAAAGCAAAATAATTAGTTCCCAGGGGCTTAAGATGGTTGGTTGTAATAGGAAAGAGTAAACTTCAGATTAGAGAAACAATGAAAAGAATCTATGTATTAGTTAACTCAAGCTTACTCTAAGCAACAAAACTTTCTTTTCTAAGAGGTAGGGAAGCTGGAAGTCCATGGACAAGGGGCCCTTAGGGTTTCTTCCTAGGTTTTTCTCTTCTTTGCTGTGGACAGTAATCTTTTAATGTTTCTCTGTGGGATTTTCCCCCAGTACATGTCGGATCAGAGCTACGGTTTTTTTTTTCTTCTCATAAAGGTGCTTATGGGAATTACCGTCCACTCAAATAACCTCAAATTAATCCAATAATTCCTTTAAAAAGTGTATTTCCAGGGGATGGAGGGTTGACTCGGTGAATAAGAAAGCTTGTTGAGCAAACAAGGATCTGAGTTCAAAACTTTCACCAGCATCTGCATGAAAACCTGAACATGGTCAAATGGCCCTTCAATGCTGTAGGGGACAGAGATCAGATGATCAGTGGGGCTTGTTAGCCAACAGTATAGCTCCAGTTTCAGTAAATATCAGAATATCTGATTTCTTTCTCTGGTTTCCAAGTGTCCACTGACACACCCATCTTCATACACACATGTGCATATAAAACACACACACACACCAAAGTGAAATCATAAATTTAATATTTCTATTTCAAAGTAGGATTACCTTTTAAGATACCAGGGTTGAAATTCCAGCATGTAGATCTGAGAGAGGGCCATAAACCATCTGTCATAAATTGATTTTTCTATTATCATCAAAATATGCAGAAGCTATGTAAATGCAGTGAGAAACACAGCTGTGTAATGCACACTGCCGCTTTAACGTCAGAATACATGTCAGAATCACTCCAGTTGCAGCTTCCTTCCATTCCATCCCGCTCTCATCATATGGCCTGAAAGAAGGATTGGTACCATGGTAGTTTGGTTTCCATAGACAGGCACGCCACTGCAAAGAGAACACACAGAGCTTAATGTGTTGCAGCCAAGCATTAGACAGCCTGGCGATGCTGGAAGATTAATTTCTTGCCAACAAACTTACAGAGGTTTCAGGATGACTGGTCTTATGGGTCATGATAGAAATTCGTGGCCATGTATAGTGTGCTCTCCACAGACAATAGAGAGTGGAAGAAAAAGGGTACATGATGCCATCTGGAATTATGCAAAGAAGCCTGTTGATTGGTTGAATTCCTTGGAAATGCTAGGTAATATGTTAAGGGTGTTAAACACAAATGCGATGTTTAATTAATAATCTTCTAAGATTGACAAGACTTCTTACCACACTCAAAGAGAAGTGATATTCACATTTCTACCTTCCTCAGAGTTACAGAGAATTTTTTTTCATATAGCAGTGATGACATAGAAAAGCCTCACACAATCAACACATACATTTGATGTGCTTGATAACTATACATATCTGTGAAAACATCATTATAATGCCAGTGTTGGCCCACAGATTCTCCATACTCCCTTGGAACCTTTCCTTCCTTCACTCTCTACAACCTATTCAACTAAGATACATGTCCAAGGAATCTCCTACCTGGGCTCTCTCCCTATACATTAGTGTATGTTTTCTGGAACTTTCTAAATTCAGTTTCATTTATTTATTTTTTTTATTTTCTAAGTTTTTTTTTATTTACATTCCAAATGATTTCCCCTTTCCTGTTTCCTCCCTCCCCGAAAGTCCCATAAGCTCCCTTCCCTCCCTCTGTTCCCCATTCAGTTTTATTTCATGTGTTGTTAGTATATAGATTAGCAAACCTTGTTTGTTCTCTGTCTCCCTTGTCTGATACCTAACAAAGACAATTTATTTACTATGCTATCTTGTCTGTATTTCAGAGAGAAGCTTAAATCTGGTCTTTTGTTTGTCCCAGTCAAGATAACTGGGAGCATTTAGCTATCTCTGATACTCAGTGACAGATTGGAACTGGAAGCCAAATGGCTTGTGTTCATTCTGTTACATTGACAAGTGAGGGAACTCTCGAGTAACAAAACCAACAGGAGGAACACACACACACACACACACACACACACACAGAGAGAGAGAGAGAGAGAGAGAGAGAGAGAGAGAGAGAGAGAGAGAGAGAGAGAGAGAGTATTAAATTAGCTTATGTTGAAATAGTAATAATAGTATCTCAGCTGATAGGTTGGGAACCCAGTACCTGCCTAGTCCATGTTACTGGGTGTCTCCATAGTACCTACCAATCCAGTACTGAAAATCTGAATGTTTCCTGGAGAGTCACTGGCCCTTAGTCAATAATGGAAGGCTAGGAATTCTGGTTCTGATTTATCAGTGAAGGAATCTGCAGCAGCAACAATAGGGTAAATCAACTCCTCAGCAGCAGAATGGAAGGCCAAGTAAGGAAAAAACATAAAATTGTCCTGCCATGCCTGCCCCCCCTTCCTCCCTCCCTCTTCTTCTCTTGCTCCTCTAGGCAACTGCCAAAAGATGAAATCTGTATTGACAAAGGTCTTCACACGCTGATTAATTAATCGATTAAGCAATCAGGACACTTCTTCAGTTGAGGCTCCCTACTAATGTGACTCTAATTTTTGGAAAGTTGGCAGTAAAACCACCATCACCAGAACTTGGTAGAGTTGTGGAGCCCAGGATTTCACCCAAGTACTTCATGTCACCTTTCCATGACCTTTGCTCCCCAAATTGGTTCTTAGGATTTTTTACTGTCCTGTATGTAAAGAAGCGTGTCCTCATATTCTCTTTCTATATTTGCATAAGATCATAACTGGTTATAAATTTGATATGATTAATTAATTCAGCAATAGTTTTCTAGGAAATTATGTCATTTTACAGATCTTGTAATGAAGTAATTTGTGTAATGATTTAACAATTTTATGATTTTTATAAGATAACTTTAATCAATAATTCCCCCAAATTATCCTAAAGTGTCCCAAAGAAAACCATGTATCTGACAAACACACACTGACTGCAAAAATATAGAACTAAAGCAGAACTTATTATGTAAACATCAGGAATATTTCCTAAATTCAAATTTTAATCTTTATCTGCTAGACTTAAGAATTTCCATTTAAAGGGTCATTGCCATCGCTGTCATTTCCTGAAGCACAAACAGAACTTCTTTATTTCCCAAAAGTTAAAAAAAAATAAGTTTGCTAAGAATCTTATTATTAGATTTCCACAATCTTCCATAAATCAGTTGTTTTTCTGTGGGTGAATTTCTTTACTTCTATAAAGACTTAAACAAGAGGTCTGTTTAGGTCCAAACTACTATTGGTGGTCTCAGAGGGATCTGGAAAGCTTTGTGGGAGGGCATTACCTTTCTGAGAACATCTTATTGATCACCAAAGAGACTATAGTTGAGATGGGTGTGGTAACCATTGGAGTGCCTTTGGGAGTTACCAAAAACCTTGAAAAGTACATTCTCATTCTTTTTCAGATAGAGTCTTTGAAATGTCTGGTTTGAGGAAAATAACAAAAGGGAAAAAATATTCATGGGTCAAACTACATGGTTAAAGTGTGAGAAGGACCTACTTGGCCCCAGTAAGGTATAGTGTGGGTCGACCTTGTAAAGAGAACTAGAAAGGAGTTCAAATATCTGTTGGCATTTACAATCTTAGGTAATAGCTGAGCATCTTCAAACTTGACTTCAGTAGGAGGATGGACTGAGGAATCTGATGTGATGGAACATTGTAAACTAATAACTTCAACAGAAGTGAGTCATTTTTATTATAAATCATTTCTTTCTCTCACTTTATTTATAGCCATTATATAGAGAATTCATAAGCTATTTATCCCATTTATCTCCACCCAAAAAACCCATTTCTATCTCTACTCTAATACTGATGTGTATCTACATATGTATGACTGCACATGTGTATGTATACCTGTGTCTGTAAGTCTCTGTGTGTTTGTATGTGCTTCTGTGTATATCTCTGCATGTCTGTGTATGCATATGTACATGAGTATGAGTCCATCACACACACACACACACACACACACACACACACACACACACACACACACACACATACACACACACACACACACACACACACACACACACGCACGCACCCCACACATAATCAAAAGATATACTGATAGAATAATAATAGATCTTAACTCCAGGCGGTGCTGGAAAACCTTTTCCATTCATTCCTTTATTCCTATTGGCCTGCGTTTCTTCATGTCTTTATACACCTTCTTCTGCCATTTATAACGTCCTGTCTGCTTCAATTACAGATTTTATGTATCCTTGAAAGCTGACTAAGAACTCCTCCTTTAAGTCAAGATCATTTTTACATTTCTGGTTAATGATACGATTTTCCATTTACTTTCCTACTGGCTTAGGGTCAGTGCAACACAGCTTTATACAGAGTATTTACTGCTTGCTTTTGCTCCACATCTAGGCTATTTGAACCTTCCTCCTGAGAAGGTTGTAAATGTATCAGCCATTGGCCAATAGCACTCAGAAATCCCCTGAACACTTTAAACTCAGCAAGAGCACATAAAGTCTCCAAATCAATTTTTCTTTTTTATTCCTTCTCTAGGTGAATTGTAAACATATCCCAGTAGCCATGAAACCTCTGGGACACACTTGACATCTTCTTTACTTTTACCTCTTGATTCAGGATGGAAATTGGGATTTTTTTTAGCACAGCATGCAAAGTGCTTCATGAGCCAATCTCTGATTCCCTCCACAAATCGTTCTCTACTTCATATTATTGCTATGTACTGCTGTCTAACCGCTCTGCTGTTGAAGGTCAGTCTCCCGTGACTTCTACTGTGCTCTTCAAATTATGCCAGAAGCCTTAAACACCCCGCCCTGTGCCTCTGTGAGGTGTGCTTCAGAGAGCTCTCCTCTGCCTCGTCCTCATTTGTCACTCTCATTTAATGTAAATTAACAACTTGCTTAGAAATTGTAGGTAAATTTAGCTTTCTCCCAATTATGTGTTATTAAAACACCCCATGGGACAGGAGAGATGGCTCAGTGGTCAAGAACATGGGCTGTTTTTGAGGAGGACCCAGGTTCAATTCCAAGCACATGGCAGCTCTCAACTGTCTGTAACTCCAGTTCCAGGGGTTCTGATACCCTCACACCAATGCACCTCAAATAATGTTAAAAAGATTTTTTTTAAAAAAGAGAACACCTTATTTTTTTTTAATAAAATAACTTATATATATATTTTTTCCTATAATTACTTGTCTTAGTTCTCTTTTACCTGATTTAAGTTTCAAGAACCCAGGGATTCTCCAACTCATACCATATTCTAGCAGTAGCAAGCACTGCAGCTTATGTTCACTTTGAGCATTCATTTCTCAAAGAAGGAAGGAATGAGTGAATATCCGGATGTACACAATGCATCTCTTGCTAACCTTTACCCTCTGCTTTCAAGCCCTGGCTCGAATACCCATTTCCCTCTTTTGAACTCCATTTTCTCTGACTGTGAAAAGCACCAGCTGTTGTACTGAATGCTCCTATTGCTTTTATTGGCTGGTTGATGACATCTTGCCACAGAGCAGCTGCCAGTCTCCTTTTAGGCATTCTCCCACTGGTCATCAAGTTATCTTTTACTCCCTCTGCCCACCATGCTTGACATTCAACCCTACTGCCCCTTCCCCCAGAACTTCAGTGGTCGCACTTCTGTTTGGTAGCCTGTGCTTTCTCTGAGTTTTCATGTATCTGGAGATTAAACTACCACTGTTGCCACCTGCTTCTTCAGAGCCTAATACCAATATTGGCATTTAAACAATGGACAATCCAGAACTATAATAATAATTAGTGAACCAACAGACTCCTTGACAGTTGAGACAACTTGGCTAACACCTTCTGAAGGCCCAGGCAGGACAAACAGAGCTTTGGCAGGCTCAGCCCTTCCCCAGTTCCCTCTGTCTTGTTAAACTGTTAGATTATATTCCTAAAGCTAGCCCTCAAGGACTAAGTGATAGTTTGTATGTGGTTGGTCCAGGGAGGTGTGGCCTTGTTGGAGGAGTTATGTCACTGTGGGTGTGGTCTTTAAGACCCTTGACCTAGCTGCCTGGAAGCTAGTCTTACAGGCCTAAAGTGAAGATGGAAACCTCTTAGTCACTCCTGCACCATGCAGACTAGATGATGCCGCCATACTCCCACTTTGATCATACTGAACTGAACCTCTGAACTTGTAAGCCAGCTCCAATTATATGTTATTTTTATAAGAGCTGCCTTGGTCTTGGTGTCTGTTTACAGCAGTAAAACCCTAACTAAGACAGAAGTTGGTACCAGGGACTTGATTATTGCTATGATAGGCCTGAACCATGCTTTTGTTTGTAAGAGTGTGGATTTGGGGACTTTGGATTTGGAAAGCAGTGGAATGCTTTAAATAGAACTTAATGGACTATCCTAGTAGGACTATGGAAGACTATGTTACTTAGAGTGATATAAATTGTGAGGACCTGACCTAAGAGGTTTCAGTGGAGAAGAATTTCAAAATGTGGCCTAGAGACTGGTCTTGTGGTATTTTGGTGAAGAATGTGGCTACTTTTTGCCCTTGTCTGAAGAGTCTGCCTGAGGCTAAGGTGAAGAGACTCAGATTAATTGCATTGACAAAGGAAGTCTCAGAAACACCCATCATAGACTTTGTTCTCTGGTTAAGTCTTATGAAGAGCATTTTAAACAAGTATAGCAAGCTGAGAAAGGAAAAATATAAAATATATGGTTCCAGTATTAAAGGGGCACCAGAAAGTAAAATGGAGCTAAATCCTATGTTCAAGGACAGTAAGTTGAATTAAGGGAGTAGTGACCTTGGGGCAAGATCCCACTCAACTAAGTTTAGGTCCAGGCATGGTAATACTAGCTTTTAATCCCAGGAGGCAAAGACAAGCAGATCTCTGAGTTTAAGGCCAGACTAGAACAGAACAAGTTCTAGGTGAAGAAAAACTTAAATCCAGACACAGTGGACCACACCTTTAATCCCAATGCTTAGGAAAAAGGCATGCAGATCTCTGAGTTCAAAGTCAGTCTACTGAGCAAGTTCCAGGACAACCAAGCTTTTAGGCAGTGATGGTGATTCTGTTCTAAGTTCTTTTACTTTTGAGAATAGTTTTCTCTATTCTAGGTTTTTTGTTATTCCAGATAAATTTGGAAATTGCTCTTTTTAGCTCTATGAAAAATTGAGTTGGAATTTTGATGGGGTTTGCATTGAATCTGTAGATTGCTTTCTGCAAAATGGCCATTTTTACTATATTAATCCTTCCAATCCGTGAGCATGGGAGATCTTTCCATCTTCTGAGATCTTCTTCAATTTCTTTTTTCAAGACTTGAATTTCTTTCATACAGATCTTTCACTTGTTTAATTAGAGTCACCCCGAGGTATTTTATATTATTTGTGACTATTGTAAAGGGACTTGTTTCTCTAATTTCTTTCTCAATCTTGCAAACTGAATCCAAGAACACATCAAAACGATCATCCATCATGATCAAGTAGGCTTCATCCCAGGGATGCAAGGATTGTTCAATATAAGGAAGTCCATCAATGTAATCTACTACTGGCCCAGGAAAAGAGTTTGTCGCAGTGAACAAAGATGAAAAAGGAGTTGGAGATCTGAAGACCGCTTTGACATCAGACATGGAGAAGCTAAGTTTGCAGTTTGCCGGCTGGTTTTCTGTCTTGATTTGATTACAGTTAAGTGATTGGATAGATCTCAGAAGAAACTTTGAACTTTTAACATTGTTGAGACTGCTATAGACTTTGGGTCTTTGGAAGTTGTACTAAATGTACTCTTTTATTATGCTATGGCTAGATATGGCCCCCATAGACTCATATGTTTGAACAAGCCTATGGGAACCTGAGAGTAGAATGTGATGATTTGTATGTGGTTGACCCAGGAAGTGACACTATTTGGAGGTGTGACCTTTTTAGAATAGGTATGTCACTGTGGGTGTGGTCTTGTACAAGACCCTTGTAGTAGCTTCTCAGAAGCTGGTCTTCCCTTAGAGGCCTGCAGATGAGGATGTAGACCTGTCAGCGCCCCTTGTACCATGCAGACTGGATGATGCTGCCATGATCCTGGCTTGAAGATAATGGACTGAACCTCTGAACCTGTAAGCCAGCTCCAATTAAATGTTGTCCTTGTAAGAGTTGCCTAGGTCGTGGTGTCTGTTCACAACAGTAAAACCCTAACTAAGACAGTCTATTCCCTTATTTGGCCACTTCCTCCCCCTGAAGGTGACCACTGAGGTTCAACTACCAAAGTAGTAAAGTAAAGCAATCAAATCACCCTTTTATCTACCCTAATTAACATGCTCAATCAAACAAACCAACTAATCCTAACACAAACTTAAGTTCTCAGATGTTTGATTAGACAGAGTCAATGTTTTGTAGCAACATATAAGAATAATTTTTTCTCTTTATTTTTTAAATATAGGTCAAGGAATACAAAGTAGCAAATCTAGAGATGTAACATACAACATGAAGATTACAGGTAATAAAAGCATACATTGCCAAGGACCAGCCTGGGCATGGAGAAGGGGTTCTGAGGAAGAGGTGTCTGGGAACAGCAAAACAAACGACTCAAAGTTAAATTGTGGGTTACAAGCTGATGGTCTATGTTCTGCTTCAGACAGCTTTCAGGTAGCTCTTTCTGTTCTGCTTGAGATGGCTTTTGAGACAACCCCCTACCGCCCCGTGTGTGTGTTCAGCTAGAGACAGTTTCTTCTTCCTATTTTAAAAACTCTCTTGATAGTTCATCTCTTGCAGATCAAAACACCAGTCTTTTATTTACATATCAATTCAGTCATTACCCCGGATTTTTTTTTGATTATCCCATGAATCAGCATCCCATAAATCCATCCCTTTTAGTCTTAGAAAGATACAGCAAGCACACATGCAGACAATAAGATAGCTGAAATTATATTCCTACCACCCCTGGGACTGGAACTAAACTCCCTCTGTCCCAGGCTGACCTTGAACTCAGGAATCTGCCTGCTTTTGTAAGCATAAACCACAACAAAAGAGTTAGGTGGGTGGGATTTTGCCCTACAATTGTCACTCCCGTAATCAATTTATCTCCTTCCTTAGCATCTTTCCAAGGAGCTGGCTCATAGTGCAGCTGTCTCTGTTCCTCTAGATCTGTGAAGCTCCTCATACAATTAATATTGCATCCTTACATTTTACAAAGTTGAGAAATTATATATTAATTAAACTCATGTTTTTAGAGCTCTTTCCCTCAGCCTTGAAGGCTATCCTGAAGGTCTCAGCATTTTCCATTTTGCTGAGAGATTAGCCAGACACTCACCTCCTGTACTTCTGCTGTTTCTGATTTTCATGGAGTCATTCACCTTGACAGAGACAACATTCCTCAAAGGAGGAACATGAAGTAAAAGACGAATATATTTTTATACAAACAAGCCTTACATCCACAGCAACTATGGACACTCGTGGAAGCCCATGCCCTGCAAGCTGTGTTCCACTGCAGGAACCATGTCCTGCTGTCCCTTACACATGTCCAAACAAGACTCAACAATACCTTTTTATTAAGTGACAAATTTGGCTTGCTATTTTTCTTTTTTAGAAACATAACTATGCATCTGGAGCAATCTGAGCTGCCCTCAGTAGCCTGCAAGCTCAGAGGAACTGACATACTCTTCCCACCTTCATCAGACCTGTGGATACTGAACCATATAGTAAGCTTCCATTCTCCAACCCATCTTCCTTGCTTGCTGAGACCTCTGGAGCATGCTAAGCTGTTCTGAGAAGCCTGCTATCCCAGGGACCACCATTCTCCTGCCATCTCTCCTCCCATCTTCATCAGATTTGGTGAGCCTGAACCATACAGGTAAGTTTCCCTTCCCACACCCGTCTTCCCTGCAGAATCCTATGGGCATGTCAAGCTGCTCTGAACAAGCTGATAGCACAGGTGGACCACCATTCTCTCACCACCTCTCTGCCAATCTTCATCAGTTCTGTGGTTCCTGAACCATAGAGACCTCCAGATCCTGAAACATACTGACTGATCTTGAAACATACAGCCCAAAGATAGCCATAAAAGGCCTGCCAACCAGAACTATTGAGGTTAACTCTGCCTGCTAATACCTACTACAGCACAAATATTTTGAGACCAAAGCTATTCAAATGGCTAAAGGACCTCCAAAGACCACAATCAACAAAAACCAGAGCAATATAACTCTCTCAAAACATAGCTACCCTTATAGGATATTGTAATTCACCAACACATCCCAAGCACAAGAAAATGACCTGAAATCCAATCTTATAAAAATGTTAGAGGCCTTTAAAGAGAAAATGGATAAATCCTTTAATGAAGTATGTGAAAACAAAATCAAACAGGTGGAAGTCTTTAAAGAGGAAACAAACAAATCCCTTAAAGATATACAGGAAAGTACAATTAAACAGTTGAAGGAAATAATAAATAGAACTGTGCAAGACCGGAAAGTGGAAATAGAAAAAATAAAGAAAACACAAACTGAGGGAATCCTGAGATGGAATACCTATGGAAGAGAACAGGAACAATAGATGTAAGCATCACCAACAGAATATAGGAGATGGAAGAGAGAAAAGACATAGAAGGTGCAATAGAAGAAGTTGATACATCAATCAAAGAAAATGTTAAATCTAAAGAATTTCCTGACACAAAACATCCAGGAAATCTGGGATATCACAAAAAGACTTAACCTAAGAATAATAGGAATAGAAGGTGAAGAGTCCCAGCTCTAAGGCCCAGAAAATATTCTCAACAAAATCATTGAAGAAAACTTTCCCAACCCAAATAAAGAGATGCCTATATACATACAAGAAGCTTATAGAGCACCAAATAGACAGGACCAGAAAAGAAAATCCTCCTGCCACATAATAATAAAAACACAAAATCTACAGAACAAAGAAAAAAATATTAAAAGCAACAAGAAGAGCAAATGACATTCAAAGGCATACCTATCAGAATTAACACCTGACTTCTCAATGGAGACTCTAAAAGCTAGAAGGATCTGGACAGATATCTTGCAAGCTCTAAAAAAACCACAGATGTCAACATAACTCAAATCATAACTCTCAATTACCATATATGGAAAAATATATTTCAAAAAAATCCAAATTCAAACAATATCAATTCACAAATCCAGCCTTACACAAAATTTAGAAGGGAAACTCCAACCTAAGGAAGATAACTACATCCAAGAAAACACAATAAATAAGTAATTCCATATGAACAAAAACAGGGAAAGTACACACACACATACACACACACACACACACACACACACCACCAACATTAAAATAATAGGAAATAACAATCACTGGTCCTTAATATCTTTCAACATCAATTGACTCACTTCCCCATTAAAAAGATACAGACTAACAGAATGGACACAAAAACAGGATCAATCATTCTACTACATATAACAAACACACCTCAGCAATAAATATAGCCATTACCTCAAAATTAAGTGCTAGCACAAAGTTTTCCAAGCAAATGGACACGAGAAGAAGCTGGAATAGCCATTCTAATATCTAATAAAACTTTCCACCAAAATTAATCAAAAGACACAGGGAAGAACATTTCAATCTCATCAAAGGAAAAATCTATCAAGGTGATTTCTGAATTCTGAACATCTATGTCCCAAACACAAAGGCATACACATTTGGAAAAAGAAATATTGCTAAATCTAAAATAACATACCAAACTCCACAACTGCACCAAACTCAAGTCCAAGTGGATCAAGGACCTCGACACAGAACTAGATATATTAAATCCATTGAAGAAAAAGTAGGGAATAACCTTGAACATATAAATACAGGAGACAATTTCCTGAACAGATCACCAATGGCTCAGGCTTTAAGATCAATGGGACCTCATTAAATTGTGAAGTTTCTATAAGGCAAAGGACACTGTCAATAGGAAAAAAAATCATCAGCATGGTATGGAAAATAGAAATGAATGATATGTACTCACTTATAAGTAGATATTGATCACAAAATATAGGATATTCACGCTACACTCCACAGACACAAAGGAGCTATACAGGAAGGACAGCACAGCGAGGATGCTTGAATCTCTTAGAAGGGGGAATAAAATAGTCATATTTTTGGCAGATGGAGGGAGGGTGCAAGGTGGAAGAGGTGATTGGGAGGTGGATGGGGGGGTTTCAGTGTCAGGTGAGTGGAGGGAAAGGAAGGTTAACCAGATAGCTACATAAATGAATGGAAATGTGCAACTGAAAGGGTTGGGAGGTAGAGAGCATCTCCATGAAGAGGCAGACTCTTGGAATAAAGGAGGCACCCAAGAGTTGATGAGGGTGTCCTTAACTGTGACTCACAGTACTGGGAATATAGAACCTGAAGAGACCACCTCCTATCATCAGACAGGAATCCAAATAAAGCAATATGGACACCAAAACACCTACAAAACTTTCAACCCCAAATTTATTCTGTCTACAAGAAATGCAGCGACAGGGGATGGAGCAAGAAATACAGAGACTGAGGGAATAGTCAACTAATAACAGGCCTAACTAGGGACCCATACCCTGGGCAATTACCAGTTCCTGACACTATTAATGATATTCTGTGATACTTGCAGATAGGAGTCTAGCATGGCTGTCCTTTTGGAGGGTCCATGCAGCAGCTGGCTCAGACAGATGCAGACACCCATAGCCAAAGAGTAGATGGAGCTTGGGGACACTCATGGAAGAACAGGAGGAAGGACTGTAGTCCTTAAGGGGATAGGAACTCTACAGGAAGACCAACAGAGCCAACTAACCTGGATCCTTGGGTTTTGAGAGACTGAACCACCCACCAAAGAATATACTTGGCTGGACCTAGGATTACCTGCTCATATATAGCATACATGCAGCTTGGTCTTCATGTGAGTACGGAAAGTATGGGCTATACCAAAAGCTGTTGCCTGTGTATGGGATATGTTCTTCTAGCTAGGCTGCCTTGTGTGGTCTCAATGGGAACAGATGGACCAAGCCTCACAGAGACTTGATGTGCCAGGGTGGGAAGGTGCCCAGGAGGACCTCAATCTGCTCAGAGGAGAAGTTGACAGGGAATAGGGGAAAGAATTATGGACGGGGGACAGTGAGCAGGACGCAAAGTGAATAATAATAATAACAACAATAATAAGTCCATTAAAAAGGAAACATAACTATGTCAGAAAATGAGTATATTAATCTGACCAATTATATTAAGCATTTTGCTGCCTAAAATCATCCTGTAGTACATTGGAAATCTCAAAAATATCACACAATAATATTTCATTTTAAAACCCAATTAATTGCCTTTGAAATTTCAAAATTAAAAACTGATAGGGCTAAGCATGTTGACTCTCTCATTATGCACTTAACTCAAATCATATACCTTCAAAATTAAAAATTTCATTTAAATATGAGACATGGAGGAGACCAGGAGAACATGAATCGATCAAGCAAAGCAAAGCTCATATGAGTTCACAGAGACTGAAGCTGCAGCAAGTTTGGGGTTTGCCTGCTTTTGCCTAAGTCCTCTGTGGGTGTTATGGCTGCTGGCTTGGTGTTTTTTGTAAGGCTCCTAACAATGGGTGCAGGGGTGTCTCTGAACCTTTTGCTTCCTCTTGGGACTCTTTTCCTCCTATTGGGTAGCCTTGTCCAGCTTGTATATGAAGACTTTTGCCTTGCCTTACTGATAGGGTTCTGTCTAAGCTACACCCCACAATTACCTGGCAACAGCCAGGTAGACCTGGCCTACTATAAAAGGTGCTCGGCCCCTCCTCTCTCTCTTACTCCTCTTATCGCTCTCTTACCTCTCTCACTCTCAGCTTCTCTCTTGCCCCTCTTGGGCTCTCCTTCCCTCCCCCATCTCTCTATGTGGTCATGGCCGGCCTCTGCTTCTCTACTCTCTCCCTCTCTCTGCCTCCACTATCCCCCTTAACTCCCATCCCATGCCCCAAATAAACTCTCCTCTATACTATGTCAGTGTGTGTTTGGTGCCTTTGGGGAAAGAGGTGCCTTGACATGGGCTGACTGGGGAACCCCCTTCCCCCACACCACTGTACGCCATATTCTCAAGCCTCTTTCTCTTTTTATGATCACAGCACTTACAGTATCTTTTTTTGTCCTGTTTTGCTGTTGTCTTTTTGAGGCCTTTCGTTGTTGTTGGTGTTGTTTTTGGAAAAGGAAGGAGTGGATCTGGGAAAGATGGAGACATACGGGGTTAGAAGGAGTGGAGGGAGGGGAAACTGTGGTTGTGTTGGGATGTATTATATGAGAGAAAAATCTGTTTTCAATAAAAATAGATACAAATTTAAAAAATGAAACATGGTCCTAATAATTTGCTTTTTTCTTGTTTCTCCCATCTTCTCTTCTGTCTCTCAGCGCTCTCTCTCTCTCTCTCTCTCTCTCTCTCTCTCTCTCTCTCTCTCTGCCATCCCCTTTTGTCTATATCTCTGCCATCCCCCTCTGTCTGTACATCTTTCTTCTTTTCTCCCTGGCTCTCCTCATTTGATGGGTCCTGGGAATTAAGCGTAGGGTCTCACATGCTAGGCAAACAGCTCTGCTGTTCAGCTCCGCTCCCAACTCCCTAATTATTTCTTAAACAGAAACTTTTATATTTCCCCAGGCAGTTTTTAAGGCAAGGGTCTTTAAAGTAATCATTAAAACATAAGGAAACACTCTGACAACTCTGTCCACAACTAATAAATAAATTAGTCCCATTTGGTTCAGTATAAACTGGCTAAAACCTGTCTAGGCACCATCAAGGATTTTCATCTTAGGTCTCTGATCTGTGTTTAGCTGAAGAATGAAATTCCCAAAGTGCACAAGTTTTTTTTTTTCTTCTACAAAATCCTGCTCAAATGGTTGTCCCAGAAGGCCAGTACTGTTACTTCATATAAGGCTAGATTTTCAGCCCTTGTACATGTGGCTTAAGTCTTGAATGTGCACAGTTGTCCTGAATTAGTTTGGAATATGTTCGCTTCTTGAAATAATGTTTCCTTAGAGGCATTTTCCTTGCTAACGGAACTGATATTAAGTGGGCCTAGCTATTTGATATTATTAATTGCATTTTAATATAGAGCTAACCTAACTCATAGTTCTCAGGTGATCCTTTAAAAGATCTTACTAAGACTGAAAGTGCTTCCTTCCGCTTTGCACATGTGCTAGGAGCAGAGCCTCTGCCCTGGACACCAACAAACTCAGTTGCAGCTTGATTCCCCAGGTATTCGGACACATTCAGGATCACAAGGGAGACCGCCAAACCCCATCCCAATAACTGGTGGAACTGAGATTCCCTCGGATCTCGGGTTGCAGATATCCTACCCAGCCAGAGAGCCACGTGCTTCTGGTTTGCCCCTGTACCTGGAGTAGAGCAGCAGCTCTGGATCACAACCCACTCAGTCCAGTAGCAGCTCAACCCCTCAGGGGTTCTGCCACAGCTAGGATCACAGAAGGTACAGGCTCCAGTTAGAAACAACAAGGCCAGTTAACACCAGAGATAACAGGATGGAGAGAGTCAAGGGCAAGAACATAAGCAATGAAAACCAATACTACTTGGTAACATCAGAACCCAGTTCTCCCACCACAGCAAGTCCTGGATACCTCAACACACCTGTGAAGCAAGATTCAGATAGAAATTCTCATCTCATGAAGATGATAGAGGACTTTAAGAAGGACATAACTCCCTTAGAGAAACACAGGAGAATACAGGTAAACAAGTAGAAGCCCTTAAACAGGAAAGATATAAATCCCTTAAAGAAATACAGAAAAACAAAATCAAACAGGTGAAGGAATTGAACAAACCATCCAGAATCTAAAAATGGAAGTAGAAACATTGAAGGAAATACAAAGGGAGACAACACTGGAAATGAAAAACCTAGGAAAAGAGATCAGGAGTCATATATGCAAGCGTCACCAACAGAATAGAAGAGATAGAAGAGAGAATCTCAGTGACAGAAGATACCATAGAAAACATCAACACAACACTCAAAGAAAATACAAAAGGCAAAAATGTCCCTAACTCAAAACATTCAAGAAATCCAGGACACAATGAAAAGACCGAACCTGAGAATGATAGGTACAGAAGAGAGTGAAGATTCCCAACTTAAAGGGCAAGCAAATATCTTTAACACAATTATAGAAGAAAAGTTCTCTAACCTAAAGAAAGTGATGACCATAAACATACAAGAAGCCTACAGAACACCAAACAGATGGGGTCAGAAAAGAAATTCCTCTCATCACATACTGATTAAAACACCAAATGCACAGTACAAAGAATATTGAAAGCAGTAAGGTAAAAAAAGTCAAGTAACATATAAGGGCAGACCTATCAGAATTACACCAGACTTTTCAACAAAGACTCTAAAAGCCAGAAGATCTTGAGCAGATGTCATACAGACCCTAAAAGAACAAAAATGCCAGCCTAGGCTAAGATATCTAGCAAAACTCCCAATTACCATAGATGGAGAAACCAAGGTATTCCAAGACAAAACTAAATTTAAAGTGTATCTTCCCACTAATCTAGTCTTACAGAGGATAATAGAAGGAAAAGTCCAACACAATGAGGGAAACTAGACCCAAGAAAAAGCAATTAATCTTTTCACAACAAACCCAAAAGAAGAGAAAAGCACAAACATAATTATAACTCTAACAACAAAAATAACAGGAAGCAACAATCATTGGTCACCTCAAAAAGACATAGGCAAGCAGACTGGATAAGTAAACAGGACACAACATATATGAAACACACCTCAATACAAAGACAAACATTACCTCAAAGTAAAAGGCTGGAAAACTTTTTTCCAAGCAGATGGTCCCAAGGAACAAGCTGCAGTAGTCATTCTAATATCCATTAAAATAGACTTTCAACCAAAAGTTATCAAAAAAGATGGGGAAGGACACTACAACTCATCAAAGGAAAAAAATCCACCAAGATGAAGTCTTAATTCTGAACATCTATGCCCCAAATGCAAGGGCATCCACATTTGTAAAAGAAACAATACTGAAGCTCAAGGCACACATTGAGTCTCATACAAATATAGTAGGAAATTTTAACATGTCACTCTCACCAATGGACAGATCATGGTTAACAAATAAAACAGAGACTCAGTGAAGGACTAAAAGTGCAAGTGGATTTTTAGAATGAGGAAACAGTGCCCACTTTTCCTCATAGTAACCTCTGTTCTTATCTTTTTTCCCCTTATCTAGAGGTAGCTGATAAACTTGCAGCTATAGCATCCTCAGCAAATCCACTTGCAATGTCCCACCCATAAAACATTAAGCAGAAGGTCCAGAAACACCTGTATGAACAGAGCTGGTAATATTTTTTTCACAGTGAGCAGATGTTTGTTTGCCTCAGATATTTTATTCCTTTTTTATACAATTGGAAAAATCATCAAAATAAGTTTCTATATGACTCTTATCCTCAAACATTCTGATATTATTTAAATGATAGCAATCAAAACACAATACATTTAACTATATAATCTGGCACAGCATTAAATTATTGTGTTTGGTAGGCTATACACTAATTATGAATGTGTAATACAACCTGGAATGGACATCTACCTAGCAGCCTTCTGAGACCTAACAAAGTTTGTGTATTAGAAGTAGCAGGCAGTGAAACAGAAGAGACTTATTGGATGGAGCAAGGGTTGTATAGTCTGAATTCTTAAATCTAAAGTTCCGATGTTGAGTTTAGTTTCTGATTAAATAATACTAAATAATGACTCTATCTTCATAAATAGGACTAATATTTCTATAAAGGCATTTCAAGAGATCTTTTTATCCTCCCACTATAGGAAAAGGCATAATAGATTCTAAGTGTGAAGAACACAAAAAATGCACACACATTGAGAGAACCCATTAGATAGAATGTAGTGTGTGGTGTGAGGACTTGGGTTTATGACTACCCTTAGGAGGCGATGGGTCTTGACTGGAAGGGACGGAGGGTCTTTTCAGTGCTTGTAATTTCTTGTTTCTAGATCTAGGCTCTGTTTTACTGGGAATAGTCACAGTGAAAATTATTAAGCTTAACACTTTCTGTGTGTTTTATCTCAATAAAGTTTTTACTTAAAGTCTAAAAAAAAAAGAACAGGACCCCACTAAACACAAAATCTGCGGGTCCCTATTGATTTCTTATCACCCCCCAAACTGTGAGTAAATACATTTCTATCATTTTTAAGTTTCCTGTTCCAAGGTATTTTAGGGCTACTACAGAAAGTGACAGAGACACTGGGCTAACTGTCCAAGATATGGTGGACCTTTTGACTTATATTGTTAGGGAAGTGAGAGAACTTTGAGTCAGAAGATCTTGACATCACCAGAGCAGGTGAATGTTCCCAAAAGTTAGAATCCTCGTGTTCAATATGGATTCTTTGTTATGCTGCTGTGAAGCGTCCGAAACAATTTTTTGGGCTCTGGAAACCTTGTGAAAACATTTGATGAGAATGATCATTTAAAGTCAATCGATGGTAAGTTGGGGAGTGCCAGCATGGAATTAATAGCTGTTCTTCACCTTCAATATCCAGTAAGATCTCAGCGTTTTCAACTCACTTAAATGGTTGTGCACCTGGTTGGAAAGTGAATGATCCTGGGATCCCTCACAAGATGCACATAATAAAAGGTTGAGTAGTGAGAGCAAGAATTCAAGGTTAAGGAGTGTACACACTATTGACCTATCACAATGACAGAAGACAAAATTTTAGTATATAATGACATAACAGGAGCTATTATTTCTCCCAGAAGACAGGGTCAAAGAATGGAATTAAATGGTCATGTGCTATAATAGGGACTGTTTAGATCAAATGCAGAGAAAAGTTCAACACAACAAACATTTAAACGAGTATTTTCTGGAGAATTTGAGAAGTAGGACTACTTTTCAAGCTTTCAGTCTGTAAGGGAAATTAAAGTCTTCAACACACACTAAAATGGCTCTGGGTGTTTTAAAAGAAAAGGCATACTTCTTTTAATTTTATTTTGCTTCCAATGGTAGGTAGAGAGAAGGAGAGAATCTGGCACAAAGGAAATTGTTTTTCTTAATTGACTTTTAAAATACATTCATTTCTCATACAATACATCCCGGCCACAGTTTCCTTCCTCTGTTCCTTCTAGCTTTTCCCTACATATCCTCTCCCCCAGATCCAATCTTCCTCTGTTTCCAATTACAAAAGTTCAGGCCTCCAAAAGACAACAGCCAAATCAACAAAACAGGAATCAGTAAGACAAGACAAAATCCCTCATCTAGAAACTAGGCAAGGTAATCCAATAGGAAGAGTCCCAGGAGAAAGCAAAAATGTCAGAGAAGCAAATGCTTCCAACTGTTAGGAGTCCCACAATAACACCAAGTTAACATCTATAATATAAACACTGAGGGCTTGGTGCAGCCCAATTCACCCAGGCCCTGTGCTTACTACTTCAGTCTCTGTGAGCTCATTTGAGTCCTGGTTAGTTGATTCAGTGGCCATATTCTCTTGGTGTCCCCCATCTCCTCTGACTCCTGCAAACTCTCCTTCCTATCTTCTGTAGGGTTCCCAAATTTCTGAGGGGAGGGACTCTATGAAGCCCTCTAATTTAGACTCTGTGTAATATCTGACAGTGTGTCTCTGATAAACTAAATTCTTAGGAACTTTCTCTCCAGATGATTTATATCAGAACCTGACTAATGATTGCAGAATTCACAAGTGTAGGTTTTGACATTGCAAAGCAGAAGTCAGTAAGTTAAAAATAGAAATTAGTACCACTGTCTAGTGAAGATATGTAACAATGAACTATGAATTTTGAATATGGAACTTACAGTTTCCTGTGTCTCCTGATCTGATTGGATAGGCTGCTTTCATCCATTGGTGATTGACATGCATCTGTGTGTAGTGTGGTTATAAAAGCAGGATTTTTCTATTTCCTATGATGTACTCTAACTTTGGACATTTAATAGGCTAGAGGAAATTTTTAACTTTGGCTTCTCTTAAGCCTCTTTCTTGCTGTAGGGCCAGAGGCATTGGATGTTGTATATTCCTGGAATTTGGGACCTGTCAGAAGTTCTGCCCTGCACAGGTGGTTTTCTCCTCTGTGAGACTCAAGGTTTTCTTGACTACTTTTACTTCCAAAGAAGAGGGTATGCAATGGCTGTGGGGAACAAAGTCCCGAAAAGCATCCTGCATATACTTCTGAGGTAGAAAGGATCATTATTAAGAAAAAGAAAACAACCCAAAGTGAACAGAAGAAGGAGAAAAAGAGAGTCCCCAAAATGATCTTCCCATAGACGAGTCTGCTCATCTGCCTCTAGAGAGTCATGAATTCTGACTGATTCTGTCTGCTAATGACAACAGTAAAGAACAGAATCCAACGCTGAATTTTAGGGAATGATAGCTCAGAATTTACTTCTACAAACAATAGCAGAGGTTAGACATACTCTTCCTCCTTTTTTTTTTCTGAGACATGGCTTTATTTTGAAGAACACTCTACTTTCTTTTTTACTTGCCAATCTTCCAAATACTTTTTTCTAAAGGTTTTACTGTACTATATACCTTCGTAGGGTCTCTGTGGTGGAAAAACAGTCTATGGATGTCAGGAAGAAGAAAAAGAAAAATGAATCCAGGAAATTTCTCAGAATATTTTAAGTCCTGTTTTAATGGTACCATTAAAAACCAACAATGTGCTAAGTTCTGTAAATAAGGCACACAAGGATTTCTCATAGATGAATAAGATAATATAAAAAAGAAAAGGAATTGGTAACACTTACAGAAAAATAAGTAAATTTATACTTAGGAGAAATCTTTATAAAGTAGTTTAGAATTTTAGCACTAAGTGGAATCAAATTATGAAAAACCCCCTCAGGCTCTATTTGTATAGAATTATAGATTCTGAATAGAAGGAGATCTCAGAGGGCACTTGGTCCAATGATCATGTGATGTTTAAATGCCCTTATATCATCCAAAGTAATTATAAAATCATAGATTGAAATTTTTCATTTGGGGTTAAGTCCACTCAATTTTTAACAGTTCTATTTCTTAGGAATAGTTTTTTAGAAATTATTTTAAAAATGCCTTTCTTATAATTCAATTCATTGGCCTTTACTCTGCCCTCTGGAAGCATACAAAGTAAGTTAATTTCTTTGACACTGGAAGTCTTACAATTAATTGTGGAGTCCTGTTTGACACTAACATATTTCTCAAAAATTGGATGCTTAGCTAGATGGCCTCCAAATGAAGAGATTTATCATGATGACTTGCTTAGTAATACCTCGTAATTAATGCTTAGGAAATTGGATGTAGTTTATTATTCTTTTTGCATATTAGTACATCAGTGTAAAATGGATTATGATGGATGTTCTGAATTACCATTGACTTACTCCCAGGAGACAGAACAGATGTATCTGAAGCCAGAGATGTACCAGCATATTTCTAAGGTGAACTCTTGAAAGCATAAACATATTTTTGTCAACTAATTAGAAGGTATATCAGTTCCAGTGTACAATGGACTATAAGAAGAGAAAAAGTACTAAATTGTTACATTCAAAAATATGAACAAAAGGAGTCAGGGAGCTGCTAATGAGGGGCTCTGACAGTGGAGGCAAGTGTGAGCAGATTCATCAGGGTGCATGGTGTGAACCTTACTTCTATATTCCCTTAAACACAAACTAGTCTGCTAAGCAAACCCAAATAAGTTCTTGGAATGGATTTTCAGGGTCGAACTGTTTGTAAAATGATCTGTGGTTTACAGATCACACCAGAGAAACTTGTGTTTAGTAACAATCGGAACATTAAGATCCCTTAATTCCCTGCTTTTTAAACACAATTTGAAACACAATTTTTTATTTTTAATCCTCTTCTTCTTACTTCTTCCATAATGTTTACAGTATTATAATGGATTAGTCATTACAACAGATTTCTGCTGTGATCATACACTGGAGATCCAGTATGCTGCAGGATGGGAAGAGAGGGAAAAGGGAGAATTGTATTTAGAATTTTGTAACTTTAGATTCTTTCAGTGCCTGTAATCCAGGGCACCATATTTGCTCTCTCAGCACACTTAGCAGATCAAAGAAATACCAGAATACAACCACATTTAGGAAAAGCGTTTGTCATTGTCTTACTATCAATTGGTTACAAGTTAACTTATCCTGTGAATTGTTCTTTTTATAAAAATTAAGCTATTTATCTCCGGTGTCTAATATCCATCACAGAAGACACTTATCTAGCCAGCTTCAGGTTCAGATCAATACATTCTTACTTAGGCTTTATTTATTTATTTTTTTGATGGGTTTATGTAGACTGCCTCACTACTTGAACTCTTCATAATATTAGTGAGATAAAAATGCAATTTCTTGTCCTGTAGTTGAGTGATAGCTTGGAAAATACATTCTGATCACTATAATTAGGTTGAAGCACTATGGCTTTTATTATACTCAGGAGATAACTTGATCATTTTCCAGAAGGGTTGCTTGTCTTATTAATATCCTTTCCAGATACCATCTTTTAGATGCCTCAGCTTACCTGTTTCTATTGATTTTATTAGGCTGTCTTTCAAATGATGATGTCTTTGATTTCATCTTGCCACTAAATAAAATACATGATTACATAGTCTTTCTGAGAAATCCAGTAAGAGTCAACAAACTGCAACAAAACCCTAGATGGTTAGTGGGTAATTCATGAAGTAAATGACATTTACAAGTTAGACAAATTAGACATATCATTCAATCCTCTTAAGGCTTCATCAAAGATTAATGTAATTATTCACTATGAGTTGCATATTAAAGATCATAGAGTCCTTTGCCATATAGCATTACCATCAAGTCT
Source organism: Tokudaia tokunoshimensis (assembly GCA_036184795.1). NCBI lineage: Eukaryota > Metazoa > Chordata > Mammalia > Rodentia > Muridae > Tokudaia > Tokudaia tokunoshimensis. The sequence continues at coordinate 37,877,298 of BTHU01000015.1, read as the reverse complement.
CACAGCATAGGTAGATGATGACATTTAGTGACTTGTAACCTTTAGATTAGAACAGTGGTTCTTTACATGTGGTTTACATGGGGGCAGCATTAGCACCTTCTGGGAGTGTCATGGAAATACAATACTATCATGTTACTCACCAGGAATGCGGAGTCAGTGCTGCTAAGTTTCTGTTTTTATTTTCTATATATCAAGATGCTTTTCTGCACCATATGGTTTGAAAGTCTCTTGGGGATCGGGATAGATGGACGTTGCCTACTGAGTTGCATTCCCAGGATTCATTCACTACCTGCTTTCCCCAGTTCTGTCCATTCTCTGGAAATGCCCACCCTCATGTGCTTTAAGCTATGCTTTACCACACAGTACGCTGCCTTCTGACTCAGATGCATTTGTTAGATTTTGTTATTTCACCCATTATTTTGCCAAATACAGTGATTGGTATATGAAAAGTGCAGATGGCCAAATAAATCCCAAACTGTAATGATTAATACTTAAAATGTAATCACTTTTTCTGTATTCTATGCTTATATGTACACACATACAGAGACACACACACAGTCATTCTTCACATTTCTTTCTACTTGACATTGAATACTATAGAATCTACCTTCTTTTAAATCTATTTAACTTTATTTTAATTTTTGAGAGTTTCACACATGATATATAGCCCCCAGGCTATATATCTTTGAAACAAGATGTAGAACTCTTAGTTCCTCCAGTGGCATGCATCCCTGGAAGCTGCCATGCTTCCCACTTTGATGATAATGGACTGAACTTCTGAACCTATAAGCCAGCTCCTATTAAATGTTGTCTATTATAAGAATAGCCTTGATCATGGTGTCTCTTGAATGAATTAAATGCAAACTCTAAGACTAATGAAGAATCCAGATGAAGGGAGAAAGGAGAAAGGGAGGAGGAGAAAGAGAAAGAGAAAGCATTTTTTTTTTACCTAGGCTTGATTGATATAAAGTTGAGGTTTTACATTCAAAAGCAGAAATAGCACTCAGCCTTCCACCCCATCCCCCAGCAGTAAGTACCCTTAGGATAAAAGTGAAGAGACACTGGTAAGTCAGAATTTACACTAGGAACTTGGTGTGGAGCTCCCTTCTCTGCAATATTTTATTTACCAATGTTTCTCTACTAAATATCTTCTGATTGAAGTAATAAGCAGGAATTTGTCTTAGTCCATTTGTGCCAATGTAACAAAAGCTAAATAGATTACAAACAACAGAAATATGTTTTTTCATAGTTGTACAGCTTGGAAAGTTCAGCATCAGGGTCACAGCAAATTCTGTATTTTCTGACATTTCCCTTTTTGGAGTTTAGAAAGGGCTTTAGTGGAAAGTTGCTGCAATCCTCCTGCCATGCAGTCCTTAGCTTGCATTTATAAGGTAGTATAAATCCATATCTACTGAGGACTCTGCCTTCATGATCTAATAATGCATTTAAAGCTATACTTTCTTTTTTTATTATTATTTTCTAAGTTTTTTTATTTACATTCCAAATGATTTCCCCTTTCCTGTTTCCTCCCTCTCCGAAAGTCCCATAAACCCCCTTCCCTCCCTCTTTTCCCCATTCAACCCCCTCTCACTTCTCTATCCTGGTATTTCCCTATATCCAGTCTTTCCAGGACCAGGAGTCTCTCCTTCCATCTTCTTGGAAATCTATTGATATGTGAATTGTGTCTTGGGTATTCTGAGATTCTGGGTTAATATCCCCTTATCAGTGACTGCATACCATAATATCATGATGCTTCAAGTTTTGCTTCCAAATATGAAATTTAGGGGTAACATAAACATTTGATATCTGGCAGAATGTTTCCTACATTCAAAATAAAATTTGAATCGTACAATAATTTCTTCACCAATTGATTGCAGATAATCATGTCCTAAAGAAAAATATATCTTTTGTTGATTATGTGTAGAGGGCCTAGTTATTATTGGAAGATAGAATGTTTCCATGACAACCAGTGGTAAAAGGTATTTAAAGTATCTAACAAAGTAATCCTCGAATGAAATCCTTTCAAAATGAAAGCAGCTTTCCTGAGTCAATGACTGTTTTAGTAGTCCATTAATGATGGTTCAAGAATGAGGAGATTCTGAATGGATTTGGTGCTCTAAGTGATCTGTAGAGCTCTAAATTCCTCAAAACATCCTTGAATGTCTAAAAAAAAATCTAAATGATGTCTGTGACAGTGGAAGATGTTAGAATTAAAAAAAACTTTGTCATTTTTCAAGTGTAATGTGAGAGTCAAAGATGGCTTCTGTAGCCTAGCACAGAGTTTTATCTTCCTTATAACCTGCTAAGAAAATCATACAGAAGTTTCATTAGTGCAAAATATACCAATACAATATTCAAATTATACACCTCCAATGGTTTTAAACATAACTTGAAGAAGCAAATTCTTAGCCATTGAAAATATACTGATTTTCTATACTTCAGGAAACTCCTCTCAAAATCTGATAATCTAGATAAGATAAATTTTTTTGGTATTAAAGACATTGAATCTTTAAAGACACTGGAGCCAGGTTCTTTTGGCTGGCTGATCAGCGTTACTAAAGTGTACAAGTCTCTTTTGGCTGTGTCTGTCCTTGGAAGTTCTCTCAGACTCCTATCATTGTTGGTAAGACTCCCCAAGTCATAGGCTATGGGCAGTATTATGTTGTGAGACTTTCTCCTTGCATATCTGTCAAGTTGTTTCTCATATAAAGTTTACTATGTTACTGCCTTCACTTGCTTGTCACCTTCCTTTTTTCTTGAAAAGAAAAAAATCAGGTAAGATCCTGTTGCTGAAGACAGTGCACACACTTCAGATAGAATTTGGAGAAACTGAGCTGGAATCAACATGGAAGCCTTCTTCCTCTCTATGCAAGATGCCAGGTAAGAAACCCAGTCAATAGTCCTACCCAATGGCAAAGCTTATCAACCACAACAATGACCAACTCACAAGATATCCTAAAGGATACAATACTGGCACTTGTATTTTAGGGGTAACCAACAGCAATCAAATTGTTCTGAAGGCTTGCTTAATAAGGAATTAATGAATGGTACTACAAACCTAGCCAACTACCCATAGTAGATTAGGTCATGGAATCTAGAAGAAAATGTACCATTGACACTTTCCTAAACCAGTATTCTAACTGCATTCTAAACACTTACGTTATACACACAGATAACTAGTATAGTTCTCACCCCTCATTAAAATCTTACAGTACATGGAGATTGCTACAGAAAGTCCCAATCAGTTAAATTCAGAAACAACTAACCTTGAAGTATTCAACCTCAATTAATAGATTTATAGGTGTAGAAAAATTGTAGTACCAAGAGGACAAGGAGAGCTGCGATAACATGTTCATATATGATGGAGAAATATCAGCAATATGGTCAACTAAACAAGATCATCCTAATGACAACACAAGTTCTTATGTCAACATTGATATGGGAAATTGCATGAGGCTCCATTACTAGATGAGGAGTTAGGCAATTAGTGGCTGCAGAAAAAAAAATCACTATTCTCAAGGAGAAAGCTCCCTGACATGTTATCAAAAACCAAGGAGTCAGTTCTCAACATATGTATATGTGAGCAAAACTAAATGGACTCATATATATATATATATATGTGTGTGTGTAGGTACATATACACACACATATATATGCCATATTTATGTAGAATAAAGAAGTCAATAATTTGAAAACTAATTAAGGAAACAGTGGTAGCAGATGGAGGCAGAGGAATAGGGGTAGAAACTATGTAAATATAAGGCTTATGTATAAAATTCTCAAAAAAAATCCCCAAATTTAAAAATATTAAATGTATAAATAAAAATAGAATTGCTTATGAGAAAACAAAATAAAACAAAAGAACATTTCTGCCCTGGGAACCTGCAGCTCAAGCTGCCGGCCAGTGAAACAGGATAACTTCCTCTACTGAGCCACCAATCCACCCACAAAATGTTCAACCCAAAATTCGTTGTGTCTAAAAGAAATGCAGGGATGGAGCAGACACTAAGGGAAAGGTCCACCAATAACCGGTCCTACTGAAACCCATCCCATGGGCAAGCACCAGTCCTTGACAGTATTAATGATACTCTGTTATGCTTGCAGACAGGAGCCTAGCACAACTGTCCTCTGAGAGGCTCTATCTAGCAGTTGACTGGAACAGACGCAGATACCCACACCCAAACGTTGGACAGAGGTCAGGGACTCTTATGCTCAAGTTGAAGCCTTGTGTTTTATAGAACAGATGTGTAGGTGAAGAAATTGGTTCTTGGTTATGTTTACAGCATTTGAGACTGTGTTTTCTTGTTCATTTTGCATTTTAAAATCTTTTATAAGGAGTGCAGTGCTCCTTACACAAATACAAAGGGAAGATGAGCTGGCAGTTCAAGCCCCTCCTCAGTTACAGTGCTGAAATAATGAACAGTGACAGACCAACAAACAAAACAAAACAAAACAACAACAACAACAAAGTGTTGGAAAAAGGATTGAAAGCCCTGAAGGGAACCTCACAGGAAAACCAACAGAACCAACTAATCTGGATCCCAGGGAGCTCTCAGATGTCAACTTTTATCACTGTTATTTAAAACAGTAAAGTTTAGGACTAGTGTGATGGCTCAGCAAATAAACATAGTTTGTCACTAAGCCTAATTATTTGAGTTCAATACCCAGTATCCACTTGATAGAAGGAAATGATAAACTCCTGCAAGTTATCTATATACACACACACACACACACACACACACACACACTCACACACACACACTCACACACACACACTCACACACACACACACTCACAAACACACATACACACACACACACACTCACACACACACACTCACACAGACACACTCACACACACACACTCACACACACACACTCACACACACACTCACACACACACACACTCACACACACACACTCACACACACACACTCACACACACACACTCACACACACACACTCACACACACACACACTCACAAACACACATACACACACACACATACACACACACATACACACACACACACACACTCACACACACACACTCACACACACACACACTCACAAACACACATACACACACACATACACACACATACACACACACACATACACACACACACACACTCACACTCACACACACACACACACTCACACACACTCACACACACACACATTCACACACACACACACTACATACACACACACACACTCACACACACACACTCACACACACACACACTCACAAACACACATACACACACACATACACACACACACACACTCACACACACTCACTCACACACACACACACACTCACACACACACACACTCACACACACACACACACTACATGAGATAAAATAGGAAAGGTTTATTTTTTAGCCCTAACATTTGACAATTGCACATTGTCCTGTGTGCATCATGGATATTTGAATATGGAGGCAAATTGAACTCAACAACAAAAAAATTGCCTTTCGGGTCTCTTTGGAGAATCTCTGTAGCCTGTAAGTAACACCTTCTTGTTTTCCTCACAATGCATTTACCATGCTAGTTACCATGCCCCTAGGCAAGCCTAAAACCATGAAGTACAGTCCTGTAATGAGCAATCAGGTCAGGACCTAAGTGATGACACAATAATATCTATTCAGGAATTCTGACAAACTTTTTTTTAAAGGAATTATTATTTTGTGGAGTGACTGAAAAATTCCCTTTTCTTGTTTTCCTAAGGATTTTCTTGGGAAAGTTTTCTTCCATTTTGTTTCCTCCCTATTGCTTTGGGCAGACATGCCAAGAATAATAAATTCAATGTGGATCTGTGGTCTTACTCAGTAGAGACAAAGGAAAAGTTTCCATTGGGAAGAGTTCAAGGGCTTTTGGAAGATGATTCCACAATGTACTTTGTTCCATGATGAAGAACATTACATAAAATTTAATTCTATTTCATCTTTTCTGAAGTTTTCCAAGGATGGTGAAATTAGAATATGTGGAAATAGAATGACTTGGAGAGAAATGTGGCCTCCATCTTCCACTTTGTAAGAGCTCAAGCAGAAAAGGGTATATTAGAACCTGGCTTTGTACAAAGCATTGTGAAATGCTACCCAGGCCACCTCGGTTATTTCAAAGGGCAGTGGATCTCTTTTCTCCCATCTGACATCCAGATGGACAGGAAGGGCTACACAGAAGACATGGTAAATGAGTTGTTTTATGGTCTGTTTCCTAGCCTGCTGGGGTAGTGATGAAATTCTAAAATATATGATGCTTTTGCAGGCTGACAGCATTAAATAATAATGTTTATTTACTAATAGTACAGTTGTCTAACATCCTATAACTTCACATTGTCTTTAATTAGTGAGTTCACTAGTGCATTTGAGGTTTGTTGTATATGTAAAACACAAGCAGTTCAGCTTGATGCAGAACTTCTTGTGAACTTCATAGAATCTAAGAAATTTAAAAAACAAAAAACCCTCCAAAGGTGATTGCTATAGTAAAAGAACAATCTTTACTGAGTAAGTAGAACGAAGGTAATACCAGATGTGTGTTTCCACAACTAAGAAAACAATGCCATAGGAAAGAAAAGCTAAATAAGGGGTGGTTCCAGCAAATGATACCCTTTTCCAGCAGATCCTGAGAACAATGGCTTACCGATGCTAAAGTGACCATTTTTTTTTTTGATGAAAGTGTTCACCAAATGGAATCACACAGCTCCAAGACTTTCCATGCCTGCCACCTGCTTTTAAGACTGATGCCATCTTATCTTAGAAACTCAGCTCGATCCCATTTTATTAATGCTTGCTCACAACAATCCCACAAAACAGAAAAACTTACTAAATCTAGTTTAAGACATAGAATGCAAACCAGAAGAGAGGGTCTCACATGCTCAAGGTAACAAAAACAACATTTAAACTCTAAAGTGAATTGAGACCTATTTCCCAACCAGTGATCTTACCTACATCACGTTGTTTATGCAATTCTCTGTGACTCAGTGTTTTGATAAGCTGAACTAATGTTAGATCATATATAATTATACTAACTGGGCAAAACTTCACAAAAGCATATCTGTTCCTCTGGGGATGATGAGTAGGTGTCATTATCTATTTAGCTAATTACTAAGCAGCAACTCCAAGTGAATCAAATGCTGAGTGGCATATTTTGAAGTTGGTACTTTTAAATTCTGTAGAACACTTTTCATTTCTCACTACCACATGTTAACTGACACGAGAATGAAAGTAGTTGCCAAAACAGTTTGTAGGAGACTGAAAAGTATTGTTCTGATGAAAACAAAGCCTGAAATGAACATTGGAGAAAGTCAGTGTGATGCTCCATCCAATAAGTAAAAAGGACTTTTAGTTAGTTCTTTTATCAGTAGACCCAGAATAAGTACTGTAGTCTACATGAAGTTATAAGATTTGTTCCTTTCTAGATTTGAATTTTGCAGAAGTTGCATATTTCATACGGAAGACTAGAGTATTTGATCCTTCACTTATGCTAAGTCCACATGCATAAGTACACCGAGGAGCCTGATTCCTTGGATATTCCCAATCATCAAATAATGTGTGTGGACACATTGGTATAGATGGTAAGTATTCAGAAACCTGTGATTATGCAGCCAGCTGAATCACAATGAGGAGACATGAAATCCAACCATTTTGTGGTAGCTTGAGTTCAATGACAAAAGTCATTAAACTTGTAGTGATAAGTAGTGACTCATTCAGTAAAGTTTTTGCCATCACAGATGTAAAACCCACCCTTCAGTTCATGATGGATATATATATATATAATGGTGCATGAATAAATATTTTACAGTCATAAATGGAATTAAATACTGACAGTTGGTAAGTGCTTTTAGAATGTGAAAGACATCCCTAAGCCTATTTAAATATATCTAAATTAATAAAACCTAAGCTTAATTCAATGAACCTTAAGCCTAAATGAGTATGTTTTATATTCTCTTAGAGAAATTAACAAGGTTTATTTTAGGTATCATAAGGTGGTAGAGTAAAAGAAACAGTAGACGCAAAATCTGTGTTTAGTTGAGATTTTAATTATCCTCATGCTTTTCTCATCTATAACATGGTGATAACCATTATGACAGAACTGCAAAAATAATAAATATATAAGAGCTATGCAAATGCAAAATGCAATTATAGTAATAAAATTCACTGGTAGTGATTCATATATTAATGTGTAGTCAACATAATTATCTGTTACAGTTTGCTTTTATTATTTTCTTTGTGTTATAATTACATTGAATGTACTATTTTCAAAAATATTCTCCAGATGAGGCAAATAGTAGTAGTAATTGATGCTTTTATATCTTTATGTTGTAAAATTATTGTATAAAAAATAAATTGTGTATTGGTTATAGGCATTCAATTATAGTTTGCATATGTTATTGTGGAACTGCAACATAATAAGAAATTAACAAATACAGGTCTGGGTGTTTGTCTAGCATGCTTGAGACCATGATTCCTTCTCTAGCAGGCTCTGTGCATAGTGATGCATACCTATAATAACAACCACCATGCTGTCACCAAATAACAATACTCTGGGAGCTCTCAGATCAAATGTTAGGACAGTGGCATGTCTCAAAAGGCACACTGACTTTGTCCCTGTCCCAATTCACTGTATCTCTCATCAAATTGCTCCTGAAATATTCTTTATGAAAAATGGGAACAGCAAGCAAAGTGCTTATCTAAGGTCTATAGACCACTCCAGTGAGGCATTAGAGTAGAGGAGGGAATTCTGGGAACTTCACATGGGTAGTCAACATGGATAAAAGGTAAGAGAAACTCAGAAGTCCAATCCATACACCAGGTATCTGATATAGGACAGACTTCTCACACTTGAGCTTTTTACCTACAGGGTCTTAAATAATTGAACTCATTAATATCAAGTTGAATTAAATTGTGGACACAGGGGAAATCTGAGAATTTCTTGGTGTCTGCAAATGTTGGTGATTAAAAGAATTTTAAGATTCTTACAGTTTTTTTTCTCCATGTATGTGGAGGGACAGTGGGCTGTTATAAACACAGGATGCTAGCAAACTCCTGCAAACTACTGGTTTTCTATGGAGTTAAAATGACCATCGACTCAGGAAAACTTGCATTTCTCCTACGTGTCATAGTCTATTGCTGTGGGAATCTGGCTCTGATGTTTAGTAAATGGCTCACAATAAGTGTTTTTAAATTTCCAAATTAGAAATAAGAGTTTCTGATTGATGGAGCCCTGCTATGCAGTCATGTGATTTATGGGTCATGTCACTTATTCATATATCTGGAAGTGACTGATTTATTCATCTACAGAGTTGCTTCCAAGTCATGCAACTGCTTTGTGAACTTGACTGATTTAGAATCTCAGGAGAGGATGAATAGCTTACGCACTTGATTTATAAGATGTATTACTGACTTATAATTCCTCCAGTGGAGGCAGGAGCCAGCACTTTATACCTGGGGGCATAAATATCCATTTTATTAATAAAATAAGATTGATTTATTCTGCTTGTTTGTATACATAGAGTTTAAGTTTAAGCTGTAGCCATCTTCCTGGTTCCCAAATGGGTTCCTTCTCAAAGGTATAGATTATCTGATTACAGATTAGTAGGGAAATTTTTATTGAATACTGTGCTGTGCTCTCTGACCTAGATGAATTCTTTTCTTTATTTTCCTTTTAGGGTCAAATACATAAGGTCCCTCTTGCCATACTCACCACTCCCTGTTTGCTGTTTTCATCTGGTTTTTCTCATTGTTTTATTTTGTTCAAAATCATAACTATTGACTTAGGGCTGTAGTTGTCACTTTGGGGATCAAATATTTAGTCTTGTTGTGGCCTTGTGAGTACTACTGCTAGGTGCAAGGCCATCTTGTGGGAGTTGGTACCAGTGAGGGAAGGCACGGGGTCACTTGAAACTGTTCTTTGGTATTCTGTCAGGACAGTGACCAAGCTTGTAAGCAGGGCAAAATAACATTTCCTTTCAAGTCTTTGATGGCCTTGACATGTCTGTTCTCATTTGTTCTTAACTTCTGAGTCTTATCGGTGACTTATAGCACGCATTTCATGGTTGGAGGGAATCTCTGTGGTTTTTCAGGGGTACTCATGATCAACAAGGCCACCCTTTAGAACCCGGAGCTCACTTCATTCTGACACTAGAGAGGATGGTGTTATCTTCTACTATATATTCCCACTGCTTTTTTCCTCTGGGCCCAAAAGTGTAGCAAGGAGGGTTTCACAACTTATAAGTCAAGAAAACCGTCTAAGCTCCAGACAGCTTAGAAGGTTTCTTTTCTTCCACATTTAAGGAAGACCTTTTCTTTTTAATCTTCCACAGCCCCCAGGTTTCAGGTTTGGTGAACTCTTGCAAATAAAGAAATATGAGAGAATCTATAAAAACCAGGATTTCCCCAGACCTGTTTTTTGTTCTGAGAATTTCATCAAAGCTATTTAATGAATACAAAATGAATAGAATTGATTTTTCCAAGATGCTTTCTAAACTTTTTATGAGTTGTGAGTATATATCAGTATAGCATTTCATCTCATACCATTTTATCATAATAAGTGCTAATGCAAAATGGAACTCAAAGATGTAAAAGAATACCTAAAATGTTAAATAGAATCATTAGTCGAAATATTTAATGTAAATATTGCAAAATTTGTATTAAAATTGAAATGTATTCCTTGCTTACCAGAGCAAATAAACATCCTCATAAGACTGACTATGTGAGTTTATAGATCATTATTCTTGCTAGCCCCAACTTAGAAGTAATCAAGTGTCCATAAATAAATTGTGGGAGATCTCCACAAGACAACTGGATTGTGTTGAATAAAACAAATTGAAGTTCGATACATCTGACAACAAGAATGAATTGCACTATCATGTTGGGTAGGAAAGGTAGATCCAGAAAGTATATGTAGTGGTGTGCCACTCATGTGAACTTTCAGAAGGGCTAAAGATGCTCACTGTCTAGGGTTATAGGACAGAGTTCTTAAAAGGAGAAGCGAGATTTTTCTGAGTGATATATATATAATCTGATTAGGATGACGATCACGAAAGGGAACCCATGTGTCACAACTCAGAAAATGCTAATGTGTCTACCACAATGAAATTCAAAATAAAAGAGGCAACGGGTGACCAAAAGAATGATGCTGGTTGCCATAGTTTAACATTTCAAGGATTCAGAGTTAGAAATGCATTATAGAAGAATCTCAGAATACCCTAGACACAATCAGCATATCAATAGATTTCTAAAAAGATGGAAGGAGAGACCCCTGGTCCTGGAAAGACTGGATGTACGGGAACGCCAGGACAGAGTAATGAGAGGGGGTTGAATGGAGAAAAGAGGGAGGGAAGGGGGCTTATGGGACTTTCGGGGAGGGAGGAAACGGGAAAGGGGAAGTGATTTGGAATGTAAATTAAAAAAATAAAATAAAATAAAATTAAAAAAATATAAAAAAAATGCATGATAGAAGAGCAGATGCTAAGGTTGGTGCTAGACATTATTGTAGTAAAAGCATCAAGGAAGTTTAATAGTGACTTGTGGTTTGTACCCAAAGACTCAAGCTGTTTATTTAGTAACTCAAAGAGTAATTTTGTAGGTTTGATTACTTCTGCTTTAAACATTTGTGTCTTTCTCTGTAAAATTAGCTGCTATTGTATTAAAACCGGGGAAGCCCTCCCACAAACAGCTCAGTCACACTTCACACTTTCTAAGAACTATCAGCTCCATAATTCAAGGGATGCCATTCCTAGGAATGATATGATTTTCCTTTAGTTTTCATTTTATTAAAGGCCATTTTAAGTATCCTGAAGTTAAAGACTGCCATTGGTACTTCCTTACTGTGGGACATCTTGAAGTCAAGTGCTGCTGAAGATTTGCTTTAACCTTGACTCTAGCCTCCCTGTGAGAAAGCTGGCCATTTGCAACGTATGCAGGGTGCACCCCGTTAGCTCTTCCAGATGCCAGCTTCGTTCTTTTCATCATTATCAGACTGAAGAGAGAGTCCTCACAAGAATAGTTGTGTGGCTGATTTATTTCATGCCTGTTCAGGGCAGCTTTTACAACAAGAGGAAGATAGGCGTCCTCACTGCACATGATGAGTTTACTTTACAGTCCCTCAGGTTTTCTGATCAATAACTTCATTCTACAAATCATGCTGCAGCTCAATAAATCCTGGGTTGCTAGAACTGCCCTGTGTTTTGGATATCTTTCCTCAAAAATGTGAGAGGAAAGGATGCACTTCTTCAACAGTACAAACTCCTCTAATCTCATCTTGATACATGGGCTTAGAAGTCAATTTCTCCACACATATTTTCCTGTTGCACAAATTTCTGGCATTTTAAGATTTTCTTATTTGTTCTCTGGTTAGTATAATGGAAAATGTTGAATATTTTGTGACTATTTAAGCATATGAGATATGTGAAACATTTATTAAAAGACAAGAGAATAAACATTTTAAGTCTTTTGATCTAATGATCTCTCTTGTCATTCCTTAACGCTCTCACCATACCAAAAATATCAACCATAAACAGAGCTTAAATGAGTGGCTATAATTGGGTTCCAGTAAGCTTTATTCATGCAAATAGATGTTTGCTTCCAATATTATAATTTGCTTGCCCATAAATTTCCCTAATACTTTACTATTACTATAACAAAACAAAACAAAATATTGTACAAAATTGACCTGATCTTAATAATGAATACAATAAGTTCAATAACAGGAATCTAGAATCAGTTTCCTTTTAAGCAACAGATATTTATACTTTAGATTATTTCAGAATATTTAATTTATTTCAGAATCTCTCTCTCTCTCTCTCTCTCTCTCTCTCTCTCTCTCTCTCTCTCTCTCTCTCTCTGTGTGTATAATTATATATATATTTCTTATCTCCCCAGGTCAGTACACTATAAGGAAATATGGTCTACATATTTCTTTAAAATTAGGAATGTGTATATCAGATTAAATGAGTTTGAAGTGTAAAGTGTATTTGAAAAGACTCTTATCAAAAGCTGTGTAATATTAAAAAGGTAAGATGTTATCATGAGTAATTCCTAGAACATGAATTTAATCCTCCAATAGGCCAAATTTAGGAAAGAACTTACTTGACATTGTCACACACAGGAGTGACCTTTCTGGGGTGGTATTTTCTTGATAAAGTATTATGAAAATATATTCCATTCTCTGTAAAATGCAAATTCATTTCAAAGCACATTAAACTTGCATAAATAAATTTCTAATGAAACAGAGTTGTTTGTGGTATTCACTCTGTTCCCTGACAGATTCTCAATGTTTCCATTTCTCTTTGCTTATCTGTTTTTCATAAGGTTTGTGTTATCATTGTGGACAGCCTGGTTTGTCTCTTACAGTGTATCACTTACATCAGTAGAAAAGGGAATTAATGAGCAACTAGCCCACCAATTACTTGCTCAAGTTCTCCTGTAAGGACAGCGCATCAGGAATCACTCACAAACAGCTGTCCCCATAGTCCATCCATTACACTCATGAGTGGTGACAAAGGTGCAATTCCCAGCTAATGTACAAATAGTGTGACTTCTCAATGGTGATGTTTTCACTGTGTGAAAAGTTAGTTTAAAGATCTCTATTACCGTTAAAGGATACAGGATCTCTTAGGACATGGTTCATATGCCTTTTAAAAATCCTGGTTCTCTCTTCCCAGCAGTAGCGAAACCTCTGTTTTTCTTTCTCCACGCAAATCTGCATTAATTTTTGATTTAAAGTGAGATGGCGCATTTTAACCAGACTCGATTCTCAGGAGACTTGGAAGAAGAGCTGCGGATGGCAATGCTATTGGCAAATAAGAACTGTGAAACTGGCTCAAAAGGAAGACAGCCATGCTTAAAACTTTCACTACTTCTCGTTCCAGTCAAAGCAGAAAACACTCAAATGCATGGGTACTTTTCCAAACTGGGTTTTGACACATTCTTTTTCAGTTCTCACTGGATTAAGTACCAGATGAAGCTGAAAATAATTAATAATAAATTTTTTAATTCCCCATTTATGTTGTTGAGGCATGGTTGCTTTTCCTTGACACACATTCAATTTTTCTTAATTACTCCATCAGTCCATTTTTGAGAACTTGGTGTCAGGATTGTATACAATGGTAGGATGGATACAGAAGCTATTGAGTGTGACTCCTAAATACAGAGCTTGGGGACAGGAGACTGCCCACTAACAGTTGTCCCACTTTGATCTCATCCTCACTATGACAGCAGCGTTTAGCCATGAAAGCCAGATGGAACCACACACCATGCTTACCACTTCATGTGTTACCTGTGTTCTCTCATTAGATCTGGAAATTCTACTTTTCCTTTAGAATTGTCAAGGCACATCTCTAGGACCTTCTTCATGACAGTGGTTACCCATAAAAGCAGCTGGGAGAAATTGAAGAAAATAAAAATGTCAGAAGGTTAGAAAATAGACAAGTTGACTTATAAAATCAAATATATATGGTGGTATGACCCAGCAATACCACTCTTAGGTATGTACCTAGATAAATGAAGACAGTTCTCTACTAAAAATCCCAGGCACCTATATGAACAGCAGCATTTATCATGATATTCCCAACTGAAAACAGCCTACATGACCCAGTTGGAGATATAAAATAAACTCTATACAGCTGCAAAATGAAATCTTTCTCACAAACAAAATGAAGCGTCAGCGTTTGGTACTCCCCTAGAAGATGGAAGAATGTTGGATGATAGTGATAAGTGAATGAGTCCTCAAAGTTTCCAGGTTATTTGATTCAATTTGTATGAAATTCCAGAAAAGTCTAACAAGAGAGAACAGATCCTGGGGGGATGGATGAAGGAAACTGACAAGATGTGTGAAATTCCGGACACAGATGTGCTCTGTCTTGATGATTAGTGTTTATGTTTGCAAGAACCACCTGACTATACAGAATCTTATATGTGAAGAAAATACCTTGGCGAGATAGAACAGAAAGGGCTTCAAGGATGCAGACAGAGGAGGATGAGGATGCAGATTTGAATCCATCTGGCAGTTGAGGGAGAAGAAAGCTTTTTCACCCATGGGGTTCTCTATGAATGACTGTAGAGAGACAAGGAAGAGGATATTTCAAACGAAAGTGAGATATCATTCTTATTAAATTGTTAATATACTTTTCTTGCCTAGCCTAAGTGTATGTTTACCAAAGCATGCTTTGTTCCTATTAGCATCTATGTGCTGCCTCTTGCTGTTGGGTTGTGTTCCTCTGGGGAAAAGTCACTATTTTCCCATTAAATGTACCTATTGTTATCACAGCACAAAAACTGCTAGATACTTTGATGAAATTAACAAGATCAGCATCTGGACCAACAAAAGATGCAGGAGCACTTTTACTACCACTTTTATGCTTTCAAAATCTCTTGGATAAACGAAATCCTTCTGGGAGAACACAGCTGAGTAGTCTTTTGTCCTGTTTTGTTCTTTTATTCTGCTAAATAGGAGTAGAAACTGCTGTGCTGTGAATTATCACATTCCTCCAAATTCATATTTTGTTGCTCTCGTCCAGTGGCTTTCAATCTTCCTAATTCTGTGACACTTTCATTCACTTCCTCATGTTGTGATGACGCTCAACCATAAAAGTACTCATTGCTACTATAACAGTAATTTTGCCACTGTTATGAATCATGCTGTAAATACATGGTTTGCAAGATATCTGACCACCAAAGGGATCAGGACCCACAAGTTGAGAACCACTGCTCTAGTCCTTACTATCATAGTATGGAGACATAAGGCCTGAGGTGGCCATTAGTTCATGAGAATAGACCTTAATTGTGGGATTAGTGTCCTCACGAAAGAGCCTTTGCCATTATATTAGGCCATCTATGAAAAACAAACTTTCAACAGACAATGGATGTGTTTGGTATCTTGATTTTTGAGGTATCAACCCTCTAGAATTATGGGCAATAAACCTTTACTATTAGTAAATTAACAAATTTAATACACTTTGTTTCAGTAGCAAACAAAGACCCCACAATAGCCTTTCAAAATATCTCTGCTGAAATACAAGCATGATCCTATGTATGGCTAAGCACGGTGAAATAGTCCTTGCGTGTTTACTCTATAGTCAAACATTGTTCTTCTCTTTTATCCTTTAATATGTTTGTCTTAAGATAAACCAGAATACATTTCTGCATATGATTCAGAGAGAATATATTTTGAAAATCTAGATTTTTTTCTTTCATAGGATCATTTTTTTCTCCACTATTTATTCTTTTCAAACTTAGAAGCTCCCGTTCCTAGACAAGAGAGGTTTGCTTTACTGCTGCCTCCTTCTCTGGAGGTTAGGACACTTCTGCCTCCTCAGGTCCGAAGAGGAAGAGGAAGTGTGTACACTCGGGATGGTGCTGTTTGGACACCTTACCACACCCGGTGAAAATAAGGTCAACAGAATGCAGTGTTTGTTCATGAAGAACTTCCCTGAGGTAAAACACAGCTTCATAAATATATCCAAATTTTCTACAGCCCTATCCTCACCTTTAGCACAGACACAACACACTCAAGGAAAATAATTTTAGCTTACAAGCAAGTTTTTTTTTAAATACATTTAAAGATACACATGAGAGTGTATCTTTGTATAAGTGGTCAACATATTCATTTGTTTACATGTCTCAAACCTAACCTATGTTGATAACATACAAAACATCTTCATATTGTACTAGCATCACTTAAAGAACAACACAACAGTTGTTGGTAAGAACAGGTGTTCAGGCACTAGTGAGTGAGCAGAAGTTATGAAAGCAGCCATCAGATTTCTCTGTAATTGTGCTGTCAGATCTTAGCGTCATCTAGTCCACCTCTGGCAAAGGTCTTGTCACCGATCTCTCTGTTTTCTGTATTACCTTTAGCAAATAAAGTGCATTTTTTACATCATACTACCTTTAAATAAGGAGAAGTTCTTGAAGATAAGTTATAGTGATCAGCAAATACAGGACCAAATAAAGATTCTTTCTTAAAATAATGAAAAAAAATGTGACTTATCTATCAAATTTACATTTTGTGTGTGTAATATATAGCCTAGAAATCAAACAAAAGTAATTTATTGATCCAAAAATTGCTATGAAGTAGTTAACATAATGAATGCTGAAGGAAGGATATACAAGACTCTCTATGTATATGCCAGTGTGTACAGGTGTGCATATTATATGTACAAACATGTGTCTGTATGTGTAGCTATGGAAATAGATTTAAACCAAACTCAGCTAAGCACTTCTTGTCATATTTAGCTCTATAAAACTGGAAGCATTTACACTCCTATGTTTATAATGAAATACCTTTGAAAGGAGAACTTGTGTATTATATTGTAAAAGTTCTGCTAATATATAGCAATTTGCTAGAAATATGTTCATTACCTACTGAGTTAACCATAATGATGAAGGATCAATAAACACCCATACTGATTGTGTTGTTTCCAACTACACCCTGTGGTTCACTGAACAGATGTTTTGTTTTCCTGAATGAGTTAGTATTTATCCAAGTTAATTTTTAAAAAACTGCCCTTTGAGGGCTGGATGGATGGCACAGTGGTTAAGAATGCTTGTTGTTCTTGAAGAGCATGAAAATTTGGTTCTCAGCACCCACGTCAGATGACTCAAAGACCTGTAACTCCAGCTTCAGGGCCTCTGGCACTCTCTCCTGGCCTTATCAGTCATTTGTACTCACTTGTATGTACTCATACACTGACACTAAATCTCATGAAAGAGAAAACTACCCTCTCCTTCTATGATGAGCAGTTAAGTGCTTAAATGGAATAATGCATAAAAAGTTATCACACTACTGCTTTATACTGTAGACACTCAACAAATGTTAGAGTGACTTCTCTGTAAATTATGCAAATTAATTATCTGTGGTCCTCAATCTATTTACAGGAGGAAACAGGCTTCTTGGATGAGAGAAAAGCTTCAGACACTTAAACACTCTAAGATAGAATATTCAAGAAAGCATCAGTCAGTTTGGGGAGGAAATAAAGGATTATTCTACTTTCTTGAGAATTAGTCAGTCTTAGACCTAGTCTGCAGTTATCTACTAGTTGTATAGTATACAGAAAGTTCCAGAGATCATATAGGATACCATATAAACTTTAATTCTTTTAACAATTAGGAGAATAGTGCCTGGGTTTGGTATCTGTATATGAGATGGATCCCCAGGTGGGGCAGTCTCTGGATGGCCTTTCCTTCGGTCTCTGTTCTACACTTTGTCTCCGTATTTCCTCTCTTGAATATTTTGTATCCCCTTCTAAGAAGGACTGAAGCATCCACATTTTGGTCTTCCTTCTTCTTGAGCTTCGTGTGGTCTGTGAATTGTATCTTGGGTATTCCAAACTTTTAGGCTAATATCCACTTATCAGTGAGTATATAACATGTGTGTTCTTTTGTGACTGGGTAACCTCACTCAGGATGATATTTTCTAGTTCCATCCATTTGCCTAAGAATTTCATGAGGTCATTGTTTTTAATAGTGAGTAGTAATTCATTATGTAAATGTATCTTATTTTATGTATCTATCCCTCTGTTGAAGGACATCTGGGTTCTTTCCAGCTTCTGGCTATTATAAATAAGGCTTCTATGAATATAGTAGAACATGTGTCCTTGTTATATGTTGGAGCATCTTTTGGGTATATGCCTAGTAGTGATATAGCTGGGTCCTCAGATAGTACTCTGTCCAATTTTCTGAGGAACCACCAGACTGATTTCCACAGTGCTTATACCAGCTTGTAATCCCATCAACAATGGAGGAGTGTTTCTCTTTCTCCACATCCTCACCAGCATCTGCTGTCACCTGTGTTTTTGATCTTAGCTATTCTGACTGGTGTGAAGTGGAATCTCAGAGTTGTTTTGATTTGTATTTCCCTGATAACTAAGGATGTTGAACATTTCTTTAGGTGTTCCTAAGCTATTCTGTATTCCTCAGTTGAGAATTCTTTGTTTAGATGCCAAGAAGTGCTTGCTGACAGGAGCCTCATATAGCTGTCTCCTGAAAGGCTCTGCCACAGCCTGTCAAATACAGAGGTAGATGCTTGCAGCCAACCATTGGCATGATCACGAGGTCCACAGTGGAGGAGTTAGAGAAAGTACTTAAGGAGGGATTTGCAACCCATAGGAAGAAATACAGTATCAACCAACCAGACCCCACAGAGCTCCCAGGGACTAAACGACAAACCAAAGAGTACACATGGAGAGACACATGGCTCCAGCCACATATGTAGTACAGGACTGCCTTGTTGGGTATCAATGCTAGGAGAGGCCCTTGGTCCTTGGAAGGCTTGATACCCCAGTCTGGGGGAATGCCAGGGTGGGAAGGCAGGAGTTGGTGGGTGGGAGGAAAAGCACCCTCATAGAAGCAGGGGGAGGGAGGATAGGATAGGGGGGTTCCAGAGGGGAAATCAGGAAAGGAGATAACATTTGAAATATAAAAATAAAATATCCAATAAAAAATTAGGAGAATAAAATTGCATTGTATTAATATAGAAACAGACAGGTTGATCACTAGTATTGAACAAAAGACCCAAAGTTAAAACCCACAGACCCAGGGACACTTGAGTTTTGACAAAGTAGCCGAAACCATGTGATGGAAAAGGCAATGCATTTTTAAGAAATGGTGCTGGTCTAACTGTATGTCTACATGTGGAAGAGTAAAAATAGATCCATGTTTCGTATCCTGTGCAAAACTCAAGCCCAATGGATCATAGACTTCTACATAAAACAAGGTACACTAAATCAATTAGAACAGAAAGTGGGGAATAGCCTTAAACTTGTCAGTGTAGGAGACAACTTCCTTAACAGAACACCAATGGCTCAAACACTAAAGCCAACCATTAATAAATGGGACCTCATGAAAATGAAAAGCTTCTGGAAGTCAAAGAAAATTGTCAGTAGGGCAAAACGACAGCCCTATGTGGGAAAAAGATCTCTAGGCCCACATCCAACAGAGGGCTAATATCCAAACTTTATAAAGAACTCCAGAAGACACTGACAAACCAAATAACCCAATTTAAAAATGGGGTACAAAGGTAAACAGAGAATTCTCAACAGAGGAACCTCGATTGACTGAAAAGCACTTAAAGAAATGTTCAAGGAAATACAAATCAAAATGACTCTGAGATTCCACCTTATACCCATTTGAATGGTTAAGATCAAAACTCACTGGACAGTGCATGCTGATGGAGAGCAAGAGAATCACTCTTCCTTTGCTGTTTAAAGTACAAACTCTTACAACCACTCTGGAAATCAATTTGGTGTTTTTTCAGAAGATTGAGAATAGCTCTACCTCAAGACCCAGCTATACCACTCTTGGACATATTTCCAAAAGATGCTCTACCATCTCACTAGGATACTTGCTCAATTAAGTTCATAGCAACTTTATTCATAATAGCCAGAAACTATTATATTTTTTCCAACTGAAAAGAACCTAGATACAGACCCCCTCAACTGAAGAATGGATACAGAAAATGTAGTTCATTAACACAATAGAATATGATCCAGCCAAAAATGAGGACATCATGGATTTTGCAGGCAAATAGATAGAACTAGAAAATATCACCTTGAGTGACATAACCCAGATCCAAAAGGATACATATGGTATATACTAACTTATAAGTGGATATTAGCCATAAACCATGCTATAACCAACATGATTAATCATGCTATAATCAATAAATCCAAAGAAGTCAAGTAACAAGGAGTGTCCAAGGGAGGATGGTTGAATCTTTCTCAGAAGTGGAAATAAAATAAATATCAGCGGTGGATGGAAGGAGGGAACTGGGTGGGAGAGAGGAGCACAGGTTGCAGGTCGCAGGGCAGGGCAGGGCATCAGATGAAGGGAGAACAAGGGAGAGGGAAGGGAAATCAAATGTGGATGGGGACAGGCAATCTCTAGATTGTGCCAGAGACCTAGGTTTAGGGGAGGCTCTAGGGCGGTCTATGGGGAGCTACTGTAGCTGAGATTCCTAGCAGTGGGAAATATGGATTCTAAAGTGGCCACTTCCTGTAGCTAGGAAGTACTCCCACTGTTGAGAGACTAAGGGACTGAACAAGCAATGATTGCCCCAAATTGTCACCCATCCCATGGGCAAGAACCACTCTCTGACGCTATTAATGATACTTTGTTATGCTTGTAGATAGAAGCCTAGCATAACTAAACTCTGAGAGTCTCCAACCAGTAGCCAAAGGAAAGAGATGCAGAGACCTACAGTCAAACATTAGAGTTCAGAGAGTCTTACGGAAGTGTTGGGGAAATCATTGAGGGACCCAAAGAGGATAGGGACCAACAGAGTCAACTAACCTGGTCCCTTATGGGCTCCCAGAGACTGAACCACCAACCAAAGAGCAAATATGGGTTGAACCCTTGCACAAATATAGCAGATGAGCAACTTGGTCTTAATGAGGGTCCCCCAACAACTGGAGGACCTTGGGAAGCAGGGGCCTTCCCAAACTGAATCTGAGCTTAGTGTTCATGCAAACTGTGGGCTTACGTTTTTGGTGTGGTTACTTGAACTTGGTATCAGTGTCTCATAAGAAAATGTTGGACATTAATGAATGTTATACTTTGTCAACAATAAGAGAGATACTTTTTCCTTACTGATTTGTTTTTTCCTGTTATGAAAATTATATGTATAAATCACTTGCATTATCATTTTTGAAGATTTTTCAAATAAACTGTGACATAGTTGACATGAGAAACTGTAAAAGATATTTTCTCAGAGACATCTTTGATATTACAGGTTTCCATGATGAATCAAAAATATGCATTTTTGTTGTAGTAGATAGCATGAGTGTTCTAAAATATTATGGAAATACAATGTGGAATTGTAATTTACTTAGTTTCTTGAGTCTTCCACCACACAGTGAAAATGAAAGAAGTATTGATGATGCTATATTAGGTGATAGGAATCTTGGTTACCCTTGCAAAGTGGAGATTACTTGGTGGAGAACTGAATTACAGTTGTCTCCATTTTCTTAACTGTGTGCTGGAGTAGCACACAGTTTTATACTTCACAGATTTATTGTGAACCTCAAGTTAGAAAATTCCTATAAAAGTACTTTGGAAACTGCAAGAGATGATGGAAATATAAGATAGAGTTATTGATATCCTTTGGGCTCAATTTTGGTACAGCAGCAATTACTTGTAATTAGTTAAAATGAATAAGCAAGGGATTTGGGCTAATTTATGAGTTTGAATGTATCTGTGCTATGTAATTTAAGATTTTGTTTAATGGCAGTATTCAGGGCAGTGCTCTCTCTCTCTCTCTCTCTCTCTCTCTCTCTCTCTCTCTCTCTCTCTCTCTCTCTCTCTCTCTCTCCAAGGAATAATAAAAGCCAACAGCTTTAGATAGCAAAAACTCCTTGCTCCTTGTTGCCTACTTAGCCATTCTGCAAAGACATTTGTTTTGCTCTTTGCCAAACTGTTAGTTCACAGAGTCTTCACTTAGAACTAATTGTTAATTAAAATAGTGGATGTGCATTGACAATGAATTTATTTTCTGTCTTTGACCTCGGCGGGCTATGCAGTTAAGCCCAGCCAATGCAAATTTCTATGGTTTCATCTGAAGTCTTGATCATAAAGTCTTTGCACTTAAAAGTTCTTCCAAAAATTAATGATGACATATCTAATTTTGTGCTTAGTAGATCCACTTGTTACTTTTCTGGTCTTTATAACCAAGAAGATGCTTTTGTTGTCTTTTTAGTGCTTAAAGTTTCCCTCAACTCTACTTTCTTTTAATTAATATTATATAATATTTATGAAGATTTTATTTTTGAAACCAAGAAAACATATTAAAATTAAAGATGGTCAACTTGTAGGCAGCAGCTCTTCTTTTCTTCTTTTTTTCATATCAGTATTATTTTAAGAATAATATAATTTATTCTCCAAATCTATATTCTAGGTAAAATAAGGCCTCATTCATCTTGGGCCAATACTTTGGGAAACTTATAGCCAAGGGGCAGCATACAGTGATGGTCATCACCCTCAGAGTTCCAAAACAGCACAGGGCAGCATTAGTTTTTAGGACACAAGGCCTGCACACAGTGGTCTCTATTATTCTTCTTACAAAGCTATTACAATTTCATTATGGGAACTCTATCCTAAAAGCACTATTTAATTCTAAGCACCTCCCAAAGATTCTGCCTCTAAACAGCAAGTTTCAAATCTCTTCATTCCTTTCAGTGGATATCAAATTCCAATATGTCAAGTCTTTGTAGATAAATACAAACCATCTTCAAATCATAGCATTTTGCCTCCTTTCCCTCATGATTCATAATCTCTTCCATCCTGAGTACTGGCAGTCTTATTTTAATGTAGCATCAATCTAAATTGTGAAGCATAAAATCATATTTGACACTCAATGTGGAAACAAAGGATGTGATATGTAAAATCAAAATGAGTTGTCTGCTCTCAGTATAAAAGGGTGCATGGTATATTCTACACATGGGAAACAGCAAGAAAGAGGCAATGCTGAAGAAAGAAGATGCTCACAGAGGAAGACATGCAAGAGAGGGAAGGGAGAAAAATGTGGTAGACATGGTGCAATGTAGTCATTAAACTTTAGACTTATAAAATTATTAAACAATAGATTAAAATTGTTAACGAATAGATTAAAGATAATATTTAAAATAATAATTATTATGTATATGCATTATCTGCATACTTCCTTAGCAGTCGGAATTTTATTTACGAGGGCCCAAAGATGCGTCTTTAATAGTAACCACACCAGTGATCTGTGAAATGTTTACTTCTAAATCTTGTATGCTCAGTTTACTCTGAACATATGTATCATGTCCTAAGAATTTCTACTTTTAAGTTAATGTTTTGATATCTTTGATAATTTTAGGGTAATTACTAATTTAATTCAAACTGACTATATTTTAAATATAATTTACATGTGTTTATTCTTCTAGATTGTTTGCATGCATTTGCATTCATGAAAAAGCATGTATATAGAGGTCAGAGGACAAATTGCAGATATTGATTCTTTTCCTCTGCCATGTGTATTCTCGGGACCAAACTCAGGCCATCAAACCTGTTCAGAAAGTTCATATATTCATTGAGCCATCTCATGAGTTCACTGAGAGCATATTATTGAAATTATCTTAATAAACTGGATTCTACCACTTGATAATGAGTTCATGTGCCTGAATTATATTTTACATTTTGTCTGTTAAATAAATTAAATGGCATTTTTCTTGAGTTAAATAGAATCACTTAAATCATTTTTCTGGAGGAGGGCTCACAATATGTTCTTCTTTCATTATCTATAGGCAGTTAATGCTTGCTGTAGGAAAAAGACATTTTATATGGTATGGTCACTAGCAAAGTATTCATGATTATCCCTCACTTATGATCCTATCCTATACTTCTGTAAGCAACCCTTAATAAAACTCATTGGGTTATAAAATCTTTGAAGTAGAGGGAACCAGGTGAAAAGAGGAAAGAGTGTAGGGGAACAGGAGAGAATAATGGAACAAGAGAAAATAGTGGAGATTGAGTATTATCAAGATATATATGTATTAAGATATATATGTATTAAGATATATATGTATTAATGAAAATGTCACAAACACATTATTATATAATTAAAAGCTTATAAAAGGTCAATCAAGATATTGAATCTTATGACTTTATATTTGTCCTGGAATATTGAGGTGAGGGGTGACTCTAACCTAATGTATCTCTCTGTTCGAGATACCTCTCATGCAGAACAAAGCTCCCTCTTTTATTTTGCATAAACTACTTCCTTAGGAATTGCATAGTACTTATCATAGACCACCTGATCACTCACAGGAATGTGTGTTTATGTTGGTGGTATTTCCACATTTTTGATCATCTTCTTGATTTAGAACTTTGCTTGGGCTTTGATCTTGAGCAAAGATTCTCAGCTCAAAGGACCTGAAAATGTCTTCATGATTTTTCTGTTGCTATGATTAAAAAAATATGACCAAGGCAACTTATAAAACTTATAAAAGAAAACTTTTAATTTGGGGCTCATAGTTTCAGAGGACTACTGTCCATGAACATCATGATAGGGACATGGCCACAAGCAGACAAAGCAATACAGGGAGCTTATATCCTTTTCTACAAGCATGAGACAAAGAAAGCTAACTGGGAATGGGAAGGTGCCGTGGACCACTGTCAGCTTGGGAGAAGATTCTAAGGAGGGTTGTTCGGGAGTGGAAGATGAACACCTCAGAGTCAGTGATGGATGCAAACTGACTGTTCTGTGTTCTGCTTGAGATAGCTCTCTGTTCGAGATACCTCTTGTGCAGACCAAAGACCCCTCTCTTATTTTGCACAAGCTACTTCCTTAGGAATTGCATATTTTTAAGGGCTGTCCTGAAAATCACAGCTTTACCATTTTGCTGAGGAATAGCAGACATATTCTCGATTTTTGGAATCCTGCTGTTTCTGATTATTGTGGAGTTATTAACATTGGCAGGGAGAACCTTTTACAACCGAGGAACACAAAGGAACATGTATACATTATTATACAAACAAGCTTTTGTCTACAGCACCTTTCAGCACTAGAGAAGACCCTTGCCATGCTGGCTCTGCTCCAGGGGTGGGAACCTTGCACACTGTCCCTTCCAAGCCTTACCTGACCTGGCAGGTCAGGATTTTAAACCTCAGAGCACACCATGGTGGCACATCTCCTCCAACAAGGCCACACCTCCTAACACTTCTCAAACAGTTTCATCAACTGAAAAACAAGTATTCAAATATATGAGTCTATGGTGGCCATTCTCTAATAAAACAATACATCCTGATCTTTGCTCCAGTGGCCGGGAAGTTGGGACAGCCAGGTTCTGAGACAGACAGGCATAATGTCGCTCGGGTCTCGGGCTGCTTGTGTGTGTGCGGCTCCCAGGTGCGGGGCTGATCTGCAGTAACCAGCGCGCCAGCTCTGCTGTGGGACTTCTGCCTGGCAGAGGGACCCCGCACTGGGCGGGAGCCTACCAGCTTTCCTTCCACGACCACTGTTCCCGCAGACTGCGCTGAAGAGACAGGTACCCCAAGCTCCCTATCCCCAATATAACATCACTTGGGACACGGCCTGTTGGGGCTTCGGTCTGTGCCCGAGAACGGGTCAGCGCTGTGGTCGTCTGGGTGCCAGATCGGCGGGCCATCGCGTCTACAGGGTGAGCAGCGCCACGGAGAGTGCCCTCCGCCATCTTTGCTCCAGTGACTGGGAAGTTGGGACAGCCAGGTTCTGAGACAGACAGGCATAATATCGCTTGGGTCTCGGGCGGCTTGTGTGTATGTGGCTCCCAAGTGCTGGGCTGATCTGCAGTAACCAGCACGCCAGCTCTGCTGTGGGACTTCTGCCTGGCAGAGGGACGCCCCCTCCCCCCCAGGAGAGACCACACACCCCTGCACAGGGCAGGAGCCTACCAGCCTCCCTTTGGCGACCTCTGCTCCAGGATTCCACTAGGCTGAGCCTTTAGATGTGCAAGGTCTCCCCAATATAAGATCACTTGGGGCAAGGCACATTAGGGCTCCAAAGTCACTCAGGAGCAGGCAGGCCCCAGAAATCGGTGCCAGGGGAATCCTGGTAATCCAGGGGGGGCAGAAATAGCTTTGCAGGCTCACAGGAGATCCAACCAACAGCCAGTGGCAGCAGGACCAACTAACACCAGAGGTATCCAGATGGCAAAAGGCAAACGTAGGAATGTTACTAACAGTAATCAAAGTAATGTGGGACCATCCGAACCCAACTCTCCAACAGCAGCAAGTCCTGGATACCCCACCACACCCGAAAGACAAGATCTGGATTTAAAATCACTTCTCATGATGCTATTAGAGGATCACAAGAAGGACACAAATAAATCTCATAAAGAGTTACAGGAGACCATGAATCAACGGTTAGAAGCCCTTACAAAGGAAACACAAAAATCGCTTAGAGAAATGCGGGAGAACATGGATCAAAAGATGGAGGCACACAAGGAGACAACACAAAAATCGCTTAACGAGATGAATCAACGGGTAGATGCACTCACAAAGGAATCACAAAATTTGCATAAAGAAATGCAGAAGAATATGGGTCAACAGATGGATGCCCATAAGGAGGCAACACAAAAATTGCTTAAAGAAATGAATCAACGGTTAGATGCCCTTACAAAGGAAACACGAGAACTGCTTAAAGAAATGCAGGAGACGATGGATCAACAGATGGAATCCCATGAGGAGCAAACACAAAAATCGCTCAGAGAAATGCAGGAGAACGTGGGTCATCAGGAAGAAATCCTGAAAGAGGTAATGCAAAAATACCTTAAAGAAATACAGGAAAATACAAACAAACAAGTGAAGGATCTCAGCAAATCCATCCAGGAACTAAAAAAGGAGGTAGAAACAACTAAGAAATCACAAAGGGAGACCACTTTGGAGATAGAAAACCTTGGGAAGAAATCAGGAGTCATAGATGCAAACATCAACAATAGAATACAAGAGATGGAAGAAAGAATCTCAGGTGCTGAAGATTCCATAGAAAGCATCGACTCAACAGTCAAAGAAAATGCAAAATGCAAAAAACGTGTAACCCAAAACATCCAGGAAATCCAGGACACAATGAGAAGACCAAACCTAAGGATTATAGGTATAGATGAGAGTGAAGATTTGCAACTTAAAGGGCCAGTAAACATCTTCAACAAAATTATGGAGGAAAACTTCCCTAACTTTAAGAGAGAGATGCCGATGAACGTACAAGAAGCCTACAGAACTCCAAACAGACTGGACCAGAACAGAAATACCTCCCGTCACATAATAATCAAAACACCAAATGTTCTAAACAAAGAAAGAATATTAAAAGCAGTAAGAGAAAAGGGCCAAGTAACATACAAAGGAAGACCTATCCGAATCACATCAGACTTCTCACCAGAGACTATGAAAGCCAGAAGATCCTGGGCAGATCTCATGCAGACACTAAGACAGCACAAATGCCTGCCTAGACTACTATACCCAGCAAAACTCTCAATCACCATAGATGGAGAGACCAAGATATTCCATGATAAAACAAAATTTTCACAATATCTTTCCACAAATCCAGTCCTGCAATGGATAATAGGTGGAAACCTCCAATACAGGGAGAGAAACAACACCCTGGAAAAAATGAGATAATAACCTTCTTGAATCAAACCCAAAAGTAGATAACCACTCAAACATAAAGATAGCGTCAAGAATGGCAGATGGCAATAATCACTATGCCTCAATCTCTCTTAATATCAATGGTCTCAATTCCCCAATTAAAAGACATAGACTAGCAGACTGGATACGTAAACAGGACCCAGCATTTTGCTGCATGCAGGAAACGCACCTCAGTGTCAAAGACAAACACTACCTCAGAGTAAAAGGCTGGAAAACAATTTTACAAGCAAATGGCCCCAAGAAACGAGGTGGAGTAGCCATCCTAATATCAGATAAAATTGATTTTCAACCTAAAGTCATCAAAAAAGACACAGAAGGACACTACATACTGATCAAGGGAAAAATTCACCACGAAGAACTCTCAATTCTGAATATCTATGCTCCAAATGCAAGGGCACCCTCATTCGTAAAAGAAACTTTACTAAAACTCAAAGCACACATCGCACCGCACACAATAATAGTGGGTGACTTCAACACCCCGCTCTCTGAAATGGATCGTTCAGGAAAGCAGAAACTAAACAGGGACACAGTGAATCTAATTGAAGCCTTGGACCAAATGGAACTAACTGATATATATAGAACATTTCATCCTAGAGCTAAAGAATACAACTTCTTCTCAGCTCCTCATGGTACCTTCTCCAAAATTGACCATATAATTGGTCACAAATCAGACCTCAACAGATACAAGAAGATAGAAATAATCCCATGCCTCCTATCAGATCACTATGGAATAAGGGTGGTCTTCAATGGCAACAAAAACAAAAGAAAACCCACGTACACATGGAGGCTGAACAATGCTCTACTCAATGATAACTTGGTCAAGGTGGAAATAAAGAAAGAAATCAAAGACTTTTTGAAAGTTAATGAAAATGAAGGCACAACATACCCTAATTTATGGGACACAATGAAAGCAGTGCTAAGAGGAAAATTCATAGCCCTGAGTGCCGCCAAAAAGAAACGGGAGACAGCATACACTAACAGCTTAATGGCACACTTGAAAGCCCTGGAACAAAAAGAAGCAAATACACCAAAGAGGAGTAGAAGGCAGGAAATCATCAAACTCAGGGCTGAAATCAATCAAGTAGAAACAAATAAAACCATACAAAGAATCAACAAAACGAGGAGTTGGTTCTTTTAGAAAATTAACAAGATAGATAAGCCCTTAGCCAGACTAACCAGAGAGCACAGAGATAGTATCCAAATTAATAAAATCAGAAACGAAAAGGGAGAGATAACAACAGAAACTGAGGAAATTCAAAAAATCATCAGATCCTACTACAAAAACCTGTATTCAACACAACTAGAAAATCTCGAGGAAATGGACAATTTCCTTGACAGATACCAAGTACCAAAATTAAATCAGGATCAAATAGACCATCTAAACCGTCCTATAACCCCTGAAGAAATAAAAGTTGTCATTGGAAGTCTTCCAACCAAAAAAAGCACAGGTCCAGATGGTTTTAGTGCAGAATTCTATCAGACCTTCAAAGAAGACCTAACACCAATACTCTTCAAACTGTTCCACAAAATAGAAACAGAAGGAACACTACCCAACTCGTTCTATGAAGCCACAATTACACTAATACCAAAAGCACACAAAGATCCGAAAAAGAAAGAGAATCTCAGGCCAATCTCTCTTATGAATATCGATGCAAAAATACTCAATAAAATTATTGCCAACCGAATCCAAGAACACATCAAAACGATCATTCACCACGATCAACTAGGCTTCATCCCAGGGATGCAGGGATGGTTCAATATAAGGAAATCCATCAATGTAATCCACTACATAAACAATCTCAAAGAAAAAAACCACATGGTCATCTCATTAGATGCTGAGAAAGCATTTGACAAAATTCAGCATCCTTTCATGCTAAAGGTCTTGGAAAGATCAGGAATTCAAGGCCCATATCTAAACATAGTAAAAGCAATTTACAGCAAACCGGTAGCCAGCATCAATCTAAATGGAGAGAAACTTGAAGCAATCCCACTAAAATCAGGGACTAGACAAGGCTGCCCTCTCTCTCCATATCTTTTCAATATAGTACTTGAAGTTCTAGCTAGAGCAATTAGACAACAAAAAGAGGTCAAAGGGATACAAATTGGAAAGGAAGAAGTCAATCTATCACTATTTGCAGACGATATGATAGTATACATAAGCGACCCAAAGAACTCCACCAGAGAACTCCTACAGCTGATAAACAACTTCAGCAAAGTGGCCGGATATAAAATCAACTCAAGCAAGTCAGTAGCCTTCCTATACTCAAAGGATAAGCAGGCTGAGAAAGAAGTAAGAGAAATAATACCCTTCACGATAGCCACAAACCATATTAAGTATCTTGGCGTGACTCTAACCAAACAAGTGAAAGATCTGTATGACAAGAACTTCAAGTCTCTGAAGAAAGAAATTGAAGAAGACCTCAGAAGATGGAAAAATCTGCCATGCTCATGGATTGGCAGGATTAATATAGTAAAAATGAGCATCTTACCAAAAGTAATACACAGATTCAATGCAATCCCCATCAAAATCCCAACTCAATTCTTCATAGAGTTAGAAAGAGCAATTCAAAAATTCATCTGGAATAACAGAAAACCCAGAATAGCTAAAACTATTCTCAAGAGTAAAAGAACCTCTGGGGGAATCAGTATCCCGGACCTCAAGCTGTACTACAGAGCAATAGTGTTAAAAACTGCATGGTATTGGTACAGTAACAGACATGTAGATCAATGGAACAGAATTGAAGACCCAGAAATGAATCCACACTCCTATGGTCACTTGATCTTTGACAAAGGAGCTAAAACCATCCAGTGGAAAAAAGATAGCCTTTTCAACAAATGGTGCTGGCTCAGCTGGAGGTCAACATGCAGAAGAATGCAAATTGACCCATCCTTATCTCCTTGCACTAAGCTCAATTCTAAGTGGATCAAAGATCTCCACATAAAACCAGACACACTGAAACTAATAGAAGGGAAACTAGGGAAGAACCTTGAACATATGGGCACAGGGGAGAATTTCCTGAACAGAACTCCAATAGCTTATGCTCTAAGATCAAGAATAGACAAATGGGACCTCATTAAATTACAAAATTTTTGCAAGGCAAAAGACACTGTCAAAAAGACAAAGCGGCAACCAACTAACTGGGAAATGATCTTTACCAACCTTACATCCGACAGAGGGCTAATATCCAAGATATACAAAGAACTCAAGAAGTTAAACTCCAGAGAGGCAAGTAACCCTATTAAAAAATGGGGTACAGAACTACACAAAGAGTTCTCACTTGAAGAATATCTAATGGCTGAGAAGCAC
This sequence comes from Tokudaia tokunoshimensis, assembly GCA_036184795.1. Classification (NCBI taxonomy): domain Eukaryota; kingdom Metazoa; phylum Chordata; class Mammalia; order Rodentia; family Muridae; genus Tokudaia; species Tokudaia tokunoshimensis. The sequence continues at coordinate 37,845,844 of BTHU01000015.1, read as the reverse complement.
CTAAAGAGATGTTCATCATCCTTAGTCATTAGGGAAATGCAAATCAAAACAACCCTGAGATTCCATCTCACAGCAGTCAGGATGGCTAAGATCAGAAACACAGGAGACAGCAGTTGTTGGCGAGGATGTGGAGAAAGAGGAACACTCCTCCACTGCTGGTGGAATTGCAGGCTGGTACAACCACTCTGGAAAGCAGTCTGGCGGTTCCTCAGAAAATTGGGCATGACACTCCCGGAGGATCCGGCTATACCACTCCTGGGCATATACCCAGAGACTTTACCTGCATGCAATAAGGACACATGCTCCACTATGTTCATAGCAGCCTTATTTATAATAACCAGAAGCTGGAAAGAACTCAGATGTCCCTCAACGGAGGAATGGATTCAGAAGATGTGGTATATCTACACAATGGAATACTACTGTGCAATTAAAAACAATGAATTCACGAAATTCCTAGGCAAATGGTCAGATCTTGAAAATATCATCCTTAGTGAGGTAACCCATTCACAAAAGAACACACATGGTATGCAGTCGCTGATAAGGGGATATTGACCCAGAATCTCGGAATACCCTAGACACAATCCGCATATCAATAGATTTCTAAAAAGATGGAAGGAGAGACCCCTGGTCCTGGAAAGACTGGATGTAGGGGAACGCCAGGACAGAGTAACGAGAGGGGGTTGAATGGTGAAAAGAGGGAGGGAAGGGGGCTTACGGGACTTTCGGGGAGGGAGGAAACGGGAAAGGGGAAGTGATTTGGAATGTAAATTAAAAAAATAAAATAAAAAAAAACCAATACATCCTTCAGTGTCCCTTTTTATTAATATCATACTCAGATCAATTCCTTATACTCTTAATGAATCATAGTAAAGAACAACTTATAATACTTTAGACATATAAGTGGAGCCATATTTCAACCACCACACTTTCTAATTGAACCTTAATCTCAGGAAACCATTTATTAAACAGTAACAATCGGCTCTAGGCTTTAATACATGAACCTAAAATTCTGTTAAACATGAAAAATACATTATATCAAAAGAAAAGATGATAATTAATGTCAGAAAGTCTTAAATTTCAGATATTATATTAAGAATGAATTAAAGGAACTAATCAATACTGTGAAATTATTTAACACTGGTTAAGCTCTCTAGTCATTTGGATAGATGCCACCCAGAACGGCAACAATGAACAGTTGGCTAATGCTTTAGTTCTTTTAAAACTGTTTTTGTTGGTCTTTGGTTACATAAAGCACTTTAATAAAATTGCCATTGAAGGTTCCACTGGCAGCTGACATCAACTATTCCTGTGGTCATTTTTAAAGCCATCGCTACAACCAAAGCAAAATGGATATCTTTAAAGAGCAGAAATAGAATAAAAGCACATGACAGTAAATGTGGTTTGATATGGCATAGGTCAATTGATTTCCAGAACCAGCAATTAATAGAAATATCTGCATTATTCAAATTCTTAGAATCAAAATGTGTGCTAGGACAGACCCGGAGTCGGTGTGTGTTTTGGGCTCTTTGTCCAAGGCACTCGCGCTCAGAGGCTAAGCTGAATCTGACAGCCAATAGTCACCTAATGAAGTGGGAAGAAGCACAAATAATTGCTTTACTTTTGTTGGACCAAAGCTTCCCAGCAGCCTAGTAACATTCATGCAATATGCTTGTAATTTAAAATTGTTTGTTTCCAGTAAAAGAATGAAGCAGGTTTCAACACCTATAAAACTGTCACACAGGCAAAGATGAGAAAGAATGTTCAGACAAAAACAAAGAAGGAAAGTAATATTTACAAGCTCTAAAATTTGAGAGTGTTCTAGGAGAATGAAAACGCGAGAGACAGCCTTCAGATAGCTGTAAATTGGATGGCATGATTGAACAATTTGAGGGAGATTTAAAATTTTTAAGGGTTTAAAATGCACCAGGCAGCAAGAAAGCAATTAATGGTTACAATACTGAAATATAATACTAAAATGGCTGTGAATTAAAATGTGGGCCAAAACAAATAGAGAAATTTTAGAAGTAAAAAATATAGTTACTGGAAAAACAGTCAGACACACACACACACACACACACACACACACACACACACACACAGAGAGAGAGAGAGAGAGAGAGAGAGAGAGAGAGAGAGAGAGAGAGAGAGAGAGAGAGAGAGATGATTGAGTGCCAGAATAAGCAATGAGTGTCATTTAGGGAACTGAGAGAAAACTAATTATTTAGAAGTAATGATGATTGGCCTACAACATGCATGTGAAAAATTGTGGAAGGGCAAATGATTAAGTAAAAACTAAACTAGATGAAAATTTAAAAGACTCAGAAGCATCAGAGACTAGAGCAAGAGACCTGTAGTCACTTCAAAGTGGAAAATTAAGCAGCATTTATATGCACCTTTAAATGGTTGTTTAATAATAAAAACACTAGGGAAATGTAGTATATGCATGAGTAATAGATTTTACCACTTGGAGAAGTTCTGGGGAAATTACTTAGCTCAAAGCAAATCATATTCCAGAGGCAGGTGTCAGAGTAGAGAGAAATGAGGGGAAAATAAAATGTGATTATGCATTTGATTAAATCACATCATTTTTGCTAAGTTTCTGTTGCTTTCCTTTTGAAAAAGCCAAAACTACAGTTCTAGATATTATATGGAAACAATATAGATTTGATTTGATGTAAGAGGAAGATATACAAATTAGCTTTAAATTGATTGAAAATCCTGAAGACAGTATATATTACTAACAAACAAGTTTGCTGTGTGGAAAGGGGTCCTAACTGAATGATAAATGACAATGACCCATGTCAAGTTCCTTGGCCTTCCCTTTTCTGTTATCCACAAAAATAAATGGTTAAGAAACTGAATATTAATAAAAATAAAGAAAATATAAACATAGAGCAAGTAGGAATTATTGCATGACTTTGTATAGAAAACATTCACGAAACTACTTAAATAATAGGAATGTGATGGTGATGATAATAATAATGCCATACGAAAGTTGTAGGCTTTAAAAATATTTTTACAGCAAAATAAATACAAGGAAGCCATGAGAAGTCAAGGGAAAATAGAAACAAAAATCGCCAGATATAAGCGAAGTTCAGTGTCAGGGTGTGAGGATGAAGTGGCTGTCTGGAGCCTGTGTGAAGCCTTAGTCTCTCTAGGGGACATCACTAAGGTGAGTGAACCCTAAACGGCTCAGACTTCTTCTGTGGCTCAGCGTCGCTGGATTAATCATTGGACAGTATTGTTTTGAGTGGTAGAGGAGTTTAGTTGAAGGATATAAGTATTGTGTCCATGTGGTGGAGATTCTCCTCCTCTGTGTCTGGCCTGATCCCTGCCATGGTGTTCAGCCCTGCCTTGGGTTCACAGACATGGAAAGAGACAGACACGCACTACAAACACTGCCTGGTAGTCCGCGTACAACTTTCCTTCTTTAAACAGTTCCCGTTTGGCATCATTTGCAACAATGTAGTCAGCCATGCTTAGTAACTCACACAACTAGCAGCCCACTTAGCTATGAAAATACAGAATTTGTCAAAATGTGTGCTATTTCCCATTATTTGTACTTATTAGCACAGAATATTGCTGTGAATCCAGGCTTGCGTTAAACTTCTGTTTCCTTTGTCCATGCCTTCTGATCGCAGGGATTATAGGTGTACACCAACATGCCTCACTGAAAATGGAGTTTGCAATATTTATTTTAAATCTTGTTTTTAAGAGGCAGAAACACTGATAAAGAGTAACTAAATATGAAAAAAGACACAAAACAAGAATAAAATGTAATTTATTATCCATGTTAACTGAGAGTTGGCTACACTGTAATAGTTAAAAACACAATTATGGTCAAGCACAGTATGGCAACATGCATATAATTGCAACTGTGTGAGGCTGAGGGCTGAGGTTCAGTACTGTGGGACTATGTAGAAAGAAACTATGAAATAGCATATGAAAGAAACAAAAGTGAAGAAAAGGAACATCCTTAAAAATTAAACTGAAATTATTAAGTCAGACTTAAGGCAAGTTCCCAAAAGCATGGTGACCATTATAATAGCCAAAGTATTCACCAGTATGGAAGAGTTGTGGTTCTCTCTTGTAACGAAAGTATACAAAAATGTGAATTTACTAGATATCATCAGTCAAGGGTGAGACTTTGAAGTATTTTCTGTGATTCCTATTGCCCAATATTATCAACATTATAGATAATAAAAGTAAGCAGTTTACAGCAATATTATCAGGAAGGCAGTTAGAGTTTGAATCATTAAGCTGCGGCTCCCATGATGCCATTTTGTGGCTTTATAAGAAAAATAAATAAGGAGAGACCTGACTTGGTATTTAGACTGTATCTGATATCCCCTGACATACTGTGGAACATCAGGAAGACCCTTACTGGGTGATAATACCACTTCCCATAAATTACCTTGTCTCAGTATTTTTGTTTAGCAACAGAAACACACTAAGACATACTCAGATTCCTTTACAAGGCCAGTGTAACCATAAGAGAAAAATCAGATAAAGACTTTGTGAGACTATCCAGAGACTGCCCTACCTGGGGATCCATCCCATATACAGTCACCAAACACAGACACTCTTATGGATGCCAAGAAGTGCATGCTGACAAGAGCGTGATATAGCTGTCTCCTGAGAGGCTCTGCCAGAGCCTGACAAATACAGATGTGGATGCTCGCAGTCAACCATTAGACAGATCACAAGGGTCTCCAATGGAGGAGTTAGAGAAAGGAATGAAGGAGCTGAAGGGGTTTACAACACTGTAGGAAGAACAACAATATCAACCAACCAGAGATCCCAAGGTCTAAACCACCAAACAAGGAGTACATATGGAAAGACCCATCGCCCCAGCAATATATATATATAAGAGGATGGCCTTGTTGGGCATCAATGGGAGAAGAGGCCCTTGGTCCTGTGAAGGCTCGATGCCCCAGTATAGGGGAATGGAAGGGCAGGGAGGCAGGACTGGGTGGGTGGGTGGGGGTATACCCTCATAGAAGCAGGAGGAGGGGGGATGATATAGGAGGTTTCTGGGGGGGGGATCAGGAAAGGGGATAACATTTGAAATGTAAATAAATGCAATATCCAAAAAATAGACATTGTGAGAAAAGAAAATTTCTAAGATGAATATGAATAAAATAACTTATATTCACTTGTAAGCCCCAATCCTAAATTCTTAACCAAAATATGAACAAATTTTGATATATGTCAACTAATTAGGGACATTTCAGAATAATATAACAGTATAATTTTTGGTGAGGGAATAAGTGTTGAGATGATTTGACACATATAAGTTGATAAAAGTTTAATACTGCTTTAAGAAATCATTTGGAATGTAAATAAAAAAACTTAGAAAATAAAAAAACAAAAAAAACAAAACAAAACAAAAAAATTTTGAATCTTAACATATTTTAGTAAGTTCTTATTTAAAGTAGACAAGTGTTATTGCTTCATTTCAAGCATCAATTTTTTAATCATTAAAAGTTTGTTTTAATTTCAGACAATACAATTTGGTTCATAAAAATTGCAGGCCTCTCATAAAATGAGTAAGACAAAGTATTATGCTAATTAGGCATAACACTTTGGTTCATATAATATTATTGCTCTATGAGAGCTAATCAATTAGAATATAAAATATTTTACTACTACTGAAAGTATATGGTATATAATACTAGACATAAAGATATATTTTATACAGAAAAGAAACCTTAAAGACGAACATTGAAGCAAGTGGATAGTGATATGGGTCATTTTGACGAATAGCAAAACAACATCATAGTTCTCTTTATCATATTAACTCATGTACTTACTGTAATTGCTAAAGTCTTAGATCCTGTTCAGATCTGAAAAATGGAAAGACAGAGAAGAAGGATATGATTTTGGTTATCTAATACTTCTTTATGTCGAGTCAATAAACAGAATCTCAACAGAGAATTCCCATAGGAACGCCAAGGCAACACGTAGATTAATCATGCAAAGATGGACCTCAAGCTGGGCATGCTGGTTCCACGTAAGAACTGAGCAGAATGGCATTCTTTATTGCAAACCATATGCACCAAAATAGTCCTGCCAGATCCAAGTCTTAAACATAAAAACAAAGTCACACGACCTTTGGAAAAACAGCTCACATGCTGTGGTCTCAGTGGTATGACTTCTGCCAGATGCCAACTTCATGCTGTTTTGCTTTCCAGTCTCTAAAACCATAAGCTTATTTTCCAACTTGACATGCCAGCATGAATATGGGCAATCTCATATGGTCCCGTGCCTAGATGAATAGCCTCAGACAATTAATGACTGCAGAGAGATGAAGAAGTCTTCTCTAGGGAAGACCTCTTGATAGTTTATCCAATCACAAGCAGCCAGACCTAAACACGTGTATTCATGAGAAAGAGTAAAGGAACAGAAGATTGTATGTATAATTAAAATGTGTGTGTGTGTGTGTGTGTGTGTGTGTGTGTGTATAAAACAATAAGATAAAGAACAAGAGACCATGAATATGAGAGGGGAAGGAGGCATGGGAGGATTTGGACAGAGGAGAACAAGTCTCAAAAATACTTGTAGAAATTTTACATAAGACCATGAAGAAAATGTTGGTAAGTTTATCATCCAAATCTTATAGATAAAAGATGGTTTTTCACTATGTAACCAAGAATAGGTTATTATAATATTAAAAAATAAAGAAAAATAATTGATCTAGTTAAAAACTTAAATGCTGCATATACCAAGCAGAACATAATAATGTTATCTTGAATTTAAGAGACTGTTTAAATGTATGCTATAGAAAATTATTGTTATTTTCCCAATATGTCACTCTGTACACTAGGCTTGTCTTAAACTCCAGGTCACCTTCCTGACTCAACATTCCAAGTGCTTGAATTACAGACATGGGCCCCCACAACTGTACCTCCATATCTGCCCTCCACCCTTGCAACCTCCTTCACAAAAGAAAACACACACACACACACACACACACATATATATATATATATATATATATATAAAATAAGAATATCAACATGGAAGCTGATGTGTGTCATTACTTGCCACACAGTATTGTGTGTGATAATACTTTTGCCCAAACAGATTTACTTGCAAATGTTAATAGCAATGAGTCATTGGTTTGATTCCAGGCTTCTGGTTTCTGGGACACTATTAATACTGGATCCTCACTGGGACTTATCTTGGACATCCTGTTGTTACCCTGTGCAATATCCTGCAGCTTTGAATATATAGTATCTGCCTCTTCACATGCTCCAGCAATTCATAAATGAGCTAGATGTTGTGGTGGGCCTACCCAAAACCCTGGGTCTGGGCCTGGGTGGTAGCTGTGCTGGTCAGCCCACCAGTTTCTCACTTTGCCCAGGTTAGGTAGAAGAAGTTCTCCTGCTCAAGGCAGACTGCAAGAAGCTGGATTGGCTCTCCCATGTCCATGCCATGGGGTGGGGGCAGCTCTCCCACACTCATACCACCAGGGCCAGCTCTCCAGCTCTACCTCAGCAAAGATCTTTCCAAATACGACTGGGGACCAAAGTAAATAATTTACTGCTACCACATTTTGGAGCCAGTAGAATTTCTAATTGTATTCTAAATAGTTATCCTTATGCACAGAGAGATGTAGCCCTCACCCTCACCAGAGGAGCATGCTCTAATAGCAGATAAATATAGTGGAATGCCAGGACAGGGAAGTGGGAGTGGGTAGATTGGTGAGCAGCGGGAGGGGAGATGGGTTAGGGAAATATTTTTTTGGGGAGGGGAACTAGGAAAGGGGACAACATTTGAAATGCAAATAAAGAATATATCTAATAAAAAATACAATCTCAAAGCAAGTCAAAATTCAGACATCAACTAAACTTGGGGTGCCCAACCCCAAAGGATACATCAACAATACAACTTCTACACCTAAGGCTTAGGGAACATCACAAAAGAAGGGATGAAAAGATTATAAGTGCCCGAGGACCAGAATATCTGCAGTAACACAGTGTCTTCTATACATGATAGGGAAGCTACCCCCTGGACTCTCAACAATAATGTGTGTCTAAACAATATCTGGACAATTATACAGCTGGCTGATATACCAGCAGGATGAAGAAATCTTATATGGCCCCACCCCTAGAGGGAAAGCTACAGTCACTTAACGACTATTGGGAGAAGGAAAGTGAGATTTCTCTCAAAAGCATGCCTCACATATACTATTTCAGAGGTTTGAATAGGAATGGCCCCACAGACTCATGTGCCTGAATTCTTGGCTCATAGAGAGTGGCGCTATTAGGAGGTGTGCTATGTTGGTGGAAATGTGTCATTATGGGGGTGGGCTCTGAGGTCTGCTATGCTCAAACTATCCCCAGTGTGACACAGTCTCCTTAGATGCCTTTGGATCATGATGTAGGACTCTCGGCTCCTCCAGCACCATGTCTGACTGTATGCTATCATATTTTCTGCCATGACAATAATGGGCTAAACCTCTGAAACTGTAAGCCAGTCTCCAACTAAATGCTTTTCTTTCTAAGAGTTGTTGTGGTCATGGTGCCTCTTTGCAACAATAAAACCCTAACTAAGGCAGTTATCTAATTTCAAGTGTTCAGCCCTGAACATGTATATACACAAATAGCAGGAAATAGACTCAGCACTTTGTGTTTATATATACACTTAGATATGTAACAATAATAAATAAGAATAGGTTCATAATTTTTCAAGGTGTTAGGGGACATAAGAGGAGTTGGAGATGGAAGAGGGAGGGGAGGATATGACATACAGTATTTGTGTCTACAACTCCTCAAAAATTTGCAAAGTTTAAATAAAATAGTCATATATATATATATATATATATACATATATATACATATATGAAGGGATATTAGGGTATTATAGCTAAGTGTAATTTTAGCTCAGTTTTGAAAAAGTATCTTTAAAAAAATATTTTATTTCTTTACATTCCAGTCATTTCCTTTCCCTCTTGGCCCTTCCTCCCATAGCTTCTTATCCCATTCCTCTTCCCCCTTGCCTCCAAGAGGGTGCTCCCCACTCCACCAGGCCTCCCTCTTCCTTGGTTCCTCAAGTCTTTCCAGGATTAAGCTCATTTTCCCCCACTGAAGCCAGACCAGGCCGATCTCTGCTATATATGTGTTAGAGGCTTTGAGCTGGCCTGTTTATGCTCCTCGTCAGTAAGTCTGGAAGCTTCCTTGGGTCTTGGTTAGTTGAGATTGTTGGTTCTCCTATGGGGCTGCTCTTGCCTTCAGCTTCTTCATTCCTTTCCCTAATTCAATAAAATTAAAAAATGGGTGCAGAGCTAAACAGAGAAAAAGATTCTTAATGCAAATAAAAAAGGATATAAGGTCTTAAGGACTAAGCAAATTTATTCCAGGTTTATAAAGAGCATTAATAAGTATCCACACTGCATGCTTTTAGCAATTTTCTAAAGATTGTAGTTAGTTCATGTACTTTGATTAGCACAAATGGAAATGTGGAAGATTTATGTAACGGGAATAATAGTATGCTATCTAATCACTTCCTGTAAAATAGTTGCTTTATTTTGTAAACAACATTTTCTTAACATTAAAAAAATAGCAAATATTAGAAAGAATATTTTATGGTAATTAGATTTTATATAAATATTTCATTTTGGTCTGACACATTCAGCTATAGAGGTAAGAAGTGCCCAAGGCAATGGTACTATTTTAAAAGTGGAATATTTGGCAGAAAATTAAAGATAGTTTATTTAAAAATCGCTGCTTGCTACATAAAGTCATTTAAGAATTTTCATCCAAACTCTTCTACCCCACCCATAGATAAAGGTAAAGCCTACAATGTCTATATCATCAAAAATGAGTGATTAGATATGAGATAAGATATCAAATTACTTTGGCATGGAATTTAATCAGTGTGAAAATGGCTTTAGTTAGTACTTGTAGATAATTCAGTGGCTTTCCTTTTAAACCAACTGCTATTTTGTATAGGAGGGCAACATCCATACATGCCGGTGGTAAATATTTCCCAACTGTGATACATACAAATGTAGCACTGTTGTAAAGAAATGTGAATATGTGGCCCACCCACCTCTTTCTGCTTTCTCCTCACCCAGAGAATCCTGGCAAAGGCATCTATGGTGCTGTCTGCATGATGCTACCAGAAGAGTTTTCTGATCGTTCTGTATCTCTTGGGCTGTATTGCTCTGTCTACACAGACTAGACGAGCTGCTTAAAGACCAGTCCCTTCTTAGTTTATTTACCCCAATTCTGATTGCCTCACCCTGACATTGTGCCAACTGAATGCTAATTCTTTCAAGATCTAAGTTCCTTCTTCTCTTTGCCAGTTGACATAAAATCCCTCTTACAATAATTCCTAGACAAGAGTTTCATGAAAACTCAATGCCCAGGAAGCTGCTTACAATCCTGTGATGGTTAAGTTTAAATGTCAATTTTCCATGATTTAGACTCACCTGAGAAGGACTCTCCACTCCAGGAATAGAATCTTGATTGTCTTAATTTATGTGGGAAGGTTTGGCCCAGATGTGGGACGCAGCATTTGGCAGTAGCCTAAATAAAAAAGACACTGTAAAAAAGGAAAATTTTGCTGGCTTGAACTTCTTTCTCACTGCCTAGTTAATTTATCTTCTAGCTGCCACTGTTGATTCCGCCACTGATAGTAAAGTCATCATTTTCAGGTTTCCAGTATGGACTGAGGACACTTGGATCTCTAGGAATCCTCCAAATTTTCCATACTAGATTGAAGACATGAAGCCCTTAACCACTGGGGCTCTATGCAGCAACTATGGGATTCTCAACTTCTTTGCCATTGCTGGACCACTCTGAATGCCAAGAGTTTTGTCTCTCTCTCTCTCTCTCTTGGTTATGTTCCTTTAGATAACCCTAATCTACATGAAACTCCACTCTAACTCTTGCTTGTTTTCTTTTTCAGTCAACAAACACCCAGTACACTATGCCCTTGGACTTTACCTCTTAGTGTTATGTTTTAAATACTTTAAGTGTCCACTTCCCTATTTGTCTTAAAACAGTTTTTTGAAAGTTCTATAGTTTCTTCCTTTAATTAATAAGTGTGTGTGTATGTGTGTGTGTGTGTGTGCTCATGAGTATTTGCAGGTTCATTATGTGCCCTACACTTGTATCTGAGCCTGCAGAGGCACGAAGAGAGTCTCAATCCCTTGAAGCTGGAGTTATAGATGATGAGCCACCCAACAAGATGTTAGAAACCAAATTTGGGTCCTCAAGGGGAGTAGGGTGCTGTTCTTCAGGCAGAGAGATCTCTACAGTCCCTTTCCATATCTAAAAAAAAAAGAGTAGCCCTTCAACAAAGGCCCTATTTTATCTGTGATTTTTCAACTGATGATTGGTTCTCTTTTTATTTTTTCCTCCTTAATTGTCCATTTACAAAATACTCCCCATTTCTTCTTCATATAAATTTTCAGATACTGTAGCATTTACACCACAATAATCCTGTGCTAAAGAGGCTAGAACATAGGTGTGAAATCTCCCGGCAGACACCAGCTGTACCTCTCTATGTTCAACATGCTATGTGGATACTGTCCTCCACAATGGCACCCCTAGCACAGTTTTCAGAGAGCAACATCAGTCTAGGTTGTTTAGAGATCTTCATGAGGTCAGGAACTCTATGAGCCCAGTCCCACCATTAGAAACCTTGCCTGGATACAAAAAATGGCCAGCTCAGACTCCATGTTCTCCATTACTAGTAGTCCTCACTAGGGTGACTCTCATAGATTACAGCAAGTTTTCACAGTACTAGGTTTTCACTCCTCCCCGCAATACCAGCTGTCTTTCCCCACATTTTCCACCCCTACCCTGACCTGATCTCCCTCACTCTGGTCCTTATCCACCTCCAGTCCACCAGCAAAATCTATACCATTTCTCCTTCCAACAAGATCCATTTGTCTCCCCTATAGCCCTCCTTTACATAACCTCTCTGGATCTGTGGATTGTAACTTGATTATCATTTACTTAAAACTACAACCATTATAATCACCCTCCCCATGTTGATACAAAATCCTCCTTCCATCATTGATCACATACCTCCTTTGGGCTTTGCCAAGCTACACAGTCTCTAGAGTTGTCAGTTCAATTACAGCTCATTCTACCACATTCAGCAATATGTAGTATCTTTACCTTGCTGACACCACCTACATTTTTGATGGATTGCTACATCCATATCTTTGAAGTGGAGGGTCTCTTCTGCATGATATATTCCTCAACTAGAGGAAGAATGGAGGTGGAAGGTAACAGGAAACACAAGCATTTGTTTATTCTCCCAGTTTACAACTTCAATCTTTACTTTCTTTTCAAAAACTTCCCAAGGAAGCCTTCTGTACTAAATGCAGACATTCTCTGTATGAATGGCACTTCTTAGCACCTTTCCTTGCCTTCCCTCTTGATCTCCACTGCCCTGAATTTTCTCAGACTAAATAAAAAATAAGCACTTTAATCCTTGCCACAGGCTGAATTTACTGAATGCCTGGAGCAAAGAAAAATAGTTAATATCTCTTGAATATTGTTCATAGAAACCAGTGAGATAAATATAAATCCTCCAACGTGAAATAAAGAAGGTACACATTCTACCTCAGCAGAGCCCTTTGCTTCTGATCACATTTAAGAAAAGTGATGGTGGTTTGCAACCTCATAGGAAGAACAACAATATCAACCAACCAGATCCCCCAGAGCTCCCAGGGACTAAGCCATCAACCAAGGAGTACCCATGGCTCCACCTGCATATGTAGCAGAGGATTGCCTTGTCAGACATCAATGGGAGGAGAGGTCCTTGGTCCTATGAAGGCTTGATAGATGCCCCAGAGTAAGGGAATTGAGGGTGGGGAGGTGGAAGTGGGGTGGGTGGAGGAATACCCTCATAGAAGCAGGAAGAGGGAGGATGGGATAGGGGGTTTCTGGGAGGGGGGGAACCAGGAACGGGGATAACATTTGAAATGTAAATAAGGAGAAGTAAAAAGAAAAGAAAAGAAAAGAAAAGTGATGGAGAATTGCTGTTTAATGAACCATAGAACACCACATTTGTTTATTTTGTTTATATTCCCCTGCTTCTAAAAGTATATACAAACTCAGTGATTGATGTTTGCATCATCTCTTGGGATTATTTTTTGTTTCTCTTGATCAAAAACAGAGCAAGAGTTTCACATGAAATGAACCAATGAATCAGTGTCTGGTCACTGGGGTGCATCCTTGATTTCCATCTCGCAAACCAGCATAGATATTGATAGAGCCATTTTGTGATTGAAAACTTTACTTCACAGAGAATACTTAATTTCCTGAACTTTCCCACAGCTGTCCTGTAGAAATTCTTGTGGTGATAGATTTAGTCAATACAAAGAAGACACTGCTTCTATGTGTCTATCGAAAACTTAAAATGTGGCAAATAAATCTAAGAAAGAGAATGATTGCCTTTTGAATTCAAATGTAGATGGTTACATGTAACTGGTGGTTATCTTTCTGAACTGCACAATTCTAAATCAGCAAGAACAATGTTTTTACATAGGAAACAACCTATATGGGGTAGGGAGATGGTTTAGTAGATGAGAGCATTTTATGTTTCTGTGGAGGACCTGTGATCAGTTCCCAGCATTTACATTGTTGTTCACAATCAGGTGAGTTCAGTTCCAAGGAATCTGACACCAGGAACTCATGTAGTATCTATGCATATATGCACACATACTCATACACATAAGATAAATAAACATAAAAATATAAAAAGGACTACCTAAAACTCTTTAGTCAAAAGTGATACTGAGGACAACTGGTTTCTTGGTATTTTGAGCACATAGCATGAACTAAACTTCAACTGAGTGACAAGAAAATCCTTAATAAAATGAGGAAAAGGTGATTTCTAACTACCCTGAGAAATCTAACCTTATTTAAAACCCTTAGTTAAAAAATAAAACATATAGTTATATGGGAAATTAAAAATGAACACCTGCTACTGGAGATTTTTTCTACAAATAGAGTTTTAAACGTATCTGCTCATAATAATTGCTATTATATAGGTTAAAATTATAAATGTGATCTATGAGAGCTTCCTAACTTCAATACTGAGCTCTTTCTATTTCTGAGCTAAAATCTCATGTCTTGGACACATTCTGTAAGGTCTTGTAAAGGATCACATGTCTTCACTTAAGACCATGGTCCTTCTTTGTTGAAGTTTTTATGAATTCTGCTCACTTTTTAATTTAATTTTTTTTGTTTTTGTTATTCAGTTATTACTAAAGTTTTATCTATTTCTAGATTTTCAACTCTGTATAAACAGGAAGATGACTCCTTTACAAGTGTTGAATGTGTAAGCAAAGATTGTGCACTTTAGAAGACAAAACTCCATGTAATTTATCTCTGTGTATACAGAATCATCAGAAGGCTTCCCAATGGCTATGTTAAATGTGTTCATGTAACATATATTAATAGCACTTTTTTTTATAGTTCCATTCCCAGCAACCTGATGAAATGAATGATTTTGACTGTCTTCAAATCCAATAATAATTAATGGGAATCCTACCAACCATACACTAGACTAATAGAAAGTTTTCAAAAATAAATAATTACCTTTTGAAAACTGTATCTAGCATTTGTTGTAGCTAAACATTGGGAACATAATTAATTTCAGAACCCAGAAGTTCAGCCAATTCTCCGAGCGGTGTGATTCTTGCCAGCTCATCTTACTTATGTGAAGGAGGACAGACCAGAGGTAAGACTGACACCATGTGAATGTCCCCTTTTAGCCCTTTGCATCTCATTGTTTAATTCTATTGCATGTACTTTGTGCCTGAAATATGCTAAAATATTGTTCAGTCTCCAAAATGGGAAGTTTTAAAGTGCGTTAGAATTAATTGCTTCTCTTCCTGAACTGGAAAAATAGACCGAGAACTTCGTCTCTGTCTATTTCTTGGGTTCTTTGGTTAACAAGTGGTCCACTGAGGAGTCAAAAAAAAAAAAAAGACTTTTAGTCTTGGCCATTTACTATCAATGTATGACATCACTACTTACTTTTAATTTTACTGTATTTTTGTTTTATCCACTTGTCACAGAGTTCAAGACATTAAATAAAATTTTATATGTTAGTCAATGGTAAATATGTTCTTTCACTATAAAGATAAAATGTGGGGTAAAGAATAATTGCACCTGAGTAGTGATTCTAAGGGTATCAGTGACCAAGGAGGCCCTTGAGGGAAGTGTAGAGGGTGAAAGTCAGTTTTCTAGAGAAAGAAAAAGTACAGGAAAGAACAAATAGAGGAACAAGGATGCACCAAAGTCTATATATGTATATAACATATTGCTCAGTTTAAAAAAATGTTAGTGACTGTCTTAATGTGGGTTTTTAATTTGTAACTGAAATGTGTGTGTGTGTGTGTGTGTGTGTGTGTGTGTGTGTGTGAGAGAGAGAGAGAGAGAGAGACAGAGAGACAGAGAGAGAGAGAGACAGAGAGAGAGAGAGCAGATTATAGTTATCTATAACCTTGTGTACTATGAACTTTATTCACAGATAATTACAAGTGCCTCTAAGTTAGGAAAGGAACATTATCACTACAAGTTTTTACCAACATGAATTAGAAGTATATAATGTCAGTGACTGAGGTAATGTGGTAATAGAGACTAAAACTAAAACAATGCATTTGCTGAGACTTTGGCATGTGAAAAAGTGTGTTGCCCTTGAAAATTAGTAACAACTTAAAGAATAAAGATACAAATCAGTAATCAGAGGCTTTAGATTTTTGTTAGGTGCAAAATGAATCAGCAGATCTTAATGAGTTCATTTCTATATACTATCAAAAATGGTTGGCAAGTCTTATCTTAGAGTGATACTATTCATAGTAGAATGGAATAGCATAAATCTATGAGAGTATATGATATAAGACTTGTAAGACCTTGACATTAGGAAAAAACAAACATACAAGTTAAGGTGGCAAAAAAGCAAAGAGATGCAGTGTGATCATGGTTTGGAGAAGCAATTGAAATCATGTCAATTTTTAGTAGGTTGATCTGTTGATTCAATACAATAACAATAAAAATGTCAACATTTCAAAGGAATTGATAATTGGATTTAAAATTATCCTATATAAGATTTTTTTAGGACTCATGCTATTGTATGTCAAAAATTATTACAAAGCAATAATAGTTAAACTTTTCTATTGAGTCAAGATGAGACAAATAACCAGAATCCAGATCACGTAGGTCACAGATGCTAAAACACATTGTCAACAATCATTACAAAAATAATAGAAAAATAATTATATTTTCAAAAATCCAAATGTGGTAAATTAAAAAAATAATCTTGATCCTTGCCCTCGTACTATGTAAAAACATTAAGCACAAAAGGTAAAGTACATAGAAGATATAGGGAAGTATCTACAAGAAGTTAACATAGCCAATCAGTTCTTTATAAGCTTTAAAAACATGCACACAAAGACTCAGACACTGGGTTTCATTGATATACAAACCTTATATTCATCAAAGAGTAAAAGAACTATCTATCTAGTGGCAAAGATAATAAAAATATGTAGTATATATAGTTCACAAATTATCCAAAGTTAAAATGTACCTATTCTTACTAGTAAAGAAGCAGAAAAATAAAAACATGTCACTTATATGAACATATACCTAAAGTGTCAGAGTTATCCATTAAAAGACCCCCCAACCCAGTTAATTATCAGGAACTTGAAAATGAAAGAAAAGTTTTGTCATAGCTTAGAAACTAAAATAACTAAGGTGACCAGTATCTGGAACAATTGGGAGTCTCAAGCTTTGCTGTGGAGCATGTCATTTGCTCAAAACACTGCTTGACATACCAATATTATTGAAGGTGGAGATATATTCATCTCATAATCTAGATGCTACAGGCATAAAGACATGTTTAAAAAGCCTACCTACAAATCTGTGCCAAAAGAAAGGAAGAAGAATTTCCACGATGATATTTTGGAAAAACCTCAAACTTAGAAACTAACATATAATTAGAACAGGTAAGAAAAATCAGTATATACAATTGAATGTTATATATCAATGGGAATGCATACATTATTGTTACATGAAACCACTATGAATGATTCTCCAAAAATAGCCTGACAAAAGGAAAATTCTAGAAAGGAAAATTTCTGTGTGATTCTAATTATACAAATTAAAAAAACTGTACACACACACACACACACACACAAACACACACACACACTATTCTGAAAGAAACTGGAACACCATATTGCACTGGAACATGATAGTTGCTTAGAGAAGACAAAGTAAGTTAATCTTGTTATGTAACACTCTCTTCTGTAGAAAGTTAATGAGTTTTATATTTATTTATTTTTTTAAGGAAAATTTATTTTATTTTATTTTTTTATTAGATACATTCTCTTTTTACATTTCAAATGTTGTCCACTTTCCTGCTCCCCAACCCTGCACCACGAAAATCCCATCTCCCCTCCCCTGTTCTCCAATCAACCCTCTCGCGTGTCCGTGTCCTGGTATTCCCCTATACTGTGGCATTGAGCCTTCCCAGGACCAAGGTCCTCTCCTCCCTTTGATGTCCAACAAGGCCATCCTCTGCTGCCTATACATCTGGAGCCATGGGTAACTTCATGTGTACTCTTTGGTTGATGGTTTTGTTCCTGGGAGCTCTGGGAGTACTGGGTGGCTCAAATTGTTGTTCCTCCTATGGGGCTGCAAACCTCTTCAGCTCCTTGGGTCCTTTCTCTAGCTCCTCCATTGGAGACCCTGTGCTCAGTTCAATGGCTGGCTGAGAGTGTTCCCTCTGTTTTTGTCATGCACTAGCAGAGCCTCCCAAGTGTCAGCTATATCAGTCTCCAGTCAGCAAGCACTTGTGGGCATCTACAATAGTGTCTGGGTTTTGTAACTGTGTATGGGATGGATCCCTAGGTGGCACAGTCTCTGGATGGTCTTTCCCTCAGACTCTGCTCTACCTTTTGTCTCTGTATCTCCTCCTGTGGATATTTTGTTCCCCCTTCTAAGAAGGACCAAAGTATCCACACTTTGTTCTTCTTTCTTCTTGAGCTTCATTTGATTTGTGAATTGTATCTTGGGTTTGTATCCAAATTTCTCTGCTGTGAGACTGTCTTAACCAACCAAAAAGAAACAATTTAAATGGGGACTAGATTACTCCAACTTAGAGTTTCGGAGTTTTGAGTTCACAGCCTTTGTTTCTGTTGATTCTGGTCCTGTCACAATACCACAATGACAAGACTATACCAAAAGGAACCAGTTTCTGTTTCCAGAGGCAGACAGCTGGCAGAGAAGGCACCAGGGAAAATTTGACCCTCCAAGACTTGCCTCAAGTAACTTGCTTTCCTCAGATAGACCCAACTTTCTGAAGCTTCCACCCACAATCCCCTAAACATCACCATCAATAGGAACCACGTGTTCAAAACATGAAGGACGATTTATATTCAGCCATAACAGGAAATACAGCTTTTTATTACTGAGGAACAATATTGCACTTAGACTGGGTAGTTTTTTCGGGTATTATGTACTCACAGACAAATAAAGGTCAGCATATAAACTATCGGAGAACTCTATAGAATAAATGTTTTCTTAGCTTTTGGATAACCAGATGTATTATTGACTTTTTACCTTCTGTTTCGGTAGACCCAGGATTAGGACTTTGTTCGACAAATACAGCAAAATGACCTTATTTCTTTGCCATGTGAAGATGTAAATATTATTCAATATAGGTACATAATATTGCATATACATATGACCATCTACATGTACTAACATTCTTTTCAACATAGTTTATCATTTAATTTTAACAATATTGTTTCATCATATATAGATATGTACACATATATGCATATATACATATACATACATACACACATATACATATTTACATGTACATCTATGTATACATATTTATATAAGTGCTTTTCCTACATGTATGTATGTGCACTGTGTACATGCCTGGTACCTGCAGAGGTCAGAAGAGGTTATCATATTTGTGGAACTAGAGCTCCTGATGGTTGTAAGCTGCCATGTGTGTGCTGGGAACTGAACTTGGGTCCTCTGTAAGAGAAGCAAGCACTCTTAACCACTGAACAATCTCTTCAGTCCCCACAACAAAACACTTCATAATTTAAGAGGAGAATAATTCAGTAATGTATATGCTATTTTTTCAGGTATTAGAGGTATATATATGTAAGTATAAAAAGAATTTGTCATGGAAGGTTTGTATAAATGAAATATTGGTTGTACTTTATGTGAAATTTTAACCTCCAAGTTGTTAAGAAAAAATATTTCTAATATATTAAAAATAAGCTCTTCCATTGGACAGTATAGCACACCTTTTCTATGTAGAATCTTTGTTTAGAGAGTTGCCTAGTCAGTTGTGCATTTACCTCCACATTTCTGAAGAACACTTCTTAAGCTTTAAGACAACAAACTAAGATTTTTCAATGAACTTGCAGAGATAAAGTTGGAGTGGAAAGTTACATCCATAGAAAATCTCAGATGTCACAGTGACTGAAGGCTACACTCTTGACTGAACATGTATAGAAGGACACACACTATGGCCCTGTGAAATGACAGTCGACAGAAAATAACCACAAGACCCTGACTCAGTATGGAAGCCACTCTCTGAAGACGTGAACATCTCTTAACTAATGCTTCAGTCTCTTTTTGTCATTTACACTCAGAAAATATAAACCAATCATTTCCAGAAACAAATTATTTCTAAATTTTAATTAACCTCTTTATACTATATTAGTTTGGTTGTTTTATTTTAATATTGGCTATTGTTATTAGTCTCTCACCTTGCCATTTGATTCATAAATCAAATGTTGTTATAGGTCTGCATGTGTGTACTCAAGTGTGATAAAAATAATATCTACTCACAGATTCAGACCTCCTATGGGTATCTCAAAACCTCACTCTTTGGTGTTGGGGAAACCACTTCACAACCATCAGAAAGAGTATGAACTGAAGCCAGGACAAATTCTGCTGAGGACATGCTCACTGGGGTGAGGACTCTTTGAAGTAAACTTTCTTTTCCATGAATTTGTAAAAACACAGAGATTGTATAATGAAAAGCGTAACAAGAGTCCCTGAATGTAAAGGAGAGCAAGGGCAGGTACATTGGAGAGACTGGAGGGAGGAAAGGGAAGAGAAAAAATGTAATTATAACACCCAAAATGAAATAAAAAAATATTTGTAGGTATTTGTTTTATTTGTTCTATTGATATGTACTTCGTGTATCATATACTTACCACTGCAAAGTGGATTATTCACTGGTTTTTGGTCTAGTCACAGATTTGTATAATCATGATCACTGCCTAATTTAGAAGACTTTATCTCGCCAAAGAAACAATCTACCCATTACCAGTTCATTACTCTAGTATGGGATAAGAACTAATCTCACTAGACTTCTATTTAGTGTCTACAAATTCTATAATCTGGTGGTTGTTAACAAAGTGTGTTAAACAAGATTAGTCTTGTATGACAGGGAATATTGTGTTTTCAAGGCTTATCCACATATATCCATGCTTTATTTTTGTCATCACAGAAATGCCACACTTTATTATTTATCTGTGCGTTGCTGGCCATTTGGATAATGTTATTAATATTTTTTGTTGTATTCTTTCTTTTATAAATCTTATTTAATCTTTTTTTTCACTCCAGATTTTATCGCCTCCAGGTCTACCCTCTGACTGTTCCACCTCCCATACTACCTCCCCCCGCCCCCGTTTCCAAGAGGATGTCCCCACCCCCCAACTCCCACGCCCCCAGACCTCCCCACTCCCTGGGGCCTCCAGTCTCTTGAGGGTTAGGTGCATCTTCTTTTGGCTGAACCCAGACCCGTCAGTCCTCAGCTGTATACGTGTTGGGGGCCCCATATCAGCTGGTTATTAATATTTATGTTCAAGATTTTGTGTTTTATATTTATCGGCTATGTGTATATGTCGGTGTTGGTATAGGATGCATAGGGAGGTCGGAGGGCAACTTTCAGAATTGTTTCTCTCCATTCACCATGTGCAAACAGAAGACAAAAATCAAAGGTCAGATGCCAGCACACACTTTTACTCACGGAAACATCTCATAGGCTCAAGTGTTTTCATCTTTACCCGTCTGGGGTTGCATATTTTGGATCCTATAGTATTGTCCTGTATTGGACATTCTTCGGAACTGTCAAATAGTCTTCTAATCTGACAAAATGATTCTATTTTGCTACTATGAAAACTCTAATTTCTCATTCTTATTCTGTTGAGAGGGACAAGGCAAAAGCTCTTATATAGGGGCAGAACAAGGCCATTCAATAGGAATAAAATCCCAAAAGGAAGGCAAAAGAGTCAGGAAAACACCCACTATCTCTGTTGGGAGTCCCACAAAAAAATAAAAAGCTAACAGCTATAATGCACATGCTGAGGAGCTAATGTAGACATGCAGGTTCCGGGCTTCTTCCTTCGGTTTCTGTGAGTCCATACAAGCCCTGAGTACTCAACTCAGTAGGTCATATTCTCCTGGTTTTTTGTTTGTTTATTTGTTTGTTTTTTTTTTGATTCTACAGTGCTTCCAAATGGCAATAGAAGGGGAGTGGATCTGGAGAAGAGTTAGGGAGTCTTGCTAGGTGGACTGGAGGGAGGGGAAACTGGTCAGTGTGTATTGCATGAGAGAAGAATCAATTTTCAATAAAAGAAACAAAATATGTGAAAATCCTATATTTTCAAAAAGATACATATTTAAAATATATGAGGAATTCTTATGCTTTAACAAATAGTCAAGAAAGTTTGGAAAATGAGCAAAGAATTTGATTCCCCCCCCCTTTTTTTTTTCAAAAAATGACCAACTGCACAAGAAAAGAATTTTAATGACATTGGTATCAGGATTATATAAAAAGGTAATTTATTGTTATTTTCATTTACATTTCCATCTCCTTTAATAGGCTGCCATGAAACCCATGTAGTGAGTAGAGCCATGACAGGGACACATCCTCAAGCTTTTTGGCTAAATAAAGAGGCAGATGCTCACAGCCAACCACGGGACTGAGCATGGGGACACCAATGGAGGAGTTAGAGAAAGGACTGAAGGAGCTGAAGGGGTTTGCAACCCCATAGGAAGAAGAACAATATCAACCAACCAGACCCTCCCCGCCCCCCCAGAGCTCCCAGGAACTAAACCACCAAAGAGTACACATGGAGGGACCCAAGGCTTCTGCCGCAAATGTAGCAGAGGATGGCCTTGTCGGGCATCAATAGGAGGAGAGGCCCTTGGTCCTGTGAAGGCTCCATATCCCAGTGTAGGGGAATACGAGCGCAGAAGTGGGTGAGCAGGTGGGAGCACCCTCATAGAAGCAGAAGCAGGGGGAGGGGTGATAGGATTGGGGGTCTTGGGGGGCGGGAAACTGGGAAAGGGGATAACATTTTGAATTGTAAATAAAGAAAATATCCAATAAAGAAAAAGCTAGGGAAAAAAAAGAACCTGAAATCTGAAGCTCCAGCATTCTGGGTGCTGAGGAGTTGGGGAATCTGGAACTTGGACATTCTGAATGCTGAAGAGTGAGGGGAAATCCCCGAAGGAAGGAGGCAATTGGTGGTTTCCTACGCTCTTCTTACTCCATCTCTTTGGTTTCTGAACACTTGGAGGTCTTGGGCTATGCAGGTGCACTGAATGTAAAGAGATATAAACAGAAAGGAGCTACTGCCCAAGAATCCGGGTTGTAAATTTAAGATGTGTCAAAGGTGTTATCTGTAAAACCAAAGGAAATAAAGCAAATCAATGGACAAAAACATAACTCAAGATCTCCCAAATCCAACATTTGCAATTACTCTCCATAAAAATTCCCATTCCCAGATATATCTTTATAAATATCCACTTACTTGGTACTGGAGAGATGGTTCAGTAGTTAGGAGGACTGGCTGTTCTTACAGAGGACCTGGGTTTGATTCACAGGATCCACATGATAACTCACAACCATCTGTAACTCTAGTTGTAGAGGATAGGATATGACGCCCTCTTCTAGATTCTGCAGGCACCAAACATATATGTGGTACACTGATGACATATATGCAGGCAAATACTTTTACCCTCAAAATTATGAATTAAAAATAAAAAGTTTCATTACATGACAGTCCAAATACATATTTAGAAAATCACAGCTTTTAAGCGAAAGGAAGATAAGTCATGTATATCCTTGAAATGAAGCCAATCTTCAAGCAGACAGACAAGCCTTTAAAAATGATTCTGCTAGCTATAATTAACTGAGTAAAGATCAAAGATGCTTATAAAAATAAAGGTTTCACAAATGAAAAATTTAGAGCTAAAGAAAGTTCATTCTCTAAAACTAAAAAGTTCTCTGAATAGATGTGCTTGCTAAAAGCACAAGCAAGATGAAAGAGTGAATTAATTTTGGAAAACACAATAATTTAAAAAGAAAATGTAAATGAATAGGTTAAAATATCTATTTCTAAAGTCTGCAAAACAAAGCATAGGCAAAAGGGGCCAGCAAGCTAAGAATATATTTTTCTTCTTTTATTGTGTGTGTGCTTATGTGTAAGCGTGCCTCTTACTCTGTAAGAAAGTGCGAGTCTGTGTTTGTGAATGTGTGTGTCTCTGTGTGTGATTGTGTCTCTGTGTGTGTATATGTCTCTCTCTGTGTGAACATATGTATGTGAGTGTGTATGTGTTCCACACTTGTTAGATATTTTGCTTTTTAAAGTTCTGCTTTTCAAAATGGAATAAAAATGGAGAAACACTTTCAGACTAGCAATATGGGTAACAGACTAAATTTTTAAGCACCTCAAATATCAATCTAAGGACAAGCAGATGTGAAATTTGTGGATTATGTATACAGTGTGACATTATTCAGGTGAATATTTTATATTCATACTACAAATAAAGGAAACATAAAGCATCCTATAAATTTAATAGGCCAAGCATCCTGAAACAAACACTATAAGATTTGAATCACCTGAGGTAACTGGAGTGGTGGAAATTACAAAGACAAGGAGTAAAATGACTGTTACGATGGGATAGGTGGTATGGATATGGAGTTTGAGTTTTGCAAGATGAAAAGGGTTTTGAGATGGATGGTGGTGATGGTAGATGACAATGTGGGTTTACTTAATATGATGAGAATGTACACTTGAACGTGATCAACATGCTATGCTTCATGTTTATTCTGCCATAATTAAAAATATAATAAAACATGTGGTCAGCATTATCTGCATAATCTGCATACTTTATTGTCTGATTATACTTTCTGGTTAGATGCATTTTTTGGTACTTAAAGGAGAGAAAAATGAGAGAGAAAATTTGTTAAAAATTAAAACTAAAAATGATTCACAATTGATAAAACTGTGAGACTTGAAGACACAAGATATTAGAAGAAAATAGAGAAAAGGAAGCACAGGCTGTAAAGCTAAAATGCACAACAATCAGACTGTTAAACTGAAAAATAAAGAGCAAACATAATAAGCTGCAAGAAAACACACGCATAACATAAGGAGAAACAAAAGCATAATTTTTTATCTGAAATTATAAAGACTGGAAGACTGAAATAATCCAGTTAAAATGGTTACACAAAGAAAACTGCCAATATAGACTTCTATATCTGTATTATCACTCAAGAATGAAGGGAAAATACATTTCCAGATACAAGAAAATGAGTGTTATAGATCAGCAGTATAAGGAACACTCAAGAAAATTCCTCAAGATAATGCAAAATAATACCAGAATGACATGAATTTATCTTTTGTTTCTTTTTGCTATCTCCCTACATTTTTGTAAAATATGAAATCCTTTAGAATATTTTAAAATCAAGTAAGGTTTATAATGCATGAAGACGTAATTAACAATTGCACCATAGACGTCCCATATATTTGTTAGAATTCCACCTTTTATATAACACGTGGAGTACTGAATACCAACTCAGGAATGATTAAAGTAGAAATATCGTAACTTGAGGAGGCAAATACTGAGAATAAAAATAAATGAATAAGTAATGAAAAGTTATAACTCAAAAAACAAATAATTCAAAGGTAATTCTAAAACTATATAAACATATATACACATACATAAATTGTTCACTTTAAATATATATATATAAAGTGTAAATATATAGTATATATACATACATGCATATATATATTTATATATACTTTATAATATATATTATAAAGTAGGTCTGATTTTACCTCCTTGCCCTATGCTCCCAGAAATAGTTTTCAGACTCAAAATATATTTACATACTCCTTGGCCATATAGCTATATTCTTCTCTGACTAGATCTAACTTGAATATTTCATTTGCTTTAAAATACATTCTGCCATGTGACTGGTTACCTATGCTCAAGTACCATGCATTTGGCTCCTTACATCTTCCCAGACAGATCTTCCCACACCTTGCTCTACCCTAGAATCCTCCCTGCCTCCTGAATGTCCCACTTCCTATTTCATGCTTAAGCTATATGCCCTAGGCTTTTAAATAGACAGATGATGCATCTATACAATACATTAGATATTCTCTCTACAAACAAAAGCAGAGAGAAGGAAAAGCATAAATGAGAGAAACAGCCAACAAAAACAGCCAAGATCTACCCACATTGCCTGATTTTGCTTCTGAAATATCAAGCTTACCATATTATACAAAGCCAAGCTAGAATGAATGACTATCTACTTCCAGCACAGGTTTCTCTAAGTACAAGAGCTTGCTGTCCATAGCTGTGGCCCAGGTAGCATGGCTTTTGTACAATGTTAGGGGAGGATTTTTCTGCTGGCCTTGTCAACCAGTGGCAGAGTTCAGTTCCTTTAGGTGTTCCTCAGGGGCTGAGGTTCATGTTTCCTTGCCTTATGTCTCATGACATCATTTTCTGGGATTCTGCCCCCAGTCTCTATCTTTAAAGAGTTCCAGTTGCTCACTCTCCTGTTAATTTCTTCTCAGTCTTACACTTTTTCATCCAAGGTTATAGCTAGAGAGACTAATGTAGCTAGAAAAATCTAATCTGAATAATGTAGCGATCTCTCATTTCAAAGTCAAGACTGAAGACATCCTCATATCTTTTATTTATTTATTTATTTTTATTTTTTTTAGGCTCTTAAAAAACCCCATGGAAGGAAATTTATTATTTTATTATTTATTTATTTTTTCTTTATTTACATTTTTAAAATTGGATATTTTATTTATTTGCATTTCAAATGTTATCCTCTTTCCCAATTTACCCTCTGCAAATCCCCTAACCCATGTCCACTTACCCTGCTTCTATGAGGATGGTCCCCTCACCCACCCACTCCTGTCCTCACTATCCTATAGCATTCCTCTACACTGGGGCATCAAGGCCTCACAGGACCTAGGGTCACCCCTCCCATTGATGCCAGATAAGACCCCTTCAGCTTCTTCAGTCTTCCCCTAACTCTTCTACTGGAGTCCCAGTGCTCAGATAGATGGTTGGCTGCAAGTCTCCTCATCTGTATTGGTCAGGATCAGCAGAGCCTCTCAGGAGACAGCTGTACCAGACTCATGTAAGCAAGCACTTCTTGGCATCCACTATAGTGTCTGAGTTTGGTGTCTGTGTAGGATGGATCCCCAGGTGGGGCAGTTTCTGGATGCCCCTCTTTCAGTCTCTGAGCCACTCTTTGCTCCTGTATTTCCTTTAGACAGGAGCAATTCTTCGTCAAAACTTTGGAGATGGGTGAGTGGCCCCATCCCTCAACTGGGGGGCCATGCCTAACCTCTGGATATGGTCTGGATGGGTTCTCCCTCCCCTTTGTGGGGTTTTTAACTAATGTCATCCCCATGAGGTCCTGGGAGGCTCTTGCTTTCCTGGCATCTGGGACTTTCTGGTTGCTACCCACAGTTCCCTATCCTCCTTTGCTACACACCTCTGTTCAATTTCCTGACCTCCATCTCCTCTCATACCTGATTCTTCCCCTCTTTTTTCTCTTCCCATCTTCTCTTCCTCCCAAGTCCCTCCCACCCTCTACTTCCCTTTATTATTTTGTCCACTCTTATAAGTAGGACTGAAACATCCACTCTTTGTTCTTCCTTCCTCTT
Organism: Tokudaia tokunoshimensis; assembly: GCA_036184795.1. Classification (NCBI taxonomy): domain Eukaryota; kingdom Metazoa; phylum Chordata; class Mammalia; order Rodentia; family Muridae; genus Tokudaia; species Tokudaia tokunoshimensis. The sequence continues at coordinate 37,818,837 of BTHU01000015.1, read as the reverse complement.
GAGCTTCATGTGGTCCATGAGTTGTATCGTGTATATTCCAGGCTCTTTGCCTAATATCCACTTATCAGTGAGTACATACCATGCATGACCTTTTGTGACTGAGTTATCTCACTCAGGATATTTTCTAGAACCATCTATTTGCCTGTGAATTTCATGAAGTCATTGTTTGTAATAGATAAGTACTATTTCTTTGTGTAAATGTTCCACATTTTCTGTATCCATTCCTCTGTTGAGGGACATCTTGATTATTTCCAGCCTCTGGTATTATAAATATAGCTGCTATGAACATAGCGGGGCATGTGTCCTTATTACATGCTTCAGTATCTTCTGGGTGTATGTCCAAGAGTGGTGTAGCTGGGTCCTATTTTCTGAAAACTGCCAGACTGATTTCTAGAATGGTTGTACCAGCTTGCAATCCCACCAACAATGGAGGAGTGATCCTTTCTCCACATCCTTGCCAGCATCTGCTGTCATCTGAGTTTTTGATCTTAGTCCTTCTGACTGGTTTGAGGTGGAATTTCAGGGTTGTTTTGATTTGCATTTCTCTGATGACTAAGGATGTTGAGCATTTCTTTAGGTGCTTCTTGGCCTTTTGATTTTCCTTAGTTGAGAATTCTCTATTTAACTCTGTTCCCCATTTTTTAATAGGGTTATTTGGTTCTGTGGAGTTTAACTTCTTGAGTTATTTGTACATATTGGATATTAGCCCTCTATCTGGTGTAGGATTGGGGAAGATCTGTCCATAATCTGTTGGTTTCCCTTTTGTCCTATTGACAGTGTTCGTTGTCTTACAAAAGCTTTCCAGTTATATGAAGTCCCATTTGTTGATTCTTGATCTTAGAGCATAAGTCATTGGTGTTCTGTTCAGGAAAATTTCCCCTATGCCCATGTATTTGAGTATTTTACCCACTTTCTCCACTATTAGTATCAGTGTATCTGGAGGTCCTTGATCCACTTGGACTTGAGCTTTGTACAAGGAGACATGAATGGATCAATTTGTATTCTACTTATTGACAGACAGTTGAAACAGCAGCATTTGCTGAAAATGAGATTACTTCAGGTTTCTCTCCATTCAGTTTAATGTTGGCTACTGGTTTGCTGTAAATTGCTTATACTATGTTTAGGTGTGGGCCTTGAATTCATGATCTTTCCAAGACGTTTAACATGAAGGGATGTTGAATTTTGTCAAATGCTTTTTCAGAGTCTAATGAAATGATGTTTTTTTTTTCTTTCAGTTTGTTTATGTAGTGGATTATGTTGATGAATCTCTGTACATTGAACCATCCCTGGATCCCTGGGATGAAGCCTACATGATCATGGTGAATTATCATTTTGACGTGTTCTTGGATTTGGTTTGCGAGGATTTTATTGAGTACTTTTGCATTAATATTTATAAGGGAAACTGGTCTTAAGTTCTCTTTCTTTGTTGCGTCTGTGTGTGGTTTGGGTATCAGTGTAACTATGGTTTCATAGAAATGATTTGGGTAGTGTTCCATCTGTTTCTGTTTTGTGGAATAGTTTGAAGAACATTGCTATTAGGTCTTCTTTGAAGGTCTAATAGAATTCTGCACTAAACCCATCTGACCTTGACTTTTTTGGTATGGAGAAGTTTAATAACTGCTTCTATTTCTTTAGGAGTTATGGGACTGTTTAGATGGTTTATCTGATCCTGATTTAACGTTAGTACCTGGAATCTGTCTTGAAAATTGTGCATTTCATCCAGATTGTCCAGTTTTGTTGAGTATAGACTTTTGTAGAAGGATCTGATGATTTTTTTTTTAATTTCCTCAGTTTCTGTGTTTATGTCTCCCTTTTCAGTTCTGGTTTGGTTAGTTTGGATACTGTCTCTGTGCCCTCTCGTTACTCTGGATAAGTTTTTATCTACCTGGCTTGTTGACTCTTAGTATAGTTCTTTTTGTTTCTACTTGGATAATTTCAGCCCTGAGTTTGATTATTTCCTGCCTTCTACTCCTCTTGTGTATATTTGCTTCTTTTTCTATTAGAGCTTCCATGTGTGCTGTTAAACTGCTCGTGTATGGTCTCTTCAGTTTCTTTTTGGTGACACTCTGTGCTATAAGTTTTCCTCTTAGCACTGTTTTCATTGTGTCCCATAAGTTTTGGCCTTCCTTTTCATCAAATTCTAAATAAGTCTTTAATTTCTTTATTTCTTCCATGACCAAGTTTTCATTGAGTAGAGTGTTGTTCAGCTTCCATGTGTATGTGGACATCCTGTTGTTTTTATTGCTATTGAAGACCAGTCTTAGTCCGTGGTGATCAATCTTCTTGTATCTGTTGAGGCCTATTTTGTGACCGATTATAAGGTCAATTTATGGTAAGGTACCATGAGGTACTAAGAAGAAGGCATATTCTTTTGCTTTAGAATGGAATGTTCTATAAATGTCTGTTAGATCCATTTGGTTCATAACTTCTGTTAGTTTCATTGTGTCTCTGTTTAGTTTCTGTTTCAATGATCTGTCCTTTGATGAGAGTGAGGTGTTGAAGTCTCCCACTATTATTGTATGAGATGCAATGTGTGCTTTGAGCTTAGTAAAGTTTATTTTATGAATGAGGGTGCCTTGGCATTTGGAGCATAAATGTTCAGAATTGAATTTAGTAGATTTTTCCTTTGAGGAATATCAAGTGTCCTTCCTTATCTTTTTTGATAGCTTTTGGTTGAAAGTTGATTTTATTCAATATTAGAATAGCTACTCCAGTTTGTTTCTTGGAACCATTTGCTTGGAAAATTTTTTCTAGCCTTACTCTGAGGTAGTGTCTGTCTTTGTTACAGAGGTACATTTCCTGTATGCAACAAAATGCTGGGTCCTGTTTCCATATCCTGTCTGTTATTCTATGCCTTTTTTTATTAGGAAATTCAGTCAATTCATGTTAAGAGATATAGGGGAAGAGTGACTGTTGTTTCCTGTTATTTCTGTTGTTAGAGGTGGAATTATGTTTGTGTGGCTAACTTCTTTTGGGTTTGTTGATAGAAGATTACTTTCTTACTTTTTTAGGGTGTAGTTTCCTTCCTTGTGCTGGAATTTTCCATCTTTTATCCAATTTAGGACTGGATTTGGTTTTGTCATGGAATATCTTAGTTTCTCCATCCATGATAATTTAGAATTTTGCTGGGTATAGTAGCCTGGGCTGGCACTTGTGTTCTCTTAGGGTCTATATGACATCTGCACAGTATCTTCTAGCTTTCCTAGACTCTGGTGAGAAGTCTGATGTAATTCTGATAAATCTGTCTTTATATGTTACTTGATCTTTTTATCTTACTGCTTTTAGTATTCTTTCTTTGTTTTGTGCATTTTGGGTTTTGACTATTATGTGAAGGGAGGAATTTCTTTTCTGGTCCAATCTATCTGGAGTTCTGTAGTCTTCTTGTATGTTTATGGGTATCTCTTTCTTTAGATCAGAGTTTTCTTCTAAAATTTTGTTGAAGATAGTTACTGGCTCTTTAAGTTAGGCCATTTAAGTTACTGGCCTTTTAACTCTTCTCTCCCTATTATCCTTAGGTTTGGTCTTCTCATTGTATCCTCGATTTCCTGGATGTTTTGGGTTAGGAGACTTTTGCATTTTTCATTTTCTTTGATTGTTGTGTCAATGTTTTCTATGGTATCTGCTGCACCTGAGATTCTGTCTTCTATCTCTGGTAATCTGTTGGTGATGCTTGCATCTATGACTCCGAATGTCTTTCCTAGGGTTGTCTTCCCACTTGATTTCTTTATTATTTCTATTTCCATTTTTAGATCCTGGATGGTTCTTTTCAATTCCTTCACCTGTTTGGTTGCTTTTTCTTGTAGTTCTTTAAGGGATTTTTGTGTTTCCTCTTTATGTGTTTCTACCTCTTTACCTGTGTTCTCCTGTATTTCTTTAAGGTAGTTATTTATGTCCTTCTTAAAGTCCTCTATCATGATCATCAGATGTGATTTTAAATGAGAGTCTTGCTTTTCCAGTGTGTTGGGAGTACCCAGGGCTTGCTGTTGTGGGAGAACTGTGTTCTGATGATGTCAAGTAGCCTTGCTTTCTGTTGCTTGTATTCTTGCCCTTGCTTCTTGCCATCTGGTTATCTCTGGTGTTAACTGGTCTTGCTGTCTCTGACTGTGGTTTGTTCCTCCTGTAAGCTTGTTTGTCAGCATTCCTGGGAGACAAGTTCTCTCCCAGAGGAATTTAGGTATGGAGAATTGTGGCACAGGGCCAGCTCTAGGCACAGATGGAAACTGGAAGGATCCTGTCCCAGGCTTCTCCTAGGTTCCTGTGCCCTGAGGGCTCCAGGCAGGTCCCTCTTGGACCAAGTATTTGAGCAGAACTGGTACTCTTACCTGTGATCTCAGGTGTGTCAGCATTCCTGGGAGACCTGTTCTCTTCTGGCAGGATCTGAGTAAGGAGATCTGTGTCATACAGGGTCTGCTCCAGACACAGCACCTCCTCCCATCTTTAAACTCTACTTTCCATTCACAATAACAAATCTGTGATGTTGAGGACTACATGTGGGAATCTTTTGAGGATATTTTGTCTATTTCATTGTCTTCTTCCTCTAGATTTTTATGCCCATCCATGAACAAATCACATTTATTTCATTCTAAGGACCAAATTCTTATCTAAATCTCATCAGCTGGAAGGAAAAAAAAGAAAACCTTATCATCCTAATAACATAAATTTCCAGCAAGAGAGGTTCTTACAATAACCTATCCTGGAGCACCTCTCCACTTCCTCTTCAGAACTCTGAAGGCAATGATTGATCTGTTCCCTAAGTGTTATAGCGCAAGAGACATTAGATAATAGCCTTCAAATACTAGTCTAGAGAATGAACTTGTAGGGAAAGTGATTCCTGCCTCTTTATTGAATTAGGCAACCTTCATGTAGTTGCAGTGTTTGAAATAATTCTCTGAGGTGTATATATCTCTTTAAGTCTGATATCATTATACCAAGGGTTCTTCATGTTCTCTGAACAGTAGGGCATAGATATAGCTGTATAAATTTAGCAGTGTGTTTTCTGTTGTATGTTCTGTCCTGTATGTTCCTTTCTTCTTCTCTTCCCCTTCTCTCTCCCCTTTTCCCTCCCTCACTCCCATTCTATATCCTCTCTTCCTTCTTCTCCTTTATCATTTGATACCAAAGCTGACTTGATGATATCACTACTGTGAATAGCATTACTATAAATGTAAACAAACAGCTGTCTTTGTCTTTGGTTCCTTTCTCCATATGCTGAATGTAGTAGTGCTAAGTCATATGTCAATTCTACTTTTTTAAACCAGACACAAAGATAAAATGCTCACTCCATGCTGAAGATATACAGTTATAAACATAGCTTCAAAATTTTTGTAGCAAATTTTTATATAATTAAAAGAAGAAATTACTGATTTACCAATATTCATTGGTTATTTTATCTCTCTTTAGTGAATAAAGCTGAACAGGAATTTGATGTCCTTACAGAAAATGTGATCAGAATCACCAGCAAGCTTGACTTGATATTTAGTAGTTGACAATGTCAATCAGCTGTAGAATACACATTCTTTTCACATATAATGGCACTTCAGCAGGAGAGACCACAGTCTGGACCACCAAATGGCTTCAATACATGTTTACAATGCCTATGCAATTTATTTTAATAAAAGGTAATGAAAAGTGAGGGAGCTGTCCCATGGGCCAGCCACGAGGATAGTTACTCTATTACCAGCACATTTATTATGCCTCCTTAAGAAGCATAATTTTTTTGCAAGGGCTCCAACAGTGAATGCGCCTGAATGTGGGAGACACTGAGTAAACAAAATCAATAACATACTTTACCAATTCTGGGAAGGTTTGAACATTTGGAAATGCTCCCCACATAAAAATGGAAACACATATGCTTTTTTAATTTTTTCTCAATCACTATTTATAGATGATAATCCAATATCTCTTTAGCTGTCATAAGACAAATTGACTTCCAACTAGAATCCCTGGAGTAGACTGATTCACCTTCTCGCATCAGCCATTAACTGCCTATAGTTCTTCATCTAGGGGTAGAGTCTTGCAGTATTTTCCCCATTCTCATTAACTTGTCAACTTGTATCACCAATGTACTCTTGATTAGGTGACTATACTTTTAAATATTCATGAATGTAGCTTCCATATAATTAATTAAAAAATAGGTGTCTGGGTCCTCTGGCTCTTTCAATCCTTTTCTTCCCTCTTCTGTGATGATCACTGAACCTTGAATATAGTGATTTGTATTGTAGTTGTATTATTTGGGACTGGGAAAACCATGATGTGTTCTCTTTGTTTTAATTTCGTATCCTTTTTAATTTTATGTATTAGGTGTTTTGTCTGCATGCATGCCTATGGACAGCAGGTGTGCTGTGCAAAAGGAGGTTATAAGTTGGCATCAAATTTTCTGAGACTGGACTGATAGATTATATTGAGCTCATGTGGATTCTGGAAATTGAGTTGGTCTTCTGGAAGAGTAATGTATTGATGAACTATCTCTATAGAACCATGTCCTCTGCATTTTAACAAGCTGTGGACTTTTGTAATAATCTCCATCTGCTGCAAGAAGCTTCTTGAAGAAGAGTTACACTTACCTTTGAGTATAAGGATAAGTGCTTAGAATGTTGTTAGAAATTATGCTGTTGTTAAAAAAGTGGCAATAGTAGGTTCTCCTCTAGGTTCCATGTTATGGTACCAGGCAAAAATCCCCCTATTTAGTGGGTTTTAAAGTCCAACTATTCATATGGTGTGAATATCGTCCAATCTATTAAAAACCTGCATGGACTCAGACACCAAACCTGGGAGCTTCTGTGGCCTGCCAGTTAAAGCAAGGCATGCATACATTTACTTCCCTTGAACTGGTCTTACACCACTTGGTTCCCAATTTTTCAGATTTGGAGTTCAGATAAAACTATACCAACATCCATCCTTGATTTCTAGTTTACCAACTGAATACCCTAATATGGATGCCTCAGACTTCAAAACTATGTAATTAATAACCCTTGTAATCATTATTCTTGATAATTCTTTTTATTCTGTTTATTCTCTTCATTCTCTGTCTCTCCATCTACCTATCTCTTATATTTGTGGTTGTGAGCCTAACCTTTAACAGATGAACCATTTCTCCAGGCCCCATCTAGCTATCTCTAGCTATCTATTTGTCTGTTTGTCATAAATATTACAATTATATCTTATTTTAAGTTTTAAAAAGGCAGAAAATGTGCTTCCATTATTGTCCTTTGGCTATATCCTTTATATGGTGCCTAACACATAGTATAGCCTGAATAGTGTATTAAAAATGAATGAGTATGTTATGTAGTCATTTTACTCTGAAAATTCTTAACTTCCCTGAACATACTAAGAATTTTCATATTTTTATGTACACTAGCTTTAATTATCCCATAGAGTAATAAAATCTAGTCAGACATTATTGTCATTTTTGCATCACTGAATTTTCCAGGCTATATATCTGAGGATATACTTGTTTTGCTTTGTCACTTCAGTTTATAAATATTTGAGGGAAGTGGAATTTTGATGCATGATATTCATGATGAAATAAGACATTCTGATGGAACTGTGTTTTTCTATTTTTGGTTTGCTACAAAAGCAGCCAGGAAACATATATGGAGAGAATAAAAGACCATCAACAAAGAAGAAATTTTCTTTTATGAGTCTATGTAGCTGCTTGTTTGGAGCAAGGCAGTGATCTTTCCATGACAATCAAATGCACACAAGGCCATTGATAAGCAATTATAAGGGCTGACCATAACATGAACACAGATAGATACCTTTGCATTTATTGCCATAGAAATAATGAGACAAACGTTAGTGAATGTTTTGGCATGTAGATAAGTCTTCAGTTATCCTTTGTTGGAGTACATACACTAACTGAGGAATTTTAGAGTAGGTCAAGGATGACAATTTTTCTGCTTTTTCTCTTATTCTTTCTGAAAAAAAAATCCAAACACATTCAAAGCCAAATGTCTAGGTTTTGTACACATCAATAGAAACACAAACAAGAAACAGAAAGAACACAGAGAGCGTTATTGATCTTTACACAAAAGGAGTTGTTTACTTTGGTAAAGGCTTTTATAAGTGGTCCCTCACCACACACAAACACACACACACACACATACACACACACACATACACACACACTCACTCACACACTTTCAATAAAGAAACTAACAATTCATTGTGTATGAGCTGGAGCTGCAAGGAATTATTGAAAAAGAACTTAAAAGAAAAAAAAAGCATTCTACCAGAGAATAACACATTTCAAGTCAGACTTATCTACTTTCTTGGATGTAGACACAAGCATATTTCACTTTGTGTTCAATGAATTCAACTGAATGCAAGCTTGCATTGATGGTGCCTTGCACCCACTATGTTACTAAAATCCTTTTTTTTCTATAGAAATCTTCTGCTGTTTCTGTCCTTTTATTCTCTGCATTGTTGCACCACAAACACCTAGTTTAAACTGAAACACAATGCCATTTTTGAAAGCCTCTGGAGGGCTATTCATTTGAGTACATGTTATAGCAAAGGGAACAACCTGGTACCCTCTATACAAGCATACTGTTCTCTGTAAACAATGACAGTTATAGCCATTTCAAAACTGATATTTGAGATTCTAAATTTTAAGGTAAATTTGAAAGAAATAGAATTCTTTCATTCTAAAAGGTAGTACAACATCAACTTCATATTTTCAAAAAAATATTGTTGCTGTTTTAAAAAGATATATATAATATATAATAATCAAAATATACATTTATAAAAAGCTTAGCACATACAAGTACGTTTTTCTTTTATTATACACTTCAATAAGAATTTTGTATCCATCTTTCTTCACTTAATATAGAGAAAAGAGAAGAAAGGCAGGCAGGTAGAAAGTCATAGCCGTATCACTTACCTTTTGTTCAATTTTGACGTCTTTCTTTGAATCATATTATGAGAACATTCATAATTTTCTTAACTATTATAGCTATCAAATTTTGCTCAGTATAATTTCTACTGTAATGAACTTTTGTGCCTTCATTTTTTTTTTACATTAAAGCAATACAAACTCTGCAATACAGTGCTCTTTTCTGAACTATTTCCCTGATTGAATTGAATCACAATCTTAATTTAGTTAATTAATTTTGGAAATGGTGAGGTTAAGGATATGTCTCAGTGGTTTATGAGCACTTGCTACTCTCTCAGAGGAACTTTGTTCAGTTTCAAGCTAAAAACCATGCATCAACTCCAGTTCTAGGGGATTCGATGATCTTTGACCTCCATGTGTACCAGGCATATGCATGGTGCACATACATACATACAAGCAAAACACCTATACACACATAATAAAATAAACATTAAGCACTTAAAGGAAAGGAACATAATTAGTCATAATTGCAAGGAGAAAGAGATGAGTATGCTATTAGAATCTTAGTACCACTCTAACAGAAACAGATGCATCCAACTAGTAGAAAACTATTCAGGGCAGATTTAAACTGAACATTCTTTAACTGACATTTACTAAGCTCTTCAGCAACAGTAGAACACTAGACACAGTCCAGGCCACAAAGAATCCATTGTAACAATTAAAAAAGATTAGAATAGGGTTACTTGCCTCTCTGGAGTTTAACTTCTTGAGTTCTTTGTATATATTGGATATTAGCCCTCTGTTGGATGTAAGGTTGGTAAAGATCATTTCCCAGTTAGTTGGTTGCCGCTTTGTCTTTTTGACAGTGTCTTTTGCCTTGCAAAAACTTTGTAATTTAATGAGGTCCCATTTGTCTATTCTTGATCTTAGAGCATAAGCTATTGGAGTTCTGTTCAGGAAATTCTCCCCTGTGCCCATATGTTCAAGGTTCTTCCCTAGTTTCCCTTCTATTAGTTTCAGTGTGTCTGGTTTTATGTGGAGATCTTTGATCCACTTAGAATTGAGCTTAGTGCAAGGAGATAAGGATGGGTCAATTTGCATTCTTCTGCATGTTGACCTCCAGCTGAGCCAGCACCATTTGTTGAAAAGGCTATCTTTTTTCCACTGGATGGTTTTAGCTCCTTTGTCAAAGATCAAGTGACCATAGGAGTGTGGATTCATTTCTGGGTCTTCAATTCTGTTCCATTGATCTACATGCCTGTCACTGTACCAATACCATGCAGTTTTTAACACTATTGCTCTGTAGTACAGCTTGAGGTCCGGGATACTGATTCCCCCAGAGGTTCTTTTACTCTTGAGAATAGTTTTAGCTATTCTGGCTTTTCTGTTATTCCAGATGAATTTTTGAATTGCTCTTTCTAACTCTATGAAGAATTGAGTTGGGATTTTGATGGGGATTGCATTGAATCTGTGTATAAGTAACCCTATTAAAAAATGGGGTACAGAGCTACACAAAGAGTTCTCACCTGAAGAATATCTAATGGCTGAGAAGCACCTAAAGAGATGTTCATCATCCTTAGTCATTAGGGAAATGCAAATCAAAACAACCCTGAGATTCCATCTCACACCAGTCAGGATGGCTAAGATCAAAAACACAGGAGACAGCAGTTGTTGGCGAGGATGTGGAGAAAGAGGAACACTCCTCCACTGCTGGTGGAATTGCAAGCTGGTACAACCACTCTGGAAAGCAGTCTGGCGGTTCCTCAGAAAACTGGGCATGACACTCCCGGAGGATCCGGCTATACCACTCCTGGGCATATACCCAGAGACTTTACCTGCATGCAATAAGGACACATGCTCCACTATGTTCATAGCAGCCTTATTTATAATAGCCAGAAGCTGGAAAGAACCCAGATGTCCCTCAACGGAGGAATGGATTCAGAAGATGTGGTATATCTACACAATGGAATACTACTCTGCAATTAAAAACAATGAATTCACGAAATTCCTAGGCAAATGGTCAGATCTTGAAAATATCATCCTTAGTGAGGTAACCCAATCACAAAAGAACACACATGGTATGCAGTCACTGATAAGGGGATATTGACCCAGAATCTCGGAATACCCTAGACACAATCCGCATATCAATAGATTTCTAAGAAGATGGAAGGAGAGACCCCTGGTCCTCGAAAGACTGGATGTAGGGGAACGCCAGGACAGAGTAACGAGAGGGGGTTGAATGGAGAAAAGAGGGAGGGAAGGGGGCTTATGGGACTTTTGGGGAGGGAGGAAACGGGAAAGGGGAAGTGATTTGGGATGTAAATTAAAAAAAATAAAATAAAAAAAAAAGATTAGATATACTGACCTGTGCCATATCAAGGCACAGTGGAAATCCATTAACAAAATAATTAAGCTAGAAACCTATACCAGAAATATACAGAAAGGAAATCTTCAACACAGTGACATTAAGCATGAAACAATAATGACTAAGGAGAAAAACCAGAAAATATTTTGATTTAAATGGAAATGAAATACAGTTATTGACATGTTTGGGATGTAGTGAGGGCAGTCTTTAAAGAGAAATCTGCAGCATTCAATGCAGAACTCGAAAAGAGGAAATATCTAAAAATGTGTAACGTAAGATGCTACTTTAGAAAGCTGAAATTTCAAACAAGACATCAACAGGGAATGTCAACAAAATTAAAGAGATCAGTAATCATTTAGCCAAGCTAATTAAGAGAAAGAGAAAGATTATAAATAGTAATATATAGGATGAAAGAAAGAACACCAAAAACTGCACAGATGGTAAAAGAATAATAAAGGTGTAATATTAACAACTCTCCATGCACTGGTTTGATAACCCAGATAAAATAGATCAATTATTGGAGAGGCACCATCTGCCAATATTCTGAAAGGAAGAAATAGGCAAGTCTATATTTGTTAAGTAAATAAAGTCAGTTTTTAACAATCTTCCATGGGGGAGGCAGATTTAATGGAATTTGCTGGTGAAATCTTCCAAAAATTTACGTAAGAAACTGTCCATTTATGTACCAATAATAACAGAAAAGAGAAGCAGAGAAAATTCCTTGAAATCGATTCTATTCTCTTACACTAGTACCAAGACATGCAAGGAAATCATGACTAATGTCTATCATGAGCAAAGATGCATGAAAACTCTGAAGAATATTACCAAATGAAATATAAAAAGTTTTAAAAAGTACATACAAGATTTATTAGTATTAATCTTGCAAGATTGTTTTAACATCCGAAAGTTACATTAAGCAGTGTAACTTATAGCAGTAACAAGTTAATGATTAAAAATTCACAGTCATATATCAGTGCATGTGGAAATGTGTTCAACAGAAATGTAGCATCAATTCATGATAAAAATTCTCAAGATACTTGTGGAAGGTGAAAACATACCCAACCTGATAATGGAACTCTTTAACAAGTTGCAATTAAGAGTGCATTGATTGGTGAAAATCTCAAAACTTCCTTTTGGATATTAGGAGCAAAGCATGGATGTTTCAGTTTTTTCCATATTATGAAATGTCACATGAAAAAGGAAAGAAAGAAAGCAAAGGTAATCTTAGTTCACTCAGAAACTGAAACAAACAAAATCAAAAAGCTGACAAGATTGTTAAAATTTAAAAGCACCTAACCAATACAGATGCAGATACCCACAGCCAACCATCAGTCTGAGCCCAGGGAGGGGAAGGGTCCCCATGGAATAGCTAAGGGTAAGGTTGGAATCCATAGGGGGATGCTAGAGTGGTGAGGCAAGAGTGGGTGAGTGGGTGGACGAGCACCCTCATAGAGGCAAAGGGGTGAGGAATGGTGTATTAGTCAGGGTTCTCTAGAGTCACAGAACATATGGGTAGTCTCTATATAGTTAGGGAATTTGTCGATGACTTACAGCTTGTAGTCCAACTCCCCAAAAATAGTCAGCAGTACTTGTGGATGGAAGTCCAAGGATCTAGCAGTTGCCCAGTCCCACAAGGCAGCTGTGGATGGAAGTCCGAGGATCTAGCATTTGCTCAGTCACATGAGGCAGGCCAGGAAAAGGCAGAGTGAATCTTCCTTCTTCCAATGTCCTTATGTAGGTCTCCAGCAGAGGGTGTGGCCCAGATTAAAGGTGTGTACCACCGAGCCTTCCAATTCTTGATTAGTTCATTTCAGATTTAGTCAAGTTGACAACCAGGAATAGCCACTACAATCTACCCCTTGTCAACTTGACACAAATAATATCTCATGTCCACATGAAACAATAACAAGGTCATGAATATGCCTAACATGATATAATTATTCCTTGTACAATCGCATACACATTTGTAAATTTACAATGGGGTAATGTCTCTTGGAAACATTCTTAAGTGTCTCAATACCAATTGATGTTAAAGAAATTGGAAGAAAGACAAATGTATCCTTAACAAAATAAGACAGAAGAAATCCTATTACTTATAATCCTCATTTCTGCAGCTGGTTATGTGGTCTTAGCTGGTATTTATAACTACCTTCCTCTGCTACCCATTCTGTATTTCCTTCACCTTCGGCAAGCACCTCAGCAGGTCTTGGCTCTTTTCCTGGAGGATTGACCCATACCTTCATTCCTGATGGGTCTGTGCCCTTTGTCATCCTGCTTGAATTAGGCTGTTATAGTTTGCCATTGACTTTAATCACAGTATGAGTACCAAAAGACGCCCTAAGGGATCTCCTGCATTCCAGACATAATCCTGCTTACCTCCATTGTGGAGAGGCAATCCAATTTTGCCATGGTAATCTGGATCTATCACCCCTCCTAACACTGTTATTCCTTTCTTAGCCTGTTGGTTTAAAGGCATTAGAAGCCCAAAATGGCCAGGGGGAAGTCTGAGATTCCAGTTCAATGGAATGTTTGTTGTGGCTCCTGGTAAGAGCACTCCCCCCTCTGGAACCAAAACTTCTAGGCCAACAGAACCTAAAGTTGTGGGGACAGGAAGCAAAACTTTTCCTAGAGGGTCACTAGGAGTGATAGTGAGTGGAACTATTCTCTTTTCTACTCCTTGATTCCTGAACCCATAGATCCTGGCTATGGGAGAAACTGTACCATATATTGAATGCTGATTCAAAGCATATACTGCCTTCTGAAGAACTCTGCCCCAGCCCTCCATACTGTTGCCACCTAATTGATGTTGTAACTGTGTCTTCAAAAGGTCATTTCATCTTTCTATCAGACCAGATGCTTCAGGATGATGAGGAACATGGTAAGACCAGTGAATTCCATGATCATGGGTCCACTGTCACATTTCTCTGGCTGTGAAATGAATTCCTTGGTCAGAAGCAATACTGTGTGGAATACCATGACGATAGATAACGCATTCTGTGAGTCCACGGATGGTGGTTTTGGCAGAAGCATTACATGCAGGAAAGGCAAATCCATAACCAGAATAAGTATCTACTCCAGTAAGAACAAAACGTTGTCCTTTCCACGGGGGAAGTGGTCCAATGTAGACAACCTGCCACCAGGTTGCTGGCTGATCACCTCGAGGAATGGTGCCATATCTGGGGCTCAGTGTTGGTTTCTGCTGTTGGCAGATCTGGCATTCAGCAGCTGCTGTAGCCAGGTCAGCCTTGATGAGTGGAAGTCCATGTTGCTGAGCCCAAGCATAACCTCTGTCTCGGCCACCATGGCCACTTTGCTCATGTGCCCATTGGAAAATGACTGGGATAGCTGGGGAAATAGACTGACTCTCCATAGAACAGGTCATCTATCTACTTGATTGTTTAACTCCTTCTCAGCTGAAGTCACCTTTTGGTGAGCATTTACATGGGAGATAAATATCTTTACATCTTTTGCCCATTTGGAGAGATCTATCCACATACTTCTTCCCCAGATGTCTTTCTCACCAATTTTCCAATTGTGATCTTTCCATGTCCCTGACCATCCAGCCAATCCATTGGCTACAACCCATGAGTCAGTGAACAATCGTACATCTGGCCATTTCTTCTTCCAAATACCAGTGTACTGCCCGAAGTTCTGCCCACTGTGAAGATTTTCCTTCACCTGTATCTTGCAGGGTTGTCCCAGAAAAGGGTTGTAATGCTGGAGCTGTCCACTTCGGGGTGGTGCCTACATAACACGCAGAGCCATCAGTAAACCAGGCTCTATTCTTCTCTTCTTCAGTCTGCCGGTCATAGGAAACACCCCATGAGGCTATAGGTGCATGCTTGGCAGCAGATGGCATTGTAACAGGAGTGGAAACCATAGGCATCTGAACAACTTCTTCATGTAACTTGCTTGTTCCTTCAGGATCTGCTTGGGCCTGATCACGTATATACCACTTCCATTTGATAATAGACTGCTGCTGTGAACGTCCTACTTTATGACTTGAAGGGTCTGATAACACCCAGCTCATGATGGGCAGTTCAGGTCGCATAGTAACTTGGTATCCTATTGTCAAACGTTCAGTTTCCACTAAGGCCCAATAGCAAGCCAAGAGCTGTTTTTCAAAGGGAGAGTAGTTGTCTGCAGATGATGGCAGAACTTTGCTCCAAAATCCCAAAGGTCTTTTCTGTGATTCACCTATAGGGGCCTGCCAGAGGCTCCAAACAGCATCTCTATCTGCCACTGACACCTCAAGTACCATTGGTTCTGCTGGATCATATGGTCCAAGTGGTAGTGCAGCTTGCACAGCAGCCTGGACCTGTTGAAGAGCCTTCTCTTGTTCCAGGCCCCACACAAAGCTAGTAGCTTTCTGAGTCACTTGATAAATAGGCCTGAGTAACACACCTAAGTGAGGAATGTGCTGTCTCCAGAATCCAAATAGACCCACTAAACGTTGTGCTTCTTTCTTGGTGGTGGGAGAGGCCAGGTGCAATAACTTATCTTTCACCTTAGAAGGACTATCTCTGCATGCCCCACACCACTGTACTCCTAAGAATTTCACTGAGGTAGATGGTCCTTGAATTTTCGTTGGATTTATTTCCCATCCTCTGATACGCATATGTGTTACCAATGAATCCAAAGTGGTTACTACTTCCTGCTCACTTGGTACAATCAGCATAATGTCATCAATATAGTGCACCAATGTGATATTTTGTGGAAGAGACAAATGATCAAGATCCCTTCTAACTAAGTTATGACACAGGGCAGGAGAGTTAATATATCCTTGAGGCAAAACTGTAAAGGTATACTGCTGGCCTTGCCAACTGAAAGCAAATTGCTTCTGGTGGTCTTTATGGACAGGTACTGAGAAGAAGGCATTTGCCAGATCAATAGCTGCATACCAGGTTCCAGGAGATGTGTTAATTTGCTCAAGTAATGAAACTACATCTGGTACAGCAGCTGCAATTGAAGTTACTACCTGATTTAGTTTCCGATAGTCAACTGTCATTCTCCATGATCCATCTGTCTTCTGCACTGGCCAGATAGGAGAGTTAAAGGGAGACGTGGTGGGAACCCCCACCCCTGCATCTTTCAAGTCCTTGATGGTGGCAGTAATTTCTGCAATTCCTCCAGGAATACGATACTCTTTTTGATTCACTATTTTCCTTGGCAGAGGCAACTCAAAAGGCTTCCATTTTGCTTTTCCAATCATAATAGCCCTCACTTCACAGGTCAGGGAACCAGTGTGAGAATTCTGCCAATTCCTGAGTATATCTATCCCAATTATACATTCTGGAACTGGGGAAATGACCACAGGATGTGTTCCGGTTCCTACTGGACCTACTGTGAGTCGGACATCAGTCAAAACTCCATTAATCACCTGTCCTCCATAATCTCTTACTCTAACTGGAGGGCTACAATGCTTCTTGAGATCTCCTGGAATCAGTGTCAATTCAGAACCAGTATCCAATAGACCCCAGAAAGTCTGATTATTTCCTTTCCTCCAGTGTACAGTTACCCTTGTAAAAGGCCGTAGGTCCCTCTGAGGAAGAATTGGGGAAAGACTAACAGCAAAACTTTTAGGTGTCTTATCAAGATTCTTCCTCAGAGGAACCTGGCCACCCCTTCATTCAAGGGGTTCTGGCTCTGCAAAATGACTCAAGTCTGGAAATTGATTCAGGGGCCGAGATTGCCTTTTGCCATGATCCAATGTAGCCTTTCTTTCATTCGTTTGAGAATTTTTCTGCTTATACAGATCAAACAGATATGCAGTAGGTTTCCTATCTATTTCATGCCTGGAAACACCATGATTGACTAGCCAGTACCAAAGGTCCAAACGAGTCATGCCATTATAAATTCTATTTCTCTTGTACTGACCATTACGGGGTATGTCATTATGAACACTGTCCATTATAATAACTACGATCACCTTGCCTCTGGCGATTCAATGCTGCCACCTGGCCTTTGTTACCTCAAGGCCCAGTTAAACTCTTTGAATTTAATTCATCTAATTGAGCAGCAGCATCTCCTACTCTAAGGTCTGGCACAAGGAAAAGGGCAAGAACAAAACTCTTCAAATGTGCTGGTGCCCCTCTCACCAGTTTGCGTCTTATAGGAATGGTAAAGGACATATCTTCTGGACCTTCCCATTGTGGATCCTTAGGTTTTACACAACATATCCACTCTAGCATTGCAATTTCCCTAAGCCTTAGAACCCCTTCACCAACACTAAGCCAAGGAATATCAGGCATCTCCAACTCCTTTTCAGTAGGCCATCTTTTGATAAACACTTCAGCCAACCACTCAAACAAACTCCTGACACCTTTTTTAACTGTGCGAGCTTCCATATTAAACCTAGAATCTCCACTCAGAGGGCCTGTGCCAATAAACTCAGTGTGTTCTAGTTTTATGTTGCTTCCACCGTTATCCCACACCCTTAAAATCCATTCCCATGCATGTTCCCCAGATTTCTGCTTGAATAAATTAGCAAACTCATTAAGCTCTTTAGTAGTATAGTGTATTTCCTCATGGACTACACTTTCTACCTCCCCTCTAGGAGCCTGTTTTGCCTTGAGTCTGGTTATAGGTCTAGAAGAAACTATTGGTGGGCCTTGAGAAACATCAGTATTGTCTTGTCTGGCATTTTCTTCATCAAAAGTCACTGCTGGTTTATCAGGCTCTGAGGGATTAATTTCATTATATGGAGAAGGCATTATTTCAAGGGGTGGGGCTGAGGGTACTGCTTCCTCAGGCGGGACAAATCCTTGAAAATCTGAAGATTCAAAATTCTCAATTTCAATAGGGTCTTCCCACACATCCCCATCCCAAGTTCTTTGCCAATTAATGCCCTTACTTTAACTGCTGGCACCCTCTGAGGCTGAGACCTGAATTTTCGCTGTAATTCAGCCAACCTTATAATGAGAGCTTCAGTTTGATTTTCTGCAACTTGAGCTCTATGGCTGCTAGAGAGAAGATTCTCTTCAAGGGCACACTTTGCAACTTTTAGATTGTTTACGTGCGTCTGGAGCTGTTCGATTTTATCGCACAACTTTCCTTTCCTTTCCTTCATTGTTTTTTCCTGAGATGCTAAGAGCAACCAGCCAGCAAAATCATTTTTTTTATTTTTTTAATTTACATTCCAAATCACTTCCCCTTTCCCGTTTCCTCCCTCCCCGAAAGTCCCATAAGCCCCCTTCCCTCCCTCTTTTCTCCATTCAACCCCCTCTCGTTACTCTGTCCTGGCGTTCCCCTACATCCAGTCTTTCCAGGACCAGGGGTCTCTCCTTCCATCTTTTTAGAAATCTATTGATATGCTGATTGTGTCTAGGGTATTCCGAGATTCTGGGTCAATATCCCCTTATCAGTGACTGCATACCATGTGTGTTCTTTTGTGATTGGGTTACCTCACTAAGGATGATATTTTCAAGTTCTGACCATTTGCCTAGGAATTTCGTGAATTCATTGTTTTTAATTGCAGAGTAGTATTCCATTGTGTAAATATACCACATCTTCTGAATCCATTCCTCCGTTGAGGGACATCTGGGTTCTTTCCAGCTTCTGGCTATTATAAATAAGGCTGCTATGAATATAGTGGAGCATGTGTCCTTATTGCATGCAGGTAAAGTCTCTGGGTATATGCCCAGGAGTGGTATAGCCGGATCCTCCGGGAGTGTCATGCCCAGTTTTCTGAGGAACCGCCAGACTGCTTTCCAGAGTGGTTGTACCAGCCTGCAATTCCACCAGCAGTGGAGGAGTGTTCCTCTTTCTCCACATCCTCGCCAACAACTGCTGTCTCCTGTGTTTATTCATCTGGAATAACAGAAAACCCAGAATAGCTAAAACTATTCTCAAGAGTAAAAGAACCTCTGGGGGAATCAGTATCCCGGACCTCAAGCTGTACTACAGAGCAATAGTGTTAAAAACTGCATGGTATTGGTACAGTAACAGACATGTAGATCAATGGAACAGAATTGAAGACCCAGAAATGAATCCACACTCCTATGGTCACTTGATCTTTGACAAAGGAGCTAAAACCATCCAGTGGAAAAAAGATAGCCTTTTCAACAAATGGTGCTGGCTCAGCTGGAGGTCAACATGCAGAAGAATGCAAATTGACCCATCCTTATCTCCTTGCACTAAGCTCAATTCTAAGTGGATCAAAGATCTCCACATAAAACCAGACACACTGAAACTAATAGAAGGGAAACTAGGGAAGAACCTTGAACATATGGGCACAGGGGAGAATTTCCTGAACAGAACTCCAATAGCTTATGCTCTAAGATCAAGAATAGACAAATGGGACCTCATTAAATTACAAAGCTTTTGCAAGGCAAAAGACACTGTCAAAAAGACAAAGCGGCAACCAACTAACTGGGAAATGATCTTTACCAACCTTACATCCGACAGAGGGCTAATATCCAAGATATACAAAGAACTCAAGAAGTTAAACTCCAGAGAGGCAAGTAACCCTATTAAAAAATGGGGTACAGAGCTACACAAAGAGTTCTCACCTGAAGAATATCTAATGGCTGAGAAGCACCTAAAGAGATGTTCATCATCCTTAGTCATTAGGGAAATGCAAATCAAAACAACCCTGAGATTCCATCTCACACCAGTCAGGATGGCTAAGAGCAAAATCATTTTTTGATTTTTTCCCCATCTTGTAGAAAGTATTGTACACCACTGAATCATCTAATTCATCAAGATACTCAAAGACATTAGCTTCTTTAAGCTTGAAATATAGTTTCAACCACAGGTCTTCAATATTTTCCGAACTCCCAGGAGGAAGAGAAGCTGGAGAGGTTTCAGTAGTTGAAGGTGCTGATGAATTACCAAACCAACTCCATATTTTTAAAATATTCATTCTTATACTTCTGTTCCTCTAGAACCACTCCTGGTACCAACTTCTGTATTAGTCAGGGTTCTCTAGAGTCACAGAATGTATGGGTAGTCTCTATGTAGTTAGGGAATTTGTTGATGACTTACAGTTTGTAGTCCAACTCCCCAACAATAGCCAGCAGTACTTGTGAATGAAAGTCCAAGGATCTAGCAGTTGCTCAGTCACACGAGGCAGGCCAGGAAAAGCCAGAGTGAATCTTCCTTCTTCCAATGTCCTTATATAGGTCTCCAGCAGAGGGTGTGGGCCAGATTAAAGGCATGTGCCACCAAGCCTTCCAATTCTTTATTAGTTCATTCTAGATTTAGCCACTACAAATGGGATGGACGGTTTTGTGGAGGGGAAACTGGGAACTGGGATATCATTTGAAATGTAAACAAATGAAATTACTTAAAAAAAATTTTAAGGGAAAATCTTACTATCCAGGAAAAAAAAGCCAACCCCCTCAAAAAAGCCAGTTGTAAAGGATCTGTAGAGAGGGCTTAGTAGTTGTTCTTGTAGACCTAGGTTCTAGGACTCAACTCTCACATGGCAAACTTCAGTTCCAGGGTGTCTGATGCCATGTTATGACCATGATGGGCACCAAGAATGCTGTGTTACACTCACATACATACCAGCAAAACACTTGCACACATAAATTAAAAAAAATAAAAGTAATTATAGGAACATTGTAAAAAATAAGGTAAATATATAAGGGAGTCACTTCAATATGCCATAACCATGAACAAGTAGAATTCAAAATTATAGTTGCATTAATATTTGTATCAGCTTTCCAGAAGTGAAATGTACGCATACAAATCCATAGATACTTATATAAGAGTTATTTGAGGGAAAACTACATGTAAGAAACAGTTACTCAAAATTCAAGTAGTCAATGTTGTCAAGAGGTCAACTCTCCACCAGCTGCTCTGTAGCTGAAGTACAATTTCAGTCACAATACCAGCAAATTGTTGTATGGGCAATGACTAACAGACCAAAGAAGCTTGCAAGAAGAGTCTAAAGATCCCAAATATTCAACTTTATGTTAAAAGAGAACAGGGATATAGAACAGATACTAACTTACTTAAAGTCCTGTAGAAGAGCTTCAGGAATTGAGACAAGGTGGCATCTGTTGAAAGACAAATATGCCAACATAACAGAATAGAGAATGGAGAAGCATAAACATACTCAGATAGTCTTTGACACAGTAGCAAAAGCAATATAGAAAAGCAAAGATTCAACAAATGGTGCCATTCAATCATGTGCAGAAAAAGAAACCTAGGCATAAATTATATATCATAAATAAATCAAAATGAATTGTAACCTACAAATGAAAATAGAAAATTATAAATTTGTTAGAAGATAACACAGGGGGAAACATTCATGACTTTCACTGTGACCATAGTTTCAAGATCTAAAATCAAAAGCATGAACCATCATTTTTTTTTGCAACCCTCCCCCCTCTTTCATTAACTTCTGTCCTAATCTTATTTTCTGTTTTCTCTACTGGTTGTGGTGTGGCTTCCATTTGTTTTTAAAGGCCCTAAGGTGCATTATTAAGTTATTCATTCACAATTTCCCAGATGTTTATCATAGTCACTTAGAGCTATAAACTAGCATTCACTGATCTCAGATTTAGGTATATTTTCATTTGCTTTCAACTTTAAGAATTTAAAATGTTTTTCTTAGTATCTTTAATGACCCAGTTACCATTCAACAACTTGTTGTTTAATCTTCATGAGTTTGTGTTTATCCTATAATTTCTCTTGTAGTTTATTTCTAGTTATATTCAGATTGATATAGTAAATTAACTTTAAGAATTGTTTTGTATTCCATCATATGATACTGTTGATTTCTAGTTTTATTTCATTGTATTCAGATTGATCTAGTAATTAGTTTCAAGAATTGTTTTGTATTCTGTCACATGATCTATTTTAGAGGAAGTTTCTATAAATTTCTTACAGCATCACTTTCTTTCCAACTGATTAAAATTCCATTTTGTATATGTAAAAAAAGATAAAGCATGAACCATAAAAGATGGAGCTTCTCAACAATGAAAATATCAATTGACTGAAAACCTACAGATGTACAACCATGGGTACATAAGTTTGATGCTCAGAATTGATGTAAGAGCCCAGACAGGGCAGTGCATTACTGTGATCCTAGTACTGGGAGGTATAGATAGGAGGATTTCAGGAGTTCCCTGGCCAGTTGGTGTAACTAATCACTGAGCTCCAAAATCAACCGGAGATTATAATAGTACCTAGCCACTTGTCTCAAAGGAATAAGGTGGGGAACAGTAGAGGAAGACAACTGATGGTGTCTTTGGAGTGCACAGGTGTGCACATGTGCACACACGCACACACACACACACACACACACACACACACACACACACACGCACACACACCCAAGAATCTGCCAAACACCTACACAAAAATGCACATTGAGACACACACACATACAAACACACACACACACACACAAACATATGGGTGTGGGTGTGAGAGGGAGAGCGGGAAGTGAACAAGAGTGGAGAAAGAATTAAAATAATAAAGTAATTATTAGAAAAGCAGAAAATAAAATTATAAAGAACAATAAAATAATACAAAGTAAAAATTCAGAGAAAATATTTGTAAAACTTATTTGATAAATGATTATTGTCTAAAATGCTCACAAAAATATGGGTGAGCACTATGTGATAATCAAGAGAAGTTTAAACTATGGAGATAATAAGAATATATATGTGCTATCCAGGGGTAGGTGTGAGAGACAAAGAGGTAGACAACAGAGGACTGTCAGAGTAGTGAAAGAATGGTGGGCATGCCATTATCCACTAGCCAAAATCAGTAGACTGTATATAACCAACTCCAGTACACAGAGCTCATGTTGGATGAGATGTAAAAGCATGCCCACTGAAAACAAATGTGTCCTTCTGCAATGAGATGTTGGTAGTGGGCAAGTTGTGTGCATTTAGGAGAGAAATGAATAGATAAGAACCCTGTATTTTCTGCTTCGTTTTGTTGTGCAACTAAGCTCATTCTAAGAAATTAAATTTATTTACTAGAAAATAAATGGTAATTATAGTATTTACCTAGCTCCGCAGGTAATTAAAAACACTGGGATTTGTGAGACCAAGACTAAATTATTACAATGCAATGTTAAAGATTATAATTTAGAATTAAAGAAATACACTATTATATAAGAATATACTTAAGAATTGCCTGTTTGTTTGTTGTGAGACAAGGTCTCCATGTGCAGCCCTGGCTATCCTGGAACTTGTTATGTTTACTAGACTGGTTTTAGATTCACAGAGGTCCATCTGTCTCTGCCTCTCTAGCCTGGTGAATTTGAAAGAGACAAGGAGGGGTTTGTGGGAGGTTTTAGAGAAGTGAAGAGAAGGAAACATTATATAATGTTAAAATCTCAAAAACATTCAAAAATAATTACCTAAAACCGGTAGAGAAAATGACTTCTGAGAAAAGGCAGGATTGACAGTTGTGTAGCAGTTTATTCTGAGTTTGAAACATTCCATTATGAAATAAAGCTCTCAGAGCAGGCAGTAAACAGCTAACACTAGTTTCAGGAAGTCCCTTAAACTGAGCAAATTCACTCTATTGTTTCTTTTTCCCAAGAGAATATAAACCATAGAGACTGATAAGAATCACTCTCAGACAGGCCAATCTGCAGAGAAGATTCTCAGACAAGCCTAACTGTAAGAAAAGGAGACCAGCAGAACTGCCTCAAAGATACAAAGGCCAGATGAGCTTCCGGCAAGACACTCAGACTCAGTCAGTCACCCTACCTGAAAAGGATACTCTCTAACCTGTTGTGTACTCTACAGGCTGTACAGTATGCTTGAGGTTTCAAGCTCTGGTGAGCTATAACCCGTGATGCAATAGGTGTTGGAAATTCATCTGTTTTTGAGTCATTTCCACTCCCTCAAGTAAACTCTTACCCATGTCCCCATAAGTAACCCCAATAAAACTCATTGGCTCACCAAGTCTGACTTTGGTGCCTCCAAATTTTGGTTTGTTAAAAGTTCCCTAGATAGGGTTAATAGATTCATATGTCGTGTGTCTCACCAGGACCAATCTGTCTCTCACCACACCAACTAAACCTGAAAATAACCTTCAATTCTAGGAATCCACATGGAGAAAAGAATGAACTACTCATACCAGTTATACCCTTGGATATCCATACCCATGTAGTGACATTTGCTATCCCTGACCTAAATAAATACATGTAAACAGAACAAAACAAAGAGTTACCTAAATGAGAGTTCAGTAGGTGCTGGCAGAAGTTATAAACTTGTCCAAGACAAAAATAAAATAAGATTTTAGTGAACTAGTTCTGACTTTTGGAGAAATTGATATTTTCCATTTGAAAAAGTGCAAGTAGAAAAAGATGCCAATGAAACAGTTCGCTGAACTCTAAATTTTGTTTTTAGACCTCCCTTGGGCAGCAATTTCAGAAATCTGACATCCTAGGTTTTTTTTTTTCTTAAATGTATATTGATGCTGAAGGTTTGTAGTGAGCTCTAGACAGAAGTATTTCAGACAGCTGAAGGGTTAGCCTTATCCCTAAGGTAGATGCTTTTTAAAATCATGTCTGGTTTTCCATCCTTCTTTGGTCTGAAATGTGATTGGTTTTCAAAACTGAAAATAAAGACTACTATTCCTTTATGTCTGAAAGAGATTGCTTCTGGGAACCCCTATAGACACCAATGTTATGGGTGCTAAGTCTCCTACAAAATAGTCTAGTTTCACAGATAATGTAAACACATATCTCCACATGCTTTAGGCCATCTGAGGCTGATTTATAGCACCAAGTGCAATGCAAATGTTACTTATGTAAATAGTTGTTATATTGAACTGTTTAGGGAACAATGACAGGAAAAAAACATCTGCACATGTTCTGCACAGATGTAGGCTCCTTTGTTGTTTTTAAAGACACTTTCATCCATGGTTTGTTGACTCTGAGGATGTAAAACTCATAGACTCAAACAGTGTACTGTGAGAGCTACATTTCTGAGACTGTGCCATATGGAGATACTGTCTTTCTCCCTAGCCACAGCTTCTACTTGTCCCTTTCTTTTTCAGCTTTATTGGTTCAGCTTTATTGAAAGTTGTTTTATTTGGGGAATTAGCCACCATGCTTTATTAGTGTTAAATACACTCCTGGTGGCATTTATGTCGATATACATTTACACATAAAATTTATGTTTCTACATCATCTTAAGATGTGATGCTTTCATTTTACTTAAAAATATATTGAGTTCACTAATAGCAGCTTGGTATTTTCAGGAGCTTTGTGTGAGGGAAGGAGGCCTTTGATGAAATAAATGCTATTTAGTTTTAGTGTTTATGCTGTCAAACAGTAACAAAATTGGATTTCAGCACCTTATATAAAATTACTAAAGTTGTGTTCAATGGTAAGACATATTTGATTGTAGAATTTCGCTTTGGGGAATAGAGAGATCATTCTGCAGTTTGGGAGAATTTTCTTGATGTTTATAATATAATGCAAAATAATAAAAACAATGTTAAAAGAGTAGGTAGTCATGGTAATGGCAGTTTAAAGAACCTGGGAAGGATGCAGCACCAGGTTTCTATTGTCCTCTGTTTATAACTATCAAAGAACTTTGAAGAAAGAAGTAAGACCACAGTAGTCTTATGTGATCTGCCCACTCAGGAATTATGATATGAGCTTTACTTTTAGAGGTATATCATTGGCTTCCCAGAAACAAGTATAAAATGATTAGTGCCTGAAAATCAGGCTCCTTATGATACCAGAGAAATAGGTAGCACTCATGAGGTTGAATCAATTCCACTCTGAATGTGACAATGTGGGGTTTCCAGCCTGTTCCTTGACCTGAATACATGCTTGTGATTACTAAGAAAATATGAGTTGTACTGGAGCCTCTCTTTTTCTTTTTTTTTTTATTTCTAAAATAATCTTGCTGTTTTGTAAGCAAGACCATGAAACTGGAACTCCAATAGCGATATAGCAACCAGTCAACTGTGCTCTGTGGGTCTAAAGGACTTTGTGACAATGGTTCTACACCAATGGATACACAAAGTGAGGTAAGATGGTGGTGTCTCTGTGTTGAGAGCAGTTGGAGAGCAGGACAATAGGCACATTAGAAAGAATCCAGGTTGTCACATGCAGGGATGGACGGAGAGCTGTAAATAACAGAGACTCCATGTAAATAACAGCACAAGGACTCAGAAGTCAATTCAGTCCATGTGAAAACCCAGCAAATATGTGTTAACATTAACAAACATTTGTTAAAATGACCAGATCTAGTATAATCACTTTTTAACTCGATTAGTTAAAGATTTTATTACACAGTGACTTGACATAGTCTTTACTGTCAGTGGCTGGCACCACGCGTAAATCTCCCAGGAGCTAGTGGAATCCACAGATATACCTAGATAAAGGCTTCATGTGCCTTTCTCAGTTGGTTCTAGTTTCTGAGAAACCTAGGTAACAGTTTCAGGAGGCAAAGGTGGTGGTGGATTTCACTCTACACACAAAGTGCTACAAGTTGTCCCATCTTTGAAGTTCTACCCTAGTCTGAAAGACATTGAGGGTGTGGTAAGTGTAATGAAATGTTTTGGATAGTCCTCTGGGATACTGTTAAATCATCCAAGTCCCTCTGTAGAACCATCACCCTAAGGCACAATGCCATGTTTATGTTCTAGTCCAAGTTTGAACAGCTTTTTACGTAAAAGACAAATACTTGAACATGATGCCAGGGTGATTTAGCCTTAAGCAGGAGGTTACAACATCAAGTCCTAAAGTGTCTACTTTGTAATTGTAGCATTTTTTCTCCAATGACTCTTGGTAGAAAACTACTGACTCCGCTAGTACCTTCCACTTCTTATGAAGTTAAGTTTTTCAATGCAAATAACAGTGGGCAACCTATCTAGGGGCCATTACGAAAATATATGGAGGTTTGCAGTCTGACAGCAAGAGAGGTTGGCCCGGTTATTTTAGTGACTTTCATTGTTTGGCAAAACACCTGATAAAGGCAACTGAGTTTATTTTGGCTCAGAGGTAAATGTAGTTCATCACAGCAGAGAGAAATGAGAAACGGTGGCAGGAGCAAGAGGCACCCGGTCTCATTGCATCTGCCATTGGTCAGCAGAGTGGGATTAAGGCTGAGTCTCTGTCTGCTTTCTCTTTTTTATTTAGTCTGGGAATGCAGCCCATGGACTGAAACCACCTGAGAATGAGTCCTCCCAACTTTATTAACCCAGCCTAGAAACTCTCTCGCAGACATGCTTAAAGGCTTGTCACCTATATGTTCCAAGATCTTGTCGAGCTGACAATAAATATTAGTTACAGTGTCTATTAAACTTAAAATTTAATAAAAGCCAGACAGGATGAAAAAGACGAATCCTAGTGGCTCGTGAGCACAGGAGGCTTTTGGTTAACACTGCTCACCCTTTGCAAGCACAAACATTTGATTAGCAGAGGGAAATTTTATCTCAAGCTGTCCAAGCATGTGTCTTTTAGTATTTGAGTGTAGGAGAAAGAAAGTTGGGACAGTTGTGAGTGGAATGTGCCTTTAAGGCAAACTGACCTGGGCGTTATCTATTTTCCCTCCACGAGATAAAATGATCTGTTATCCAAGGCTGAATTTACCTCCAAGGGTTAAGCTGCAGCAGGCTCACTCCAAGGCCTCTCCTTTCATCAGCTGGCCGTGGGCTAGTCAAAGCAGATCTAAGGATATCCACAAAGAGGAGCCCTTCAAAGATAGCCTCTGAGCCACTGTCTGGGCTGATTCAGATTGTTCCCTGAGTGACTCCCCAGGCATGGATAGGATATGCGTGCCTGGCCCCTGCTGAGTGTTGTAGCTGTTTGTAGTGGTGTGGGAATCAAGGTAAAAATAGATTCTGGCACAGAGCTGCCTCAGTCAAGAGGGAGAGTCAAAATGTAGAGGAGGTTTGTATGTAGCAGTCTGTCTGTCCATGTATAGAGACTTAAGGAGATTCAGAGTTATGGAATGCCCAAAGTCAGGGATTAAATGTGTGTCCCATACTTTGACTCTGATGATAATTCTTGATTAATGTGGATGGATACCTCTTTATTATCTGTAGATTTATATAGAAATAAAATTAGGAGAAGAAATGAAACTTGCTGGTATAATTATATACATATATATATATATATATATATATATATATATATATATATATATAATTTGTGTGTGTGTGTGTGTGTGTGTGTGTGTGTGTGTATGTGTATAAGGAATATGGCTGAGCCAATAAGCATGAAATCTTTCCTAACAGTGTTGATATTGAACCTGAAGAGACCACCTCTAGTAGCCAGACAGGACCCCTAGTGGAGGAATGGGGACCTAAAATTTTGGGGACTTTTGACCTAAAATTGGTCTTGTCTAAAAGAAATTCAGGGACAAAGATTGATCAGAAACTGAAGGAATGGCCAACCAATGAGACCCATCCCATGGGCAGGCACAAATCCCTCACACTATTAATGAGCCAGGAGCCTAACATAGTAACCCGCTGAGAGGCTCTACCCAGCAGCTGATGAAAACAGATGCAGATAACCACAGACAAACATTTGATGGAGGTTGGGGACCCTGATGGAAGATCTAAGGGAAGGACTTAAGGCCATCATGGAGAAGGCAACAGTGTCAACTAACCTGGACCCCGAGGAGCTCCAGAAACTGAGGTACCAACGAAAAAGCATACATGTGCTTGTCAAAGGCCCCTGACACATATGTATCAGAGGACTGCCTTGTCTAGCCTCAGTGGGAGAGGATATGCCTAATCCTGCAGAGACTTCATGCATCAAAGTGAGGAGATATGTGTATGTGGGGCTGCCCTCTCAGAGGCAAAGGGGGGAGAGGGGAGGAACTCTGCAGGAGAAGGCAGGGACAGAATTTGGGATGTAATTAATTAAAATAATTAATTATTTTTTAATTAATTAATTAAAATGAAATCTTCTCATTGCAGAAAAATAAGTGGGAGTGAAGAACAGTGTGTTGCCATGGTAAAAACCTCTATCTGTAGTTCTAATTTGTGAAAATTTATCTTTTTTGGGGACCAATAAGTAAATAAAAAGTAACCAAATTATAATTATTTCCTACCATCATTTATGTAAATTTCTTTTCATCCCCTGGTTTATAATTCATGGCCTGTTGCAATGAGACCTTCAGAGTTGGAACATGAGGTCCACAGTGTGAGTTTGACTCTGATATCTTAGAACAGTGGTCTTCTGTACTGTAGGGAGCTGGGTTTTGAGGAGGATGAATAAACATTGAAAACATTAGTAATAAGAAATCATCTTTAAATAGATTGATGTACATAAAGTGTACAAGGTGCCCACCAACCATCTCCACATCTTTTTCCTAAGTTCAACCTGATAATCAATTCCACTGATGGATTTTCTGGGTAGCGTAATTTCTTCCCAGTGCCATAAATAGTGAGTAGGCTTAGCCGATCAATCAAAACATTTAATTACAAGGAAATACTCTCTAAATCAGCTAATGTAAATCAACTCCACCCTCTACACTCAGGCTTAAAAATTCCTAGACAGGATGTTCACTTCTTACCTGTTTCCTGTTTGTGACCTGACGTCACTACCTTTCTTTGCTTATTCAGCCTCCTAGTCTCTTCTGTGTCTTGCTACATGAGCTGAGCCCTAGAAACTTCTGACTTCTTCTCAGTTGCATCCAGTTCTTCTCTACTTTGACCCCAGGCACTGCTTTTCAGGTTCATATTCCTTCCCTCACCAAGGTTCACCCAGGACTGCTGAGCACCTATGCCAATTCTACATCTGAAATATCCTTCTTTACAAACTTTCTAAGTCCCCAGTGAGTACCGAGATCTAACTTTTTGTCTCAAGTGTCTGTCATCTTGTTTCTAATGTTCCAGTGGATTTTCTTTTGGGGCAGAGAAAACCAGTCCTTCCGCATTCCAGCTTCAGAATTTACTTATAAATCTATTGAACCTTATGGAATTTGAAAGAAAATTAGCATTATCTTTGTTAGAGTTTCAAAGGAAAGAATCATAGTAGTAACAAGGTCAGTCTGCTATGGACAGGACAGCCATTTGAAACTCCTAGGAATAGATAATACCCATTTGAAAATTCCAAAAGTATAGCACTAGCAGTGGTTCTCAACCTGTGGGCCGTGACCATGTTGGACATCCACCAAACCTTTCACAGGAGTTGTATGCCAGGAATCCTGCATATCAGATACTTACATTAGGACCCATAACAGTAAAAAATTAGCTATGAAATAGCAATGAAAGTAATTTTATGGTTGTGGGTCACCACAACATGAGGCACTGTATTGAAGGAGTGTAACATTAGGAAGGTGAAGAACCAGTGATCTGCAGGGTTACACCTTCACAGAGAATCTACAAGTCGTCTGTTTTACACCTTTAGCAGGAAGCTTTCTCTTGCATCGTCTGGAACTCACTTGTACCATATTGATCCTCATGAAGTAACAAGGAGCTCATGGTTCCGGCTGGATTTCTCTATTACTCCCTTTAGCTTGTTCAATCTGTGGATTGTTCCAGAAAACACAAAGATGGTGATGATCAGCATCAGCATCAGTGCAGGATCTTGTCCCACATGCTTCAAGATTTTGGACCACAGCTCTATTCTTCTTCAATTTTACAGGCAGACTGTGTCAGACTGGAAAGATATTGGTAACCAAGACTGGTATCGCCTCATCTGGCATCAGCAAAGGAGAAAACTTGTTCGGTTATTTTCCTCCAAGGTGAATTCTTTACATAAAATGATGGGCAGGATCTAGTAATTTTATAAACATGATAAAGTGTGTGTCTTTGATACAAACTTGATGGTTTGCAATACAATTTGGTGTAACAGTCATGTGACATAAGGGAATACGATGGGTGCAATAAAAACATATATCTCTATGACATGCCTAAACCATATTTAAAGCAGTGACTGAAGTCATTGTCTTCACACTTGCAGTTGAATAGGAAATAATTACAATCGTGCCTTTTTTTTTTTCTGGATGATTTCTCAGTGATGCTCGAGAGACATGAGCACGAGCAGTAACATGTGCACGTTATTCTCTCTAGGTTTAGTTGATCTCATCAGTTTCCAAAATCTTGATTTTTTTTTTCAGATAGAAGTTGTAGAAAGTCATGGATACTAGCATCCAGGAAGGCAGAGGCAGAGGCAGAAAGGTGTCTGTGCAGTTGAGGTTAAAATGGTATATAGTCCCAGGCCAGTAACAGCTATGTAATGTGACTCTGTCTTAAAAGGCAATAGAGAAAGAAGTGTGCGTGTATGCTTGTGTGTGTGTGTGTGTGTGTGTGTGTGTGTATGCGAGTGTGTGCACACACACACACACATACACATACTGTGCACATGTTTGTAAAAGTGTCACCTATTCATGCAGGCAGTGCTCTCTTGCTTGGGTAACTCTATAATTTATTGGGAAATGTTACCATAAATTTTTGCTGTTTTAGAATGCTTTTAGCATAAAAAATTTTTATAGCATCTTGCTTTTATTGAAAGTTCTCAGCATTGCGTATATTAAATACACATTTGCCTTCACCCCCTACCTCCCCTGCTTCCTATTTGTTGAGTTTGTTGTTCCTTGTTCTCTGTTTGGCTTTTTCTGGAATAGGACGTATGTATCTACATCTACAGCAGGGTTGTTCAGTCCCAGATGTTGGTCGAGACAAAAGAGATTATATCCTAGGCTTTCTGGATGTATGCCTTTCCTGGTAGCTATTAAGGGGGGAAAGCTTACAAAACTCTACACTTAGACATTGAAGTAGTGGCTATTTTCAGAAGTGAAAATCAAACTTACTACCATGAATTTTATTTTCACAAAAGACCACAAGAAGAGATCTTTGATTTTAAGACTAGAAACCACATGACAAGTGTCCACACCCCCAGGGAGAGCATATGTGGGCTAAAACAGTGAGAATAGAATTTTCCAGAGGTTTTTCTGCTATAAATAAATAACCGGATGCCTTTATGTAAATAAATTCTTTCCTCCGGGATTATAGTATTGTGAGGAATTTCTATATATTTTGGGATTTTGATTCCTAAGGAGTCCGTTATCTTGCTAAGATAGGAATTTATTCTAGTTTTTCTTCCTTTCTAAAGGAATGCTACCCAACTTCTAGAGAGGCTGACTTAGTCACATTCTTTTTAATTTTCTACTCTGTTACTGCCTTCCCTAACATTGTGAGAAGCCCAGGGAGAGATAACCTAGGACACAAAGATGAAGAAATTAAACACAATATTCTCTGAGTGTTATTTCTGAGGCCGTGGTTGTACTAGTTTTACCCCAGTATGACCCTACATGACATAGATACAAAGTCCCAAGTTGTTAAATGCTGATGAACAATGCATTTAACAGGCCTGCATCTTCACTGTATTGACTGCCTTCAACAAGTGAAGAATTACCAAGGTAATTAAATAGTTATTTATCTTCAGTTTTTTTCTTAACACAGGGATAGAGAGATGGGTTTGACATTAAAGAGCACTTACGGCTCTTTTAGAGGTCTAGAGTTCAAGTCCCTGAATCCACATCAAACAGCTGACAACTGTAACTACATCTCCAGTAAATGGGGATGTTTGGGTACTTTAAAAATAACAGAAGCAAGGCATAGAATTAGTGTATATTGAATGGGATGTTTTAGATTTGCTTTCAGGACACAGGTCTCTGTAGTCCATCGATAGCCATCTTCACACTGGAGAAGTTAACAGCAAGAAGCTGCTTGGTCCACAAGCTAGCTGCCTTGGCAGTCCAATAGGACACTGATGATCTGGAGGGGATATGGGAGTGTCACTGGTTTTCAGGTCACCTGAAGGATGAGGGAACTGGGTGCCTGTAGGAGGAACCGCGATGACCTCCTCTAAAAAACCCCTGGGTGGGGGGGGGGAGCTGCCCAGCCCCAAAGGCATCTTGTGCAGAAGGACATAATTGAAGACTGCCTGAGAGACCAAGGATTGCTGACGCAGGCAATGCCAGCCAATTGGGAACTGCTGTTTAGAAGAGATGCTTTATTGGGCCAATGGGGTTCAGGTGGAAGGGAGTAACGTAGCTTGTGGTAGTGTTCAGATGATCTTGCTGCAGCATTTCTCATGCTACCGGCGTCTGTGTTGTAGATTCACACCACCTCACCTCCAACTCCCAAGGGCAAGTAGGGTCGGGGAGCGAGTAGTTTGAGGCACAGGCGGCATCTGCCCATGACAGCGAAGAATGGCAGTGACAGCAATGTGGAAGCAGAACTCACAAAGGTGGGTGGATCAGCGTGCCATTGAAACACAAAGGCAAGCAAGAGTAAAGTTTTGCTCTCTGCACTCCTTTTATGTTGGCCACAAAGGAAAATTGACAACACGCTCAGGGTGGGCCATCCACTTCAGTTAATGCCTCCAGGAAGATGCTTAATGTGTGTGCCTGAGGTTATTATTCTAAGCTGGATGATCCCTCACAGAGCTTGCCAGAAGCTTGTCTCTTTGTTGGTTCCAGATCAGAGTCAACCTCCAGGAGGCACCATCGGGCTTTATCACATGGTCATGAGAACGAGGACAGAGCGGTCATTGAACTTTCATGTTCAGGTCAGAGCAATAGTGTTAAAAACCACATGGTATTGGTACAGTGACAGGCATGTAGATCAATGGAACAGAATTGAAGACCCAGAAATGAATCCACACTCCTATGGTCACTTGATCTTTGACAAAGGAGCTAAAACCATCCAGTGGAAAAAAGATAGCCTTTTCAACAAATGGTGCTGGCTCAACTGGAGGTCAACATGCAGAAGAATGCAAATTGACCCATTCTTATCTCCTTGCACTAAGCTCAATTCCAAGTGGATCAAGGATCTCTACATAAAACCAGACACACTGAAACTAATAGAAAGGAAACTAGAGAAGAACCTTGAACATATGGGCACAGGGGAGAATTTCCTGAACAGAACTCCAATAGCTTATGCTCTAAGATCAAGAATAGACAAATGGAGCCGGGCGGTGGTGGCGCACGCCTTTAATCCCAGCACTTGGGAGGCAGAGGCAGGTGGATTTCTGAGTTCGAGGCCAGCCTGGTCTACAGAGTGAGTTCCAGGATAGCCAGGGCTACACAGAGAAACCCTGTCTCGAAAAACCAAAAAAAAAAAAAAAAAAAAAAAAAAAGAATAGACAAATGGGACCGCATTAAATTACAAAGTTTTTGCAAGGCAAAAGACACTGTCAAAAAGACAAAGCGGCAACCAACTAACTGGGAAATGATCTTTACCAACCCTACATCCGACAGAGGGCTAATATCCAAGATATACAAAGAACTCAAGAAGTTAAACTCCAGAGAGGCAAGTAACCCTATTAAAAAATGGGGTACAGAGCTAAACAAAGAGTTCTCACCTGAAGAATATCTAATGGCTGAGAAGCACCTAAAGAGATGTTCATCATCCTTAGTCATTAGGGAAATGCAAATCAAAACAACCCTGAGATTCCATCTCACACCAGTCAGAATGGCTAAGATCAAAAACACAGGAGACAGCAGTTGTTGGTGAGGATGTGGAGAAAGAGGAACACTCCTCCACTGCTGGTAGAATTGCAAGCTGGTACAACCACTCTGGAAAGCAGTCTGGCGGTTCCTCCGAAAACTGGGCAAGACACTCCTGGAGGATCCGGCTATACCACTCCTGGCATATACCCAGAGGCTTTACCTGCATGCAATAAGGACACATGCTCCACTATGTTCATAGCAGCCTTATTTATAGTAGCCAGAAGCTGGAAAGAACCCAGATGTCCCTCAATGGAGGAATGGATTCAGAAGATGTGGTATATCCACACAATGGAATACTACTCTGCAATTAAAAACAATGAATTCACGAAATTCCTAGGCAAATGGTCAGAACTTGAAAATATCATCCTTACTGAGGTAACCCAATCACAAAAGAACACACATGGTATGCAGTCACTGATAAGGGGATATTAACCCAGAATCCTGGAATACCCTAGACACAATTCGCATATCAATAGATTTCTAAGAAGATGGAAGGAGAGATCCCTGGTCCTGGAAAGACTGGATGTAGGGGAACGCCAGGACAGAGAAAGGAGAGGGGGTTGAATGGAGAAAAGAGGGAGGGAAGGGGGTTAATGGGACTTTCGGGGAGGGAGGAAATGGGAAAGGGAAAATGATTTGGAATGTAAATAAAAAAAAAAACTTAGAAAATGAAAAAAAAAGAAACTACTAAAAAAATGTAGATAACATAGTCTCTGATTGAAACTAAAATGACATGGGGTGATAGACAATTTGATACAAACCCACAGCAGAGGGATCACCATTTAAACTAAAGAACTATTTCCGCTACTTCATTGATTATTTTGCATCTTTAACTTCGTTCACTCGCTTGTTCATTGCATATATGTTACCAGGACAATCACCGATTCGATTCTAGTATTAAAATTATCAATAAAGTCAAGTTGCTCCTCTCAAAAAAAATATACATGTAGATTTACAAACAAGAGCCACTGACTGGCATGAAAATTTAGGACATGCTCTTTAGAGGTGAGTCAAAAAAATCATATTAAATCTTTGTATCATCTGCATGGAATATGGAGTTAAAAGGAAGCAGTCACTTTAGTTTCTGCTCCACAGTTACCAAAATACAAGCTATAGTGTGTTTCATGCCACTATTACTAACACAGTCTCAAGCTGTTTGTTCGAGGACTCTGGGTTAAAGGGAATGTGCCCACTTTATAGTACTGAGATCCACATTATGCAAAGAGGTTGGAACATGATTGATTATGGCTACAGCAAATACTAACCCCCACATATATGTGTCTTCAGGAGGATGTGCCATTTACGTCGGTGTACACTTCCTAAGCACTTTTCTTTTGTTTTGTTTTCTAATTTTACCATGAAGATCTTTTTACCAGGAAGTAAAATCTTTTTTTACCAGGAAGTAAGATCTTTTTAACCAGGAAGTAAAATATTGAAGATTTTTCTAAATTTAAAATTATTAGAAATAGCTTCTTCCACTTGCAATCTCTACAAATGCAGATCAAACAGACCTAGCTGGCCTTCAAATTTCCCAATATAAAGAAAAATGAAAAACTTTGACCTGAAGTGATTTATATGTTTTTCTTTTTGTTTCATGTCTCTTAGAGACATTGGAATTGATTGTCCTGCAAACTTGTCTTGTTTTTCAGAGACAGAAAGTCTGTAGAAGGATAAATTTAAGTTTGGAGCTTTTTTTTTTTTTTTTGGTTTTTCGAGACAGGGTTTCTCTGTGTAGCCCTGGCTGTCCTGGAACTCACTCTGTAGACCAGGCTGGTCTCGAACTCAGAAATCTGTCTGCCTCTGCTTCCCAAGTGCTGGGATTAAAGGCGTGTGCTTTCACTGCTAGGCAAGTTTGGAGAAATTATTGACTCTGCCTATATCCAAGATAAGGATAGCAAGTAGGTAAAAACATCCTTGGGTCTGTAACATTCCTGATATTTTATTTCCACACTAACAATTTTTATACTCACTTTTAAATTGCCTCTTTCTTTCCACACCAATTTAACCTTCTAGGTGAGGTGCAAGCTACTGATAGAGAAGGCAATATTAAAAGCTGACACTGGTGCAGAAGGCCAGCCTGGTCCTAGCAAGCTTGATTGTTTTGGCCAAGAGAGGTAAAATTGCACTTTACTTAGAGAAAACTAACTAAATGTTAGAAGTATATACTCTAGTTTAATTCAACAAGATTTTCTCTTTATATGGTCAATAAGCAGTAATGAAATTCTAAACTTACTTGTCTGGTGTCCTGGAAAGGAATAAAACCTGGGTGAGCAGGAGATGAGCAGAGAAGCCACTGGGGAAAGGGCTATATTCTCATAGTCACTTCTCACAATCTATCCTCTACCCTAACTACCTTGGGTTGTCACTGTTCTGCCTGTGATATGGTATGAGCTGAATGCACAAACTGGTCTGGGGCCCAAGGACTATTGTAAATCTTAATTTATGCTTTTCCATTATGTCTACTTCTTTTTAATCTCTTGTAGTAAGCTATGAGCCCTCTGATGATACAGGTCTCTTTCTACTTCACATTTATACCCAGAAGAACATGTAGAAAATAAGTTACAAGATAAATGCCCCAAATGAGCTTGGTGGTGCTATTATTCTCTTTGATGGAAAAGAAGAGAAAGCTCGGGAAGGTTACTGAAGCATTTGCTTAAAGAGAAGTGCTCACTGAATGAAACTCAAAACCACAGTACTTAGAACACCACTCTATATCCAGTGCACTTTTTGCCTTAATATCCTGTGTCTCTAAAAGATTGATACTACTCACACATGACCCCGCAATGCCCATACACACAAGCTCTCTCCCTATCTTTATTTACTCAGTGTACTGATAGTGACATTAGAAATCCCATAGTTATCTGGGTAATTGACTGAAAGCTGGAATTATCTCACATATCAGGTTCATGCACTGTGTAGCTTAGATCCTCACATCTTAGGGCTGTTATCTATAGAACAACAACAGACCTAAGAGACCACATTCTACTCACCCCAGACCATCTTTATTTCAGCAGCAGCTTCTTCTGTGTGTATGACACATGGAAATCAGCTTAAAAACAAAGACGCCATAATCATTTTTTAGTATTTTTTATGAAACTTGAACAAATAGCCTTCATGATGATCTTGTTTTATTATTTTTAGCACAATGCCAAAACCCTAGATGTGTCTATAAATTTATGTTTTGCAGTTACATCTCGTTGCCTTTTAATTTTAATTTAAATATAATTAGCTCATTTCCCCCTTCCTCGTCCCCTTCTAACTCAGCTCATGCCTCCACCTCATTAGAAACAAAACTCCTAACACTTCCTAGGTGTGGATTTGCAAACTACACTTTGAAAACATGTAGTAAGGAACATTTCCATCGACAGTGTGACAGGGTTACTATTTGAAAGTTTCTTCTGTTTTCCAGAAGACTCCATTGAAAATGTATTTGCCTTTAACAACCATATTTGAGGCTTTGTGTGCTCCATTTTAGAGGGAAGAGTGATCAGCAGATGGCCATAGCTGCCAGAGTGACAGCAAGTGTAAAGAGAGCTGCATGTGACAGGTCTTGGCACAACTGGTGTCTCTTACTGTGAATAACTTGGGTCTCTGAGCTTGGAGCTTGGATGGACCAAATAAGTATAAAATTGTACTCAATAAAGTACCATTGTTGTTAGTATAGGGAAGAAAACTAGCTAGGGTTAACATTACTCATGATATCAATAACCAATTTAGAAAGAAGCTAAACCAAATTCATCATTGAGAAGAATTTATAGATCATAGAGGTAAGAAAAGTGCATCAAATATAAACATTTAACCAAACGTACAGACAGTTGCAGTTATCACGGAAATCTGGGCCCATTCATAAAGACTGGGCTTCAATGTAGTGGAATGGACATAATCTAAAAAGGGAGGTATAATAATTATTAATGATATGAATTAGGAATAGTTAGAAATGATTTACAAAGCCATATGAGATAATTATCAAGCAAAATTAGTGACTCTTCCCTCTGGTGTGTGTGTGCGTGCGTGCGTGTGTGCGTGTGTGTGTGTGTGTGTGTGTATGTGTGTATGTATATATGTGTGTTTGTGTATGTATGTATGTATGTATGTGTGTGTGTGTGTATTTTTAGTGTGTATTCATGTGCATGTGTTCATATGTGTGCCCATGGTTATACAGGTACGTGTCATGTTTGGTATCAAATGTCTTCCTCAGTAGTTCTCCACCTTATTTTTTGAGACGATGTCTCTTAAAAGCAGTTTAGCAATTGAGTTATTTTCTTACCACTTAGATTATTCCACATTAAAATCTATTTTCTCAGAAATCCCAACATAAATTCTATGTTGGTGTTGCAGAGATAACATGTTAATATTTTAGTAATATAGAAATACAATACATTTTACTTTTTCAGAGATTTATGTTTTGTTTTTTGTCTTTGTTTTTGTTTTGAGGTAAGGTTTAACTCTGTAGTCCATGTTTACAGAAACTTGGATACCTGGAATAGGCTGGCCTTGAACTCAGAGCACTCCATGTGCCTCAGCCTTGAATTGAAAAACTTTTTAATGAACATTTTAATCACATACAGTAACATTCTAGTTTCTCAGCAATCTACATTTGATAATAAGCCTATCCTGTGCTGAGCACATGGGTAAGCCAGTGTAATACACAACTAGTAGTTTGGCTGGTAACTAGCACGCAGAGAGACATAAGTCAAACAGCTCTTCCAAAGTTCAAGTATTCAAAACACCATACCGAAGTTCCTATGCTGCTGGCATTTAGAGCTGAGAAGCTTTTACAGTGAATATAGGGTTGGAGAAGTTTATGGCTGGGAGAAATCTATGAGATGAGATTAATGGTGTTGTTTGTAGAAGAGAGATCTGAAATCATGGTTTCATAGTTATCTACGTGTGAGTCTTCATGTCATGCTGCACCATAAGATCTTTCAACATATGTCAGCCCCTTGATGTCAGATTTCCCCTCCAGAACTGTTTTGGACTCAGCTGTTTATTCAGGGGTGCTCTGTTATGGCATAAAAAGA
The DNA here is from genome assembly GCA_036184795.1 of Tokudaia tokunoshimensis. Taxonomy (NCBI): domain Eukaryota; kingdom Metazoa; phylum Chordata; class Mammalia; order Rodentia; family Muridae; genus Tokudaia; species Tokudaia tokunoshimensis. The sequence goes on along the minus strand of BTHU01000015.1, from coordinate 37,779,210 downwards.
TGACTAAGACAAGGTTTAAGGCACAGCAAGAATGCACATCAAAGGGCAGTATATTTTTAGTTTTTATAAAATTGCAAAGACTTCAGTCCTATAGACAAAAGACTGGGATAACTAGCTGCTGAGAGCAGAATCAGAGCTTGTTTGAAAAAGTTATTTTAGAAGAATAAAAATGTCAATTTCCTTCGTTTAGATGCAGAAGACTAAGGTAGGTCTCACAGACCTCCTCTTGTCATTACCATGAAGTGCCCCAAACCAGCCTGCTCCAGATAACTATAGCCTACCTTTCCAATGCAGATGCTCCCTTCTCCTTTCTTTTCCCTCTTATATCTACATAAATGATATAGGATCTTCTTGGAAAACTCAGTGAGCAAGGAGGGAACAATCGAGAAAGGGGAGATGGAAAGGAAAGCAATGACAAAGAAAGAATTTAATTTATAGTCATGTGCACTTCTCTATTACCTAAAGACAAAATTCTATGCATTTGTGGCATCTACTAACCATGGTTTCTCCCATTACTTGTTTAAATTAAAAAATTAAACTATTTAACAGGAGTTAAATTTAGTACTTCATTCTATTCTCTTAAAATGTGAATTGAGTAGAGCACAGTTCAATATAAATGTCCACAATGGGAAAAGGGCTTATGGGACTTTTGGTGAGGGGGGAACCAGGAAAGGGGAAATCATTTGGAATGTAAATAAAGAATATAGAAAATAAAAAAAATTAAATAAATGTCCACAATGGTGTACATGTGAACTTTCAGATATAATAATGGTTATCTCCACAGCTCTACTAAGTATTTGAAATGTTGTGAGTTGGGCCAGAGAATTAAATATAAAATCAGATTGAGGTTAAATTTTACATAGTGTCTGGCTTTTGTATGGGGTCTGTAGCATAGGAAATCTAAAATAGGGCTGAAATACAAGATTTATTCTATCACGGAGTCTAGAAGAAGAGGGGCATCAAAACTTGTTTACTTGGCAGTGAAAAGACTCAGCAACCTTTTCAAAGGAATATTCTATTATTTTACTAATCTTGCTACCTTGTCATCTTTTAAATATCAGTTCTCACGTTCAGGGAAAAGTTAATGAATTTTAAATGGTTTTCACCTTAGTTACATATAAAACACAATGCACCCCCAGTTTTGACAGGGCAAACATTCTCTTACGTTGAGGCAGAGTAGATAAGGACATTGGCCACACATTTTCAGCCCTGACTGCTGTAGACTTTAGTTTACCCTTTAGCTTTTGGGGGCATGAGCTCGAAAGCAGAAGTTCCATCAAATTGTATGGCTATTCATCTGAATGTGACTTGGAGTTCTATTTTGTCATATCATTATGGCTAAAGTAGAAAGCTTTCTTATCTCTGCTAAGGCTCTGGCCATTTGTTATCTGTGAATTCCTAACAAGGTCAGAATAAAAGGTCTAGGCCAAAGCAACGTAACCGATTCTCTCAGGTGGCTCCAAAGATGATATGACATTGGCCTCTATTAAGAGCACAGATTCAGCTCATATTTGAATTTTAAAAAGGATTTTCTATAGAAAGAGAAAAACAAGCAAAATATAATTATCTTTCAGAGCTACCTGGGTCAAAAACGCAACAGTGAAGAGATTGGGATAAGCATAATTTTTCTCTAAAATCCTAGGTACTTCATATGCAATCATGACAGGCATGGACAAAATAAAGTAGTCCATAGTGTATTGAAGGGCTGGAGAGATGGCTCAGTGGGTAAGAGCAACAACCTCTCTTACCTATGAGTTCAAATCCCAGCACCCACATGGTGGCTCACAGCTATCTGTAAAGAGATCTGATGCCCTCTTCTGTTGTCTGAAGACAGCTACAGTGTACTTACATATAATAAATAAATAAAAATTTTTTTTTAAAAGAAGATCAAGGGCAAAACACCATAGTGTATTGAAATTGTCATCAGTGGATAAAGTGAATGGGCTGAAACTGGACAGACCATGTACCTACATGCCTGAATCTTAAGCCTTCTGCTTAGTCTTGTATGCATTAATGAATGTCTGTATGAACTGTAGTGTCGTATCACAGAAGCATATGAAGACGTTGGCATTGTGGAATCCAACTCTGAATCATGACATATACAGAAACCTAAAAGGAATGATAAGTTTAGATGTGCCAAATACCAGAATTTGAAGACAATATACCTGGAAATCCCACAGTGTGCCATGGATTACATCTTCTCTATCTGTGAATTTATCTACTTAGTTATATTTATTTCCATCCTTATTAATAGCCTGCCTGGTCAGTTATCACAAAACATTATAAACTAGGTGGTATGCTATGGGGAATGCTGGAGTTCTCCTGGCCTAGATGCCTTGAGAGGCAAGCATCATAGGTTTCTCAGATTAGAATCCATAACTCCTGAAGCCCATAATGGAAATGGTTTCTTGATCAGGGAGGTAGCTCATGACCACTTGTCTTCTCAGCACTGGCATGAACCTGTATGGGCCTTGTGCATTCTGTCATGCTCTCTGTGTGTTCATATGTGCATCAGCCCTGCTAAGGTTATTCTGAAATCAGTTAGTCTTCGTTTACATTGCCAAATATGTCTGTAGATCATTAACTCTGAAATGGATTGTTGTTATAAAAAAATTTAAAGGCCCATTGTTCCCGGAGGTTAAAAATGAGGACTGTGAAAGTCATATCAGGCAATTACATTTATCCTGAATGTATTGGCTTGCTTTCATTAGTTGAATCTTATGGTTATGTATCAGAAACTCCCTCATAAGGTGAGGTGGCCGTGATGTTGATACATACTGGATTGGTTAATCATTACACAATTTCATTCCATGCGAGTGGGTTTAAAACATCAACTGTTTAAGTGTAAAATCATACGTTGAGACACAGAATTATGTTTACAAGTGTACTTTGCCATTTTTGTTCCTGAACAGAGATATTGTTTCAATGACAATAGCATTATCTTTATATTCACAGATGGATTGAGTGAACAGCCCAAGGTCAGGTTGCATATTACTGGATATTTAGGAGCAAATTCCTGGTTGCTTTGCTCTCATTTTAGAGTGTGGTCAATTTCCTCCATCGCTTCAATCATCATTACTGAGAGGGAAGCAAATCTCATTAAAGCAAATACTGTTGTCCTTTTTCTTCGTACCACAAAGCATGGATTTCCAGTATTAAGGTTAAATCCACTCCTCAAGATGGCTTTTGCAGAAGCTTTATAGTGTCAGAGAATGGCAGGAAGAAGGAAGAAGACCAAAATATTCTTATTCTTACTTAATGCCATCTATTTGTCCCAATCATTACTGTCAGTGACTTGAATAATTAAACCAAATGAGGAGGAGAACAAAAGTGGGAAGCACAAAAGAAGGACTGAAACTGGTACTGATAATTCTGGTGATGATTTACAATCAGAGTCAACATGCTTGAGAGCTCTTAGTGGAGAATGAAAGAGGCTGTTCCCACTCTGCTGTGGCAAAGCCTGGTCCTCTCAGAGGAGGTGAGTTCTTGTGTATGCAAAGGAATGCATGTCTTGACAGTAGACATCCAATCACATGCCTATTATGCACAGTATTTCTTTCTACTATGTTCCTCATATTCAGTCCTGAGATGAAAAGTGCCTTACTATTGTGAATAATGTCTACTTTGCCTGACTCGTATAAATGTTCTGTCTCTACTAGTTTTATGCAACCAGTTGAGAACCTTTTCATCAGGGGTTGTTGGTATGTGGTAAGTGGTAACTAAGTGGGAAGTGGGGTGCTTGTCTTGGAGAAGAGCAAGAGCTGTGGGCCAGTTATAGGTATAGGAGGAGGAATGTTGAGAACCCTCATATCCTTTTTCTACAACTCAGTTCCCAATAGGGCAACAGGATGGCCCACTTCCAAATTAGTCTTCTCTGATTAATCAGGTGAGACCAAAGAAAGACCTAAACTACTGAAATTCATTTTCTTAAGAAGATCTTCAGTCAGATCCTACTGTGAAGTCTGCAATAGAAAAAAAATCTATTTCTATGTGTTTCTAAACACAATTTATCACTCAAAGAAGCAACTTGGAGGAAGCAGATACTAAGCTGTTTATACAAAACATTTTTTTAAAAAAGTATTAGTATACGTAGAGTTAAAGATACAGAGATAGACAGCCAGACAGCTGTGTGGAGAGAGTGAGGGATCTTGGAACACTAAAGCCTACCTGAGATGACTCCGTCAAATTCCTTCCCTCAGGGCTCAGGAAAACGTAGGAATGAGGTCCAAAGGTTGTCCCAGCCAAGCAGGATAAAGACTGCCAAGGAAACCAGGTCTTCTAAACACAGCAGAAGCAACACTCATAGGAACTCACAGAGAATGGGGCAGTAGGCAGCAGTCTGCAGCAAATGAGGACCCAGCACTGAATGAAGTGGACACCTGTCCTCACCCCTAGCCCAGAAAGTATCTTGCAAATGAAAAATGAAGTTTTCAAAGGATACAATCCACTCTGAAGAACATGCCCCATGCCCAGCTGTAGAATGGTCAATGTGCAATGAACTCAGTAGCACCTTTGGAATTTTTTTGTCCCATAAGGATTACTTAGATAAAATTGCTGTATTATTTTTATTATTTAATTTAATTTTACCTTAAAAGTCCCTTGTATTGCATTATGTTTTATGTTTTAGGGGATTCCAATGAATGGTTATGTCTCTGTGTGTCTATATGGGTTTCTTATACTTTCTTTGGTTCTTTTTCTCCTGTTCGTTTTCTTATTCCAATTTGTTTGTTTTTATTTTATTTTATTTTATATTGTTTTTGTATTGTTTTGTCTTTACACTTGATCTTAGCCAAAATGCCAAGAAGCGATTGTTTTGTCTTTATATTGTTATTGTTTATAGGCATATTTGTTTTCTAAGGCAAGATGGATTCCATTGGGAAGGGAGCTTGGGAGGATCTCAGAGGAGTTGGTGGAGAGCAAATCAGAATATAGTATATGAAAAAAAACTTTTCCATAAAAGTAAAATAGAGGAAAAGTAAAATAACATACCAAAACTACATAGACACATTAACAAAAATAAGAAAGTATGTAGCTAATCTACTTTTTGTTGTAATAGGAAAATACATGAAACTGAGTTACTTTATATAGAACTTAAGGGATTTTTTTTGAATCATCATTATGGAGATTTAAACCACTTATGATGCATCTAGTGCTATTTGGATTTTTTTCTTTGACAGAGGAATCCAGTACAAAGTAAGCACCACAGGAACACATGGCAGAAGACAGATTTTGCCTGTCTCCTCTTCTTATCTCTCTGCTTACTAATTCAACAGGTTTCAGCCATGGGAGTCCACTGTAATGGCTTCTTCCAGCCCTAATATTTCTCCAAAGGCTTCACATGGATAGAAAATTAAGTTAAGCCTCTGTATTCCTAGTACTTCACAATGAAGTTTCACATCAGTCTGTGAATCCTTGACAATCACTACCCAGTCATCTAAAAACATCAGCTGCTCTGTAAAACAACTAAGCAACTAATATTAAAGAAAAAAATCTAAAAGAAATATGAATAAAATTTCATTTAAAAGCATTTGAGCCAGACAGTGGTGATGAACACTTTAATTTTAATTGGATATTTTATTTATTTACATTTCAAACATTATCCCTTTTCCTGATTTCCCTTCTGGAAACCCCCTATCCTATCCCCCTCCCCCTGCTTCTGTGGGGGTGCTCCCTCACCCACCCACCCACTCATGCCTCCTCACCCTGGCATTCCCCTACACTGGGATTTCAAGCCTTCATAGGACCAAGGGACTCTCTTCCCAATTGATGCCCGACAAGGCCATCCTCTGCTACATATGCGACTAAATCCATGGATCCCTCCATGTGTACTCTTTGGTTGGTGGTTTAGTCCCTGGGAGCTCTAGGGGGTCTGTTTGGTTGATATTATTGTTCGTCCTATTTGGTTGCAAACCTCCTGAGCTCCTTTAGTCCTTTCTCTAACTCCTCCACTGGGGACCCTGTGCTCAGTCCAATGGTGGCTGTGAGCATCTGCCTCTGTATTTGTCAGGCTCTGGCAAAGCCTCTCAGGAGACATCTATATCAGGCTTCTGTCAGCAAGCACTTCTTGGCATCTACAATAGTGTCTGGGTTTGGTGACTGTATATGGGATGGATCCCCAGGTGGGGTAGTCTCTGGATGGACTTTTCTTCAGTCTCTGCTCCTCTTTCTTAGAAGGGGGAACAAAATACTCACAGGAGGAATTACGGAGACAAAGATGGTGGACACCTTTAACTCTATTTGAAAGCAGAGACAGGCAAATCTCTGACTTTCGAGGTCAGCCTGGTCTACATAGAGAGTTCCTGGACAGCCAGAACTGTTACACAAAGAAACCATATCTTGACAAAACAAAACAAAGTATTTGAAAGATAAAGTAATGTTTAAAAATAGGTCCAATTAGGTTCACTTAAATCATAAGATGCAATATTTTTACAGTAACCCTAAGAAAACCCGAGAATCCATTTATAAAGTGTAACACCTGATTTATAGAAAATTAAGAATGAGAAACAAGAAAACCAATAGGTAAGAAATCATTGGCAATTAAAGAAATTTACTTTAAATCACAGAATATGAGTTTCCAGATTGTGTCCAAAACAGTAGCTCAGATCAGTAGACAACTGCAAAGAGAATTCCAATAATCTTAACAAGAACAGTTCTAAGACCTTACAAAGTCTGATTAAATAAGAGGACAGTGTAGAAATCCCTTCAAGACTTGGAGAAATGATTATGAATTGTTACTTCTACAACTAGAAGATTCACCAGTCAGCTCTGAACCTCTCACAGAGATAGTTGAGATACGTGTGCATGCAATCCCAGGAAAGGAGAAAGAAATTCCAGGAAAGGTTAAAATTCAACATAGATTTTGGGGTGATGGGACTTCTGTGGTAGATGGTACTGACACTGTTGTCTGGTAATATTGGGGTCCACAGAAAAACTCGGTACTAGGAGATTCTGGCACCTTCCTAATGTACTTTTAAACTGGAGAATTGGAACATAGTCTATTAATGAAAGATAGTGCTCTACATTGGCAAGGTGCTGAAAAAGTTCCAGTTTGGAAAATTATATTAGCATAATAAGTAACCTGTCCAGCATTCACCATAATACCATGTTGTAGATGCTAATAATTCATCTTACTAAAATTATGCTATAAATTCCTTAGAAAGATGGAGGGATTTTATGCAATGTGGAAGGAAGGGCAGAGAATGAAGTAACAGTCTACATTTCCCAGAACTGTAAATAAATAGAAAAAAAAAGAGTTTGAGGACCAAGAAAGCAATGCTGGTGGATAATTTGGGGGCAATTAAATATCTCCAAATGATAGAAATTAAATCTGGGTTGGGAGAAATGTGACAATGAGGGAGCTAATGATGGGCTTCTATTTCATATTTCTTAGAGAAATGTTTGGAGGACTGAGCTACATGTATATAGTCATGCACCATTTGATGACAAAAATAACATTCTGAGGAATGAGCTGCTTGCAATGTTGCCTTTGCATGACCATCCCAGGATATGTATTCATATATTGAAAAACTTATGCTGTTCTTAGGTGAAAATTTGGCAGTATTAGGTTTGTCATAGAACACAATGTCTGTATGTGGAATGTGCCCTTATCTGTCCTTGTTAGACAAAATACATTATAGACACAAGAGTAACTACACTTTCTTAGGTTCACTAGAGCATGCATCCCCCAACTCCACAGGAGCTGTACTCTGTTTTATTGTTGCCAGTGCTTAGGCTGAATTAATCTTGGTATTTGCTGCCTACCTGGCAGGGATACTTATATCATTCATGATTTATAATTTATTTTTATAGAATATATTATCATATAATTATGTTCCCAAGTTACTTATGGTTTAGCTAGCGTAGACAGACTGAAAGCTGTGCTTCATTTTAAAGCACTCTTAATTGACAACATTTCAATCAACAGGAAAGGTGAGTTGAGATCATTTCGGGGAACCCATAATTTTATGTGACCTTAGGATGTGTGGATGTCACAGTGCACCGAGAAAATGTCAGCCACCTCCCTCCCCAGTGCTGAGATATGGGTGCTAAGTGACACGTGAATTGTAATTTCAATTCAGAAACTTTGAAGGAAGACTTCACATAATATCCTCAAGCTTGCTGAGAATTGCTGACACATTGTGTAGTCCGACGAACTATCTAAAATCTCTCTGCACAGGTTTCCTAGAAAGGCTTCCATCACCTTTCATTTCAAAGCCCATTTGATTTTTTTCCTTTACCTCATTAACAGCTCCTCCACTTCTAACTTGCTTCATTATTTCTAAACACTTCACGGAGCCCTTTTGACACTCAGTTGTAGGAGAGATGATTTGCTCTTTCAGTAAATTTCTTGATGAAAACTTTAAGGATACAGGAATTACATAACCATTAAATTGTAGTGCACAATTCTTGATGTGGAGAAGTTAGGCCAAACCTTACCTGTTCTCACAGTGCCCCTTTCTTTCTGGCTTAAATCTTTCCTGTCTTCCTGAGGTATTGCTGCATCACTTCTCTCTAAAGGAAATGACTTACCATTCTTGAGAAACAGAGCAAATACTATTAATGACCTGTAAACATAAGAGACCAACACAACACAGCAATTTTAATGAGAATAAACTTGTAACTAGAAAGTCAACATAATCCCTCGGAGCTCTGGGGGCACTGGTTGGTTCATATCGTTGTTCCTCCTATGGGGCTGCAAACCCCTTCAGTTCCTTTAGTCCTTTCTTTAGTTCCTCCATTGGGGACCCTGTGCTCATTCCTATGGCTGGCTGAGAGCATCCCTCTCTGTATTTGTCAAGCACTGGCAGAGCTTCTCAGGAGACATCCATATCAGGCTCCTGTCAGCAAGTACTTGTTGGCATCCACAATAGTGTCTGGGTTTGGCAACTGTATATGGGATGGATCCCCAGGTGGGGCAGTCTCTTGGTGGCCTTTCCTTCAGTCTCTGCTCCACACTTTGTCTCTGTATTTCCTCCCATGGGTATTTTGTTCTCCCATGGAGGGACCCATGGCTCCAGTCACATATGTAGTAGAGGATGGCTTTATAAGACATCAGCGGGAGGAGAGGTCCTTGGTCCTGTGAAGGCTCTGTTCCCCAGTGTAGGACAATGCCAGGACAGGGAAGCAGGAGTGGGTGGTTTGGTGAGCAGGGGGAGGGAGGGGTGGGATAGGCTTTCAGAAGGCAAACCAGGAAAGGGGATAACATTTGAAATGTAAATAAGGAAAATAACTGGGCAGTGGTGGCACAAGTCTTTAATCCCAGCACTTGGGAGGCAGAGGCAGGAGGATTTCTGAGTTCGAGGCCAGCCTGGTCTACACAGTGAGTTCCAGGACAGCCAGGGCTACACAGAGAAACCCTGTCTCAAAAAAAAAAAAAAAAGAAAGAAAGTCAACATAAAGTATTCCCAAATCATTTCAGTCGTGTCTATCCCTCTAGCATTTTAATGTTCATAGAGAGAAGCACACACAAAAAAATATTATCACATGATAAATGATCCTTCCCTTGGGCATTCTACAAATCAGAAGTTTTAACTATATTGAGTGTCAACATACTAGTATATATATGTTCTTCAATGTTCTTCAATGTCTCTGTGACAGTGATAGTAAAAAATTCACTATTGGTTTGATATGAAAGTATTATTGCAAACCAGTTGTTTTTAAAACTACAGGAGATGCTGTTTAAAAGGAACAGGAATGCTTTCAGTGGCTTGGGCATATTTATCAAAGGATAGCAGACACTTTCTCTTAGCAGTCTAGTGGCTGTTCCCTAGTGACTCTGGTTTGATGGTGGAGACAACAGCCAATGGATTCTCTAATGCTCATCCTGATCTTCCATCTGCTAACACCAATGGAAGGAAGAATGGCTTAAGGACAGTTCAGCCCTATGAACGCACACCCTAGAGCTTCAGTCAATGCAGTGAACAGAGACTAGATCCAGAGGGTTTCCACTTTCCTATGGCTATGGCTTGACCTGATATGCCATAGTCAGATTAGACTAAAATATGTTCTCCTTCCTGTGGACTGCCTGCCTCTTTGATCACAGTACCATTCAGCTATATCCTTATTGACACTGCACCTCTTCCCCCAATTTCTTTTAACAAATCTTTCTTTCTTTTATCTTTCTGATGACCATCTTTTTCTGTGGCTCAGTGTCAAGAAGTTCTAAGTAAAACAAAGGATGTTTTACAAGAATTACAACCAATTGTGTAAATGCACCACATTTTCTGTATCAATTCCTTGGTTGAGGGACATCTGGGTTGCTTCCAGCTTCTGGCTATCATAAATAAGGCTGCTATGATCATAGTGGAGCATGTGTCCTTATGACATGTTGGAGCATCTTCTGGGTATATGCTCTGGGGTGGTATAGCTGGGTCCTCAGGTAATACTATGTCCAATTTTCTGAGGAACTGTCAAATTAAATTCCAGAGTGGTTGTACCAGCTTGAAATCCCACCACCAATGGAAGAGTGTTTCTCTTTCCCCACATCCCCACCAGCATCTGCTGTCACTTGAGTTTTTGATCTTAGCCCTTCTGACTGGTGTGAGGTGGAATCTCAGGGTTCTTTTGATTTGCATTTCCCTGATGATTAAGGATGTTGAATATTTTTTTAGGTACTTCTTAGCCATTTGGTATTCCTTAGTTGAGAATTCTTTGTTTATCTCTGTACCCCATTTTTAATAGAGTTATTTGGTTCTCTGGAGTCTAACTCCTTGAATTCTTTGTATATATTGGATATCAGCCCTCTGTGGGATGTAGGATTGGCAAAGAACTTTTCCCAATCTGTTGGTTGCTGGAGTACTACTCAGGTATTAAAAACAATGAATTCATGGAATTCTTAGGCAAATGGGTGGAACTAGAAAATATCATCCTGTGTGAGGTAACCCAATCACAAAAGAACACACATGGTATGCACTCACTGATCAGTGGATATTAGCCCAGAAGCTCAGAATACCCAGGATACAATTCACAGACTACATGAAGCTCAAGAAGAAGGAAGACCAAAGAGTGGATACTTCGGTACTTCTTAAAAGGGGAAACAAAATACCCATGGGAGGAGGTACAGAGACAACGTGTGGAGCAGAGACTGAAGGAAAGACCATCCAGAAACTGCCCACCTGGGGATCCATCCCATATACAGTTGCCAAACCCATACACTATTGTGGATGCCAAAAAGGGCTTGCTGGCAGGAGCCTGATATAGCTGTTTCCTGAGAGGCTCTGCCAGTGCTTGACAAATACAGAGAGGGATGCTCTCAGCCAACCCCTGGACTGAGCACACGGCCCCCTATGGAGGAGCTAGAGAAAAGTCCCAAGGAGTTGAAGGGATTTGCAGCTCCATGGAGAAACAGCAATATGAACCACCAGTACTCCCAGAGTTCCTAGGGACTAAACCACTAACCAAAGAGTACACATGGAAGATGGACCAATGGCTCCAGCCACATATGTTGCAGTGGATGGCCTTGTTGGACATCAATGAGAGGAGAGGCCCTTGGTCCTGTGAAGGCTTGGTGTCCCCGTATAGGGGAATGCCAGGTCCAGGAAGTGGGAGTGGGTGGGTTAGTGAGTAGGGGGAGAGGGGATGGGATAGGGGGCTTTCAGAGGCGAAACCAGGAGAGTGGATAGCATTTGAAATGTAAATAAAGAAAATATGTAGTTAAAAAAAAAAAGAAATTCAACCAAGAAATTATAGCCACTGCCATGTGTTTTCCTAAAGATACATGAACTAATGTTTCCTCACCCTGGTCAGGTACTGATTAGAGACTGAGGAGATGATTTTATACAAGTATAGTGTAGTGAACCAGTGGGTTTCTTGGGGTTCCTTACAGGAGTTAGGGTAACTCAGGCAATTCCATCACAGGGAAACCTACACAGCATGGAGGAGCTCAGAATGCTGGAGCCTCCGAGCTCCGGTACAACTTGCAGGCTGAGCCCCTAATCAGAGGCTCCCCAACAGTTTTACTCCTTATCTTACCCAGGAGAGGGGCCTTGTGAAACTTGTAACTTTCTTTAATGAATTTCTTTAACCTTATAGTTTCATTTGCTCCTTAAGCCTAAAAACTGTTTATTTCCTAAGACCTATGGGTTCTCCCTCTTGGAGAGTATTTCACTGTGAGCTTGACTCTTAGCCACCATGAACTCTTTCTCCTGTACAAGTTGACCTTTGGTATCCCATGTGCCATATAAGACACATAGGTGTAAATCTGAACAAAGAAGTCATGACATTCTTTAGAAGAGCTGAGAGAGCTAACTGGGGAGTAAGTAACTGTTTTCTTGGGCATGGTGGATTTCACTCACCTTCTTAATGATGCCGTATCTCAGCAGTTTGTGGCATTCTTGTTACTGGTGACTATGTTCTCTTATTAACAACAGACACCTAATTTACTTAACGTGCTTCCATTTAAATTGTGCTGGACACAGACACGGCCTAGTGTGCAGAGACTCCTAGAATCAAGTCACACACAGGTTAGTGAACTTTCATTAGTGTTGCTGAGCCACAAACATTGCATTGGCTACTCTGGTGTCTCCTGTAACCCTGAGGGCACAGAGAGGCCACTTTTTGTTCTGGGCTCTCAAAAGTCTGTGTTTCCAAACCAGTTCTAGCATTTTATGATTTTTATTTTTTTAATTCTGTGACTTCACGAGGAAGTTGATTTTAATGTAAAAGTCTCTAAATTATAGGCTGGATGGCAGTATATGTCACCAGACTCAGATTTCTGTTAACTTTCACATTAGCTTTATAATTAGTTATTAATTAAAGGAAAAAGAGTTTGGCCCCAAGTACCCAAATAGTTAATAGGTAATCATGAAAGTATAGATGAGAGAATGTATGTAACTCTGAATTTAAGAGTAAAATTTTAAAAATCATTCTCATAACAGGACCAAGGTACCACCTTTTCATTTCATGAATGTATTTTAAGAATATATATTGTATACCTCTCTAAATGAGCCAGCTCACTAGCTCCTTAAAGAATTTTAATGATGATCTAAATAATTTATCTTTATGTGTGAAAATTAGTACATCTGCCTCTCTGCATGTTTCATGAAAATACTTATGCCCAAACTTTCCATTTTCATTATATCTGAGGTAACCTTCAGTTGTTTTATCTTACACTCGATATCTTCCCTCTGCACAAATGAATCTAATAATAATTGAAATTGTTGATAATAATAATAATAATATTAAACCAACAATAATAATCTATTCCTTGATTTTTCTTATTTTGACATTATGCATTGACTTTCCACAATTGAAGACAAAGGATTTAGCTCTTATATTTGTATGTTAAATGTCTCTAATATTTGCACACGTTGAAAACTTGGTTCCCATGGCTGGTTACTTTGGGTGGATAGAGTCTTTAGTTGATGGTGCTGTACTGGAGAAAATGCTTTGCTGAGGGATGAAGCTTGAGGATTATATCCCACCCTGCTTTTAGACCCATTGTATTTGCTTCTTGGTCTAACTAGATATGATCAAGTGACCATGGAGATACCACTATCTTGTTATCTGCTTAGAGGAAAGATTGTTTTCCCTCTTGTAATGAGCAAAAACAAATCCTTCTTCTCTCAAGATGATTATTTTCAAAGGTTTTGTCACAGCTATGAGAGCATAGCACTTATTTATCCAATGGGCTCCAGAGATAATTTCTATACTCTTTATTCTCTGTCTTATTTTTAGGAACATTACATGATGGTGATTAGAAATATTCAGGGTGTATTATTATCTCTATACAATCATTATCCAAGTTAAGTTATATGAATAGGACAACTATTTTTCATCTTTAAGTAACATTTCCCCTTGTTTAGTAATGATGTGTCTTATTGTTGGCTTTAATTTTTTCTATTAACTAATCACTGAAAAGCACCAGGTCTTTGTTACTTCCTGTATTCTGTACAGGGGGCTTTCTGGGAATCTTCTGGGCTTTGGCATTCTAGCTGTCAAACTCTGTCCAATTGGTCACTATGCCCCTTGTGTAGTCTGTCATCTTCGTCAGAGTTTCTCTTAGAAGAAAAGAAAGAAAACCTTAACTTTTAAATTCTATGTCTTTCTCTTTCATGGTTATTTGCTCACTTTTTCCTCCTTTTATGTCACTTACTTTTGGTTTTTTATTTAAACATTATATAATACATTTTGATCTTCTTTTCCCCTTCCCCAATTTCTCTCAGATCCTAGCCCCCTACTCACCTACCTTCATTTTCTTTTCTTTTAAAAAACCCAAACAAAACACAACACACACACACACACACACACACACACACAGATTGAGATTGAGGTTAAGAGACAGACAGACAGACAGACATAGAGTCTGTTTTGTGTTGTTCAACTAATGAGCATGAAGTCTGACCTGAAGTATGTGCCCAATGTGCCCAGTTACACTACACTGAAAAAAAATCTAATTTTTCCTCTCTCTGAAGCTATCAGGGGTAAATAACTTCTTGGTTAAGGGTAGGACTTTGTACCCTCTCTCTTCCTCTTCTCAGTGCTGGAATTGTGTCTGCTTTGAACCTGTACAGAACTTCTGTGCACTGCTAGAGTTTCTATGTGTTAATGTTTATCAGTCCTCTTGTGTATTGAAGACACAGTTTCCTTGGAGTCATCCAGCACTTCTGGCTATTACAATTCTCTCTTCTCTTATGGATGAAATCCTGATCCCCAAGCGGAGGACTGTGATAAAGCCATCCTTCTGTACTATGTTCCTTTAGATGTTCCTAAGTAATATGAAATGCAAATAGCTTTTGAAAGTCTTAACTATATGAAAATATCTTCAGTTTATTATTGATTTGTCACTTTAATTTAGAATAAGTGAAAGCCAAAATCTTTCCTAATTAGAGTCTCAAATGTGTGTCTTCCTTGTCAACCTCCATCCAGAACTGCTTTTGAGAAATCCAAGCCACTCCGTTTCATCACCCTTTACATGTGACCTTTCTGTTTTTCTGAATGCTTTTGAATTTTCTTTTAATCTTCAGTTCTGAATTCTTACTCTGCAGTGCATGGAAGTACTTTCTACTATTTCATTCAAGGCCCCTACATAAGAGCTTTGGTTGGTGAGTCGGTGCCTTAGAACTGCAAGATGCTCTGGTGACCAGTCAGTATCATCATCTCTGCCCTCAGTGAATCTCCAACTTGAATGCTGCTACCGTGGGAATTATCAGTAATTATTGCTATTTTTAGACACAACTCTCATTTCCTTATTACCTTTTCATAAGTTTTCTTTTTTAAATCTTTTTATTAGGTATATTCTCTATTTACATTTCAAATGTTGTCTCCTTACCTGGTTCCCCCCCTCCCTTGAAAAACCCATAAGCCATCTCCCTTTCCCCAATCAACCCTCCCCCTGCTTCCCTGTCCTGGTATTCCTCTACACTATGACATCAAGAGACAGTTTTGCACTGAAGTTTTGTCTTCCAATATTTGCACTGAAGATTTTCCTTTTCGATATCATATTTCAATTTTGTAAACACCTTTTCTTTTCAAAATAGAAGAATGTGCATGCATGTGCACGCACGCGCACACACACACACACACATGCACACACACATACACACACACACACACACACACATACTTACATTCTTGTGTCCTGATGGTAATGCCCCATGGTTTTTCTGGGATTATTAATTTTTATTTATTATTTATTTTTCATGTAGTTTCTTTCTTTCTGTATTTTTCTATGTTTATGTTTCTTTCTCTACATTTTGGTTCCGTCATTTTCATGACATGATGTAATGAGGTTTTTCTACTTCTTTGTTCTCTGTTAGAGCATTAAGCAAGGCATCAACAATGATCGGAGGTTATACATTGCAGAATCTAGGCTTCAATGGACATAGGGCTATTATCTTTTGTTGTAAAACCCATAAGTGACAGTATATTTTCTTTGGTCTCAAATCCAGTGAAGAATGCTTTTTCCTGGAAGTTCTATCAGCTTCCATAAAAGAAAATGAAGAAAATATTGTAGTTTATCTCAAGACTGTGTATTATTAACCCCTAGACCATAGCTGTTTAGGTCTTGCTAGTCTCCCTATCACCTGATTACTGTAATATCCTGAGAAATTTCATTGTCTTTTATTCAAAAAATCATCTAAGAAGGACCTGGATATCAAACAAACTGTTTTTTTTAAGTCCTCATTTTTATCCTACCTTTGTTATCAGCTTTACATATTTAGATTATCATCATTTATTTATATTTTAGGAATTTTGAGGTATAACAATAATGTTCATTGCCTTTTCCAGTATTTTATCAGTGCTCAGCAGTTTTGGTCCATCTAAGTCAGATAAAAAATTAATAATAATCAACTAATGAACATTTCCTACTCAAACTTCATTGGTTTATATATTCTTTTCTTCATAAGTTTAGATTCTAAAACTCAATTCTAAAGTTTTGCTAGGACATAACTAAGCACATATGGCTAATATTCTCTGTTTAAATATAAGATCTAGTAACATATTAAAAAGTATGTTAAGGTTTGGTCTTTTGCTGTGTATTGTAACACTAAATGTGGGCCCCCAAGACCTGGTTGCCTTAGAGATGAGAGAATTTGAACATAGGTCCAAGTGACACTATGTGACCTTGCCCTCAAGTTATTTCTGATTGGTAAATGCTGACAGCCAATATCTGGACAGAAGAGACATAGGCGTGGTTTAGGATTTCTGAGCACAGGGTTGGAGGAGAACCAGGAGGGAGAGAAGAAGTTGAGGAGGAGAATTTTACCATGGCTTAGGAGTCAAGAAAACACAGTCCTGAGAGCTAGCCAATTGGAGCTAATATTAGCCCAGATGAAACATCCATAGAAAGTGATAATGGAGTTATCAATGGGAAATAGATTTTAATAACATAGAGGGTAGATATCTTCCCAGGGCTTTATGTGTCTTTTGTCTGGAAACTGAATGGTCAAAGGCAGGGTAGAAATCCAAGATTTGGATTAAAAATTTCTACAACCAATGTATTTAATAGTTGTATTATGACTATACATTTTCCATATATTCCATATTTATATAATAGACGTGTATAATTGTATTATGCATATAGCATACATAAAATATCTGTATTATACATTTTCATAAATGTATAGGCTATTTGTGTAAACTTCCTAAATGTCTAATGTCAAACATTAGGTTACTGAGGAAAAAGTGCAATTATTTCTGGCTGGACTGAAGAGCAGGGGGTTATGGAGTCCGGTGTTTATGTGGTTTGCTCTTGCAGTGCAGCTTTTTGGAGTGAAAATGTGTCAACTCTAGCTTTGTTTTAGTTTCTTATTAGTCTTTTCTTTCCACTGTAATGAACTTTACCCTTATTTACTGAATCAGAAATGCATAGAGGGATTAAGAAAAAGAGCGAATTAATTTCCAAACAGTCTCCCTTGTTTATGTCTGTTTCTTGTGACCACTCAGAGGCAAAGGTTTCACCTCCATATGACAAGGGAAGAAACTAAGTGTCAGAAAGTAACTTGCCCAAGTTTTTCTATACAGCATAATTTTTATATAACTGTCCAAACGATTAGTTTTAACATTTCTGTGCAAGAAATATATATAAGCATATTAGTGTTATAAATGATGTTTTATAGAAATAAATTGGCACACAAGATCATTGCTGGCTCGAGGATCTTCATGGAAGAGATGTTTATCAGTGGTACCTAAGAACTATGATCATCCTTGTCCATCGTCCATTAAAGAGAGCTTTACTCATCATTGTTTCTGGGTGTGATTTCATGTTTTTAGATAAAAATGCAAGAGATTATAGTACATATTCAGTAAGTCCATTATATCTGACAAATTTATTTTCAAAAACTTGCCAATTTATCCTGTCACAATTTACTCATATCAATGATTATCTGAGGCCTACTTGGCTGTATCAGAAAACAAATTAAATGCTAATAAGATACGAGAAATGTAAGATGCTTCAAAATTGCTGTTTTTACTGAGTATAAATAGAAATTCTGTGTGAAAGTGGGGGATAAATTAGACTCTAACCCTGTGGGTCACAGTGAAATGCAAGACACCCTGAATTCTAGGGCCAGTCGATTTTCCTTCCAATCCTCCTGCCTGGAATGGCACCAGCAGGGTTTCTATTAAACTGTTTTCATCAATGTGGAGTACCATCTCCTGTGTACTTCCTGAGTGAGCCAATAACAGATGAAAGCCAGTCTCATTTCAGCTTTGCTGTGGTATAGACTTTCTAACTTCTCAGCTTTGCTACTGCAGTACAAAAGCAGCAGTAGACGGCAAGACACTTGCAGTTTATATTGCTTTCATACTTCTAGAAATATTATTTATTTTTTCTCAGTCATTTAAAGCACAGATGTAATTTTTCGTGTGCATAAGCAGGAACTGAGCCAGACTCATTAGGTAGCTTACAGATTCTCTGTCCTTAGGTATGTTATTTTGTCAAGAAATTGAGAAAAATGAAACAATCTCTTATTTGTCAGTATGGTCATAGAGAAAATTAGAAGGTATTCCATTTAGGAATCAAGGTAACTGCTTTTAAAATTATGTTGCATAAAACCAGCATTACAGATTTGGAATTCTGTCTCTTCAGGTTCTTTAGTAAGCAGGTTATGACATCTATTGAGATATTTTGATCATCTTTCAATGTTCTCAATGATTTGAGAAATCAACCAACCAATTACAGCAATCCATTTCTTCTAGCTTTCTTAAATCATCAATCATCTTTGACCTGTTCTTTCCATGTCCTAACTCTCAACCTCTGAAACTTATTTCTTTTCAAATTTGGTCAGTTTTTTTTTTATCTTCAAGTTCTAAGTTTCTATTTTAAAAAGAAACTCCATTTCCAGCCTAACTCAGGACCTCAGGAAGAGTTTTATTGTGAAAAAAAAATTTGCTTGATGATTGTCACCTGAGAAGAAGACATGAAGGAAATCTAGAAACTTTGCTTATATTATTGATTATTTTGATGAAATAAAAAGAGCCTTAAAATCATGCTTATCAATTAGGATGACTCAATTCTAAGTGACCTGATCATCGTGGTAAAATAAATAGTAACCTTTGATTGATGGTATGCAAATAATTTTAATTTCTTGCCTGGATTATCCAAGTTTCTATACCAATATTTTTGACCAGAAAAAAATCTGAAAAGATACACAATTAATCATAACATTGAAACAATGTACTAAATGATACTAGGTGATACCTGACAGAATGATATTTACTTATTATGTTTGCAACTTATATTTTAAAAAGTATGTTATATTAAAAATGCTGTTGATATAGCATGATAAGATATCTATCTAGCTATATGTACAGAATTTTCATA
Source organism: Tokudaia tokunoshimensis (assembly GCA_036184795.1). NCBI lineage: Eukaryota > Metazoa > Chordata > Mammalia > Rodentia > Muridae > Tokudaia > Tokudaia tokunoshimensis. The sequence goes on along the minus strand of BTHU01000015.1, from coordinate 37,759,946 downwards.
TGTATATAAGAAAAATTATATATATGTACATAGGAAAACGTATTTTAAAGGCATCTAAGCTGACTTTAAAAGAACAGAAAATTACTAAGTGCATAGTGAATTAATAGAAATGTGGTTTCCAGAATATATAAGAATATTAAAAATGCAATCAAAATTTCTCTGCTTATACATTTTTGAAAAATATTATGGATTTTATTTATAAGCAAATTGAAATTAAGATTATAAAAATATATACTTTAAAAGAAGCATGATTTATAATATTTGATATGTGATCTAACACGGAAGAAATGAGGAAAACATAACAGTTTTACTATTTTTTTTAAGAGGAACACTCCTCCATTACTGGTGGGATTGTAAGCTGGTACAACCACTCTGGAAATCAGTTTGGAGGTTCCTCAGAAAACTGGACATAGTACTAGTGAGGACCCAGCTATACTACTCCTGGGCATATATCCAGAAGATGCTCCAACATGTAATAAGGACACATGCTCCACTATGTTCATAGAAGCCTTATTTATAATAGCCAGAAGCTAGAAAGACCCCAGATGTCCATCATCAGAGAAATGGATACAGAAAATATGGTACATTTACACAATGGAGTTCTACTCAGCTATTAAGAACATTAAATTCTTGAAATTAGGCAAATGGATGGAACTAGAAAATATCATCCTGAGTGAGGTAACCCAATCACAAAAAAACACACATGGTATGTACTCACTGATGATTGAATATTAGCCTAGAAGCTAGAAATACCCAAGATATAATTCACAGACCACATGAAGCTCAAGAACAAGAAAGACCAAAGTATGGATTCTATTTTTTTGTTTGTGGTGCTAGGACTAAAGCCGAGACAAATCCCATGTTAAGGTCATTGCTCTATATCTCCTGCCCAGGAAAAACTTTGTAGGTGTTGTAACACTTTTAATGTAGACATTTCAGTGATATTTATATCTATACCTATATCTGTATCTATATCACCTATATCTATTTTTTTTCATTGGGGGGAATTATGCAAGTATTCAAAATATTTGCTTTCCTTTTGTGTGGGGAAAGAATTATATTTTAACACCTCATTGTCCTCATCCTTGACCACCCAATTTCCTTTGACTAGTGGAAACATACATTTGAAAAAATATACATTGTTTTCAAATATTAAAAGAAAACACAAGCCTCATTACAATGGTAATTTTTTTTTATCAAAAGTTTAGCATATTCTAGGAAATATTATCCTTGTAGGCTATCTCATAGTAAAAATGATGTGGAAAAGAGCCAAAATCTATGATGGTAACATAAAATGAGCAATAGGTGAGTTTTTACAGTTGCAAGATTTGAAGACTTTAATATCATTTCTTCGTAGAGCATAATGTGGCCCAGAACTTACCCTGTAGCTATCCTATTTCTGTATGAAACTACATACATATGGAAAGACTGTATATTATTTTTCATGTGTTTTGCTGAAGAAATATAACAGCCTGAATTTGATCCCTCTATGTAAAGTTAGCAGTAGAGAATTAGCTCCCGTAGAATTGGCCTCTGACCTTCACACATGTGTTATGATATTACAATATTGCACCATCCCTCAGCTTCACTTTCCCTACTCCAAGCCCTCCTGCACACCCCTCCTTCCTCTCTTTTCAAATTTATGATCTCTTTCTTTTCATGAATGTGCTACTACAGATTACTAAATACATAAGCACAATCTGCTCAATCTATATAGTGTTACAGGTATGTATATCTGATTTAGTTGGGATTTTCAGACACTGTTCAATTGTCTATCTCTTTTAGTCATGTGAAGTGAGTAATACAAATTCCACTAGGTTTCCATGGATGCCCAAGGTGACAGCAACCTCATGGTTACTAGGAGGAAAAAGGATCATAAGCCCATCCCTCTGGTGTTTCGTACAAACTCCCTACATCATAATTGTGGGTTCTAATTATAGAGGCAAGCATTTTGTTTATCTACTGGGTCTATCCACCAGCACCTTCATGAGACCAGAGGAGAGCACATCATCACTACAAGGTTGAGAAAAGTGCTGGCTTATTCTGTGTTCTCTAATGACTTGGAGGTAGAAGTTGGCCATAAATTCCACTGATGGAGATTATAAAAATCTCAGCTGTGACACACAGCTGGTGTGGTGTGGTCATTCCTCACTGTTTAGGATAATTTGTAGGGAAAATATAGGTTCAAGTTTTCCCACTCAGCTTCTACTGGCATCAAAGGGAAAAACCACAGAGTTAGTGTTTTGTTTGGCTAGTTGAGAGCAGTATTGTGTAAAACTTTTTATATTGCTAGTGAGACTTACTGACTAGAAAAAGAAAGCATTTCATGTAATCCATTTTCATATAATCCACTCTGATTTACATTTATTCATGTTTCCCAGGGGGTGGGGCAAATTTTTCTGTTCCTAGTTCAGAATAAATGTTCAGGAACAAAACTCATAGAATACATCACTGTGTCATGCCTCAATCCCGAGGTCCTCTGTTAATCTCTCATCTCTCCACATTTCAGATTATTCTTACATCTGTTGTATATATAAGTATGCATTTAGTTGTGGTAGTAGAGAAAATATATCTGTCCCTTCAGAAAACCAGAAGCATCAAGAATTAAAAATGAAAACCGTGAGTAGAAGCAACTATTGTTTTTTAGATGCATGCTCTTCCCTTTTCAATATTAAGCAAATTTTGTATCTTATTTACTCTCAAACAGAAATCTCCCTTACTCCTTTCCATTCCCAGAGGTTTAAATATCAATCCTCTAGCCATTTCCATTCCTCAGACTGGCATTTGCCTATGCTGACTTTAAAAAAAAATGCTTTCATCAATTAGCAGTTGATCAGATGGCTTGTGTGCCCTGATAGGGTGACACAGAACCTATTTCCAAACTGACAGAATATTCTAAGCCTTTACTCTTTCTGCCAGCAAAAGCTGCTTTGTAAATGCCAGGTTCTTTTAAAATTGTGCATCTCATGGATGCATGTATTATTCATCTAACTGAGGTATTCTACAAAATCATGGGTGAACACTTCAAGAAATTTATCTCTGAGCTTCCCTTTGATGCTGTGAGAAGATTCAGAATGACTGGTCAGGAAGATGATTGTATTTTTCCTTTCCTTCTGGTTAAACGGAAGATATGTGGCTTCTGCTTTATATCACCATGTGACAGGTTGCTCAGGAAGATGACCTTTAGAACTAGAGTCACCTGAATAAAGAGAAATGAGCTGTGTGATCCAACTGTCACAGAGTATGTGCTGACACCCACAAACGGATGCACACATTTCTTTAGGTTCATACATGATGCTTTGTAATGGGAGCATCGAGCAAGGCATTAAATAGGGAAGCAGTAGTTGAAAAGCTGGAAGATGACTTGGTATTTTCTTCTCACTACACCCTTAAGATGGCCAAACCTTAAATGAGATAAAAATATACAAAGCTCTAACTAAAAGGTACTCAAAAATCATCCCCTGCCATCATACTCCGGGCCTCTATAGATCAGGGAGTCAGGAGGTTCCAGTAACTTGCACAAGTCAACTAGAGGCAAAACCAAGACTGTCATTCAGACACTGGATGCCCATCTGCTCTTGTCACACACACCATGTGGTTACCACGAATGATCTTCAAAATTCTGATTATTCTGAGTTGGACTGAAATTTTTTATTCTGGTTTGATTTCTGTTACTGTTACAAAAATAACAGCCAAAATCAACTTAGAGAAGATAGGCTTTATTTCATTATTACAGTTTACAGACCATGATGACAGGAACCCTAAGCAGGTATCTGAAGCGAGGAACTGAAGCAAAGACCACAGAACAAAGCTGCTCACTGGCTTGCTTTCACTGCTTGTCCTCTGTCAGCTTTCTTTCATAATCCAGGACCATCTGTCCAAGGATGACACCACCTACATATATCCCTCATAACAATTATTCATAAAGAAAATATCCCACAGACATTCCCACAAAACAGTTTGATAGAAGCAGTTCCTCAAGTGAAGTTCTGCCTTGCCAGGTGACTTTAGTTTATGTCAAGTTGGAGAACATATTACCAGTACAGTTATCAAAGAATACTAGATATATAATCATCCTGAGGTTTGGGGATTCATTCCCATAAAATTCAGTCCTTTGAGAACTAAGCCATTAAAAACAAAACAAAAGAAAACAAAAACAACACATACCAAGAAGTGGCAGAGAGTGGGCTGTGATTCCTTGAGTGAGTAGCAATCTTTTTCATGTGACAATCTATTCCTAAGTTGTCTTTATGGCCAGCTGAGAAATGAGTCAAACCCAAGCCCCTCTGAGGTCTACAAATAACAGAGTGAGTGAGGCACATGTGTCCTCATTTTATAAATCAGGCTCTCTTGGGATTCCTTTCCATCCCATTTTCGAGAATGACCTCCAGCTAACTTGTTTCCCTGAAAACTTAAATTGGATGTGGTGTCCATCTCTCACAACTTTCCTAAATTGCAGAATTGAGTTCCCCTACAGCTGTCTGGAAGGCAGCAAATTTTTTTTTTACAGAGATATTAGGATACTAGAGGTTGTTAAAGAACTTTTTCTTGAGACAGAATTTCATTTTGTAGCCATGGTAGCCTCGAATTCACAACAAATTTTCTGCCTTAGCCTCACAAGGTTTGGGATTATAGTTGTGACTCACCAAACCTTAGCAATTACCTTCATCAATATCTATATCTATATCTATATCTATATCTATATCTATATCTATATATCTGTCTGTATCTATATCTATATCTCCCAAACATATAAAGAATTCCAAGTTTGAAAAACAGAAAGTCTTATAGCATATACTTTACACTCAAATTTAGTTTAGATAAGTGTTTCTGTTACTTACTGTAAGAGAAAAATAGAATTTTGAATTTTAATTAACTTGTGTTTTAATTTTTTATACCTAATTAGAACTTTAAAATTCTTGAAACTATTATTTATCATTTGTACTGTTAGTGTGTGTATATGTACATTTGTTTGGTGCATTTCTAAGTATAAGCAGACACTACATTCCACAGAGAACATATAGAAACAAAAGGAGCTAGTTCTTTCCCTCCACTGTATGGATTCTATGGATTGAATTCAGATGCCAGGTTTGTGCTGCAAGTGCCTATAGCTACTGAGTCATCTTGCTGGTTGTACTTGTAAGATTTCATTCTTTATGAATATCTGGCAATCTCTCTAATTCAATACCATGAAACAATCAACAGGCAAATATTGGCTGTCTTAGAAAAATGTGGAGCTTATCTAGTAGATTTTTAAAAGTCTAATGAGGGGCTTTAGGACAAGAATGTCAGGAAACAAGGCTCCCTTGCTTCTACCTTCTGAGAGAAGGTATCTGTCCAATATATTAATATGGCAAATTGCCCTGTAAAACAGATATAATGTCTCTATGTCAGATAGATTTGCTTGCTATTGAAGATAATAAAGATACTGTTTCCCTCCTGAGTAAAGGTTGGTTTGGATTAGTAGTACTTCTTTTGGGCTTTAAGAGGTTGAGATTTCCTTCCCTCATATCTGACAAGTACACACTGTATCTCTATGGGTTATTTTTTATTCCATCAAGCGTTCGGGAGGCAAGGATTGATGAGAACATATGAAGTCCATTCTCTGGTCCCAAAGACTTGCATCATCTGTCAGCATCTATGAAACTCTTTCAAGTGAACCTACTAGTGTGATAAAAGGTGACAGTATCAATATTTGTATATTTTGAATATTGATATTTTCACCACACTGTGCTCTAGTACCTGAAAACTAAGTGGACCTGTAGAAAACCCCAAAGACCATAAATACACAAAAGGTTCAATATGTTCCTCAAATACGGCTATTGGTGGAATACAGTTTATGTGCTGTACCACTCCACATACCATGTTCTCATCAAAGCAATATGTAAATGGTGTGGACTCTGGGTGGTCCTGAAAGGCAATGAGCAGGGTGCTACATTGAAAAGCTGCCTGAGCACAGCAATTACAGCCTCTACTTTCCTAAACTCTGGGTGGTTTTCTGTGACTTCCAGTATCCATTGGCTCTTCACATCCAGAACTATAATTTTCTGTTTCCATTCTGGTCTTTTACCCGAAACGTTAGAACGTTCCAGAATATGATTAGTATGACACGTTGAAGCATACTGACTCTGTGAACTATTAAATACATTCAAGAACACAGTCTTACCCAAATTTTCTCTGACATTTAGACCTGTGGCCGCATAAATAGACAATGGAGATCTGGGAGGAAGAAGAAATGCAGAGTGGCTACTGATAAACTCATCTGCACTACAGAAAAAAGGCTTATACTGCGTCATCGATGTGTGGACCAACAGTCCCTGAGGGCTACTAAGAACTTTCAAGGTGATGCTGGATTGAATTGGTATCTAAGTGAGAAATACACAGATTTTTAAAGACAGAGTTCAAAACAAGATATAAATAACTATGAAAACACCTCCATGTTGAAGTACTATGTTAGATATATTGAATTAAAAGAAATGCAACATTAACGTATAATTTAACTGCTTATTTTTACATTTTATTCATTGTCATAATATTTTTTAAAAGTTGTTTCTCTTGTTTTTTTTCTATTCTGTTTATTTGTTTTTGTTTGTTTGATTTTGCCACTGACCTTAACAGTGATATCTGTGACTGATCCAATATTATACACAGACTAGAATTGACTTTTATATAATTGATGAATCATCATTTATTATAGACTTTTATAATCTTTCCTGTTCTCCAGTGATATTATTCTCATTTAGTTTAACTTGTTTCCTGTTGAAGGAATAGGGAAATCTATGAAAGAGAAGGCTGATAACTGTGATGTTTTGATGGCCTGGGAGATTTTAATTCTGAACAGGATGTCTCAATTTCTCTTAGCTGTCATTCATTTAAGAGAGCAGACCTACACCAGGTGGTGGTGGCACGTGCCACTCCAAGGTGGTACACGTCTTTTATTCCAGTACTTAGGAGAGATAGGTTGATCTCTGAGTTTCAGGCTAGCTTGTTTTATAGAATGAGTTCCAGGACTGCCAAGGCTACAAAATGAAACCCTGTCTCACAAAAATGAGAGAAAGAGATACAGACAGAGACAGAGAGAGACAGAGTGACACAGAGAGACAGACAGACATACACATACACAGAAAAGGAGACAGAGAGACACAGAGAGAAGAGTTAGAGTCAGACACACACACACACACACACACACACACACACACACCTGCATGCATACACATACACACGCTTACACACACACACATACAAGCAGAGGGAAAGAGAGAGAGAGGGAGAGAGAGACAGAGACACACACACACACACACACACACACACACACAGAGAGAGAGAGAGAGAGAGAGAGAGAGAGAGAGAGAGAGAGAGAGAGACCTGCAGTGCAGTTTGTACTCCTCCCATATTTCTCTGTTTCACACTGCATTCCCATGCCCTGTACAAGTCTGGTTTCTTGATTTCTTACAACCTTGAGTTATTATCAAGTATAAACAAGATATGTTTTCTTTCTGATATCTATGTGGAATCATATACATAAAATGATTGCCTTACTTTTCTTCCTCTCTCTGAAATCTCACCACACTGGAAATGTTCATACTTCTTATGCATCGTGTGTGTGTGTGTGTGTGTGTGTGTGTGTGTGTGTGTGTGTGTTGGGGACGGTATATGCAGTGTGTGTATGTGTGTGAGCAGGTATGCATGCTTGTGTGTACAGAAGCCAGAGGAGGATGTGAGGTGTTTTGGTTTATCACTCTTTATTGCTTGAGACAAGGCCTCTTACTAAATGGCGGAGTGGCTAGGAAATCATCTGTCTCTTCCCACCACAGTCTTAGGATTACAGATGTATGTGTAGTTATTCTGGCTTTATGTGTGGGAGTTGGGATCTGAAGTTAGTTCTTTCTCTTGCCCATGGGGTCATCTCACTAACTCCTCTTCTCCGGCTGTAGAAAATACAGAACATGCATGAGATTTAAAATGGGATTCCCTTGCTAATATTTGAGTAATGTAGTAGAAACATCAGCCAAGTATTTTCAGGGATCCTTGACATTTTAGTTTTAAAAGCCATCAGTATTTTTCCACATACATGAAGACATAGACAAGTTCTATCATAGAATTTTTTATGATGCCCAAGTGATTTATTTGTATATTACTTACTTGTCTGGTAAGGGAGACTTTTACAAGGGAGGGATGCTAATCCAAATGCAAGGCCTGTGGCTACCAGCATTCATACACATCTCAAAGGAAACCAAAATGTGTGTAGAGGGACACACAGAAAATACGTTATGCATTCTGGCATTCTATGACATATAGAACACACTGTATATGTTCTTTCTTGGGTGTATTAATACTAATTATGATAGATTCTGGAACATTTTTGCCTAAAAATGATGTGAAATTATTTTGTACTATATTATGTATATGGTTCTTACAGATATCATAGGAAGGGAATATTGTACCTTCTTTAAAATGACAAATAACCTAAGTTTCAGAGAGATTAAGAATATTTACTAGTGCTGGGAATGATGGTGCATGCATGAAACACTAGCATATAGGAGGTACAGAGTTGGAGGTCAGCTTGGGATTACGCAGAGTCCCAGACAAGCTTGAGGTACATAGCAGGCACTGGCTGAAAGAAAGAGGGCAAGGGCAATATTTCCTAAGGTCATATCCTGATGGTCTAGGTATTTATGTAACTTCCAAAAATCATACGTTGGAATTCTTACTCCCATTGTACTGTGGGTGATTCCATTGTAGATGGGGCCTTTGATAAATGGTCAGGCCATGAATGGAATTTGTGTCTTTTTTTAGAGGCCAGAAAGTCACCTTGGCCTTTCCATAGGAAAATACATAATGAATCAGAAAACTAGCCCTCACAAGACAATGTATTTGCTAGTACCTTGATCCTGAACTTCCAGACTCTAGACTTGAGAAAAATGAATTTCTATCAATGTCATCTAGTCATCTAGTGTATGCTAGATGTATCTAGTGTACACTATTTTGTTATTTAATTCTGAACAGAGAACAGACCAAGGCAGGCCATACTGCTTACCAGGTGAACAGTTGAATAAATTCATCTCTTTTACCTTATGCCAAAGCCATGTTCTATTCCTGCACCAGAATGCATAACGTGTTTTCTGTGTGTCCCTCTACACATATTTTGGTTTCCTTTGAGATGTGTATGAATGCTGGTAGCCACTGGCCTTACATTTGGAATAGCATCCCTCCCTTCTAAAAGTCTCCCTTAGCAGACAAGTAAGTAATATATGAATAAATTACATGGGCATCATAAAAATTCTATGATAGAACTTGCCTATGTCTATTAAAACGATCACTATTTTAAAAACCCCAAAATCCTTAAAGCTAGTATGAGTGCTGGTGGCTTTACTTTACTTTGCTCTTGTCCTAGCTGACTTCATTTACCATTCCATCTTCTACCCCTATTCTTTGCTACCTGCGTGTGGTTTTCTTTAACTGTTTACTTTGTTTTTTTGTTTTTATTTAACACAGGGTTTTCACCATCCCAGGCTGATTTCAAGCTCACCTTATAGCAGGTTATAATTTTGGAACCTCACTTTTTCTGCTGCTACCTTCCAAGTGCTGGGGTTACAGTTTTATGCCACCATGCCTGGTGACAACCATGATTTCAATTCTCTCTTGATCACTTCCAGCTTTTATAATGCCTCTCTCCTCTTCTTCTCATAACTCATGGTTCCATTTCCTCACTTCATGCATTGTTTATTTATTCTTTTCCCAGCATTTATTACTTAAGCTACATTCTTTCATGTCCTCTGGGGACCTGGATTAGTGGCAAAATCTTACAGCTAGAAAAAGACAAGTTATAACTGTAATGGCTAAAGAAGAAAACAAAGAAAATCCCTAGATTTGCTCAGACTTGAAAGTAATTATTCTAATGAGTATGTCAAGTGTTCAAACAATGTGGAAGTCTAAAAGCTAGAGCCAGAAAAAGGCTTAGAGCTTATCTAGCATTATATATACAGTATATATACAGGCAGAACACAAACTCAAGGGAGCTAAGATACTATGCCAGATGATTAACCATATTAGACTGAAATGCAGACCAAGACTCTGGGATTGTTATTTTATGTTCTAGGAAAATGCATGCAAAATTCAGTGGGAATGTGACACAGAAATATCCTGACTAGAACATGGTAAGACTCCAAACCACTAATTTTCTCATTCCATAAAGATGTTGAGCAGAGAAGTGAGCTCTGATTTAAAAGGTGACACTTGTTATTTAAGTGTTTGTTAAGTTTAATTATTATTAAGTTGTTCATTAAAGAACAAATTTTCATAGCCTTATGGCAAACTACATAAGGAATTCTAGGACTATGTAGATGTATGTGTGCTGTTAACCCTAGGTAATAAAAATTCTCTATGTCCAATGATTCAGTATTTAAGGGAGCCAAAAAGATGTCTGTTATACTATTGTTCTCATTCAATGGAATTGCTTTTCTAGAAAGATATGTAAAAGAATGCCTAGATCTTGTGTATGCAATAGATAGATTTCCATATGCTACCTCTTCTAGATGACCTCCCAGAAGACTCTAAAAGAACATTTGTAGCTATATTCTAATCTCACAGTTAGGTCTCATGTGTGTAGTCCAGAACATACTTTGGTTGAGGGAAGTGGCATGTTTTAGGGAAAGATACCTATGTTAACAGGCAAAACGTTAAGTTAGTACCTGGATGTGATTTTAATGATCCAAATGATCTGTGCAGAGTTTGTTTCTCCATGTTCTTGTCCATAAAATGCGTCTAATGCTTACATTGATAATGATACTCAAAAGAAAATAGCAACTGGAATAGTCTGCATGTAGTAGCTCACTTAGCATCTGGCCCATTGTGAAGCTCTATAAATATTAGCTGTTATTATTTTTGGCATAAAACTTTGTCTTTAGGGATGAGACTTCAGATTGTCAATATTTCTGATTCTGAATGAGCAGCTTCAGAAAATTGTGTTTACACTCAACAGATCAAAGCTCTGTGAAATGAAATTGTGTTTCAAAAGAACAGATTGATGCCTCGTGCACAGATGTCTTTCCCCATCCTGAACCAATAGGGCAAAATGTTTTACAGATTGGATGCTTGGCAAGAACAGAATCCTGAAATAAAACCCCTATTGTTTTTCTTTTACTTAAAAAAAAGTTTTAAAAGAGAATTGCAACCTTGGTTATTTATTTTCTTCTATAGGGGGAAAAAAGAGCACATCTGTTTGCAATCGTGGATTGAAAGGCCTAAAAATAAATACGTTTTAAAGCAAAGCAAAGAAACTCCGTTGGCACTCTAAATCCGATAGACAGGGAGGTGATGTTTGTTCTGAAGTAGTTTGGCTTCTTGCAAAGATGGGGAATGGGGGAGGGCAGATAATGGAAAATTATACAGTTTTAATGAAGTGGCTTACCACATTAAAATGTGTTATTTTTATTCATCTGGTAAATAGTTTCAGCTGAGACATAATATCTTAACATTTACATTTAAATTATGAGTGTCTCCTGCATCTGTCACTCTGTCTACACAGAGATGGTGAAGATAAAGAACAATGATTTCTGGAATCAACCTCCCATTTGGAATTAGGATGCAAAGAGTAAAGTCAGAGACGAAATCTTAGCTCTGCATTATTCTCCATATGCTTTACTTAGGTCTATATTTTAAATCAGGATGCCTTTAAAAAACATTACTGCATGTGAGCACGAAAAACAATTTCATTGTGAAATAGGCTTAAAAAATACTGTGGTGAGCATTTTATTCAGAAAAGAACGAAATACTGGTGACTTCCAGGACATGTTTCCCCTGGGGAAGTCCAGATAAACTGAGGTTATCGAGGAGGAGCTGCAAGGACTTAGATGAAAAGAGGGTTTGAATGAATTGAAATAGAAAACAGATGGAGTCTGGAAATGCGAGGGCTACAGGGACACATTGAAAGACAAACATTGGTGACTCAGATTCAGCCAAGCCCGAAAACCTTTATAATTGCCTATTGAAAGGCATTTATATGGAGAAGGGGGAGGGGTGGGAGAGGGAGAGGGGGAGGGGTGGGAGAGGGAGAGGGAGAGGGAGGAGGGACAGGGAGTAGGGAGAGGGGAGAGGGAGAAGGGAGAGGGAGAGGGAGAGGAAGCAAGGATGTCTTGAAGATAGATGAGAAAGTAGTTAGCAGGTTACCAACTGACAAGAGATAGAAATGCATAAGAAAAATACAAAAGCCCCCATCCACCTTTGCCAGCCTAGGAAGGAAAATTTATTCTATGTGGGCTAAACTTGTAGTTTATACATGAAATTGGAGTCAGTCTTAATAACTGTCTAATATTACTCAAACATTTCAATTTCGTTTGAACCCCAAGGCTTTGCATGTTGTGTGTTCTGTGCAAGACGCATGTGTTCCAAAGTAGCAGGCAGAATGACTATCAGTGAGATAAATACATGTACAGGGTGTAGAGCCCTTCATTGGAGGACAGCGCTGTCCCCCCTGATGCCATTGCTTTATCTCTACAGAAATTGATAAGCGTATGGTATAATCATTCTTTGCGTGTATAAATATGTAAAAGTGTCAACAACATAGACCTTGGCTTGTAATAGAATATAATAACCTCTCAAAGAAACTTTGCAAATAACTCCTCACATTACCTGATAGTCGAATTTCCAGCTTTTTTCTGCAATCAAAACTTATATGTGTCACATTTCCTTGAGCTTGTGATATCATAAACAAGATTTTATATACATATACATACATACACACATATAATCAAGGCATGGATAAAGATACTTGCTTATTTTAATGGAGTCCTTGGGAAAATATAAAGCCATTTACAGTTATGGCGCAGAGATAAAATCCCTCAAAAATAATTTTCTTTGTTTTCAATCTTTGCATATGTGTGTATATACTAAAGCATGCATGTTTTGTCAGAGGACAACTCCAGGACTGGTCCTCACCTTCTTCTTTTCTTAAGAAAATGTTTCTTGTTTCCTGCTGTTTACACCAGGGTAGCAGGCAAACATACTTCCTGTAATTTTCCAGGTTCTGCCTTCCATCTTGTAGGATCATGGGGATTATAGAATGTGCAAACATGTATGTAAGGTCTGAGTATTTAAACTGTGCTTGCATGGAAAGTACTTGCATCCACTTGAGCCATTACCCCAACCACTTTAAAAATAGCTTAGGAGTGGCTGAGGTGAATTGTTGAGTAAAGATATCCTCTGCCAAGTCTGCTGACGTGAATTCTATGCCCTAAAGCTACAAGGCTTGTGAGTGCCTGCACCCACAATATGCATACTCACACAGGAATTAAAAATACAATATTTTAAAATGAATGATTCTGTTATGTCTTTAATTTTTTATATGATTATGATTTAGATATTTGAAATAGAATAATCACTCATTTGTCTACACTGGCAACTTCATTTTCTCTTATCCTTCACAAACTCTAACCTGTTCTTACCAGCTACCTCATTCCACCAAAAACTACTCCTTGAAGGTTCTCTAGGCTTCTACTTCCTTATTTTGTCAGATTTTCCTCATTTTTCATTTATGCATTTATAAATCCTTCCTAATTAATTTTCATAATCACTGCATTTTTCTTCCTACCTCTTTGAATTTAATTTGTTTTGAATGGACTATGTAAACGGCATAGAGTATTCAACATCTTCATGAATGACCTTAAAGATAATCTTTTATTACATATGAGTTCTAGACCTGTCTAGAAGATGTGAAAGCCTATCACAAAAGCAAAGTATTGAAAATTATGATATAAGAAATCTGTAAACAAGCAGATCTCAACCTATGTGTCATGAAGGAACTGAGACAATGTTCAGTAGCAAAATTACATTTATGAAATAGCAATAAAAATAAACTTATAGTTTAGAGTTCCTAAGACCATGGGAAATAAGTGATTTTCAATGGTCACAACCCACTGGTTGAGAACAGCTTAGTTTATAGTATAAACTAAGGAAAATATTTGCTTAATATCATCAAGTATTATTTACTGTATATTAATTTACATATACACATATAATATAATATACACATAACATACATGATACATGTCACATATCTTTAATATCTTATATATCTCATATATATCATACATATCATACATATATATCTTATATGTCATCTGTGTATATACACACGCATACACACACACACACACACACACACACGCACACACACACACACACACACACACACACATATATACACATGAGTATGGTCATTTGGTCATCCAGTAGATTTATTTATAGCAGCAGCATCTGTTAAATCCTACAGATCTGAAAGTAACATTTTTAAATTGTTCTTTTAGATTATAATAAAATTATACATACAAGTAACTCATGTCCTCTTTTTTTCATTATGTTACATGAATATGTATATATATATATATATATATATATATATATATCGAAATATAACCTCTCCAATATATTCAGGGTTACTTATGAGCTGACCATTTGGTATTAGATGATCAAATGATGTGCTCTTCTGAGGGGAAGACTATTTTTCCCACTCTCATCAGTCTTCAGTTGCCTGTACTTCATTGTGTAAGGTTGAGGCATGTGATCTTTCCCCTGTGCACGTTAGTATGTCTATTGCTGTTGTCTCTGTACAGCTGAAGTTTAGACAGTCATGCTAGTGAAGTTTTATGGGTATAGTTTCCGACATTATGGGGGAGAAAAATCTGACAGCAAACTCCCTGATTCTCTAGCTCTTACAATCTTTCTTTCCCCTCTTCTTTAATGTTGTATCATATTTAGGTGCTATGGAGTTATGATAGCAGTAGATGACTTTGTGTGTTTGTGTGTGTGTGTGTGTGTGTGAATATGTGGGTTTGTGTGAAGAATATGTAGTTGTACATATACTGTGTGTGTATGTGGAGGTCAGAGGGCAATCTCATGTATTTTTCTTCAGGCACAATCCACTGTTATTTTAAGCAAGATGTATTGTTGGACTGGAAATCACCAAAGATGCTAGTATAGTAGCAAACCAGCCCCAAGGATTTATCATTCTCTACCTTATGTTTGTAGCTAAGACTGCAAACATGGTTTTCTATGTGGGTTTGAGGAATTAAACTTGGGTTTTCAAGTATGTCCTATACACTTGAATCAACAGTCCTATATAGATAGCTATAGTCCTGTTCCAATAGGACTGCATGGGACTGCTGTCAAAACTCTGATGGTCTTTGAAATTCATTGTGCAAAGGAAGGCTGTGTATTAGTTTAACAGTTACCAAGTTAGATGTCACAATGATATTTTAAGATGCTCCCTTTTGATTGCGACTTAGTAAATGGGTCAACATTTTTGTATTTGTTCTAAACTGAAACCTGGGTGCCAGTTCTGGGGCCGCTTCCTTCTCAATTTCTGCCCAACCTCCAACTTATTTTAAAGAATGTTCTGAATTGCTAACATCTTGGGTTGTGGTTTAAGTTTGTGTGTGAACTTATGATATACTCTTTCACACGTGCATTTTGAAAATTCACACAAATAATTGTGTTGAGTGACTAAGAGAGGGATTACTCACACATGATATTTTTCATTAATTTATTTATTTGCTTTACATCCCAATCGCAGTCCCCCTCCTCCCTCTCCTCCCAGGCCCACCCTAACAAATCCCTTCTCCCTTTACCTTCTCACTTTCTCCTCAGAGAAGGGGATGTCCCACTTGGGTACACCTCTCCCTGGGACATCCAGTATCAGCAGGACTAACCACAACCTCTTACACTGAGACTAACCAGGCAGTCCACTTAGGAGAAGGGGATCATATGGCAAGCAACAGAATCAGAGACAGTCCTCGCTCCAGTTGTCAGCGAATCCACATGGAGACCAAGGTTCACATTTGCTAAAAATGTGTTGGGCTGGGGACTAGCCCCTATCTGCTCTCTTTGGAGGTTCAGTCTCTGTGAGTCAGCATGAGCTCAGGTTAGTCGCCTCTATAGGTCTTCTTGTGGTATCCGTTATCCCTCTGGCTTGCTCATTTCTATCCCCCACTCTTCCACAAGATCCCCAAGCTCTGCCTAATGTTTGACTGAAGGTCTCTGCATCTGTTTCTATCCACTGCTGGATGAATCCTCTTAGGAGACAGTTATGCTAGGTTTCTGTCTTCAAGCATAACAGAGTATTATTAATAGTGTCAGGGATTGGTTCCCTCCATGGCATGGGTCTCAGGTTGGGTCAGTCTTTGGTTGACCATTCCCTCACTCTCTGCTCCATCTTTATACCTATGCATAGGCAGGAAAATTTTTGTGTTGAAAGTTTTGTGGGTGTCTTGATGTTCCCCTCCCTCCACTTGTAGTCCCACCTGGCTATAAGAGTATCTTTTCACATGACAGGCCGCTATTGTTTGTCTGCAGACTTAATATCATCTAACTACATAAACTGCATTACAGATGGGAAAGTTATATTTACATCATTCCTGCCTTTCATTCTTTCCATCCTTCTTTCTTTTAATTTTTCCTTGTGATGTAGTTTCTCATTGTATCGATATGGTGTTCCTGGAATTCACTATGTAGACCAGGCTGGCTTCAAACTCACAGAGATCTGCCTGTCTCTGCTCCTGAGTGCTGGGATTAGAGGCATGTACTACAACACCAAGTAAAAATGGAAATTATATTTTCTATATAAAATATATCATTTTAAACCATTCAGTAATATTACCAAGTGAATTGCTTTAAAATACATTAACTCTAGGAAATCAGATGGAGAAGTGTCATCTCAATTATAAGAGATAAAAAGAAAATAACTGAAAATGATAACAAGAATGCACTACTTAGAAAGAATAAAGATCTAGATGTGATGATAAGAGATTTTCTGAGGAATTTGGGATACCTTTATTTTATATTCTTTTTTATACATATCAATACTTTATACAATATATTTTTTTAAAACATTGAGAAGTTGACTCCACAGAGTTGGACAGCTCAGGACTGGTAAAATCTATGCACAAGTGATCAAAATTGCACAGAAATTTTTCATTTTACCCTGAGTGAATTTAGTTTTTCTTCTAAAATCAGATACACTCACATTCCTTTACCAAAAGAATTGAAGCCAACTGTGGGATTCTATTCCTCATTCTAATGCCACAAAGAACCAAGGAAAAGTATTAAAAATTCCAAAAGAGGAATGGCTTTTATTTGATTGCTAGACTTTGGTAATTCTGGAAGAATTTTTCTATAGAAAAAAATTTAAGGTTGAATATAAACTCAAACAGGGCAAATCTTCCTTGTCGGAAGAGTTTCAAATAAACATTTCAAATAAAAAGGTTCCTGCTTAAATGTTTTTTTCCCTTCGTCATCATGAGACTTCTCTTATGTGAGAAGCTAACATTTTTTTTTTAATAATGGGCAAGATTTCTAGGAAATGCCAAGCCCTTGTCCTCATTTGTTGGCTAGCCTCAGGGTTGAGGTTTATTTCACATTTTTCCTCCTTTCCTTTCCTTAAATATTCATCTCTTTAGAATGTTAAGAAAATCACTAATAGCTTCTTGGAAATTCTTTTTTTCTCTTTTTTTCTTTTGCCTTGTATTTGCATCAGATGTAGTAGTGGATTCTCCAGCCACACTTCCTCCAGGTGGATTGGTCTTTCCCAGATATAGTGTATTGACTGTGGACCCACTGTCTTGAAAAGACACTGTCTTGTACTTTAACACAAGTCAGTCCACATTCTACACAACACTGAAGGCAGAAGTGAAGCATTTTACGTATTTAGAGTGGGTAAGGCACGTGTGCACTCGGCACAACCCTTTGGCTGCTGGGTATCATTTTTGATGAACAGCAACTGTTTTCAAAGTCCCTTCAATTCAGGTCTGTCAACATTGTAGGGTACACATAAAAAGTCACAGTTCCTTACCATCACCCTCAACATCATGATGAGTGTCTCTGGATTTTCAAGACCTTGTCTCTGATCAACCTAGTATTCATGGCATTGGTATTGAAAAGAGTTTCAAGACTAGCCAATTTATGATTCAGAGGTGGGAGGGATATATTTTTAATGATTTTATTTTTAATTACGTGTATTTTTACTTGGGGTATGTGCATGTAAGTACTGTATCTGTGGAGGCCTGGACAAGGTGTCAGCCTCTCAACCCTTTAATCCTGGAACTGGAGTCACAGAGAGCTGTGAGCTATTTGATGTGGGTGCTGACAACCAAACTTACTGTGTCTGCTAGGGCAGCAAATGTTTTTTAACTATTGAGCCAGTTCTCCAACCCAGAGTTGAGTTTATTAAAGATATTTTGATACAGGATTAATTATTAGGGTTGGGAGAAAAAAAATGGTGTTGAGAAAAAGGTGAGACTTACCCAAGTGTGATTACAGGCTCCCTAAAGGACCATAGCAGCTCACTGCCTTAACACAGTCTCACAAAGGATTTTGGTAGCGTTTCAAGTGATGGTCTTATCGCTGGGTGGTTCAGGGTGGAGGTTGTGGGCTGCGGAGATGCATGAAGGTAGAAAAGCTTGCTACAAAGAAATGAAAATTTTGCTTAAGACTCTCAGGGGATGTCTGGGGGAAAGAAATGAGGCCCTGCCCAATGTTATATATTTAGGCATTAAGCCTAACTCAGTGCCATTTAAAAATATAAATTCTATATTTGAAAGACATATTAACTCTATGTTGGAAGCCAACAAAAGGCTTTAATGAGACTCCAGAATGATGGAGTCCTCTTCCTTCTCATGTCTTCATTATGTCCTGTCTTGGGTTCACAGAGCACAGGATTCCCAGGGGTACCAGGCCTTTGTTTATACTCTAAGGCCAATAGTAAGACTGCTGGGAACTCCAGTGCTCACTCCTCACTCAAACAAAAGCAATTCTTCACCAGAAGGTTGCCTGAGTCTCTGCAGCTGGGATACCCTGGGTTTAGATTAGAAATTAGATTATAAACTGCCTCTGGGCAGGTGGAAGCAGCTGAATCAGTTATGCCAGATGCTCCCATCCTGGAGGAAGAACTGCTGAGCAAGTGAGAAAAGGAAGCTCATTTCCCAGGCTGGCCTCTTTGTCATATGAACTTCAATATATATATTTTCATTAGCTAGTTGTCTAGGGAACAAGAGCCCAACCAAGAGAATTTGCCAAAACCAATCCTGAGAACAAAGGCTTATTTCACAAGTTTAGGATATCCTGCACAGAAACTCCTTAAGGATTTATTTTTTCTGATGAGAAATTTATGTTTTTAAGTTTTAATGATTCCATAAAGTAATTTTTTAGAGTGGTTAAAAAAAGTCCCTTGAAATATTGTCATATGTTATGTATTTCCAATAGACAGTTTATGAGTTTTCAGTCTTTTTCATGTACATCATTAAAACTCTAATAAAAACACAAGCTCTCCAGATGTACAGTTATTTGCTTAATTTTTTTCCATTGGGGAAAATGATTATAATAAAGAAAAGAGCAATAATGAAATTAGTATTTGTATAATATATTGGTTTCATCTGTCAATGACTCCAAAAGAGTTCAAAGCCCACTGGATATGTCTGTATGTGACCCTTTTGAAAATCAAATTAAAACAAACAAACAAGAAGCCTTAAGTGAATTAAGTAGCAATAATGATCAAGTCTCCTTTTGGATGTCTGATTCTTGTTTTCTGTGATGAAAATGAGTGTGCATATTTATGTATTTTGAAGTTACAAATAAAATATAAGTATAGGATTTCCCTTCTTCTTAACCTTCATGCATGTGGTAATACATTTTGTATGAAATCTTTGTCATTCTCTAAGGCAAGGACAGTCTTTACAAACTCTCCCACTTACTGCCGAAGGAAATACAACCCGGGGTAATAAAGTGAGTCTTTTATCTTTTCTTACTTCCTAATATTTTCTTCAAAATATGTATTTGCAGATAAATTAGCAGACTCATTTTGTTAATTGGTTCAGTGAAACTGTCATGAAGTACATAGAAGCAAATCTTAAAATTTTGCAAAAAGGAAAGTCGTTCACAGGACTGCTCTCAATAGTTACATTACTAAACACGCAGAGACCTTTCTAGAAGTTTTATTCTCATGATGTTCTCAGAGGACAAGAACACACGTTGGGAAGGAAGAGCAGCTTGGGACTGTGGTTAACCAACTCAAGGACCTGGGGAAAACACGGATGTCAATCTTCACCTAATGCTAGTCTAACATCAAACTGTGTGGTCTGTAGATATCTAGATCCTCTGGGTTCATTGTTCTCTGCGAGTAGATGGACTATATTCCTTGTTTGAAGCTTTAATGGTTTGAAGTGAGGAAGAATAGTTCTTAGGTGTTTTTCCTGTTACTATGATAAAATACCCTGGCAAGTGCAACCTAAGAGTCAAAGGTTCTCTTTGGCTTGCATCTATCATAGAGGAAGTCACAGCAGCAGGAGCCTGAGGTAGCTAGTCACATTGCTTTCATACTCTTGAAGAGGAAAGTGATGTGCACAATCCAAGCAAGACCCTAGACCACGGAATATTACATCCCATGCTTAATGTTAGTCTTTCCCCTTCAATAAATTGACTCTAGACAATCCCTCAGAGACACCTTAAGCTCCTCAGGGAGTAGTGAGGGCCATCATGAAATACCTATCCATGATGGAGTGTTGTTCAATTTCGTACAGGTATTATGTAGGCAACCATCACCACTGAACATTTATAGATGTAGCAACCATATCAGATAAAGAATACAGCATTTTACAGCGCTATTACTCATCCTTTGGCATTTACACATATGTAACAGACTTTTACATTCTTGTTTTCCTCTTTATCTGTGTCATTCCCTGAGGAGTAGAAGGTGTGATCCAAATGTTCTATCTAGGGAATAGCACCTAACAATCCCTTAATCTCATCACATTTCCACCTTATAAATCTCTACATTCACCACAACCTACGATAAAGAGAAATGTCTCTGACCAAGTCTAAAAAGCTACACTCATCTACAGATATTAACATAAACACCTATAGGGAAGTTTGGAAACATGTCCATTTAGGAAAAAGAAGTCATCACTAGTATGTTTCCCTCTAGAGCCTATGATCTTCCTAGGTCAGGTTTTTGACCACAAGGTAGGGCTCCCTTTTGGTGGACTATGCCTCAAATAGAATCAAAGTGTGATTAGTTACCATCAAAAGAGTCAAGACATAGCTGCACCAGCTAGTACATCTTGCCTGAAAGATCAGTATTATTGCACATTGAGTTCACAGCTGAGTAAGATTATGAATGATTTTTCTTGGGGACCCTAATTGAGGAGTTAGAGAAAGGACTGAAGGAACTGAAGGGGTTTGCAACCCCATAGGAGGAACAACAATATCAACCAACCAGAACCCCAGAGAGCCCAGGGACTAAACCACCATCCAAAGAGTACACACAGAGTAACCCATAACTCCAGCTGCATATGTAGAAGAGGATGACATTAACTGGCATCAATAGGAAGAGAGGCCCTTGATCCTGTGAAGGCTTGATTCCCCAGTGTAGGGAAGTGCCAGGGTGGTGAGGTGGGAGTGGGTGGGTGGGAGGGTGAGCACCCTCATAGAACCAGCGTGATGGTAGAATGGTGGAGTTCTGGAGGGGAGACTGGGAAAGGGGATAACATTAGAAATGTAAATACATAAAATATCCAATAAAAAAAATCCTTGAAGACTACCAAACCTAGCCAGCAGGAAGGATGCTTCCAGTTCACTGCCAGCTTGATTTACCTTTATGTCCCCAGTCAAAGTGTGTAATGTCCTCATCAATAGGGCCTATCCAGCAAGCAAGAGAAATAGTAATAGACTGCATTTTAGGAAGCCACTTAGGCTTTCAGGAAAGGAGTATCCCACATCTGTTATTGAGATTGATGGTTAACAATCTGTAGCTACTGGAACCAGAGTTGTCCATGGATGCAGGCTGCATCTGTTCAAACTCTTCTCTTTCATTTTAAAAATTAGCTGGAAAAGTCGTAGGTTTCTCAGGATTTTTTTTTGTTCATTTGTAATTGTTGTAAAATTTTCTCCACATTTCCTCTCTTCTTCCATTCTGATTCCCATAGAAATCTTTCTGATCCTGATATCTCCTTCCTCTAATTTCAGAATGCATGGTATCTCTGTCATATTTAACATCGTCCCTTTCCCACCTTTGATGGCACTTTTCTAGGCTCCTGACCTCTGTATACATTCATCCCAAATTAAGCATAAAATTGTAAAAATTCAAAGCTAAGACCTACATATGTAAAAGAACACATGGCGTTTGTCTTTCTGAGTCTAGGTGACCTCACTCACTATAGTACTTTCTGATAAAGTTCATAATTATAGTTTTATTTACAGCTGAATGAAAGTCTATTATGACATATTCTACATTTCTATTCATCTGTATTATATTCATCTATTGATGGATTACAACCCTGATTGCATTTCCTGACTGTTGTGGATAGAGGCACCATAAACATGGTTATCTCTAACCATAGCTTCTTAGCATCTTTTGTGTACATGTCCAGGAATGGTATAGTGGTATAGTAGGGTGAAATAAAATCTCAATGTACTTTGTTTTTCCATGATTATTAAGGATATTGAATATTATTTAACCATTTAAGACTTTTTTTGGAACAGAAAACTCTTTACTGGTAAGAAGCAGTTGTGAGAATTACTACTTTGAAATATCAAAGTGAAAAGCCAAAGAGAAATAACACTGGTGAGTTTCTCTAGATACTTGTCAATGCTTGAAATAGCTCAGCAAACCACAGAACACTCATAACTATGTTTGTGTGAGTTCTTTCTCATATACAAGGTGTCAAAGTGGAAATTAAAACAAATTAAAAAAACATTAGAAATTCCATCCTGTTTTCTAAGTAAGCACATTGTAGGACCTTGATATGCCACATGGTATGTATTCACAGGGTAACATCAGCAGCTGTGGGAGCAGAAGACATTGTTATACCCTCATGCTACCTGTATGAGACTAAGAAGTTCATTTTAGAGACTTCTAGTCAGGTAGAGTGAGATTTTTGACTGAGTTAAAAAAAAAAGACTTTCAGGATAAATCAATATAAAGCAGAGTTGAGATTTATTATGAAGAAAGTTTAAGATAGATTTACACATAGGGATTAACATGTACTTAAGAAAATACATACCTAAGTGTCACGCTTAAGTGTTTTAGGAGCCATGTACATAATTTTGGTATTTTGGGTGGCTTCTGAAGTCACAATGTTAAAGGATTTCTAAAAGAATTGATTTTTGTTGCTGTTGTTTGTTTTGTAAATAAGTTATTGGGTGATTTCTGAGGAGCTTTTGTTAAAGGAGAGGTCACAAACATGGAAAAAGAGGGTTAAGACATGCCTTCTAATGTAAATGGAGTTCATGTTGCTTGTGAGGTTGAAAGAAAATTGTAGGCTTATGATTTGTGAAAAGGGAAAGGCTACACTGGATAATAGACTCTTTGGCCAAAAGTATGGTTAATTTCTGTTTTAATATTCCCATTAGAACTATTTCTCTATAAATGAAATATTATCTTTCCATAGACAAAATTGTAGCAGTGTTTGTTAATTGTGCCGCAATTTTTATTTCTAACTTGTGACAGGCTTCAGTCAGACTCCTGGGTGAGAATCTTCTTTCTCTTCTGTATTTTCTTATTTTTTTCTTCCTGTACTGTATCAGTAATTAAGTCTATTTATTCTTCACTTATTCATAGTTTACTCCATAAGTTTGGTTTTCTGAGGTCAACCATCGTTCAAAAGTGATAAAGTTCTATTTTGTAAGTTTTAAATTCTTCGTAGTTCTAAGTAGCATCATGAAATCTTGTACCATATTTCTCCACTAGCTGGGTGCCTACACCAGCCCTTTGTTCAAATTCACACATTACAAACAACTCCTCTGCTAGTCACTAAGTAGCTGTCTTGGTTGGCAGGTTGACCACTGTGTTTTCATAAGGCTCAGGTTCAAATCATTATGTTGTGCCTGATGTAGCCCTTCTGTACGCTGTAGCACTACTGGAGAGAGAGAGAAAGAGAGAGAGAGAGAGAGAGAGAGAGAGAGAGAGAGAGAGAGAGAGAGAGAGAGAGAGAGAGAGAGAGAGAGAGAGAATCATGTATCTGTTATTAGAGATTACTGTCATAATTACTCAAATTCATTATTATTAATTACTGTTATTCACTTACTACATTTGACTTAAAGACTAATCTTTATTATAGATATTTGGTTACAGAAAAAGGCAATATGTATACTGTCTGGTACTATTTGCAGTTTTGGGTAATACTAGGATCTTGCAACATATTGCCCATGGATGAGAGGTATACAGTACATAAATTCCATGTGCTAATATTCTGCTTGATAGCCTTGAAGTGATCTAGAAAAAATAAAACTACACATTTTGAAGAGCTCTGAATGCCCCCACCAAAAACAATATTGCTTTGGAGAAATCATATGTGCAAAGTATCTCATAATTACTGGCAAGAAATGGTGAATATCTTCTGTCATAACTGCCAGTAAAATGGTTCTATTCTGGAGGCTTTTAGATGTAACAACAAATTTGGAAGAGAGTAGACACAGTGAGGAAACTGCATCTTAAATATTTCTCTTGGGCCTGCTAATGATAAGCAAATATTATTTTACCGGAGATTGACTAAAAGCTTAAAGGTAAATTTATCACATTTATGGGAGAGCCTCACGAATTTATAGAATTGTAAAATGCTGGGATCACTTTTTAATGGGATCACTGCTTCACTAAAGAACAAATATTTTGTCATGTACAAAAAACCAAAGAGCCTCATTAGAACTGGATTTTGACTAGCACTTAGTAGGACAAATTTATTTAAGTAGTTTTAAATTTAAGTAGGACATAAATTTATTTAAGTAGTTTTCCTGTTGTTCAATTAATAGTTGAGGGCAGAGTAGAGGCACTCGATGTTAGAATTACACAGGTATAGAATGTGGGCCACTACTCTTGGCTGATTATTGATGCATATAGTTATTATTTAGAAAAGGAAAAAGGGCAGGACATATTAGACCTAAGTTCCATTTTCTTAAACTGGGAGTTCATAAATAATAATCCATAAACATCATAAGCTTACTAATTTACATTTAGCATGAAAATATTCAATCTTGAATTTCTATTTTATATGTGCATGAAAATGCACACATGTATAAACATATCTATTTATAGCTATATCATCTATATCTTATCTATCTATCTGTCTGTCCGTCTGTCCGTCCATCCATCCATCCATCCATCCATCCATCCATCCATCCATCCATCTATCTATCTATCTATCTATCTATCTATCTATCTATCTATCTATCTATCTCTATAATTTACCTTACAAGATTAGAAAAATAATTTATAATTAAAATCATAAAAGTCAAAGGACATCATTTGGATAGAAATCATAAATGAAATTAGAGAATTAAACTGTATTTGAAAAGGCTGTCCATTGACTGCAGTGCATGTTAATCTAATTCGATCCTCACAGGAAACCCATGGCAAATTTTCAGGAAATGAAACAGAGTCAGTAAATTTGAGAGTGCCAATACACTATACAGCCTCACATCTGTTCTTATTGTAATTATAACCATTTCTTGCTCATTTCTTCCAAGTTAAGAGATACATAATACATGGTCATATGAAAACTAATACACAATATATGGTATTTCAGGCTTCTTGTATTAGGAAATGAGCATGCATATGAACTTTATGATGTGGGACTACTACTGAATAATAATTGCAGGATAAGACAGACAACAAAGTAACTGAACAAGGTAAGGTATGTGTGCCTGGCTTCCTAGAGCACCATGCCTGTATAAATCAGCTCCTGTTGAACATCTAATACCATAGTGAATATGGAGCTATTACTGAGACCTTATTTTAATTATGAAACACCCAGAATTTAAGCCATCAATTAAAAACAACAACAACAACAATTGCCAAGGACCAGCTTTGTCTTGGAGAGGGGTTTCTGAGGAAGAGGTATTTGGGAATGGCAGAAGAAATGATTCGAATTTGATGATGGGGTACAAACTGACACCTTGTAGATAGCCCTGTAGGTAATTCTTTGCTAAAGATAGCTCTCTGCTTGAGAAAGCCCTCTGTTTGAGACAGCTTTCTGCTCAAAACAGCTGTTGGGTTTTCCAACCAAAGTCAGAAAAGCTACTAGATAGAATTCTTGGATTTTCCAGACCTAAGTCAGAAACCTTGGCAGGGAGAACATTCCCTAAAGGGGGAACATCAAGTCAAATATATATATTATTATACAAACAAACCATATGCTTTGCTTCAGGGGTGGGAATCCTGTCACACTGCCCCTTCCACAGCCATGCAGGACTCAGCAAACAACACCACCACCACCACCAACAACAACAAATTTAACCTGAAGGTCAAACAAATCACATTTTTGTATACAATTTAATTTTCAGCATCCGTCTTGGAATCTTTAAGATGTTGTTAGAGAAATATCTGTAAAGTATTTTTCCAATGTAATTAGTTCTTATTGGCTGTCAAATAGTGAGAAGAGTTGTAAAAGTATAGAAGATAGTTTAGTTTCCAAAGAGATTTGTGGGAGATAATAGTTTATAATTCATAGTTTGGGTTGCAAGTGAAATAAATCAATCTGAATGCTTCAAGAGGTCAATTTTCTTAAAAAAGGCTGGGTAGATAAAAGGATCTTTGGAAGAACAAGAGAACTAATTTAGAGAGCAATGGTAAGACAATGACTGTAGTCACTTGACTACTATGGAACTATTGCTGAAAGGAGTGGCCACTGCAGCAAACTTTGCTCTATACAGATGCTGTCATATCAGTCACTATAGTAAGGTTTTCCATTTTTGCCTTGAAGTAAAATTGTAACAGTGAATGTAGCTGAAGAAAGATAAGTGACTATAAGTCAGCTGTGTGTTTACTAAGAAGATATAATTAAGTATGTTTAATTGTTACATATGTTTAACATAGGATTTCCATAAACAGCTTCTCACTTGGAAATCTACCTTATAAAAGATGGCAAAGTGAAAGATCACAAAAAGTGTGACAAATCAAGGTAATGTTATGCTTCCAAAGGGACAAAACATTTTTAGCAACCAACTTCAAAGGAAGGATATGTACAAAGTGATAAAGACTTCTTAACTACATTCCTAAGGAAAACAATTTAAATGGGAAACTCAGGAAAGAATTTTGTAATATAAAAGAATGAAGCAAATACCTTGGAAGTAGAAAAGTAAAATAAGTTAAACAAAACAGTTTAACAGGGAACTTCAAAAATAAGTAAGAGCTTCAAAAACTAGACTAGAGCCAGGCCCGGGGGCACACACCTTTAACATCAGCACTCTGGAGGAAGAGTCAGGCAGGGTTTTTTTTTGTTTTTTTTTTTTTTACTTTGAGGCCAGCTTGTACTATATAGTTATTTAGGCTACCTAGGCTACATGGGGAAACTCTGGCCCAAAACAAGAGAGAGAGAGAGAGAGAGAGAGAGAGAGAATTTCTGAGCCTGAAGAAAAGTCTTGTAAAATATCAGGCACATGAAAAATAAATTAATATTGGGGATGCTCCAGAATTCAGAGAGCAGAAAAAAGCATAGAAAATATATTCAAGTGAATAACACCAACAGTCTCCTAGTTTTTGAGAAAAAAAATCAATATTTGGGTCCAGAGACTCAAACAATTTGAGATAGGTTTGATCATAAAGCAACTACACTGCAGAAAAGAAAACTACATAGGTTCAATACTGGCTCCAGACACATAGGCAGCAGAGGATGGTCTTGTTAGACACCAAAGGGAGGAGACATCCTTGGTCCTGGAAAGACTTGATGCTGTAGTGCAGAAGAGTACCAGGACAGGGAAGCGGGGGAGAATTGACTGGGGAAGGGGAGATGGCTTATGGGATTTTTGGGGGAGGGGGAAACTAGGAAAGGGGACAACAATTGAAATGTAAATAAAGAATATATCTAATAAAAAAAAAACAAATGTCGACGTCACATTTTGGACTTCCTACTTGACTAACAGTTTTCTTCTCTGTAGAAATCTATAAATGATGAGAGAAGGACATACTCAAAATTATTAAATAATATAATTACTAACTAAGAATATTATATCTGAAACTCTACATTGTGGAAGAGAATATAAAAAATTATAGATTTGGGTATACACAGATGACTTAGTGGATAATTTTATTTTTTAGAGTGAGCCTGGTGACCTGAGTTCAATCCCAGGACTCTATGACGGAATAATAAGAACAATTCCTGAAAGTTGTCTTGCTAAGTACCCTCAAAATTGTGCCTACAAACTTCTCAATAAAAATTCCAATTGGGGAGAACACATGTGTGATTTTATATTGAAAAATAAAAATTTGTGCTAAAACAAAGCATTAAAAAGACATGCAAAATATACCATACAAGCAATTTCATGAAATTCATCATTAGACAAGTTATATAAGTGATGCTTAAAGGAATTTTACATTATAATGAATACATGAGTACTGCCATTGTGAGAACATGGAGAATAACATATAAACAGGCAATGATTTGCATGTAAAAGAGGAAAATAATCCAGAAGCTACCATAACCTAAAACTATCAAATTCCTAAAGTAGACAGCAAGAGATAAGGAAACAGACTATATGAACCAGTCAGAAAGTCTGCCACACACTCCGGGAACATTCAGATGTTCATATATGGTTTATAAAATATAAGGGGGAAAACCATATTTACTTGCAGTTTGTAAAACTTTTATTGAAAGCAGACTTTGCTCCCAAACTAATTGCACACAAATCTGTTCACCCTATTAGTACTGCCTCTGGCAATTAAGACAAAAAAGTGAGGAAAATCAAGTTTAGAATGAACTTACAGAAAACCAAGAACACGGCAAAGTTATGAAACACTGTAAATTAGCTTACTAAAAATATACAAGGTGTAAACATTTGAGAATCTTCAAAGAAGAAGAATAAGGCCTGACATATGTAATGATGAACCACAGAACCAGGTATATATCTTTTGGAAAAGATGCATTTTATGTTGAAGGGCAAAGTAGTCCTCATGATGGTCCAGAATATGAAAATGTGGGACTTTTATGTTACTACCACTAATACTTGCAATACTTTAGGACATGATTGAAGTTTAACAAAGCCCATTTATGTTTATTTCAATGCAAGCACTGTTCAGTTCTGAAACTCTTAGAGGCAAACAAACAAACAAACAAACAAAACCAAAGTAACACAATACAAAACACCTTCCTTAATAGGGGGAGGAAAGTTTCAAAGACAGAATTTTAAGGATGCGCTTTGAGAGATACTAAAGAGAGCCACATAAATGCAGTGCCAAAGGTAAGTGGTTTAGAGGTCTAGAGATCTCAAGTGTTACAAAAGAGATAAGAAAACATCAATATAAAAGATTGTATTAAGGCAAAAATCCAGGAATAGAACTATGAGGAGAACTAATTCAGCGATTTTCAAGAGGTCAGAGGATGAAAATGCTTTAGTTACACAGTCCTCTCAGTTACTAGTTCATTTATCCAATGTATGACAAAATGCACACAAGCAGGACAAAAATCTGTAAGTGTAGTTTACTCACATTTGAAAACTCAAAAAAAATGTAGCTGTAGGCGTTGGACCATATATCAGCCGTGCTCCAGGGCAGACTCCTTTACTAGGGGAAGTTGTCTAACACAACATGGATTTTCTGTATTATGTACGTGTGGAGGGGAGGGGGGGATATGTTTTCTTTTTGTTTGTTTGTTTTTGTGTTTTGTATCTTAGTGTTTTTCTATAGACAAAGAACATAATGTTGGGGGAGTAGGGAGTAGGAGAAGAACTGGGAGAAGCTGGGGAACAGACAGAATATGACTAAAATATATGAAAAGAATTAAATAACAAATAAAGCAACAAAACTAGAATTTTTTAATAGTTTTACCATAAAATTAAGAGAGAAATTGACTCATACATGATTTTAACCCTATGCACATAACATATATTTCTTAAATCAATTTCTTAAATCAATTAGTAAAAATGATTTAAAAATCCCTTTTCAACAAGTATCTGAGATACTATATTCTTTACTCGTTAAGGTCACTACTTTACTCTTTAAGACTAAAATACACATTTACAAGGATGAAAAATTAGGAAAAAAATGAGGTCACAAAAGAAGCTACAAATTATCAAAAGTGGAATTGAACTGAACAAACTGAATTAGGCAGGGTGGAGTGTTTAGCAAATGACTCAGAATGCTGTTAGAGCCCAGAGGCCAGAAGGAAACACCACACATGAAACAAAGTAGTAGGACTTCACCGTACTACATACATAAGCACTCCCACAAAACCTGTGTAACATTAGAAAAATTTAATGGCAATTAGAATAAGTATGCGTACTCATACTAAAGTTTGTCATCACCATGGACACAAAGGAAAAGGACTATGGTCAAACAAAATTTCTCACGTTAAATTGGATCAAGTAGTGTTTAATTTGCAAAATATTCCCATTCCCTACAGAGTGCTTCAATAAATAAAAGACAACTACTGCAAGTCTAGTACAAAGAAGTAAAACATTGAGAACTTACACCAAAATACTTTTCCTGGAAGGAAGTCTACTGAATTGTGACATAATCCTTCAATGAGGCGATTATGCTCAATTTTCAAAGCAACAACTCTGGGACACTGTCTTGAAAACTAATTTTTGTTTTTAATTATCTGAAAATGCCAAATGGTTTTAAGCCAAAGTCTTATTTAGACCAATGAATTCTAATGAGAACGTCTGCCTTCCTACCAGTTCTAAGGATAAAAGGATTTAATGAGAAAACGATGAAACAGAGAGTTGGTTCTAAAAATCATTTCTTCTTTTCCAACAAAGAAGCTATTGATCTTGGAGAAGGGGCTGGCTAAGTAGAGGAAGACCTTCCTTTGATTTCAAAGGTTTAATATCTTTGAAATTTTAAAAAATGCTATTCACTTGCACTAATTATTTTGAAAAGAAAAGATTAGGAGGATATATTTGTTATAGTGAAACAATAGAGATGACTAATTATGCCTACATGCTCATTATTTTCAATGTGTGCCCTACAACACATAGGAGGTCAATGTAGAAGTACATTTGTAGGTAAAGTTTTGAAAAGAAATGGGATAACCCTTTGAAAGCTGGTCTCCTTTTATCAGCCCCATGCTTAATTTTTATCAAGTATCTTCACAATGAAATGATAATGCTCCAACTTGATAAGAGACATAAATTAGCTGTTTTCTTTCTAAATTGTTTCTCTCAAAAGAATTATTATTGGAGGGCTGGTGGGGGGGGGAGAAAGAGCACTTGCTGATCTTGTAGAAGACCTGGATTCAGTTCCACAAGCTAAAATAAAGGCTCACAACCACCTGTAACGCCAGTTCTCAGAGACCAAACATTAT
The DNA here is from genome assembly GCA_036184795.1 of Tokudaia tokunoshimensis. Taxonomy (NCBI): domain Eukaryota; kingdom Metazoa; phylum Chordata; class Mammalia; order Rodentia; family Muridae; genus Tokudaia; species Tokudaia tokunoshimensis. The sequence continues at coordinate 37,728,672 of BTHU01000015.1, read as the reverse complement.
AGTTTGTGCTCCATGGGCACCTGCATGCCAGTGGGGCACATACCAACAAGCAGGCACACATACAAACACATAACATAAATAAAAATAAATACAGACATGTTTTTTAAGTAACAAAAATAGCAATCCACTACGCAAAGTATAAGGAGGAAATTCTTGCTTAGAGACCATGGCAGGCAAGAGGAAGGCTGTTCACTATTCCTGAATCATCAATACTCATGAACATTCTCATTCCCATTTCTTGGACTGTAAAAAAAAAATACAGTCAACAAACATGTGTTCAGTGCCTAAGACACATGTATAAGAAAATGTTCTTGCTTTTCAAATCCTGGCTGCCAATCTTGAAGTGGTTCTCCAAGACCTTTGCCTCCCTTGGTATCCATGTTGTGCAGATGCTTCTCTCATTATATCAGGAATTTGGAATGTGACTAAGGGAATGTGGCACATAAAAGTGTGAGACAGATCCTGGGCCATAAACCACAGTTTAGATTGCTTAGGAAGCCATATCAACTTCTTGCACACTGATGGCTTAACACACACACACGCACATGCACACGCGCACACACACACACACACACACACACACACACACACACACACACACACACACACGTATTCCTCACTGTTCTAATTTATGAGAAGCCTACGATCAAGTTAATGGCAGATTATATCTCTCACTAGGACTCACTTCCTCATTTGGATATGGCTTTCTTTTCACTAAAAGAAAGAAAGCAACAGGATTGAAGAATATTGAACCCATTGATGGTCCCTCACCTTCATGATCTACAATTGCCCCCAACAGATTCATTTTCTAATACCTTCATACGGAGAGTTAATGCTTTCAGCATATGAATTTTGAAGGGGCATAGTCATGCAGTTCACAACAGCACACTATGACATGTGCTCTCCTGAGGTTCAGAGTAAAGGTAGTAATTGTATATAAGGAGTACAGACATGTCCATACTATGAAGTCTAGAAATCCAACAACCAATGGCCAATCACTGGTGATGTGACAGAGTTGAGGATAAGGTCTCTCATCCTCAGACAAGTGTTGGAGAGACCGCTATCTGCCAGTAGCTGATTCATAAACTTCCAGAGACTCCAGGGCCACATCACCCATCTAAGCTGCTCTCAAATTGGTCACTCTCAGAAAGAAAGAATTAAAAAAGTGTTCATCGATATCATTAAATTATAATGTCATATTTGTATAGCAACAGGTAATATAGTGTATTCTTATATTCAGAAAATTCAAGATGTGTTAAAGGGTGATGTGTTTTGAAAGATCATAAATATATGTACATTCAAAAGACTGTACTGTACCACCCTTATGTTAAAATCCGAAAAATAGTGTCTTTACCAATTTTATAGTTTTCTCATTTGAAAATGATACAATTTTCATTGTACTGTTATCATAAAAAAGGTGACATTGGTCTTACTAGTCCTTTGCTTTGGAGGACATTCAGATTTCACCTAGCTGGAGCTTAAAGCATTTTGGTGACTCTTTTCAGAAGACCAAGAAATGAAAGGGACAAATAATAGCATAGCAAGCATTAAGATTGACTGCAGCAAGACTATGAGCAGGACAGCAAGATTTCATTTCTACAGAGCTGTTCTCTGTGAAGGAACAGGAGAGGCAGACTGACATGTGTACTTGTTACATCCTCAGTAAGTGCTTATGAAGGGACCTCAGTGGGGTTTGAGTTTGCACATACACAGCAGATGACTACTGCTCATTAATGCAGTGACATTCTGCAAAATTTCTGTCCTCATTCAAGGACAGAATGAATGCCCATACTGAGGAGAAATATATAATATTTAGATCTTTCTTTCTGTAGAGTTGAGGCCTCTTGGGCTTTCTCTAGGCACGTTGAAATGTTTATTTCTATTGTATCTCCTCAGTTCATATTTAGGCAATCACATTGGTGCGACTTTATGGGTACAGTTTCTGACATTCTTGGGAGACATAATTCCATAGAAAATTTCATGTTTCTCTTTCAAAATAATAAAGAAAACCCTTCACATGTATCATATTGTCATGGTGTACAGTCATTTTACGTAGCTGTGCTATGTAAAAAATGTAAGGACATTTTCATGTAAGTAGAGGTTAGACGCTGAAAATAATCCCTCCTCTCCCTTCTTGGCCTCTTTTTTATTATTCTTGTTTTCTCTGAGTATTCACCTAAATAGTAAAACCTTCAGCTTTCATGCCCTATGTAGATACAGGGTTTTATGCATCCATGTGAACTCTAAGAACCCTGACTGAGAGAAAATGTGGATATTTTTCTTTTGGAAGCTAGCCTACTATGTTTAGCATTTTCTCCAGTTGCAAACATTTTCCTTGATGATTTTATCTTGGTTTTTTTTATGTTCGTTATTATTTTAAATACTTAAATAAAAAAGACATTTTTCTTTAGTGTTTCAAGTGAATAATGAAGTTGTGAGAAAGTGTTCTGTGAAAAGTGTAAAAGACACAAAGGGCCTCCCCAGAATCTTGCTTAAAATAGCCAACGGGTCCAGATTCTGGGGTTCCAATAACTCCACAGTCACTTTGGCATGTGTACTTGGTTGTGTCTCTACATGACCATGCTATTAGAAAGGCTACCATTTGGGCAGGTGGTTGGTGGAGATGAAAGAAGAAATAAACCAGATAATAATGTTTTTACTTGACTTTGGATTTAAACATTAATAAAGAATTAAGACTTTTTAAATTGGTCTCTATTTCATTGTATGCATTTAATTTCTGTTTTGAGGAAAGAAAAAAGAAAGAAAAAAGAGAGAGAAAGAAAAAAAGAAAAGACAAGGAAGGAAGCAAGGAAAAAAGAAAGAAACAAAGAAACAAGAAGTAAACACCAACCCAGAACTGTTTTTTTAGAGCTAGGATATTGTGAAACATTTAGTTAATTTGCATTAGCTCTTTTTGAAAATGCTAATGAGTATTTCATTAGTTGGGCCTAATGATAATTTATAATCCATGTAAATTAGTTTGAATAGGGTATGTTCTTCCCTGTGCCTCCTTTTATGAGATGGGATAGAACTGTCTCTCGGGAAGAGAAACGATTGACAACCAGGTGAGAATTATAGAGAAAGAAGTTATTTTATTTTATTTTATTTTTTATTATTTTCTATATTTTTTTTTTTTTTTTTTTTTTTTTTTTTTTTTTTATAACAATGATATCATTTATTCAATGCCTACTCAACCTAGTTTTGTATGGCATATTTTTTTTTTTTTTTTTTTTTTTTATTTTTTTTTTTATTTTTTTTTTTTAATTTAATTTTATTTTATTTTTTTAATTTACATTCCAAATCACTTCCCCTTTCCCGTTTCCTCCCTCCCCGAAAGTCCCATAAGCCCCCTTCCCTCCCTCTTTTCTCCGTTCAACCCCCTCTCATTACTCTGTCCTGGCGTTCCCCTACATCCAGTCTTTCCAGGACCAGGGGTCTCTCCTTCCATCTTTTTAGAAATCTATTGATATGCTGATTGTGTCTAGGGTATTCTGAGATTCTGGGTCAATATCCCCTTATCAGTGACTTCATACCATGTGTGATCTTTTGTGATTGGGTTACCTCACTAAGGATGATATTTTCAAGTTCTGACCATTTGCCTAGGAATTTCGTGAATTCATTGTTTTTAATTGCAGAGTAGTATTCCATTGTGTAAATATACCACATCTTCTGAATCCATTCCTCCGTTGAGGGACATCTGGGTTCTTTCCAGCTTCTGGCTATTATAAATAAGGCTGCTATGAATATAGTGGAGCATGTGTCCTTATTGCATGCAGGTAAAGTCTCTGGGTATATGCCCAGGAGTGGTATAGCCGGATCCTCCGGAAGTGTCATGCCCAGTTTTCTGAGGAGCCGCCAGACTGCTTTCCAGAGTGGTTGTACCAGCCTGCAATTCCACCAGCAGTGGAGGAGTGTTCCTCTTTCTCCACATCCTCGCCAACAACTGCTGTCTCCTGTGTTTTTGATCTTAGCCATCCTGACTGGTGTGAGATGGAATCTCAGGGTTGTTTTGATTTGCATTTCCCTAATGACTAAGGATGATGAACATCTCTTTAGGTGCTTCTCAGCCATTAGATATTCTTCAGGTGAGAACTCTTTGTGGAGCTCTGTACCCCATTTTTTAATAGGGTTACTTGCCTCTCTGGAGTTTAACTTCTTGAGTTCTTTGTATATCTTGGATATTAGCCCTCTGTCGGATGTAAGGTTGGTAAAGATCATTTCCCAGTTAGTTGGTTGCCGCTTTGTCTTTTTGACGGTGTCTTTTGCCTTGCAAAAACTTTGTAATTTAATGAGGTCCCATTTGTCTATTCTTGATCTTAGAGTATAAGCTATTGGAGTTCTGTTCAGGAAATTCTCCCCTGTGCCCATATGTTCAAGGTTCTTCCCTAGTTTCCCTTCTATTAGTTTCAGTGTGTCTGGTTTTATGTGGAGATCTTTGATCCACTTAGAATTGAGCTTAGTGCAAGGAGATAAGGATGGGTCAATTTGCATTCTTCTGCATGTTGACCTCCAGCTGAGCCAGCACCATTTGTTGAAAAGGCTATCTTTTTTCCACTGGATGGTTTTAGCTCCTTTGTCAAAGATCAAGTGACCATAGGAGTGTGGATTCATTTCTGGGTCTTCAATTCTGTTCCATTGATCTACATGTCTGTTACTGTACCAATACCATGCAGTTTTTAACACTATTGCTCTGTAGTACAGCTTGAGGTCCGGGATACTGATTCCCCCAGAGGTTCTTTTACTCTTGAGAATAGTTTTAGCTATTCTGGGTTTTCTGTTATTCCAGATGAATTTTTGAATTGCTCTTTCTAACTCTATGAAGAATTGAGTTGGGATTTTGATGGGGATTGCATTGAATCTGTGTATTACTTTTGGTAAGATGCTCATTTTTACTATATTAATCCTGCCAATCCATGAGCATGGCAGATTTTTCCATCTTCCGAGGTCTTCTTCAATTTCTTTCTTCAGAGACTTGAAGTTCTTGTCATACAGATCTTTCACTTGTTTGGTTAGCGTCACGCCAAGATACTTAATATGGTTTGTGGCTATCGTAAAGGGTATTATTTCTCTTACTTCTTTCTCAGCCTGCTTATCCTTTGAGTATAGGAAGGCTTCTGACTTGCTTGAGTTGATTTTATATCCGGCCACTTTGCTGAAGTCGTTTATCAGCTGTAGGAGTTCTCTGGTGGAGTTCTTTGGGTCGCTTATGTATACTATCATATCGTCTGCAAATAGTGATAGTTTGACTTCTTCCTTTCCAATTTGTATCCCTTTGACCTCTTTTTCTTGTCTAATTGCTCTAGCTAGAACTTCAAGTACTATATTGAAAAGATATGGAGAGAGAGGGCAGCCTTGTCTAGTCCCTGATTTTAGTGGGATTGCTTCAAGTTTCTCTCCGTTTAGATTGATGCTGGCTACTGGTTTGCTGTAAATTGCTTTTACTATGTTTAGATATGGGCCTTGAATTCCTGATCTTTCCAAGACCTTTAGCATGAAAGGATGCTGAATTTTGTCAAATGCTTTCTCAGCATCTAATGAGATGACCATGTGGTTTTTTTCTTTGAGATTGTTTATGTAGTGGATTACATTGATGGATTTCCTTATATTGAACCATCCCTGCATCCCTGGGATGAAGCCTACTTGATCGTGGTGAATGATCGTTTTGATGTGTTCTTGGATTCGGTTGGCAAGAATTTTACTGAGTATTTTTGCATCGATATTCATAAGAGAGATTGGCCTGAGATTCTCTTTCTTTGTCGGATCTTTGTGTGCTTTTGGTATTAGTGTAATTGTGGCTTCATAGAACGAGTTGGGTAGTGTTCCTTCTGTTTCTATTTTGTGGAACAGTTTGAAGAGTATTGGTGTTAGGTCTTCTTTGAAGGTCTGATAGAATTCTGCACTAAAACCATCTGGACCTGTGCTTTTTTTGGTTGGAAGACTTCCAATGACAACTTCTATTTCTTCAGGGGTTATAGGACGGTTTAGATGGTCTATTTGATCCTGATTTAATTTTGGTACTTGGTATCTGTCAAGGAAATTGTCCATTTCCTCAAGATTTTCTAGTTGTGTTGAATACAGGTTTTTGTAGTAGGATCTGATGATTTTTTGAATTTCCTCAGTTTCTGTTGTTATCTCTCCCTTTTCGTTTCTGATTTTATTAATTTGGATACTATCTCTGTGCCCTCTGGTTAGTCTGGCTAAGGGCTTATCTATCTTGTTGATTTTCTCAAAGAACCAACTCCTCGTTTTGTTGATTCTTTGTATGGTTTTATTTGTTTCTACTTGATTGATTTCAGCCCTGAGTTTGATGATTTCCTGCCTTCTACTCCTCTTTGGTGTATTTGCTTCTTTTTGTTCCAGGGCTTTCAGGTGTGCCATTAAGCTGTTAGTGTATGCTGTCTCCCGTTTCTTTTTGGCGGCACTCAGGGCTATGAATTTTCCTCTTAGCACTGCTTTCATTGTGTCCCATAAATTAGGGTATGTTGTGCCTTCATTTTCATTAACTTTCAAAAAGTCTTTGATTTCTTTCTTTATTTCCACCTTGACCAAGTTATCATTGAGTAGAGCATTGTTCAGCCTCCATGTGTACGTGGGTTTTCTTTTGTTTTTGTTGCCATTGAAGACCACCCTTATTCCATAGTGATCTGATAGGAGGCATGGGATTATTTCTATCTTCTTGTATCTGTTGAGGTCTGATTTGTGACCAATTATATGGTCAATTTTGGAGGAGGTACCATGAGGAGCTGAGAAGAAGGTGTATTCTTTAGCTCTAGGATGAAATGTTCTATATATATCAGTTAGTTCCATTTGGTCCAAGGCTTCAATTAGATTCACTGTGTCCCTGTTTAGTTTCTGCTTTCCTGAACGATCCATTTCAGAGAGCGGGGTGTTGAAGTCACCCACTATTATTGTGTGCGGTGCGATGTGTGCTTTGAGTTTTAGTAAAGTTTCTTTTACGAATGAGGGTGCCCTTGCATTTGGAGCATAGATATTCAGGATTGAGAGTTCTTGATGGTGGATTTTTCCCTTGATCAGTATGTAGTGTCCTTCTGTGTCTTTTTTGATGACTTTGGGTTGAAAATCAATTTTATCCGATATTAGGATGGCTACTCCACCTCGTTTCTTGGGGCCATTTGCTTGTAAAATTGTTTTCCAGCCTTTTACTCTGAGGTAGTGTTTGTCTTTGACACTGAGGTGCGTTTCCTGCATGCAGCAAAAAGCTGGGTCCTGTTTACGTATCCAGTCTGCTAGTCTATGTCTTTTAATTGGGGAATTGAGACCATTGATATTAAGAGAGATTAAGGCATAGTGATTATTGCCATCTGCCATTCTTGACGCTATCTTTATGTTTGAGTGGTTATCTACTTTTGGGTTTGATTCAAGAAGGTTATTATCTCATTTTTTCCAGGGTGTTGTTTCTCTCCCTGTATTGGAGGTTTCCACCTATTATCCGTTGCAGGGCTGGATTTGTGGAAAGATATTGTGAAAATTTGGTTTTATCATGGAATATCTTGGTCTCTCCATCTATGGTGATTGAGAGTTTTGCTGGGTATAGTAGTCTAGGCTGGCATTTGTGCTGTCTTAGTGTCTGCATGAGATCTGCCCAGGATCTTCTGGCTTTCATAGTCTCTGGTGAGAAGTCTGATGTGATTCGGATAGGTCTTCCTTTGTATGTTACTTGGCCCTTTTCTCTTACTGCATTTAGTATTCTTTCTTTGTTTAGAACATTCGGTGTTTTGATTATTATGTGACGGGAGGTATTTCTGTTCTGGTCCAGTCTGTTTGGAGTTCTGTAGGCTTCTTGTATGTTCATCGGCATCTCTCTCTTTAAGTTAGGGAAGTTTTCCTCCATAATTTTGTTGAAGATGTTTACTGGCCCTTTAAGTTGCAAATCTTCACTCTCATCTATACCTATAATCCTTAGGTTTGGTCTTCTCATTGTGTCCTGGATTTCCTGGATGTTTTGGGTTACGCGTTTTTTGCATTTTGCATTTTCTTTGACTGTTGAGTCGATGCTTTCTATGGAATCTTCAGCACCTGAGATTCTTTCTTCCATCTCTTGTATTCTATTGTTGATGTTTGCATCTATGACTCCTGATTTCTTCCCAAGGTTTTCTATCTCCAAAGTTGTCTCCCTTTGTGATTTCTTAGTTGTTTCTACTTCCTTTTTTAGTTCCTGGATGGATTTGCTGAGATCCTTCACTTGTTTGTTTGTATTTTCCTGTATTTCTTTAAGGTAATTTTGCATTACCTCTTTCAGGATTTCTTCCTGATGACCCACGTTCTCCTGCATTTCTCTGAGCGATTTTTGTGTTTCCTCCTCATGGGATTCCATCTGTTGATCCATCGTCTCCTGCATTTCTTTAAGCAGTTCTCGTGTTTCCTTTGTAAGGGCATCTAACCGTTGATTCATTTCTTTAAGCAATTTTTGTGTTGCCTCCTTATGGGCATCCGTCTGTTGACCCATATTCTTCTGCATTTCTTTATGCAAATTTTGTGATTCCTTTGTGAGTGCATCTACCCGTTGATTCATCTCGTTAAGCGATTTTTGTGTTGTCTCCTTGTGCGCCTCCATCTTTTGATCCATGTTCTCCCGCATTTCTCTAAGCGATTTTTGTGTTACCTTTGTAAGGGCTTCTAACCGTTGATTCATGGTCTCCTGTAACTCTTTATGAGATTTATTTGTGTCCTTCTTGTGATCCTCTAATAGCATCATGAGAAGTGATTTTAAATCCAGATCTTGTCTTTCGGGTGTGGTGGGGTATCCAGGACTTGCTGCTGTTGGAGAGTTGGGTTCGGATGGTCCTACATTACTTTGATTACTGTTAGTAACATTCCTACGTTTGCCTTTTGCCATCTGGATACCTCTGGTGTTAGTTGGTCCTGCTGCCACTGGCTGTTGGTTGGACCTCCTGTGAGCCTGCAAAGCTATTTCTGCCCCCCCCTGGATTACCAGGATTCCCCTGGCACCGATTTCTGGGGCCTGCCTGCTCCTGAGTGACTTTGGAGCCCTAATGTGCTTTGCCCCAAGTGATCTTATATTGGGGAGGCCTTGCACATCTAAAGGCTCAGCCTAGTGGATTCCTGGAGCAGAGGTCGCCAAAGGGAGGCTGGCAGGCTCCTGCCCTGTGCAGGGGTGTGTGATCTCTCCTGGGGGGGGGAGGGGGCGTCCCTCTGCCAGGCAGAAGTCCCACAGCAGATCTGGCGCGCTGGTCACTGCAGATCAGCCCAGCACCTGGGAGCAGGTTACACACAAGCTGCCTGAACCCGAAGCGATATTATGCCTGTCTGTCTCTGAGCCTGGTGGTCCCAACTACCTGGTCACTGGAGCAAAGATGGCGGAGGGCACTCTCCGTGGCGCTGCTCACCCTGTGGTCACGATGGCCCGCCGATCTGGCACCCAGACGACCACAGCGCCAACCCGCCCTCGGGCACAGAAGGAAGCCCCAACAGGCCGTGTCCCAAGTGATGTTATATTGGGGGGAGAGCCTGGGTACCGGTCTCTCCAGCGCAGTCCGCGGGAACAGAGGTCGCGGAAGGGAAGCTGGCGGGCTCCCTCCCTGCGCAGGGTCCCTCCACCAGGCAGAAGGTCCCACCGCGGAACTGGCGCGCTGGTTACTGCAGATCAGCCCAGCACCTGGGAGCAGGTTACACCCAAGCTGCCTGAAACTGAAGCGATATTATGCCTGTCTGTCTCTGAGCCTGGCGGTCCCAACTACCTGGTCACTGGAGCAAAGATGGCGGAGGGCAGTCTCCGTGGCGCCGCTCACCCTGTGGTCACGATGGCCCGCCGATCTGGCGCCCAGACGACTACAGCGCCAACCCGCCCTCGGGCACAGACGGAAGCCCCAACAGGCCGTGTCCCAAGTGATGTTATATCGGGGGGAGAGCCTGGGTACCGGTCTCTCCAGCGCAGTCCGCGGGAACAGAGGTCCTTTCTATATTTTTTTAATTTACATTCCAAATGATTTCCCCTTTCCCGTTTCCTCCCTCCCCAAAAGTCCCATAAGCCCCCTTCCCTCCCTCTGTTCCCCATTCAACCCCCTCTCGCTTCTCTGTCCTGGCATTCCCCTACATCCAGTCTTTCCAGGACCAGGGGTCTCTCCTTCCATCTTCTTGGAAATCTATTGATATGCGATTTTTGCCTAGGGTATTTTGAGCTTCTGGGTTAATATCCCCTTATCAGTGACTGCATACCATGTGTGTTCTTTTGTGATTGGGTTACCTCACTAAGAATGATATTTTCCAGTTCTGAACATTTGCCTAGGAATTTCGTGAATTCATTGTTTTTAATTGCAGAGTAGTATTCCACTGTGTAAATATACCACATCTTCTGAATCCATTCCTCTGTTGAGGGACATCTGGGTTCTTTCCAGCTTCTGGCTATTATAAATAAGGCTGCTATGAACATAGTGGAGCATGTGTCCTTATTGCATGCAGGTAAAGTCTCTGGGTATATACCCAGGAGTGGTATAGCAGGATCCTCCGGGATTGTCATGCCCAGTTTTCTGGGGAACAGCCAGACTGCTTTCCAGAGTGGTTGTACCAGCTTGCAATCCCACCAGCAGTGGAGGAGTGTTCCTCTTTCTCCACATCCTCGCCAGCAAAAGATAGCAGTAGGCTACATGAAGAAAGTAAGCATTTGGAGATGAGATGTGAGAAGGAAGAAGTCTCCAAATTCAAGAAGAATGAGCGGAAGAGTTAGCTCAGCTACAGACAGACAAGAACATCTAGATAAACTGTCTAAGATCCAAGAAGCTGTAACTGCTATAAATGATTTTGAAAATACATGACAGAAATTTTTACTGAGTCATGTTCTTTCATGACCCAAAATATAAGAGAGAAACTTCACTTTGCAAGTTTGCCCTTTCCCTTTCCACTCTCTGAACAGGCATATGATGGGTATTTATAATCAAAGACATTCTAAAGCTGGTTTTCTTGCAGTCCAGACATCAATGGGTAGAGTATTGATGGACCTTAAATATATTTTCTATCTGTCTCCAGGAATGTCTTCGTCAATTCCAGTAATAAAAAAGATTAAAAAACAAGACTTAAGATTGGCGTCTGTCCAGATCCAGGTCAAACTGTGGGATATTATGCCTACATAGCAAGTTTTCTCCTAGTGTATGGTTGGCTTCAACACCACTCCTAAAAGTCCTTCTTAATAACCTCATAATTGTATTAACAGGTCCTCAGTCAAGGGTGAAGTGTTACAGCTGACATGTCAGCAATGTATAAAGGATGGGACATGAGCATCCCTTGCTGCCACTGTAGCCAGGGTACCATTAAACATTCCTGCCCACATTTTAGCTTACTTAGCAATAAAAAATTATTTACTGTATCCATAAAGCTTGTCTCCGACTGAGGAATTTTCTGTACAGGTGTCTTTCTGAGAGGAATGTGGAAGGAATACTTTATGAGTTAGGACTTTATTACTGTTTTCTGTGCAGCTTCTTAGCTACACAATGGAGTTATTTTTGTCCAAAACTCTCTACCTCCTTCAAATGAAGAAATTTTCTCAAATCCAAGAGAATATTAATAAAACGTTTGCCCAGATACATATCCAGTTTATAATTTAAATTAAAACATTTTTTTCAAATATATTGATTGTATTCTATACATGAGTGGCTTTTCTAGCCACTAAACATAAAATTGAACAAAATCTAGGATATTTCTGATAGTATATCCTAGTAAAAGAGTGTGTATACATAGTGTGTAAATGTAGTCCTCTACATATGAAGAGAATGTATCTTATGTATCTTTTAAATCTATTATACAATGTCACAACAGATTAACTTAGACTGGATAGCTTATAAATAACAGATATCTATTTTGTTGGGTTTTAGAGTCTTTGGTAGTCCAAAGCCAAGGTTCCTGGATCAGGAAAGGGTTTTCTTGATTAAGGCATGAGTAGGACAGCATAGAGTGACACTGAACTTAAAAGGACACAGAAGGGAGATGGCCCCACTCCTCCCACTTCCATGGGTACTGGACCTGGAGAATACTGAGTACTCACCATGGGACAGATATACACTACAGTGAAGCAATGGGTGACATAGTCCTAATTGAAGACATGATTTCTTCCTTTCTATCTACAAAAGTCATGATGTTTTTAGCTGTATGGATTGTTTTGTAACACATAGGTTATGTCTACTTTGTGATTTAGGCAAGAATGAGATGGTTCATGCATCACAGTAGCTGGGAATTCAGCAAAGGGTGACCAGCATAAAGGAAGCTCCAATGGCAGTTATCACACCTAGTCCTGACAATATGAGGGAGGTGGTGTAAGAGCTACATGTTGCTGTAACTACAGCTTTGAATTGGGATGTTCTATAAGAACTGTCAGAGGAATCTTGGAACAAATTAGACTTTTTACAGCTCTCAAGCTAAAATGGAAAAGATGTAGTGGAACAACTTTACTAACTTTCCAGTCTTTGATCTCTTATTGCCATTGTGCTTACTGAAGCCACAGGGTAGAGAAGCCCAAGTAGCTAACTCTGCAGAAGATAACCTAGGATTGGGATGCATGGAACTGAGGCATAGTGGGCTGAATTTAGCATTGGATATGCCTGGAGACAAATTATGTATACAGGATGATATGATAGGAGAAAGGGAACATAATCTTAGAATCCCAATTTTGTATATGCTATACTTGACAACATCAATTTCATTTTTGATTCTCTTTTACTTGAAAATAAATTCTTACTGAGAGATTTCTAAATAAATGGTTATTGAATAGCCTTCACCTAGAATCCCTTCAAATTTGCATCTACATAACCACTAGTATGAGTGGTTATGAAAAATTAGTATTATTAAACACCTATTAACTAAGCCCTGTATTTGGAATCTTGCAAGTCTCTCTCCTAATGTTTGGCTGTTGTTTTTGCAGAAACACAAAATCTAGGATCCTAGATTTAATTTAATCATATGATTAATCAAAATTTATCTAAATTATCTAATTTAATAAGACTTGTTAATCTTATTTCTGTAACACTGATGTTTTATGATCTGTATACTTCTAGAGATTACTAGTCTTCTATTTAGTTGAATGTTCTATAATTCATTTTGGGGTCAAATTCTCAAGTTGTAGAGAATATTTCTAGAGTTTATGTGGGTCCTGATGTGAATTTGTTCTTTTTCACATTATTATAGTACAATAATTACTAATTTTACTGATTACACAGAAGGTCAATTTTGCTCTAATAACGTTGCTCTAATTACCTTGCCATTTCTAGGATAAAATATCCTAACCAAAACCACTGTAGTTGATTGAATAAGAACTGTCTCTCTTAGGCTTGTGTACTATCAAATACTTGGTCCCCACTTAGTGGTACAGTTTAGGAAGATACAAACTTTAAGTGATTCAGCATTCCTGAAGGAAGCCCACCACTGGGGTGAGCTTTGAGGTTTTATAGCCCAGGCCTACTTCCTGTTCTCTTTCCCTGCTTCCTGTGCGTATGTGAAGGAACTGTGATCTCCATGCTTACTGACTTCTATGTCAGCTTGTTACTCCAGCTGATACTGCCTGTTCCATAAGTTACTTTTGTTATAGTATTTTGTCTCAGCACAGTAAAGTAAATAACAAATCATCTTAGGAAAGAGAGTTCATTCAGATTATAATTCAAAGTCCCAGTCAATCACTGAGAGAAGTCAAGATAGGAAATAAGACCTGAAAGCAGGTCTGTTTGCTGTTCTAAAGAATATTACCTCTAGCCAAGAAACTCCACATCCAACAAGTATAGTAGAAACCATGAATGGTGTTGCTTTCTTACTGGCAGGAATATATCAGCCACTTTCTTACGTAATTCAGAACCACCTGCCTATGGAATGGTGACACCCACAGTGGGTCTGGCCTTCCTTCATCAATTAACTGTTAACACACACACACACACACACACTCACAAACACACACACTCACAGACACAAACACACACACACACTCACAGACACACACACACACACACACACACACACTGCCCATATGCCCATAGGATTGTCTGATATAGACAATCATTCAATTGAGTTCCTCTTTAGTTCTAAACTGCATAGAGTTGATGGTTCAAGTTAACCAGAATACATACTATCATCTGAGTCGAGATTATCCTTTCACTTTTTTAATTTTTGCTTTATTAGAATTTTAGCTTTTCGTATGTATTTGATCCTTTTCAAAATAAAATTTAGTCCTTTAGTAAAGCCAGCCCAGTACAGCTAATGGCTTTAAGAGGTGGCAATTCAGTGTGATGGGAATGTTCTTCTTGTGCACAATGGGTCTCTAAAGTCATAATGCCCTTTACTAAGAACAAGGTGGGCAGGAGAAATACCTTATAAAAATAATACACATTCCCTCTGAAGACAGAAAATAAAAGTAAAGCTGGTATAAACAGCCCTGCACTTGAGCTCTAATGCAGTGTGGGTCTTGGCCTGTCATTGCTTTGATCTTCAACGATACACTTACTCTCTCATTTTTCCACTCTCACAATTGCTTATTGAATTCACTTATGCTCTGACCTTTTACAAGGGGACTAGAGATAACCTTGGGTGAATCAAATTTACCATGTATTCTGCAAAATGTACAAGGTTACTGCTGGGACTAAATTGCTTGAGTTAGAGTATGTGAACGTGTTTTGAGAACTGCAGATGTTCCACAGAGAAGCAATTGTGAATAGTCTAGATTTCACCACTCATAAATTATGTTCCATTCAGATCACAATATACCGGAACCTGGTTTTACTGAACATAAAATCCTTAATGGGAATAAATTTATTGGCCTTTTACCCCATTGTATAGATTTTTAAATGGCTGAATCCATTAATCTCTGTTTATATTTGCCCATTGGATGTCAATATTTTTTAATAATAGGGCATACTTCCTCCAAGAACAATGTTAAATTTTATAATAAATCTATGCCACTAAAATACTATATACATAAGTGTCTAGAGGGATAAAAGGAAGCCTTTTTTAAAGCTCAATGGTCTGTCAATGATGTCTTCTTGGGATAACTTAAAGCAAGCTCTGATGGAACAGTATCTACAGATTTCTCTAGGAAATTAGCATCTATATACCATGGTCTGTCGCCTAACACATTCAGTAAAATATAGAAAAAAAAACTGGTACAGGGAGGAATAAATCACTTAACAACTAAGCCTGGGTAAGTCTTTGGAGTAGCACATCCTGCAACACAGGAGTCTTCCCCTTTACAGACTGTTATTTGAAACATTTGAGGCTTTTCACATCTGCCCTGCAGCTGGAACTCAGACCAGAGCACTTCCTGTCTCTGCTGGCTTCAGCACGCTGCTTTGCTTCTTTTCCCCTTGGCTCTCTCTAGGCATTGAATTGATTGAGATGAGGATGTGGTCTTCTTCTGTTGTGACTTTTATTTGCAGAAGATGCTTGTTTTGCTCTTCAGAGACAGCCAAGCCATGCTGTCTTTGATGCGTACATGGAGACATAGATGAGAGAGGGCAACAGTGTGCACGTTCTTCTCTCTCGGTCTCTCTGTCTCTGTCTCTGACTCTCTCTCTCTCTCTCTCCACCCCCGGTCTGTCTATTTCTGCCACTCTGTCTTTCTGTCTGTCTCTCTGTGTCTGTGTCTGTATTTGTGTCTGTCTGTCTGTCTGTCTGTCTGTCTGTCTGTCTGTCTGTCTGTCTGCCTGCCTGCCTGCCTGCCTGCCTGCCTGCCTGTCTGTCTGTCTCTTTCTCTCCTTCTGTGTGTGTGTATTTGGTTTTTGTCATTATAAAATTTCAGAGTGAATGTAACCCAGAAAAAGGTTACTATTAAATAAAAATGGGACATTATATTTTGTGATCTTATACTAATATTGAAGCAGATCTATAATCTAATAGAAAAGAATCTTAATATTTCACTAACAATCTTGATTAATCTCTGCTTATCTGTATTAATTGGAAACAAAAAACATGCACCTGTGTCGACCTGGTTATACCACTTCTTTGAATTCTTCTTACAGATAAATTGGCAAATATGCAACAAGAAGGAAGTATGTAGACCATGATAGGAACAGGCAATTCAGCTGAAAAGTACTGTTTAACATGTGAGTCCCTGAACTCAAACTGCCATTGAAAAGATGGTTGCATTATTATTAAACACCATTTTCTGCTTAAAAATAGAGAATGGCCTACATGTATAATGTAATTTGTTTTTTAACAGTTTACTTCTATCAGAATAATGACACAGGCTGGCAAGCACTTATGTGGAATGGGTTGTCATGTTATGTCAAACAATGTCATGACCCTGGAAATGTATTCTAATAGCACTTATGTAGGTGTGGGCACCCACACAAGTATTTTGAAACTTATCCTGGCAGAGTATATTTACAATGAGAAAACTTAAAGTTACAAGGTTTAAGGCCAAGATAAAAGGTGATTTTTGTGTACTTATTTTTTCACATGTAAACATGCGTGTGTGTATTTGAAATATATATATAAAACACTTTTTTATTAAATCAAACAGATCTAAACTACAAAAGAAGTAAGCTTTGGAGAGTCACTTGCCTTCCCTGAGAGACTGTGTTCCTTTCATTTCTGGGTACTTCTGCACTCAAAGACATTTATTCTTTGAAGAGTGTATTCCTGTATCACACATATATGTGCCCCCAGGGAATAAAAAGGTGCTGGAGTGAAGAACAAATGCTGAGTAGAAACTAAGGGAAACAGTAGGGTCTGGGATCCGTCTAGATTCCAGTGGGTAGATATTCTTAGATATTTCAGTATTTTTCAGATTAGCATCTCTACCACAGGGCTATGTAATATCTGGAGTTTCCTGAATTCTTGTCTAGAGTTCAGTCCTTTGTCTCTGAGGTTTGACATATGTATCCCATGATACTGCTCTCACTATTTTAAGGTATTTTGCAATAATGAATACCATGCTACCTGTACATCTTAAATGTTGTATTAAAAATAATGGGTATGGGCCAGGTGATGGTGGTACATTCTTTTTATTCAAGCACTCAAGAGACAGTCAGACGTATCTTTGAGTTGAGGCCAGCCTGGTCTACAGAGTAAGTATCAGGACAAGAAACTTCAGAGTAAGTAAGGACAGTAGGCAATACACAGAGAAAACCTGTTTCTAAAAACTGTAACTACGACGACGACAACAACAACAACGACAACTAGGAATATTCAACTTACAGATGTCTGCCCCTCATTTACTCCCTTGTAATTCAAACTTGCCATAAACTGGGCTTGTGTACCTTATAGTACAAAGCTTGCACACAGTGTCCAATATATACTATTTCCCCCAACTTCTGGCTTCCTGTACAATAAAGAATAGATTGCCACATGCCGTACCTATGTCACTTTTGAGTATATCAGCCATGCAAATAAAATCACTGTATGGGTGTGATGATATCTGCACTCCTGCATATTTGAGTCTAGTCAAACGAAATCTAGTCAAGACTCACTGACAAACAAGGATTTACAGTTTCTGCTTAGAGATTGAAGACAGTCAGCTCTTTCTTCTGATGTCCCTCTCCATTTTTTTCTATTATTAAGGTCTCTTTTTCTTTTTATATTCACTGAATTCACTTAAAATGTTAGTTCTAAAAAAAGGGTTCAGGCCAAATTTAACCTGGAGGTCCAAGAAAAAAAGGAATAAATTCCCTAAACTTGTTTTCATGAATAAATTCTCAGAACAGGTGCCAAAACAGCTAATGCTATATCCCGGAAGTTTGATATTGTGAGTGGTCATCTCAATGTACTCACATTCCCTTCTTGGATCCCCAAAACATGGCTGTCTTTATCTGTTTTCAGACTTAGTTCAATATGGCAAGAGGCTTTATGAATAAAGAAGAGCCAGAGATAGACATCGACATGGGAAGGCAGTAGAGAGGCACATAGGAGATCTCTGACAATGGCTATCTATCTACGGCAAACAATACAGTTTCATTGAATGACTGAGGAATGTTAGTATAGAAACCCTAACTAAGACATAAAGTAAGAAGGAACATATAGTAAACCATGTGTGTGAGGTTTTTAAATTTTGGTGAGATTAATACAGATATAAATAGCCTATTTGAGAGGCACCCATTTGAGTGAAATTTTCCTTTCCAATATTTTAAAATTAAGGCACCCCTTAAAGATTAGTATATTCTTACAGTGTGGTTAAAGCAAATCCTTTAGTAATGTTTTAAATGAAAGAAAAAAAAACCTCTTTGTTCCTCCATTCCATGAAGAATTCACAAAAGAATGATCTTACATAAAAATAAGGGCTTAATAATGTGTCTGGATTTTATGCCAAAAATTGTGTCACCTGTGCATGCATACATAATCACTCATTCAATAACCATAGAGAAACCCTGATGTTTGTGAATTAAATTATATGGTTCCCTCAACTGTCTATAGTTTACTGGGATGGAAAAACACATACTGAGTAAGCTACACAACATTGTGATTTGCTAGAAAAGTATTAAAAGAAGATAGTAATAGAGTATATGACTACAAGTACTGAGATACCAGATCTTGGATTCAGATTCCATTTTAGAGAGCCTAACCTAGGGTTGAACTTGAGTTAATTAACAGGCTGGTACCTAGCACCAGTTTCCAGGTTACTCCCCAACAAATCTGCACCTCTAGGTTGCAAGCCTGCCCCTTGACACTTCATTTCCTAACAACCACTGGTCAGTAGGAAAACAGAAGTTAAGTTTATGGTTTGGCTCCCAGCACTAGCTAATTATGTTAAAGGCCACAGTAGCACCTCAATTAGATGCTTGCCAGGCTAGAAACAACTCACCCCTTGCTTGCCATTTCCTATAAAACCTTGTCCTGATGAGAGTTTGGAGTTGCTTCACCAAACCCTCCTATGTGTCAGTGGTGAGTAAACCCAAGCTCAAAGTTGTAAATAAAGACCCTAGTGTGACTGCATCAGTATGGTCTCCTGGTTGATCTTTTGAGGATCACAAATGCTCCCTGGTACAACTGTATCAATTTGATGTTCATGGATATCATGAAGGAGAAAGCACAGACCAAAGTAGGCTAGAGAATTCAGAGAGCTGTAGGTTAGAATGAATTTCTTTTCTATGTAAAGTGTGCTGGCTAGCCTTAGGTTAACTTGACATACAAGAGTCATCCAGGAGGAGGGAACCTCAACTGAGAAAATGCCTTTATAACATCTGGCTGTAAGGGATTTCTAAATTAGTGACTGATGGTAAAGGACACATCTTATTGTGGTAATTCCATCCATAGGCTGGTAGTCCTCAGTTCTCTAAGAAAATAGGACGATCAATTAGGGAAGCAAGCCAGTAACCAGCATGTCTCCATGATCTCTGCATCAACTCCTGCCACTTGATTACTGATTTGTTCTTGTCCTGACTTCCTTCAATGTTGAATAGGAATATAGAAATGTAAGCCAATAAACCCTTTCCTTCCCAACTTGTCTTTTGGTCATGGTGTTTCATTGCATCAAAAGAAACTCTAAGACATTAAGTAATAGGCAATATGTGATAAAGCATGTGTGTGGGCTTTCAAGAGTATGGTGAGATTAATATAGCTCAAAGACCATAGGAAAAGAAGCATGCAAAACAAAGTTGGACAGAGTTTTGGGGACAATTTTGTCAGGAGCTATCTAGGAAAGGCTAATGGCATATAAGTAGGTTTTCTGGAGATGGTGCCCTGCTTTGCATGACTGTAATGGGTAAGCTCTGAATTGCAAGGCCTTCAGAGTATTTTCTTCAAGGATTGTATCTTGCTATTGATATGTTTTTCTTGTCATTATTATATAGCTTAATGATTCCTGAGCATTAGCCCATTCTATTGGGTAGATTTTCTACAAATGAGTGAAGATGCACTATTATGTAGCAATGATGTATAGACAACTTGTTGATTTCATAATTCTTAATAAGGATTTTATAGAATGCCTAAATTTATATGAATAATTTTGAGCCCTCTATAGTATAAAATCCATAAACATGGCTCTGTAAACCTTCATATGTCATGGGCTAATTGCACTGGGATAAAAAAGCAGGCTTGAAATAAACTTACAGTCAGGGAGAACACTTCTTCCAGGATAGCTGTGAGACCACTATCTGGTAAGCAAACATCATATACTGGAAATGGACAATTTATTTTAGGTGCAGGGATAAAAAACAAAATATTGACGGCTTTAATTATACAAAACTTAACAACTAATGAGACACAAGCCAGATGATTTGCCTCTTGACAAAATTGTGCTAACTAATGTCATAAGAATTATTGTTTTAAACTTTTAATGAACTTATGGTGCTAGTAACAGAAAATGAATGTTTAGTCAGCACTAGTCTTAATCTAAATGCACATAAATATTTCTGCAATGACACCTTATCAATTTATGACTTGAATTAGTGCCTTAAGCTTGCTGTGAACTTACAGAATGTAAAGATGCTTGGAAGATCCAGAAAGTAGAAGAACTAAAAATGACAATAAGGGGATGAACAGCTTTTTTCTTACTTGAAACAACAACAAAAAGGTAGAGGCCTTTCTTTCTCTGAGCAATAAAGGTTGCAACTTCTTTTTCATCAGAATGAGTGAGTTTTTTCTGCATTGGTGGTTGCTCGTTGTAACTTGCTCGTGGGAACTTTTGCTTCATTCACCAAATGTATATATGGATATATAAGTATAGGTGTGTATATTTAAGTGTTCATGAGCACTTGTGAAATTGATGAGAGAGGTGGTCAGGTCCGATGAGAGTGTATGTGTATGAGTGTCTGTGTGAGTTGCCTATGTAAAAACATTTCTTCCTGTGGGACTGAGTTTCTTTTCCTTTGTCTCTGGCTCAGAAAGAGTAAAGGAAACTCTGGGTTTCTAGCTGATCAGGGAGGGGCTCAAGAGTAAAGAACAAAGTGCCAGGGTAATCAACTGTTTTACTTAATCCCTGCCACTATACAACTGGTATAAATCACTAAAAACCCTGTGGTTTCTGGCCTTTACAATAGTGAAGCGTTAAGAAAGATAAATAGTACAGAAAATAAACAACTTCTTGTCTCTCAAAGGTAAGTTTGCCTCTGAAAACCACAGAAGCTACTCAGTTCAGAGAGAACTGGTGCTGGGCTGGTTCCAGGCACAATTCCTTTATGAAAGGCTGGAAATATTGTTTGGGTTTAGACAAAATGCCACAATGCAGCCACCTTCAAGTGGCTTGAAGTTAGAGTGACTTCACTTTGAATTGTATTTGCCTAAGTATGCCTAATTTTCCTATTTCTACCTTACAGGAAGAAGATAATGATATCACTTAGGTTTATCATGAGACTTAAACATAGTAATATGAATAAAGTAGCTAAGCCATAAAAACCTTGGCAACACAAGGAGACACCACCCAACTCTTTCCTTTCATTCTCTCAATAGCTGAATGCTATCAACTGGGGGATAGGAGGTAGTCTAATGGCTTGATAATGGCAGTGTTTTACAAAGATGTATCTAATAGCAATTTACAAGAAATGTTGGGGGAAAAGAAATTAATAAGCCCTTGACAGAACGGGGAGTTTATATGCCAAAAAATATGTATGAATAATATAGTTCCTTGAATTGAAGAGACATGGGGATATTGGAAAAGTGCATGACTACCAAAGTGCTTGAGGACTCCTGGGAATGTCACATAGAATGATAAACTTTGCAAAACTAAGAAATAGAAGTGGAACAAAAACTATAAAACTTCAAAGCATGCTGCAACCCAGATATCTGTCAGAATTGCTAAATTAAATCTTGTTGTGATGTTTTCTTATGCTTAGAACATAGGCTTGCAAAATTCATGATATCCTCATTCTTAATAGCTGAGTAGTATTCCATTGTGTAAATGAAGTACATTTTCTGTATCCATTCCTCTGTGGTGGGACATTTGAGTCATTTTCAGCTTCTGGCTATCACAAATAAGGCCACTATGAACATAGTGGAACACAGACATCCTGAGTTTTGCAGGCAAATGGATGGAACTAGAAAATATCAACCTGAGTGAGGTCACTCAGACCCAAAAGGACATGCATAGTATGTATTCACTAATAAGTGAATATTAGCCAAAAAAGTACAGAATACCCAGGATACAATCCACAAAACTCAAGAAGGTTAACAAGCCGAAGGGTCCAAGTGAAGATACCTCAGTCCCGCTTAGGAGGGAGAAGAAAGCAATCATGGGGAGAGGGACAGAGGGAAGGAGGGACCTGGGTGGGGGAGGGGACAGTGAGAGGAAAGGGGGAACATGATCAGGTACTGGGGGTGGGAAACAGGACTGAAGCCATGAGGACCAGCAGAAAGAATGGAAACAGACAACATTGGGGTGTAGGAGGTGGGGTGACTCTCTAGACCAGAGGCCTGGGAGGTGAGAGATGCTCAAGACTCAAAGGGAGGGACTTTAGATGAAACGCCCTAGAGTTGGAAGAGGTAACTTGTAGAGTCCACCTCCAGGAGAAAAACAGGGAAAAGTGGAGGGACTGGGACATGCCACAGTCAAAAACTCTGGCCCAGAATTGTTCCTGTCTAAAAGAGCTGCAGGGACAAAACTGGAGAACAGCCTGAGGGAAAGGAGGTCCAGTGATAGGGCCAAATTGGGATCCAGCACAAGAGGAGGCTCTAAGGCCTGACACTATTACTGATGTGCCTAAGACAGGAGCCTAGCATGGCTGCCCTCAGAGAGGCTCAGTAAGCAGCTGAAAGAGTCAGATGCATATACACCCAACCAGTGGACAGAAGCTGGGGACTCCTGTGGTTGAATTAGGGCAAAGCTAGAAGAAGCTGAGGAGGAGGGCGACCCCATAGGCAGACCAGCAGTCTCAACTAACATGGACCCCTGAGATCCCTCAGACACTGAGCCACCAACCGGGCAGCATGCACCAGCTTATGAGGCTCTGGACACAGATACAGCAGAGGACTGCCTGGTCTGGACTCAGTGAGAGAAGATGCACCTAACCCTCAAGAGATTGGAGGGCCCAGGGAGTGTGAAGGACTCAGGGGATGGGTGGGTGGAGGTATGGAATAAGGGACAGTCAGAAGTCAGAGGGCAGACCTGGAGGAGTATAACGACTGGACTGTAAAAAAAAAAATTAAAGGAAAAAAAAGAAAGCAAACAAACAAACAAAAAAAGTGTATCACCATTTTAAAAACCAAAACCCAAAAAGAACATAGGCTTGGTTTAGAGTTAAGTGTTTACAGCATTGCACGCCAGGATGTACTGTTCAGAGGTGGCATGAGGTAATGGAGCAAATCTACTGACAGTCTACGTATAATAAGAGGCTGCTTGGAAATACATTTCATGATATGGAAAACATTATTAAGAGTTTTTGCAATTTCCATGAAAGGCTTTCATACACATGCACAGTGAGGAATTACGAAATAAAAGGTAAACTCAACAAACGTTTTCAGGGTATGTCACAGAGAAGAGGAATCTACTCATTAACCATTTCTACCAGGAGTGATTTGGAGGAAAAGAGTGAGAAAACTCTCATAGAAAAGAGGTTCATATCCTGAAAGTGTGAAAGTCAAGCAAGCAGGGGTGAGCACCGCGGCTTCAGTATGCTCAGGAATGGAACGACAAGGAAGACTAGGAAGGACTTATCAAAGAAGCAGCAGAGACGTGGAGCATTAAACCCTTTATCGTTGACACTTCTATGTGAGACTGGCAAAGTGCTACACTGTGCAGGTTGCCTAGAAGAATGCTTAAGCTGCACTCCAGAACACAGGGCTTAATACAGAAACTTTTCTCCCTGTATAAAGTCCTTTCAGAGATCAATAATCAATCATAAATGTGAGTCCCTTAGGCAGATCATTTAAGTGCTTTTCACCCTCCTCATCGCAACAGTGTGAAGCATCCTTTATCCAAATCTTTGAAGCTGACAGTCTCATCCACTTCAGACTTGATTAGAAGTTGAATGTTGTTGAGATTGGAATAATTTATAATCACAAAACTTAGCACTTTAGCAATAATTATGGGAAGGAGATAAAATACCCAAAGCTCTACTCTCCGTTTTCCTGCAGTAATCAAATGTAACCGTCCCCTCCCTCACAATAATAACAGAAACAGCAAAGCTACTGTTGTTGTAGTTGCCTCTGCTGGGGAAGAAAAAAGAACTTGTATAACTCCATTTTAAATTAACCCCAACTTCAAATGTGCTGTAGGAACACTAGGAAACCATTCCATCCACAAAAAGACAGAATCTGGTTCCGGTGCTTAACCTGCTTTTCCGTATCTCCAGAGGGCAAAGTGTGTAGAGGGAGGCAGAGAGAAAGAGAGAGAGCAGTTGTACAGATGAAGTGTAACCCAGTGATACAGGGTTTTCCTCTGCATGCATAGGTTAGACTCTCAACACATAAAACCTGTAGGTTGCATATCCTATGAATGCTCCTTCTCTATCATATCCATAGCCACATCATCAGTAGAGGAGTACTAAACTCAGACACGAATAATCTCAGGAAATACATTGAACCAGCATAAGTAAAGAAGCCTTTGCAAAGGCGTTATCACTGAGTTGCATTGAACAGCCCTGAACATTTTGGATAGGCTAGAGGATTTCATTTGAAGGAAATGAAATCCAGTGAGCATATATATATATAGTTCCATGTCAGGCAACGAGAAATTGGAAATCAGCATACTACCAGGTCAAGGCCATGATTGCATAAGGGGTGGTATATTTCTCATGAACACCTATGTAGCCATTGCAGGAACTTGTTGATTTTTTTATACATTAAATATTTAGGAACCAAACTTTATAACAAAATAATAACCAAACTTTATGATTAATATACATGCTCTGTATTTAAACTTTTTAGAGTTCTAGATCGATGGCATATTCATTTTGCCAAGAAAACTGAAGTAGAGAAGTAGAGAGAGAGAGAGTCTGCACTATTTATTCAAGCCACCAATCAACAAGTGATGGAACCAGGCCTCCATATCAGCAAAAGGAGCAGGAAGTCCACATTGTTGACTCCCAAACGATGCCACTGCTCTTTTATGTGGCAATAATGAAACTAATTCTTTGTGTAAGTATCAACTAAATGGAATGAAGTCATTATATTGAGAGGACATATCTTTATTTGCAAAGAAACCTATGCCAAAGAATTTAATTTTGAATGATACCTAAGGCTAAAACTTAGCTAGCCATCTTTTCCAAATGTCAGTGATTTAATTTTATTCCAACAGAGGTTTTATATTCATTCATTATTTTGAATTGTTTGCAATGCATTTCTATTGCAAGATATATATGGTTTTGGTTTTTTATTAGTGTGGGTGTGTTTGTGTGTGTGTGTATGTGTTGCAAATAGAACCAATACACTAGATACTTCAATATTAACATTGAATTCAGTATGAGAGAGAGAGACAGACAGACAGAGAAAGAGAGAGAGACAGACAGACAGACGACAGAGAAAGAGAGAGAGAGAGAGAAAGACAGAGAGAGAGAGAGAGAGAGAGAGAGAGGGAGATTTGGAAGGCTGATATAAAAATTTCCTGCTCCCAAATTAACCTTTCTAATAAATGCAAACACTCATATTCTCCAAGTTTTGAAAGAATGTATTGAAGAAGATTTAAGCAATTTTAAGTGCCCCCTGCTTTTTAAAAGAAAACTTTGTTATTGAAAGAGAAGAAAGCACAGTTGTTTTTCTATCACACAGTTATTTTTCTATCACAGGCACCTCCCTTAACTGCCTGGAAGAAGTGCGTTGTTGGTTTCTAAACACATTTTATTTAAGATAAAATAGGGGTGTGACTCAGCTTTCCACACCAAGGTGGTCCCTCAGAGAAAACCTTAGATGTTTGTGGGAGAAGTTAGGGTACAGTTTAGGTGTCCCCATTATTTCCTTTTACACAAACCACATCATGTCAGAGAACCTCAATCTGAAAATCACACGAGTTACGTGTCCCCCTCTTTCCTTTGCATTTTAAAGGTCCCATCTCAGCTTTCAAGTGTGGTCTTGCTTGGCAACTTTCTATAAATAAATGTACTCATCAGAATAAAAGAGTCATTTCAGCTTGCAACTGAATGATCTCTGTAAGCAACACCAACAGATGTGAGAACAAACCTGTCTTGAAATCTAGCACACATAAATGGGCATGTAGATCACATTTTTCAAAGATCTTCAATGGTCAAAATGATCTGGCAAATGTAAAAGAAAATGACAAAGACAAGAATAAGCATTAACTTAGAATTCAGAGCACATGCTGGGCAGTGGTGGCGCATGCCTTTATCCCAGCACTTGGGAGGCAGAGGTAGGTGGATTTCTGAGTTCAAGGCCAGCCTGGTCTACAGAGTGAGTTCCAGGACAGCCAGGGCTATACAGAGAAACTCTGTCTCAAAAAACCAAAAAAACAAAAATACAAAAAAAAAAAAAATTCAGGGCACATGTCACAAAATGGGACATACATAAAATACACAAAATACAAATTTTTTTTAAAGATTAAGCACTGATTTTTACCTCCATCTTATTGATGTGGCATCTGCAGTGTTGAGAAATAAATAACATTCACATGCCTTCATTGTAAGAGAAGGGACTTCCAGTTTTATGATTTCTGTGATACTCTGGGATTTTAGACAATATTAAGTGGTAGAGGCTGAAAATGGGGGAGAAAATGAAGATCATACAAAGTCCTTAGAAAACTGGAATTAGAAATAAAATCGTAGTCCCCAGCATTAGTTTTGGTGTTTTTATGCTAGCAGTAGCTTGTTATAAATAAAAGAAAAATAAAAAAATAAGTGTGAAAACGTGCCACTGACCCTTGCTATATGAATTTCTGAGGCATTTTGAAGATTTCACACACTTAGAGTCAAGAATCAAACATTTTATTTTGAATATAAGATTTATACTTGCTACATAGACCAGGCTGACCCTGAATTCACCAATATTTTATGAGCCATGAAATTTATTATTTTATTCAAATATTAAATATATTTAATGTATTAATATCAATTATATTAATATATATTTATAATTAACAATTATATTATATTAATATTAAAATATTAGATATATTTTATTCAAATAATAAATATATATATTTAATATTTGAGAGTCCTGAACTTTTACAAGACACTCAAGATATAATAGTGAGCACAGAGTTTGGTAGCATAACTGTTAATGAAATCATCAGCAATATCTGCAACATGGCCAGTGTGATGATGGCTAAGGTATAAAGGTTTAGAATGTTTGAGATAGAGGAATGAAGTTCTGAAAGAGTTGTTTTCTGATCCTGTACAATGAATAAATCAGGTCTTGAGAGGGCGGAAGATGGTTCTACCCTTTGAACACATGAGTGCTGCTCTGCTGAAGATACCAGCCAAGGGAACACTAGGCAAGGTGAGACTGGTGGCACAGGTTAGAGAGTATGACAAGCTGTGTGAGAGGTGAAAGAATTGCAATATTCATCAATGAGGTAGGTCTGGGATTCGGAAGAAATGGGCAAGGTAACATTGTTGCTAAAATGATTGCTAATGTCTATAAGTGTAATCAGACAAGAACTAGGTTGAGTACCTTGAGTGGGCTGTTATGGTCATTTAGAAGGAGCTGAATGGAGTGCCCGTAGTCAGACTAGGAAGGATGGAAGGGTAGCAACAGCAGAATAGATCAGAGTGTGTATTTACAATATGAACAGACACTGCTGATAAAGAACTCAATGTGGAAAGATGAGGGCAAATGACTTGTCTAGAAGAGCTCAGAGTTCTCACTCTGACTCACATCCATTCAAAACCATCCCATCAGTGAGGAGAATGAAGTAAGATACCGTGTATAGTTTTCTACATGCTAAACTTGAGAAACAGTAGAAATATTGGGCGACTTTCCCAAGGGGAGAGACAAACTGGAATTTCCCTCTATTGAGCCAAGGAATACGTTTTTGAGTTATAAGCAGCTTTAAGAAATGTGGGGAGAAAGGTCTTTACTCCTGAGGTTTGTTATTCACATGCTCTCCAGCTGTGGAAGGATTCATTCACCTTATCTTACGGCCTTGCTCACTGCCTAGACAGCATCTGGATGTGAGAAGTAGAAAAGTCTCAGATGTCTTCTGACCTGAGACCTGAGTAGAGTTTGTTAAAATTATACCTCTTCAGGAATAGATCCCTTACTTTGTATTTTAAAAAGTGATCATGAAGGTAATTAGTGTATAACCTTGTTGCAAACCTTGAAAAATGCTGCTCCTGCATTCCAGAGTCATTAGTGGCATGGCAGCATCCAGCCTGTGCACCACGCCCACGGGTACTTCACAAACATTCCAGAAGGGATTGATGATTAACCCACTTAGCACAAAAAGCTTTGGTTTATCAGTTGGAACTTAAGGGAATATAAGAATTTGTAAGTGAAAGGTATAATTTCTTCTAATCTTTAATTATTTAATGTCCATGGTTTATTGTCTTTTTTTTTAACCCTTTTCTAAATAAATGAGGAATCTAATGTACTAAATTTTCAATCCTGGATGGAATGATCCACGGAATTGCCCACAGACTCATACCAAACATACAGTGAGAGGACATGTATGTTGTGTATGACAGTGAGTATATGGTGGCTATGCTAATTAACCAGATTTTCTTAAAGGCCACAACTCATGGTGAAATGACTATTATAGTTCACTCTTTTCCAATATGGGAATATGGAGGCATGTTCAAGGTTATTCATATTAACGGCAGACCTGGAATCAAACTCAAACTTTACTCCTGATTCTATAACCCTACTCCATGGCTCTGGGGTACCTAGATTTAATAAAGCTACTATGAATTAAACATGCCAGTTTGAGAAAATTTCTAGTGAACACTACACAACTCCTAAGACTTCCATAATTGCATAGAAACAAAGGGAATACACGTGGTTTCCTTTGTCTGTTCTCTGTTTAGAGGCTTCATCATTCTTACCAGCTTGTATGGAAAGTGGAAAGAGAAAATTAGGAGGGCGTTTTGAAATAACTTCAGATTCTTCCTACTCATTGACTATGCAGAATCCAAATCCTTAATGCACATAATGGAGCCATTAGGTCCCTCTGCTTTATAATTTCTCCTGAAACACACACAAACAAAATATTAGCTCATTCAAAATGGCCTGGGATGAAAATAGCAACTGATACTGAAACTTCAAAACTGAGCCAGCACATTATCTGTGCAATAGGCTGCGTGTGTGTGTGTGTGTGTGTGCACGCGCACACATGCTTGTGCATGTGTGTCATTATTCTTTATTTTGATTTTATCAGTGGGATTCGATAGGTCTTACAGTACTTGTGAAGTAGTGCTGATTTTCACCTGTGCTTTCCATCTGTGAGTAGAAATGTGATTGGAAATGTTACTGTCATTAAGTGCTAATAAAAAAAGTAGTTTTATGCTGCCAAGAATTGAGCACTGACTACTTTCTTGACTTGAACTGTTTTACAACCATGGTAGGCTTAGAAATGTTTGTGGATGCCATTTTTAGGTAAAGTTATGAAACTTTGGGCAGTGACTCAGAGCCGTCAGGTGGTAAAGCCCCCTCCCCCAAGCATTCTTCTTTCAAGTTTCTTCAGATTTTCCAAATGATCTTATGTAATGGTTAGTATTAACTGTCAACTTGATACCTGGGAAGCAAGTCTTAGGTCTGGATTATGTTAATTGATGTGGGAAAATGCATCCTGATCATGGGTGGAGCCATTCCATGAGCAGAGGATGTTACTGAAAGAAAAGGAGAAGGCAAACTGAGCAATAGCGTGTGTGCATTGGTTCACTGCTCTCTTCTTTTGAGTTTGGATGCATTTGACTAGATGCTTCAAGTTTTTGTCTTAATGATGAATAGTAACCTGGAATTGTGAGCCGAATCAATTCTTTCTCCTTTAAGTTGCTTTTGTCAGGGTACTTTGTTACAGTACTAGAAAAGACACTCAGTCTTGCTAGGAAATCTCACTGTTATTTGGAAGTTGAAGGGAATGCCTGCATTGTTGAAAAACACAGATTAACTGTATCAGAATTGGAAAGCTCTGGGTTCTATTTCTTCTGCCATCACTTATCAGTCATTGTCTCTGGACCACTCAGTTACTTCATTTGTTAATGGAAGCTAATAGCAATGTTTCTCATAGGTTGACTGACATGAGGTAGCTGTTTAAAATCATGAGGATCCTTCAAGGTTTGGTAGAGAGATGCTGACATGATTTTTTGGGTCAAATGATTTTAGGTCACATTGCTAAGAATACCTTTTAATAATCTCTCTCTCTCTCTCTCTCTCTCTGTGTGTGTGTGTGTGTGTGTGTGTGTGTGTATGTGTGTGAGTGTGTGTGTGTGTGTGTGTGCCAGAATAGGAGATACAATAACAATCTATAAGCAAATTTCTAGCAGTATAGATGTTAAAAGGGGCAGGTATCTGGGCTACAGGGAGAGAGAGAGCTCAGTTTAGCAGACAAGTGAAGGTACTAAAATGTTTATAAAGTCAAATCCTATAGTTCTACACTATCTTGAGGATGCTGCATGCTAGAAGTTTAGCAGCTAAGGGAAGGCATTAGATGGGATATGAGGGTGGCTGATTGAATCTGTGGAACAGAGTCTCTGTTCAAATTGATCTGATAATGAACATGAGCATAGTGGCCAGAAAATCTTAAATGCTCAGCTACTATGACTTGTAATATTTGACTAATTCTGCCTCTTATTCCATGAGTTAATTCAGGCACTAAAAATAGGCCAGAGACAAAATCATTCTGGCTTAATTGCTTTCCTTAACCCTGGGCATAAGAGTTTCACACTGCTCCACAATTCAGTAGAATTTAGCATTTCAAGGTTCCCTTCATACAAGGATAATTAATCTCCCCAATCATCAGCTGACTTGTGAACTGACTTAGAATTAGTAAAGCAAGTTTCACATGAGGAAACAGGCAGGCAAATGAAAAAAATCTTGCCTTAAAACACACTTCACTTCAAGAAGGGCTAGAGATTATCATCAAGGTATGTCTCCTAGCCAGAGGAGTTTCTTATCTCATCCCTCAAGGTCCAGTCAATCCAGGATTCCCTGACAGCAGGCACAAAGAAAGAAACAGAAAGTGTGGCCAGTCTTGAGCCCAACACTGTCTATTGCTCCAAGTTGGATACTTTCCTGTTACATTAAAGTCCTCCACATTATACTTGTTCAGCTGTGTTGGCAAACTCCACCTTGGATGGTGCATTGAGGAATAGGCATGCCTGATAGAGAAGAGACAAATATAAAAAGAAGAAAGTAAGTCAGTGAGCATGCCCAGAGACGTCCCCTAAGCAGCTGTTTCCTTAATGCAAAGGCTCTATGGGGAAAATGTTAACCAACCTGTGAAAGCTTTGGCTTGTGTGGCAATCAATCAAATTTGAGGAAAAGAATTTTTGCACTAATGTTACTTTTACTGAGTGCACTATAAAATGCAAACAATCTCATCCACATAAAAGTAAACTCACAGATGCATCTCCCTGAAGGAGAAGTTTTAATGGAAAGGCATTTGGTTAGATTACCAGAGGCTCCATTTCATTGGGCTGGATTCCCTCACACCCAACCAATCTCTTCACCTCTAACATTTCCCAAATATACACACTGAAAATGTTTATCTGCCTCAGTGGAGATCAGAACAAGTGTTTTAGTTTCATCTGTTAATTGAGATAAATGCGAGAAATATGTTTTTAACAAATGTAATTCAAGCCAGCTATCTTGGTTCATACAGAGAGAGAGAGAGAGAGAGAGAGAGAGAGAGAGAGAGAGGCACATATATGCACATACATGTAAATACAAAAGCACACACACAGTGCCTTATTTTGGAGGAAGCTAAAACACTAGAGATCATCAAATATTAACTTGATAGGCTGATCTCGTCTAAAAAAGAAGGGAAGGTCTCAGTCATTTATTTGTGTAAATCAAGACTAATCACTGAGGATTGGACCTGGGGAGGAATGGTGTGACAATTGCTTGGCTAGGATTCCAAATGATATTATGCAATGTAACTGGAAGTTTTCTGTCTTATTAAAGTAGCATTTATTACCTAAAAGCCATAACATAAATGAACTCTCAGTAAAGATGATCCAATGAAATCATAACTGGAAGCAAGTCCTGCCCTAGATGATGTAAAAAGCAAGGTCAAGTTAGATGTGCTGGCTCTGTTCCCACTTGTGGCAGAAAAGCTTCCCCCTCTGACTCCTGCTAAATCCCCTCTCCTGCTTCCCATCAAAAGGTTAACAGAGAGATAAGACTTTAGCCAAGCTTAGGAACTTTGCCTTTCTGAGGAAACTTCTCAAATGTATAAAATGAAAGATTTTCATGTGGAAACCACTAAACCAATTAATTCTATAATTAAGACATCAATACGTTAAAATATTAATTAACTTTTAAATATAAGTTTTGAAATATACAGGCTTTATGACCACAGCAAATAATCAATTCTTTTGAGCCTAGATACATATATAAAAACAGGAGGGAGGGAGATAAGATCACAGTATCAAATGCTTTCTGTGGGGGATTATATGAAAACAGGAACCCAGAAATCTGGAATGCTTATATTTGCACACATGACATCTTATTCCACTACCTTAAAATAATAACATCAAGGGCACAAGTTCTACCTACTGGTTGGACTACTAAATATGTTTCTCCTAAATTGCCATAATTTGGAGAACTTTAGAGGTTATCTTGGAACCCACAGCAGAAAAGAAAGTCAAGAGAGTCAGAGGAGCAAACCGGTTTGCCTTGGCTGACAAGGACATGAGAGGCAGAGGGATGTCCAGCGAGGGGCTTTCCTCCTTCAGTTCTAGCCCTCCTCAGTTTTTTTTTTTTTTGAGGCTTTCTGAATACAAAAAACCAATGATAGGCATTTTCATTGTGAAATATGTATGTCATTGAAATATGCCTTTTCCATAAGAAATATTAACTTTCAAATGCTTTATGCCATTAAATCATTTATTTCTATTCCTCATGCACTGAGGAATGGTTCGGCTAATTCTAAAATGATATCATCCCTTCAAAACAAAATAAGCTGTGATTTTTGTAGAAGAGTTTCAATGAGGTTCCATTCTACAGGCATACACATAGTAGTTCAATCAATAAATATCCCATGTGAGGATAAAGGCATGTGAGGTTGCAAGTTGCTGCTTGCATTTGGGAGAGAAAGAATACCATGTATAGGTTGTTCTACAAGTCATTCTAAAGTACATCTTGAATTTCAAGAAGAAGGCTTAATGTTCAAACTATTGAGTGAATCAAACCTTTCTCTATGTTTGTTTAGACAAGGTAGCTATGTAGCTGAGGTTACCCTTCATGTCCTAATTTTCCTGCCTCAGTTTCCTAAATGCCAAGGTATAGATGGGATCCATCAAACATGCTTGATCCAACTGTAGATAAGAGGTTGGTGTAGTGGATTTGATCTAATACTGCATGTATTGGTTCCCAAAGGCGCATGAAACTCCACGTGTCAGTATATAGGACGCTGAGGGATGCTGTCTCCAGTTGTTTTTGATTGGTAAATAAAGTTACTGGCAGGGAGACAGAGGCCAGGCTTTAGGATTCCCAGACAAGGGACTGATGAAACAGCAGGAAGGAGATAGCTGCCATGCCAAGAAGGAGTAGAAGCCATGCCTGAGTTTTGATGAACAAAAAAACATAGCTGTCATGTAAGTGCTGGGGAACTCAGACTGAGAGGGCTGTAGGTCGGGGTCGGGGCAGCCAAAATGTTATATAGGTTTTAGTAAGTAATAATGCAGGAATATAAGAGGGAATTTTGTCAGCCATGTGCAGATTTGAAAGTGGTCCAGCCATTGAGCTCTTTAAAGCATACTAAAATATAAAGGCTGTGTGTGTGTGTGTGTGTGTGTGTGTGTGTGTGTGTGTGTGTGTGATTCAGGAACCCAGAACCTTGTGTTAGGTAGCAAGCAGCACTGTCACTGATGCCACTGAGACGATTTGAGCAGAGTTATTTGGGTTCAGCAACAGGTTGGCCTGCTTTTCCTATGAAGACAGGCATACAGATTTTGAGTCAGAAACAAGCAAACAAACAAACAAACAAAAGAAACCCCAAGAACATAAATAGGTATATAACACGATGAAAAAGAAGCTTTACAAATTTTATTTACAAATTTCAAAGTACAATAAGAAAGGTTGTACATTTTTGTAAAGAAATTTTATACTGAGAAACATTGAATTCGTTTTTATGGAGGAAAACCTTTTATGATAACTGGGTTCAGATTATACTGATTACTGATTTCTGTGGACATTCTCAATGCACAGACCCTATCCAATTAGCTTATCAAAGAATAAAACATGCTTCATTATTAGAAAATCAGCCAATTCGAAATAAAGAGAATGATACAAGGAATAAAAAATACAACAACCAAAACAACACCAAAAACAAAATACCCAAGAGCTGACTCTTTGAGAAAATTAACAAGATAGATAAACCCTTAGCCAAACTAGAAAAAGGACACACAGAGAGTAGTATGCAAATTAATAAAATCACAAATGAAATGGAGATGCAACAACAGAAACTGAGGAAATTAAAAAAATGTTCTGATCTTAGTCCAAAAGCCTATACTCAACAAAATTGGAAAATCTAGATGGAATAAATGATTTTCTAGACAAAAACCATATACCAAAGTTAATTCAAAAGCATGTAAACTATCTAAACAGTCCCGTATCCTCTAAGGAAATATAAGGAGTCATTTTAAACTTCTCAATCAAAATGAGCCCAGGGCCAGATTGTTTTAGTGCAGAGTTCTACCAGGCCTTCAAAGAAGAGCTAATGCCAATACTCCTTAAACTACTCTACAAAATAGAAACAGAAGGAACACTACCTAATTAATTCTACAAAGCCACTGTTACTCTCATACCTTAACCACACAAAGATCCAACAAAGAAATTTCAGACCAATTAAGCTAATGAATATTGATATAAAAATACTTAATAAAATACTCACAAACTGAATGGAAGAGCACATCAAAACCATCATTTTTCACAATCAAGTGGGGCTTCATCCCGGAGATACAGGGATGCTTCAATATTCAAAAATCTATCAATGTAATCTACTATATAAACAAACTCAACCTAAAGCATCACAGGATCATCTCATTAGATCCTGAAAAAGTCTTTGATGAAATACAATACCCCTTCATTTTTAAAGTATTGGAGAGATCAGAAATTCAAGGGCCATACCCAAACATAATAAAGGTAATCTACAGAAAACCAACAGACAATATCAATTTAAATGGGGAGAAATTTGAAGCAATTTCACTAAAATCAGGGACAAAACATGCTGCCCACTCTCTCCCTATCTACTCAATGTAATACTTGAGGTTCTAGCTAGAACAATAAGAAAACAAAAGGAGATTAAGGAGACATAAAATGGAAAGTATGATTCAAGGTATTACTCTTTGCAGATGATATGATACTGTCCCCAAAATATCTACCAGAAAACTTCTACAGTGAATAAACAACTTAAGCAAAATGACTGGATATAAAATTAACTCATACAAATCAGTAACCTTCCTTTATAGAAATGATAAATGGGCTGAGAAAGAAATTAGAAAAGCAATACCATACACAATAGTTACAGCTAATATAAAATATCTTGGTGTACTTCTAACCAACCAAGTGAAAGTTCTGTATGACTAGAACTTCAGCTCTCTGAAGAAAGAAACTGAAGAAGAGCCCAGGAGATAGGAAGATCTCCCATGCTCATGGATTGGCAGGATTAATATAGTAAAAATGGCCATCTACATTTGCTTACCGAAAGCAATCTACAGATTCAATGCAATCCTCATCAAAATCCCAACTTAATTCTACAAAGATATTGAAAGAGCAATTCTTAAATTCATCTGGAATAAAAAAAAACAAAAACAAACAAACAAACAAAAAGCAGGAGAGCCAAAACAATTCTCAACAATAAAAGACTTTCTGGGGGAAATGCCATCTCTAATCTCAAGCTGTACTACAGAGCAATAGTGATAAAAGTTGAATGATATTGGTACAGAGACAGACAGGTAGATTAATGGACTAGAATTGAAGACCTAGAAATAAATCAAAACATCTATGGACACTTGATCTTTGACAAAGAAGCCAAAACCGTACAGTGGCAAAAGAAAGCATCTTCAATAAATGGTGCTTTTCTGGCAGTCTGTATGTAGAAGAATGCAAATTGATCCATTTTTTTAATCTCTTTGTACAAAGCTCAAGTCCAAGTGGATAAAGGACCTCCACATAAAAACAAATATACTGAATCTAATACAAGAGAAATTGGGACATAGCCTTGAACGTATTGGCTCAGGGGAAAATTTCCTGAAATGAACACCAACAGCTCAGACTCTAAGATCAACAGTTGACAAATGGGACCTCATGAAAGGCAAAGAATATTGTCAATAGTGTAGGACAAAATGTCAACCTACAGATTGGGAAAAGGTATTCACTAACTCTACATCCAATAGAGGGCTAGCATCTAAAATATACAAAGAATTCAAGAAGTTAGACTCCAAAACACCAAATAAACCAATTAAAAAAATGGAGTACAGAGCTAAACAGAGAGTTCACAGCAGAGGAATCTTGAATGGCTGAGAAGCACTTAAAGAATGTTTAACATCTTTAGTCATCAGTAAAATGCAAATTGAAATAACACTGAGATTCTACCTTGCACCAATCAGAATGGCTAAAATCAAAACCTCAGGTGACAGCAGATACTGGTGAAGATATGGAAAAAGAGGAACACTCCTCCATGGTGGGATTGCAAGCTTGTAAAACTACTTTGGAAATCAATCTGGAGGTTCCTTGAAAAATCGGAAATAGCTCTACTTGAATATCCACCTGTACCACTCCTGGGAATATACTCAAAAGATGTTCCACTATGCCACAAGGACATGTGATCCACTATGTAGCAGTTTATTTGTGATACCCAGAAGCTAGAAACAACCTAGATGTTTTCAACAGAAGAACGAATCGGGGAGGGAGGAACCGGGAAAGGGGAAATCATTGGGAATGTAAATAAAAAAATATAGAAAATAAATTAAAAAAAGAAAATGTGGTTTATTTACATTATGTAATACTATTCAGCCCTTAAAAATGAGGACATCATGGATTTTGCAGGCAAATGGATGAAACTAGGAAATATCATCCTAAGGGATATCACCCAGACCCAAAAGGACATGCATGGTGTGTATTCACTGATAAGTGTATATTAGCTAAAATGTTCAGAATAGATGCAACTTATTGACTGTAGGAAGCTTCACAAGAAGGAAGGCCCAGGTGTGGATGCCTGAAACCCACTTAGAAAAGGAACAAAATAATTATGTGAGGCAGAGGAAGAGAGGAAGCTGGGTAGGAGAAAGGAAGGAGTAGGGGAAATGGATGGGCAGGATAAAGTATAGGGACAGACCGGAGGAATGCCCAGAGGTGCGGGGAAATGACTAGAAATACGCAGCAGTTTGGGTTAAGGAGCATGGGGAAACTCTATAAAGTCCCAGAGATCTGGGATGTGAGAGAGTACCAGCACTCAATGGGGATTACATTAGTGGAAATGCACAACAATGGGGAGATGAAAATGGAAGATACCACCTCGAATAGATAGACATGGCCCCCAACTGAGGCAGAGGGCTACCCACCTATGTTCAAAAATTTTAACTCAGAATTGTTCCTGTCTAAAGAAAATTCAAGGACAAAAATGGAGTAGAGACTAAACGAAAGGCCACTCAGTAACTGGACCAATTTGGGATCCATCCCATGTGTGCACACCAAATCTTGACACTATCGCTGAGGCCATATTGTGCATGTAGACAGGAGCCTGGCAAGGCCGTCCTCTGAGAGGCTATAGTAGCAACTGACTGAAACAAATACAGATAATTTCAGTCAACCATTGGATTGAGGTCGGGGACCAATATGTAAGAGTTATAGGAAGAATTGACAGAGCTGAAGGGGATTGCAACCCCTTAGGAAGACCATCAGTGTCAATTAACCTGTACCTCTTAGAGCTCCCAGAGACTAAGCAAAAAAACCAAGGGGCATATAGCGGCTGGTTCATGGCCCTGAGTACATGTGTATCAGAGGACTGCCTTGTATGGCATTAGTGGGAAAGTATGAGCTTAAACTTGTGGCGACTTGATGCCCCAGGGAAGAGGGATACTGGTAGGGTTGAGGTAGGGATGGGTAGGAGGGTAGGGGAGAACCATCTCAAGAGTTTGGGAGGGGGGAGAAATGGGGTGAAGAACTTGGGGAGGGGAAAGGAAGGGGGCAACTTTTGGGATGTAAATAAATAAAATAATGCAATAAATAAATAAATAAATAAATAAATAAATAAATAAAGCGAGCAGCAATGAGTATGGTTAAGCAAGTGTCTCTGTGGTAGGATGAAGCATTCTTTAGGTATATGCTGTGTTTTTGTTAAGGTTTCCATTGCTGTGAAGAGACGCCATAACCAAGTCAACTCTTATAAAATACATTTAATTGGGGCTAGCTTACTTGTTCAGAGGTTCAGTGCATTATTATCAAGGCAGGAAGCATAGTAATGTACAGACTGTCCTGGACCTGGAGATAGAGCGGAAAGTTCTATATTTTGTTCAGAAAGCAGACAGGAAAAGACTGTCTACCACATGACTAGGAGAAGGGTTTCAATGCCTAGCCCTACAGTGACATACTTCCTCCAAGAAGGCTCCACCTATGCCAACAAGGCTGTAGCTCCTAATCGTGCCACTCCCTAGGCCAAGCATATTCATACCACCACATGCCCCAAGAATATCAAAGCTGGATCTTGAGGTAGATAGATTCCCTCTCCTTGAGGGGCTACTGCAGTCCTTCACTGCTTTCTACAGTGGCTGCTAATGTTTGTACTTCTAGTAGCAATGAATGAGTGTTCCCTTACTCCAAATCCTTGTCAGCATGAACTGTTATTTGTTTCAAGGATATGGGCCATTTTGATAGGTGTAGGATGAAATACCAAGGCAGTTTTGATATGCATTTCCCTGATGACTAAGGACATTGGACATTTGTTTAAATATTTCTCAGCTATTTGTGCATCCTCTTGGAGAATTCTGTTTAGTTCTGTACCCGATTTTTAAATAGTGTTAGTTGTTTATTGTTATCCGGGTTCTTTTGAGTCCTCTAAATATTATGGATATTAGCCGTCCATCTGGAAAGGTACCTAATGAACTCTTTTCCCATTCTATAGGCCACTGCTTTGGCCCAGAGATGGTGTCCTTTATTATACAGAAAATTTCAGTTTCAGAAGATCCCATTTATTAATTTTTGTTCTTACTGCCTGTGCTATTGGTGTTCTGTTCAGAAAGTCTTTTTTCTGTATCACTGAGCTCAGGATTATTCCCCACTTTCTCTTTTATCAGATTCAATGCATCTGGTCTTATGTTGTGGGTTTTGATCCATATGTAGTTGAGTTTTGCTCATAGTGATGAGTATGGATCTTTTCGCATTCTTCTATATGTCTGACCAGCACTGCCATGGACTCACCTGAGTTAGTTTCTGAATATCTCTGCATTAATTTATCTGGAGTCATCTTTTTAAAAATGATATATTAACTTTAAAAACAAACTTTATCCTAAATATCCACTGTAGTGCCTATTCCTGGTTGTCAACTTGACTATATCTGGAATGAACTAATCAAGAATTGGAAGACTCGTGAATTCATTGTTTTTAATTGCAGAGTAGTATTCCATTGTGTAAATATACCACATCTTCTGAATCCATTCCTCCGTTGAGGGACATCTGGGTTCTTTCCAGCTTCTGGCTATTATAAATAAGGCTGCTATGAACATAGTGAAGCATGTGTCCTTATTGCATGCAGGGGAAGCCTCTGGGTATATGCCCAGGAGTGGTATAGCAGGATCCTCCGGGAGTGTCATGCCCAGTTTTCTGAGGAACCACCAGACTGCTTTCCAGAGTGTTTGTACCAGCTTGCAATCCCATCAGCAGTGGAGGAGTGTTCCTCTTTCTCCACATCCTCACAAACAACTGCTGTCTCCTGTGTTTTTGATCTTAGCCATTCTGACTGGTGTGAAATGGAATCTCAGGGTTGTTTTGATTTGCATTTCCCTAATGACTAAGGATGTTGAACATCTTAGGCAAATGGACAGAACTGGAAAATATCATCCTTAGTGAGGTAACCCAATCACAAAAGAACACACATGGCATGCAGTCACTGATAAGGGGATATTAACCCAGAATCTCGGAATACCCTAGACACAATTCGCATATCAATAGATTTCCAAGAAGATGGAAGGAGAGATCCCTGGTTCTGGAAAGACTGGATGTAGGGGAATGCCAGGACAGAGAAGCAAGAGGGGGTTGAATGGGGAACAGAGGGAGGGAAGGGGGCTTATTGGACTTTTGGGGAGGGAGGAAATGGAAAAGGGGAAATCATTTGGAATGTAAATAAAAAGACTTAGAAAATTAAAAAAAAAAAGAATTGGAAGGCTCACCTATGATCCTAATCTGGAGGCTTAGAGATACAAGTTTCTGATCTGGATCTTGGCATGGAGATCTTGAAGTATAGTGACTATGAATTCCAGAAGATTAAGATAAGGAAATATCTGAGTTCAAAATCATCTGGGATTAAAGGCATGGTGGCACAGGCCTTTAGTCTGGGCCACATCCTGTGCTGGAGACCTATGTAAGGACACTGGAAGAAGGACGATTGACTCTGACTCTTCTTGACCTGCTTGCCTCATGGGACTGAGCAACTGCTAGATCCTTGGACTTCCATCCACAGCTACTGCTGACCATTGTTGGGGAGTTGGACTACAAGCTGTAAGTCAATGACAAATTCCCTAACTATATAGAGACTACCCATACGTTCTATGATTCTAGAGAACCCTAATACATCCACTATTATTACCAATATTTGGCTAAGTGTTAGTGAGAAATTTGACTTTAGAATTTATTTTATTAAAAGAAAACAGGCAGGAGAGATTTTTAAGGTCAACGTATATTGAAGATATACATTGAGGGAATCTCTCTGTTCATTGATTCCTTGAAAATAACTTGAAGTACTTCAGTAAATGCTCGAGATAAAATCATACACAGAAGGGGGTCTTTCTCTTTCACTTACAAGACTCTGCATTCTTCTCTGGCATTATTATTTAGCCTTGCATGCTCTCACTTAAATCAAGCTGGGCAATGGAAAGCTTCTTTAGTCTCTGGTTCCTAACTTGCTTCTTGGTTTTGTCCTTCTTGCTTATTGCTTTGCATCACAGCAGATCTGAATAATTGCAAAATAACTTTCCGAGAGCCCATAGATTTGGTAGTTCTTCATTCATTGGTTAGTTAAGCTCCTGCATATTATATGGAGTCAGCAGCACCTGGATATTCTGGCTGTTGCTAAGTATTTGCACAACATCAGAAAGCTACTCTATTCTCAATGGGAGAAGGACTTGTATTGATCTACCAGCTGAGAGGGAAACTTTAAAGCTAGCAAATCCCCTCTCC
The DNA here is from genome assembly GCA_036184795.1 of Tokudaia tokunoshimensis. Taxonomy (NCBI): domain Eukaryota; kingdom Metazoa; phylum Chordata; class Mammalia; order Rodentia; family Muridae; genus Tokudaia; species Tokudaia tokunoshimensis. The sequence goes on along the minus strand of BTHU01000015.1, from coordinate 37,687,356 downwards.
CCCACTTTTTTTGGGGGGGGTTCACTCCATAAAAGATACTTCAGTGGTAGAAAAATTTCTATTTCCACATTTTATAAATGTCATAATTGATGCAAATATTAAACCTTTGATGCATTCTCAGTGGAAATCTAATCAATTGATATAATTGAACCAGATACTTTTACATATTAAACTCTATCAATCTAAAGTACTCAGTTTCCATTTCATGCAACTAATCTCCTTTTCTATTTTCCCTCTAGCAAATTTGTTTAGTTATATTTATATGAGACAAGTATTTTGATCCCTTGAGACTGCTGTTTGTTTCTGATTGAAGTTCTCTTTTGTGAAACTATAATGCTATCCTAGAGAGTTGATAGGATGTCTGGGATTTTATTTAAAACAATTGAAATTTAGCAATTGTGAACCTACTGAATTAATAAATATTGGTGTAAATTCAAGATGTTGGATTAATGAAAAATGAAGTCATTGTATCATAATCCCGAATTCATTGAATATTTTGTTCAATATTGTGCCATTTAGGCTAATATCAGTGGTAACACATTTAATAATGCCATATTATCAGTTCCATGAATTTATATATGGATGTAAATTCCCCTTTAAAATGACAGTTTTTGCTTTTAAAGGACTATGGCTAAAAGAACTATAAAAAAAGAAAAAACGTTTAGAACTGCTTAAGGACTGCTTTTAAAACCCTTGTAGATGTTTTTGCACTTCAGAGGCTAACCTTAGTAAAAATAGTTGTTATTTGCACTGCATTCTCTTTTCATGCCTTTAGTCAGCTCTTTTCATGAGGAAAGCAGGGCTTGCTAAAAATCTGTTCTGGGGACCAATATCCATACTTCTGCTGAATCAGTTTACTTAGCCATGTTTTATTAAGGCACCTGTCTTTGTTTGTTTGTTTTTTTTCCCTCTTTGGCCATTGGAGAATAGAAGGCAGAAATATGGGCAAAAGAAAACAAGAGAATAAATATTTTATTTTACCTATCTCACTAGAATGGACATTAATCCCAAAGTTTCGAAGAGGAATACCACAGATCCAAATCATCATGCCCCAATTAATTAAATTAAGGAAGTAATTAAAGCAAGCTTTTTAATTCACAAAGTCTACCTCCCCCTAAGATAAGGTTTAAGAAGAAAGCACTGAATGTGAGGAAGACAAGGTTTCATAGCTCAGAGGTAGGGGGTTTCCAAATAGTCAAAATAGACAGGGATACCGGAGCAGAACATAAGCATTACAAGTTAGTCATAATGATCTCCTGAAACACAGACATGATAGCAAGATGGTCCTAATGAGGTAGTCATCACAACCTTTTGAAACAAAGGTACGCTTTCAAGATGGTTTTGAAACAAAATGTAGTTACTATTTCCTGGAACAGGCAGTACAGAAGCATTTGTAGCTGAGGTTACAGGTGGGACATAGCCCAATCCATGAGAAACAGAGATTTTAGTCATAAATAAGAGTGAACCTAGTTTGTCTTTACTATAAGGCAGTTGTGGTAGTTTGAATAGGTATGCCCCTTCCATAGGCTCATGTGTTTAAATGCTAGGTCCATGGGGAGTGGTACTATTAGATGGTGTGGTCTTGTTGAAATAGGTGTGACCTTCTTGGAAGATATGTTGTACTATGGAGGTAGGTTTTGAGGTGTCATAAACACTCAAGTTACAACAAGTGTAGAAGAGTGTCTTCTCCTTGCTGCTTGTAAATCAAATGTAGAACTCTCAGCTTCTTCTCCAGCACTGTGTTTGTTTGAACACTGCCATGCTTCCCACTATGCTGATAAGGGACTAAACCTCTAAAAATGTAAGCCAGCCCCCCACCTCCATGCTTTTTTTTTTTTAATAAGTGTTGCCTTGGTCATGGTGTCTCCTCACAGCAAGAAAACCCTAAGAAAGAATTTGATAACAGGGACTGGAGTATTGCTGTGATAGGCCTAACAATGCTTTTGTTTGGAGGAATTTGAGAACTTTGAATTAGGAACATAGCAGAATACTTTAAATAGGTCTTAATGGGCCATACTAGTAGAAACATGGAAGACAGTGGTGTTGATGATAATTTGAACTACACGACCCTGGTTTAAGAGGTTTCAGTGGAGAAGAATTTTAGTTTATTGCCTAGAGATCATTCTTGTAATATTTTGGTGAAAAATGTGGCTGCTATTTTGCTCTTGTCTTGAGAATTTGCCTGAGGCTAAGGTGAAGAGATTTTTGATTAATTGCATTAGCAAAGGAAATTTCAAACAACCTAGCATAGACTATGGTTCTCTCTTATGAAGAACATTTTGATAAAATGTAACAAGACAGGGAAAACACAAAATGTATTGTACAAGTGCTAAAGGGGAACCAGGAATGGAGCTAAATCATGAGTTCAAGGAGATAAACAGATTAAAAATGATAAACGGAAATAAGGAAGTGGTGACCTCAGGACAAGATCCCATTCAGCTAAGCTTCCATCTTATGAAAAAAATTAAGAAAAGCTTAAATCCAGGTGTGGTGGTACACTTCTTTAATTTCAACACTCAGGAGACAGAGGTATGCAGATGTCTGAGGCTCAAGGACTGTCTGGTCAGCAGAACAAGTTGCAGAGCAGACAAGCTTAGTTAGTTGAAGAAAATCATTAAAAAACAGAAAGCTTGTGATAATGTGATTGAACAAATGAGTGATGTTCTAGTCCTAGCAAGCAGCAGAACTTGACAGCTTCAGTTATGTGGGTCTAACTTGAGAGTCAAGGATTGAAGAAAGGTGTTATGGGATTACCTCTGAGACTAAGGAAAGTCACTGAGGCAAGGAATGTGGCAGATATGTCCCTGCATGGAGACTCAGAGAGACCATTGTGGGAAGGTAAACCTACATTGCCTAGAGGGTAGAATTGCCAGAGCTATGGGATACCTGCAGAAGAAAGCATCTAACAGGGATAGATCCAGTCCAAGAGAAAGAAGTGATTTTTGGTCACGTTTTGGTCCAGTATTTTCTCTCTATACCCCCTTCCCTACATTTGGAACAGTAATTCTTATCCTGTGCCATGCTAAGTTGGAAGTATGTATTTGCTTTTTCAGTTTGATTTCATAGGAGATTGCAATTAAGAGATTGCATGAATCTCAGAAAAACTTAGGACTTTTGACTTTTAAACATTGAGACTGTGATAGACTATTGGGACCTTTGAAGTTTGAATAATGTATTTTGCATTATGTTATGGCTACAAGCCTATGGGGTACAGGAACTGGAATATGATGGTTTGAATATGTATGACCCCTCCCCCACCCATAGACTCATGTGCTTAAATGCTTGGCCCATAGGGAACCATAGTAAATACAACTATTAAGAGATGTGGACTTTTTGGAGTAGGTTTGGCCTTGTTGGGCAGAAGTGTGTCACTGTAGGTTGGGCTTTGAGACCTTATATGTACTCAAGCCACACCCAGAGCATAAGGCACAGTCTCCTCCTGACTGCCTTTGGATTAAGATGCAGAACTCTCAGCTCCTTCTCCAGTACCATGTCTGCCATACTTCCAACCAAGATGATAATGAACTAAAGTTCTTAAACTATAAGTCAGCCACAATTAAATGTTTTGTAAGAGTTGCCTTGGTCATGGTGTCTTCTCACAGAAATAAAAGCCTAACTAATACAATGGGTTTTAAGCCTAACATGGAGTAGACTGGTTCAGCACAGAGAACAATTTAAAGTACTAATAAAAAGCATCTCTTCAGGGCATCTAAGTAGTGATTGCTTCTGTCTTTACAGAACAGACTGAAGTACAGCAGTCATACACTCATTGATCTAAATTATATACCAAAGTATTACAATACACTAGTTTCTTAGAATATAAAATGCAACACCTTCTGTATCCCTAAGGTTTTTGTGAAGAAGGCAAGAGATCAAGAGTAAGAGCATGCAGAAAGAGACAGAGACAGATGGAGGAGCACACAGAATGGAAATTGTCCATGCTAAGGATGTATATTTATTACCTATACTCATTCTAATGGATTGAGAGGCAGGGAGGTAGTTAAATACAGGAAAATATGCTTGCTAATCATCTGGAGGAAGTATTCAGATTGTTTATCCCAAATTTCAGTTCTGTCATTGATCCTGAGTCTGAGAGATGCTAATATACACTTTGACATTAGGTACTTTAGAAATTTCTGTTGGTGAAGAGGAGAAAACAATGATAGACCCAAAATCTCCCATATGTAAAAAGCAAACCAAAACAAAACTGTTAAGTGTTCATCAGGCTTACAGGCTGAACTGAATAGAGGCTAATGCTGTGTGTAGTCCATATCTATTTTTAAAATATTATATTGAATAGAAGAGAAACAATTAGCTAACATGAAACTACTTAAGAAAAGCAGAAACAATTGCTTTGCTATAATGTTTTTATTTTCTAGGGGTGTTATCTGTTTTGTATTTTTATGTTTACATGGTATGTGTGTTTGTGTATATGTGTGTGCATGTGTGTATGCATTTATGCAGGCTTTTGTGAGCCTGGAGATGAATATAAGCATCATCCTTTATTGCTCCCTTGTTATTTATCAAGGCAGTGCTTCTCGGTTTTGACTAGTTAAGCTAGTGAGTTTGCTCTGGGATATGGGTCTTTGTATGCTGAGTGCTGGGATTACAAGCAGCAGCTACAATTGCTTAGCTTTTATGTTCTGTGGATACGACTTCTAGTCTTCACACTTGTGTGGTGAGTGCTTTGTCTACTGAGCCATGATGGAATCCCTGTCTTTTAGTTCTAAGACAAAGATAACTCCTGTCTGTTACATCAAGAAGCAGGATTGTCTTGTAAATCCACAAAGGATCAAGAAGAGACTCATCAGAATTTGGGGAGAAGGGAAAATATTCACTTAGCACCAGCATGCCTACCATCATTTTGTAGAAAGTTCAGCAGCTTTAGTTTCAAATTTATGCCCCCTCTACTTTATTTTCTCCTTGTCGTTGAATTTCAGGTCTCTCTGCTGCTTGACTTCTGCCGGTTCCATCCTAACTTTTATCCGGTCCTGAGTAGATATCTACACTTTGCATTCTTCCCACGGTCCTCACACTTAGGCTGCCAAAGAAGACCTGGCAGGTCCCTGAAGGAAACATTGCTATTTTATAGGTGTTCTCTACTTTGTCTGTCTGTCTGCCTGCCTGCCTGTCTGTCTGTCTGTCTGTCTGTCTGTCTGTCTGTCTGTCTGTCTGTCTGTCTCTGTCTCTCTCTGTCTCTGTTTCCCTCTCTCTGTCTCTCTCTCTCTGTCTCTGTCTCTCTCACTCTCTCTCAAACACACACACACACACATACACACACACATTTTATTTCTCTTCTCCTCCTCCTTCTATGTCTTCTAATTAACTGGACACTTTTGTGAGAAAATAATTCCTGCCCCAATCAGTTCTGATGATGATTGCACTATGACATGACACCAAGCATTGTCCCCTCAGTGTAGAAATAGGTTGAGATCATCTGTTTAGACAGTTTTTTTTTTCTACGCACACAGTATCCGGTGCTTTGCTTCCTTCAGGTTTTTGGTCATGTGCTCTCTTATCGATTTCCTTTCTGACCACACTGCTTACAGTTTTTTCCCTCCACTTTTCTAACAGTTGGGTAAAATGTTATCTTAGATATTCTGCATGTATCTACTGCTCATACTTCTTTATTTTCTTTCTGTCTATCAAAATATGGTGTCCTAGCTCCCTCATTTATTTTGTGTATAATTTATCTCCATTTACTGAAAGAAATGCACTACAAATATGTAGAATGTTTTCTTCTTCCCAGCTGAATATAGTACATGTCAAGTTAGCAAAAACTAACAAGCATGGAATTTTTTGTTCATTTGCTTGCTTGTTTTATCTTTGTTTTCTATCTTGGAGCAGGTATCACTAGGTTAGAGCCTACTGTATATTAGGTACAAGGTGGGAAATGTCATAGGAAATGCACTTATAAACTGAATTGAAAAGACACCATAGCAAATATTAGATATAGCTGGAGTAGTATAGAAAATTAGAGTACATCCATGTAAACAAACCACAGTGTGCTGTGACAGACTCACACATCGTCTAGTTCACATGGGAGTGAGAGGGTGCATTTTATTCAGAGATCTCGAGGAAACAAAATTCAATGTAATATAAGAACATGCCAAGCTGTTTTTTTATAGGTTGAAAATGAAATGTTCCCCGACATGCTCATATGTTTGAACCCTTAAATCCTAGCTGGTGGCACTGTTTAGAGATAGCATGAAACCTTAAGAAGTACTGTGTAGCTGCAAGAAGTGGGTCACTGAGAGTCTGGACCCTGATGGTTAGCTAGCCCAACCCCATGCCCAAGCTCTCTGTGCTTCTTCTCTGTTGTTCAATTCAACACAGCCACTCCATACTCCCACTACCATGAATAGAGTCTCCGCCCACCATCACACCTTTCTCAGCATGATGGACTGCTTATGCTGAGCTGTGAGTCCAAATACATTCTTCAAACATAAGTGACTGTTCAAAATTTTTAAACTCATTTTATATCTTTTTTCTTGGCAAGGTCTTTGTACCATGCTCCAGATGTCTTGTTAATTGCTATGTAGCTTAGCCTGGCTGTGAATTCACAGCAAGTCTCTTGACTTTGACTTCTGAGTTCTGGGATTGTAAACATGCACTGCCTGCATTATTTTTGCCTTTTTTCTGCATGTTGAAAGCAAAATACCTACCTACATTCTATCACTACTTAAGATACTTTTGTAAAATTATACTGTCATATTTGCTTTAATTTTTGCAAACTTATCTGTTTTGAAATCTTTATTTATATATCTGCTTGTATATTTATTTTATGTGCAGAATGTATAAATAATAATATGCATAACTTCTCTATTAAATGTTTCATGGTTTTTGAGCCGAAATTCTGCATACAGATACTTGATTGAAATTTATAACAAAGACATTAAAATACTATCAAGGTAAATTAAAATAAGTATATGACTAGTTGTAATTATATTCATACATAATTCTATGGATTTGTGTGAATCAACACAAAGTTAAATTAATATAGACAGTGGGTAGCAACCCTAAAATTCTAAAAGATGCTAACCAATCAGGAAGGAAGCAATTATAATTCTTCATCTAGCCCAGTCACAATTCTAATAAACTTGATTATTTGATTTCAAATAGATTAAAAGCAACATCTTGGAGCGGTCAGGAAAGACTATAACCAGCAGACATAACCGTCAATCAGCACTGGAATGTGGCTATAATTAATGTTAGGGCTTTCACTCCTAAGTGACCTTTAAACATATCAGAGCCCATTAAGAAAGAAGTGATGTTCAAACGACGACACTGAGTCATCAAGGAGAGGCTAAATTATCTCCAGTTTCCCGTGGAGAAAAAAAAATCAATAAAATGTCTAAAAATATTTCAATAAGATTGTAATTCAAAGGTAACATTTAACGAAAATTCTTATTGCTTTAATGCGCAGCCATCTTGTTAATGAAAATTGCAACCACCCACACCTAACACCACCATAGCCTTTCATGACTCCCACCAGCACCACCACAAATTCGTGGTCTTACAACTTTCAATCGTGCTGTCACTAATGTAAACTCCCACCATTGTTACAACTATAGAAGGTCCAAGTGCTCACAGAGTAGCCACAGAGAAACCCAGAAAGTTAATCATGCAGGATTGCCTCCTCAAAGGAGGAAATGAATACCTACCCATTTTTCATCCAGAAGGCTGGGAGTGGACATCGTTAATGACTTGGTGGCCTTTGCTGTCTGTAGAGCCAGACCTCACCCAAATCCCCCAGAACTTTTATGCCAGATCCTTTCTCCCTGGAAATTTATCTTTAGCTTTGTTTCTTGGTCAATAGAACCCATCTTCAGGGGAGAGGTTACATGTATTGCTGACTTCTATACTATCTTGCTCAGAGACCACACAAGATCCTAGGCTGTTAAGCTATAGAGCCCATCTTCATGGTAGAGGTCAATATCCTTTGCAAAACAGTACCAATGTAGTCACAACTTCAGTATCACTGGTCACTGTGCACATGGGATTAGAGTGATTGTCACCAGGAATCTCTTCCCACCAAATATTACTGGATTTAAATATATATGAAATAAACTATCTTCCTATCAGACTTCGATAGTTTTGACTTCGCACAGAATAAGTTGTGTTGAACTGAGCTTTTCTTCTTCTGTCAGGTAGTTAATTTCCCTTCTAGCTGTAGAGCTTGAAGGGACCCTCATATGCCACCCCCCAAATTTCCACCACCCCCATCATAAACTCCTACTCTACCCTAAAAGCAGCAGCTACAGCAACTTTTGCATCTATTTTGTTTATATCATCAAAGCATGTCAAAAATTACTTTGTATTTCAATGTAATTAATCCAGCATCAGACAAGACAGTTTTATTCCTATTTTTTTCCAGATAAGACTCAGAAAATAAACAGGCATTTAAGAAGGCTCAGTGTGTATGGGCACTTACAGAAAACTCTAATAACTTAAGTTAGATACTGGGACCTCATGGTAGGAGAGAATTGATTCCCACAAGTTTGTCTTTTACATGGGCATACCATCGCACATGGACTATACTTCTACAACACCATATACGGTACTAAGAAAAATTATTAAAATAAATTTAAAAGACTTAGAAAAATAATATAATAAAGGGAGAAACAGAAAAAAGAAGGTAGGAAGGGAGGGAGCAGTGGTTTGCTTAGGTTCTCATCATCTTGAATTCTATGTTGTTTATCTCCTTGGGCCTCTTATGTTTGTCAGTGTTTACCCTCTGACAGCATCCTGTCCTTCAAATATATGGATTCAGCTGATACAATTATTCAGATAATGTAAAGTTTTATATTCCTATTAAATTTGCTCCTCTAAACTATGTTTGTGTATCTAATGCTTCTGAAATCTTCTCAGTATCTCTGTTAGGCAGGTCAGATTCAATACACTAAACCCTGAATTTATCATCTTTCCCTCAGCAAGGTCTTCTGTGTCATGTATTAGGGACTATAACCACCTGTAGCTGATTATAGAAGCCAGAGCAAAGGAGTCAATGCTGACCATATCAACACCCTCCTTTCCCCTAGATTTCTTAAACTAAATTATCATGAAGTTACATAAAATATAATCTTAATACTGTTTTCTCTCCATACATACACTGTCTCAAACAATTTGAGTTACCAAAAACCAAGGTCTTGCTAAGTTATAAGGAGAATATCTTTTTGACCCTAGCTTACTAGATAAATATTACTAGAATAATATTTTTCTATCTTTTTGTTTTGTCCTTGTAGTACTTTCTGGTTGCTGTAATAAAATTCCCTGGAAAGAAAAGCAAATTCAAGGAGAAATGGTTCATTCCGCCTCCCACTTCAAGCACAACTTCCATCATGGCAACAATGTCAAGGTGGCAGGAGACTGAAACAGCTGATCACATTGTAAACAATCAAGCACAAAGAGCAATGATAGCTTGTAGCAGTTCAGTTTCTTTTCCCTATTCACGCAGTTCATTATCTCAGACCAAAGAAGTGATGCTGGCATGAAGGTAAGGCATATCAACCTCAGTTACTCATAGGCATACTCAGAGACCCATCTCCCTGTTGATTCTAGACTGTGTTAAGTTGAAAATCAACAATACCCATCATAATCACTCTCTTCCTTACTCTGGATACCATTTTTTTTTGAACTGTCAAACATCAACCTTTTCTTTAATACAATTGTCTTCATTAGGGTATTACTACTGTGAACAGCACAACAATGAACTCCTCTTTTTTCAGTTTCAATGTATGTTTTAGTCACCCCTTCATTTTCTTGAATAAGTTATATTTTCATTTTACAAAATTTGTTCTTGTAACACATTTGAATTTATTTTGATCATCCTTTTAATAGTTATGAACTACATTAAAAGTGTTGCTTTCCCCCTATCACTCCACATTTTTTCCCAAAACTCTGTTATTTCATGTTTATGATGTCTTACCTGCATATGGGCTACATACATTTGAACAAAGTAGTGCCTACAGAAGTCCAAAACCAGAGCTAGATCCCAAGGAAGTGGAGTCACAGACAGTTGTGAGCTGTCATGTGGGTGCTGAGAATTGAACTTAGATCCTTTGAAGGAGCTCCCATTGCTCTTAACCACTAGACTTTCTCTCTACCCCATGCTGCTCTAGTTTTTGACAGTCCCTAGCACAAAGAAAGTGTTCAATAACCGTGTAGGTGTTGTTGAAAAGAAACAATCCTTGACAATGCCACACTGCTTATCTGAAGTAAATTTTACCAGCATCTCAAGATGGCAAATGTACAGTTATGACTACATGTTTGGGAGCTTTTAACTAAAATTGGCTCATCTCAAAGAGGTACTAAAATGTAAACTGAAAGAGCAAGAAGGAAGGGAGTTGAGAGCATTGCCCCTCTTACCCTTTTGAGAGTTCTATGTCCTTAGGATCATTCCCAATAAGCTACTCAAAAGAACATATGTCTTTCTTGGCTGATTCCTCAAAGCATCATGATTCAATTGGGAAAGAGAGAATTAAAGACATCGGAAGCTGTGACTTCTGGCATTCATTTGATTACTCCCCATTGGCCTATAAATAGTTGCTTAAAAGCTTCACAAGCAAGCAAATGAAAATAATAAGACCCAAAACTCTTGGAGGCATGGTGTGTGTCCAAATTCATCTTCTTATAGAAATATACAGTAAAAGTTGACTTAACTCTATAAATTATTGTAAATCCATGTGAAAGCTTTCTTTTCCTGAGGACATGAGTAAAAGTATCTATTTATAATAAATTTTGTGGTAGGTGTGGCTCCCTAAATGTTTCAAATGTTACTGATTAGTAAGCTCTGATTTGACTGAAAGGTGAAGAAGATGTGGAGTGGATTGCCATAAAATTAAATGGTGTCATGTACAGGTGTTCCTATATAGGTCTCCTATATCCCACCTAGAATTTTGTAATGTACAAATTATAGTTAGTGGGAAAAAAAAACACTAGATTTCTTATAAATCACTTTAATCTATTTAAAACACTAGCAAATCCATCTCTTCTGAGGTAGCTTTTAAATGCTTTCCAAAAAGTTTTTTTGGCCAACCTGAAATGCATTCCAGACTTTATTTTTTGCCTATTCTTAGGTATATGAGGATTGAAATCTGAGTTCTAAATGGTCTTTTTGTGATTTTTAAGCTTACAGGGTAGGCCAATGGGGAGTAATCAAATTAATGCCTGAAGTCACAGCTTCCGATATCTTTAATTCTCTCTTTCCCAATTGAATCACTTATCAATTACAGTCATGCCTGTGTGTGTGTGTGTGTGTGTGTGTGTGTGTGTGTCTGTGTGTGTGTGTCTGTGTGTCTGTGTTCCAATGGAAGACATTGCTCTGCAGTGACCTTCTTGTAGATTGAGTTGAACAAACTTTTATGTTTGAGACTTACCTAGACAATAGTTGTGAACTTGGAAAATGAGAAAAAGTACATTTGCTACGGCATGAATGAATATATTACAGAAGATAATATTAGAGACAACATCTCGCATGCAGTAAGAAGTGTCTGAAAGATGATTGTATTAACATGAGTAGGAGGGACTGGTAAGATGGCTCAGAGGGTTAAACATGTGTACCAAATATGATATCTTGAGTTTGATCATCAGAATAAGCAAGGAGAGATCTGAATTCTGCAAGGTATCCTCTAACTTCTACATGTTTGCTGTGGCACACACATGCACACATATATACACATATACACACATGTACACACACATACATAAACATAATAAAAATGTGAGATTATATATGCTTTTCATGATTGACTTTGAGTTAAAATTAGAGGAAGCCCCTCATAGAGGTCAACAATAACATTTCCTGATAATATTTATAAAATATTTTATATTTTTAATTAAAATCTATTGCACAAAAAAGTAAAGGATAGGGAACTCATATTCAGAGCTGTTATCTCACAATATGTGTTGTTTTCAGGAGAAATGATGGTTCTTCTAAGGAATAGTCGTGACATTATTATATATTTAAAAAAAGATTGATATCTACATGTAAAGAATAGTCTGCTGTTGCTTTTACTGAAATAATTCTAAATGTGTCAGGCATCCATGCTAAAATCATGGAGTAGGGCTTTCATAGTTCATGATTTCTACACCTTTTACTAGTTGAGTCATCATGGTGTATAACTTACCTACTTTATGGAAAATTCTGCTGGATTCCACAGAAGTCCTTAGACACACATAGGAAGACATCCTTGAATGCACTGAATATTACAGTAAGAGTAAGCAATTATATATGGACTGATCCTATTATGTTGAGTTGATTCCCTTCTCAGTAGAAACTGAGTCCCTGAATGACAGTTCCCTCATACTTGACCTTAGCCTTATGCTAGAGTGTCTCTCACCATTTGAAGTGTGACATTAGAAATTATGATCATTCTTACTGTGTAAGACATTAATAATTTGTACTAAAGTGGGTTCATTACAATTTAAGATGGAAAAATAAACACATGTACACATAATTCTATGATTTTTTTCTAAGTTTTTTTTATTTACATTCAAAATCATTCCCCCTTTCCCATTTCCTCCCTCCCCAAAAGTCCCATAAGCCCCCTTCCCTCCCTCTGTTCCCCATTCAACACCCTCTCGCTTCTCTGTCCTGGCATTCCCCTACATCCAGTCTTTCTAGGATCAGGGGTCTCTCATTCCATCTTCTTAGAAATCTAATAATTCTATGATTTTATAAATCTTTAGTGAGCCAGTATCTGTAATTTTAAGTCCACTAGGTAATGTTAGGTGTGAAAAAATAACTTTGAAGTTTCAGGAGATTTGACATATACTAACATTATTAATTTTGATTTTAAAATTTATCTCTAAAGCTTGGAAAGTGGTTCAGTGGATAAGAACATTTTCTGTGAAAACATGAGGACATGAGTTTGGATGTCCTGCATCCATATAACAGTAAACAACACCATCAAAGCTTCAAGTGGCTGTTCATGCCTGTGGCTCTGGCATTGGAGGATGTGTGTGTGTGTGTGTGTGTGTGTGTGTGTGTGTGTGTGTATGTATGTGTGTGTGTAAGACAGAGGGATCTCTGAGTTTGCTGACTTCAGACCTGCATAAAAATTAGCTGTAGGTTAATGAGAAACATTGTTTCAAGTGAATAAGGTAGAGAGTAATAGAGAAGAACATTCCAATGTCCTTCTACAACCCATACATGTATGACATGGGTGTTTACACAAATAAAACATGTGTAAATGCATGTAAACATCATACATACACATATAAAATGCTACTATCTAAACAAGGAGAATAAACAACTTCAGTGTCTCTTGGTTGTGCTATATCTCATAGCAGTCCAAATGTCCTTTAGTATGCTATGCATTTAGCATGGGTACATACCCTGCACATCAGAATGCCCTTAGTGTCAGATTTATTTTTGACCATTTATAGGAAATGCTATTGGTACCTTTTTTTGTACTCTCTTATCCCTATAGGGCTTCCCCTGTCCAGCATATCTGCTTCTCCCCGTGTGTATCAGTTTTATGTGGGTTTCTGGTTGCTTATTCCATGTAAAGAGGAAATGGCCCACATTTCAGCGTCCTCTCTCCTTGGTGAGATCACCTTGTTCTTTTATATGCTGTCATAAATAGATTTCCTGTGCCTAGCTTCCTATGAATAGGATTATCCGATTAATTTCCTTCTTCCTTCTCCTTTTCTTCTTCCTCTTCCTCTTCTTCCTTTCTCTTCCTCCTCTTTCTCTCCTCTTCCTCCTCATCTTCTTCCTCCTCCTCCTCCTCCCCTACTCCCTCAAAGTATTTAATTTCCAAAGGAAGGACTAGAAATATTTTTGTTTCAGTTAGGGTTTTATTGCTATGATAAAACTCCATGACCAAAGGCAACTCTCAGCTTCCAGTTTCACATCAGTCCTTGATGGAAGCCAGGGCAGGAACTCAAGGCTGAAACTGAAACAGAAGGAAGAGTGATGTACATTGGCTTGCTCAATGTGCTTGTTTGCACCATCCTGCACAGGGGTGGCACCACCGAGTGAATGACCCTCTCACCCAGGTCATCAATTTAGAGAATACCCCCATAGACTTGCGTATAAGCTATGGAGGCATTTCCTCAATTAAGATTCCCTCTTCTTAGATATGTTTGTCTGGGTTGAGTTCACAAGCAAACATGCAGCACACTTGTCTAGGAGGCTGCTCTTGCAGGTGCTCAATTGTGATGGCCACAAATACTAAAATGTATAACTTTTAGAACAAAACTACAAGAGAGAATAAAAGTCTTATGTGGACAAACTCAGTGCAACAGAACGAACATAGCTTCACTATTGTTTTTTCATTAGTGCTTTTATTGGGACCTATATTCTCCTACTATTCATGCATCTGTTTTGATGCAGCCTTTTACTCAGGAAGAAAGTGAGGGTGGTACCTATAGACACTGGCTCCAGCACTGGACTGCTACTTGAGTTCTCAGATTCTAAACAATAATTTTATCATTTATAAAATAGATGTATGTCTGTTTTGCCAATATCACAAATGCTGTGAAAGAGTGAATTTTTTTGTTTTAGTTTTTGTTGTTTTTTAGGATTCAAGTTCAAGTAGAAAGTTTACTCTGGAGTTTTCTTTTGAATCTTGAGCTTGCTTGGGTGTTTAGTAACTTTTCCTAGCATCCATTCGTTCATGTGTTGAAACTCAGAACTTCAACTTTATGTCAGTGACCTCTAGTCTGCTATGAATGCACTAGAGATTGCCAGTTAGCAATCATTGGTTGCTAACTGTGGTACCCAAAGAAAATCACAGTTGGCTTCTTCCTCATGAGGGCATCTGCACCAGTAAGAGCTCCAGCTATAGATAACCCAACAGAGAAGCCTGTCTAAACCAGTATTCTAATACCTAATCAATCAAAATGTTCAAAGCATACTGTTCCCTCACTTAAGAGTGTTGGGGGAGGGCTGTTATTGCACCATCTCAGAGCCGGAAATTATTGCTTCCTCTATAAGCGACCGTCTGGATCCACTATTACTAAAGGACACAGATCCAGTTACAAGCATCTATTTGTAAAGGAAACTTACAATCTTTGAAAAGAGTCTCTTATACTTGAACTTAAGGTCTGTTGAAGTTTACCTGCTAGAAATCAACTAAGGTTATAAAAAAAGAAAGATGCCTCAAGATAGAAATGAGAATAAAGGAGAAATGCAAATACAATAGATCTCTTGACCTTTTCCTTATTCAAACTCTTTTAAATCTATTGAGAATTCTGTAAATTGTTTTAAAGGAAAAGATTGTAGCATGTAGTCTTTCACATCAGAGAGAAAATGACCAAACTCAAGTTGCAAAGTGAGGAAAAGATGAAAGCTTCGAAAGACTTAGAACTTTGCTGACTTACAGACTGAGGCTGGGGAAGGCTAAGAGACAGGAAGCACTTTTGCAGCTGCTTCTGGGACTGCATTTTATAGTTTCCACGTTGGTTAACTGGAAGGAAACTGAGTGATTGGGGTAGTTGTGTCGTTGCTCACATCACTTTTCTGCTTTGATTCTTTTATTTTTTTTCATAAAGCATTACCCTTTGCTATGCAAGAAAGACTAAGAATAATTAGTCTGTCAAATTTACACCACAATCAAATGCTTTGCTACAAAGATGAGGAACATTGAAATTGGCACTGGTGGATGTCATCCTTTAATCACAGAGGAAGTTGTGAGTGTAGTCTTGGAGATTGGATGTTACAGTTCAGAGGAAACCAAGCATCATCTGTGGACCTTGTTTCTAGACTCAATATCTCTCCACTGCACTGATCCTCATAGCACATTTACCCAAATGCACAATCTTTCATAGAGAGGCTTCTCATTTTTTTTAAAAATTTTTTTTTATTTATTATATACACAGTGTTCTTCCTGCATATATGCCTGCATGTCAGAAGAGGGCATCAGATCCCATTACAGATGGTTGTGAGCCACCATGTGGTTGCTGGGAATTGAACTCAAGACCTCTGGGAGAGCAATCAATGCTCTCAACCTCTGAGCCATCTCTCCAGCACCCCATTTTTTTAAAATGCATACATTCCTACTGATTTGATTTTCAAAAGGCACTTCAATCAAGATTCTTTTTAAAAACCAAAAACAAAAGAAAAACTGATAATTGTGATGTAGTTCTTGTGGTGTCCTGTCACTGGACAGGACACAGAATCAATCAACCCCTATCTTTGTGATGTTCATGGTCAGTGATATGACTTGGACATGCAGATGAAAATGAATTCTGTTACATCTTAGATACAGGAGCCCTAAAACCCATCACCAAACTGTTCCCAGTGGATTTACCTTTGTCTTAAGAGAGGATTTCAAGTTTGCTAAGGACTGGGATATTATGAAATATTGAATAGAGGCATAATATATATTTTAGATAATTATATCTGGCTGATGACTCTAATTCAGTGCAACTTCAATTGACATTTAATACTAAGGAAACCTGCTTGCCAGTGAGCCAGAAATGAAAGCTACATAGACTAATATAAAACCTCACTGTCAGTCCTATGATCTCAGTGTAAAAACAATCTCATGGGTATCTGTCCAGTATTATTAGATCAGTGAAAAGAAAAGTTTGTGGCATCTGAAAGGCACAGTTCTTACTTTACAGTCATGTTGATTAAAGAACAAACATCTACAGTCATTCTGAAGATATCAATATGAAGAATACTTGTTTTTTTAATTGAATATTTTATTTATTTACATTTCAAATGTTATCCCCTTTCCTGGTTTTCTCTCTGCAAACCCCCTATCCCATCCCTCCTTACTCTGCTTCTATGAGGTTGCTCCCCCATCCAACTACCTACTCCTGCCTCACCAGCTTAGTATTCCTCTACACTGGGGCATCAAGCCTTCACAGGATCAAGGGCCTCCCCTCCTCCCCATTGATGCCAGATAAGGCCCCTTCAACTCCTTCAGTCCTTCCCCTAACTCCTCCACTGGGGTCCCTGTGCTCAGTCCAATAGTTGGCTGTGAGCTTCCACATCTGTATTGGTCAGGATCTGTAAGAGACTCCAGAGTTTTTAAGGTTATCATTGGAGGGTTCCTTTGCATGTCTTTTTTTGTGCATTCTACATTGATATTTTTAACACACAATTGAAAATAGGCCTTACAATACTGCTCAGTAAGTAGAGGTACTAGCTACACAGGCCTGATTATTTGAATTCAATCCCCAGATCACAGAGTGGAGAGAGCACAATCTCCCAAAAGTCATTGATGTTCTCATGTTCTCTCTCTCTCTGTCTCTCTCTCTGTCTGTCTCTGTCTCTCTCTGTCTCTGTCTCTCTCTCTCTTTCTCTCTCTCTCTCTGGCTTTCTCTCTCTCTGGCTCTCTCTCTCTCTCTCTCTCTCTCTCTCTCTCTCTCTCTCTCTCTCTCTTTCTCGCTCACACACACACACACACACACACACACACACACACACACACACACACACAGACACTCATATACGCACACTTACATACACATACACAGTAAGTAAAATTATTTTTTTAATTTATAAAGATTTTAAAATGAGTTATTGGAAAATAAAACAATTCAATTGAAATCAAAACACAAGTCCTAATTTTCTCCTTTGACCATCAGATTCAACAGACAACATTATGTCCTACCAAACTGCCATAAACATTTACTCTAAAGTTCTAACTAGCCTCCCACTGATTAGACATCAAGTGTGTGAACCAGTACAATATTTGGGCCCACACTTGGCAAAGCACTGTGGTAAAGCCAGCAGTCTTTAGATAGCTGCTGATGAATGCCCAAGCAAATGAAAAAACCAGAAAAAAAAGAAAATTGTTTTATATTTGGGGAAATTTGTTGGGCAAAGAAATAGACTTGAGGACCATCTTTCTGCAAAGACAAGAGTAGTTGATCCTCTCATTTTCTTTTCCATTTTAGTTTTCGCTTTAAAAAAATATTCTGGGTAAATGTAAGTAATCCTTTTTTTCTGTACATATTTTATTTGTAATAATATTTAAGTCCTTGGACTATAATCCCCATGGGAAATCTTTCATA
Organism: Tokudaia tokunoshimensis; assembly: GCA_036184795.1. Classification (NCBI taxonomy): domain Eukaryota; kingdom Metazoa; phylum Chordata; class Mammalia; order Rodentia; family Muridae; genus Tokudaia; species Tokudaia tokunoshimensis. The sequence goes on along the minus strand of BTHU01000015.1, from coordinate 37,669,380 downwards.
TTTCCCTGCTTGTGGTAATCATAATAAGGCATCTCTAGTTATCTCCTGTGACTTGATTTTATAATAAGGCAGTAGGTAAATCTTGTAGTGTGCCCACCACAGAGTGTTTTAGTTAGTTGGCCAATAGCAGATTGCAACTGCAAGGCTAATGCTGTCATTGCTGGCTTTGAGCTCATGACCTCCACATTCTTTGAGGTCATGGGCAAATTTAATTTTTAAAATTACACAAATGTATGAAATCAATAAAGAGAACTGGAGATCAAAATAAATTTATTAAGAAATACCTCAAATTGGTTCAATATCATTTCTCGAAAACATAGGCAGAACTTGAACTCACAAAACTGAATATCAATTATGGCTGCAGGACAGAAGTATCAGTGAAGTAAGTGGTACTTGTGAGAGCTGATGTATAGTGAATTAAAAGGAGTAATTCATAAAGAATCTCATAGTTGTTTATTGCATTTAAGAATATGCAAGTATTTCATTATCCATACACAAGTCAAATTTATTAGAATACACACAGCAAATGGGATGGTTTAGAACAGAATTTAGAAGTCATTAAAGTTGGTAAAAAATATGCATAGTGATACAGGAATCCAGGATGCAGAAAACTGGCAATATCAACAGTATTCCTACATGTATGTCATCAGAAGTCAATGAAACTCTCTTGAATTCTTCTTCATAGCACCAGAGTAGCTTTGCAGATTTGTTTTTTGATTATTTCTTTCAAGTAAGAGGGAACCAAGGAAAATGGTAAAAATAAGCAAATGTGCTTAGTTTAATTATTTTTGGATATTAGAGAAACTACCAAGAGTTAATATCAAAATAGGTTTCTTCGTGATTCAAAGGCAACAGAAAAAGACATGAACTTTGAACAAAAAATGTTTGTCACAGTGTTTTCACTGAACATTTTGATCTTTGATATCTGTTATACTTAATGAACTCATTGTAGCCTGGTAATGACATACAACTTTGATCCTAGCACTAAGAAAGAAGAGAACTGAGAATCTCTGTGATTTTGAGGTCAGCCTGGTTTATATAGTGAGGTCCAGACCAGCCAGCATAAAATAGGAAAACCCTGTGTAAAAACCCTAATAAAAAAACACTCCATAATTGAGACTTTAATATTTCCCAGTAAGTATTAACAGCTTATGTAGAATATGAGCATTGCCATTTATGACTGTAAACAAATAAAGTCTACGGTGATTTTCTCGTTTCACTGTTATTAGGCCATAATAAAAATAAATGCAACATTTATTACATTTAAGAATATGCAAGTATTTCATATCCATACACAAGCCAAATTTATTAGAATACACACAGTAAATGGGATGATTTAAAACAGAACTTAGGGGTCATTTAAATTGGTAAAAATATGCACAGGAACACAGGAATCCGGGAGGCAGAAAACTGGCAATATCAACAGTATTCCTACATGTATGCCATCAGAAGTCAATGAAACTCACTCAAATTCTTCTTTATCCCACCAGAGTAGCTATGTAGAAATAAAAACAAACAAAACCAAAGACAAAACAGAAAACCCCACAGGGCATGTAGATAGAAAGCTGGCAAATAGAAAGAAGTAGTTCTTAAAAAAAATAGTAACTGCTCTCTCTAAGTGTAGAAAAACCAAGAAGACTAGAGATTTGTTGTTTGTTTTCTTCTTGTGCATTGAACAGAAGCAAGAGCAAGGCCTTTTGGTGACTGGAAATGTCAATTGGTCAATAGGGGATGAGCAGAAAACAAGACCATAAAGAGAATCTTAATAACATGAATTACAGATAAGTCTCTAGCGGGACATTTAAACACACTGCAAGATGTTAGGAATTTCCAACTTGTTAATATTTCCCTGGTTTAAGTATTTTCTTTTTATAATACCACATCAATAAATGTTTCAGTTTTGATTAATGAAGGGAGCAAAAAATAATATAACTCAAGGTTGAGTACAAATGACATTTATTTTCCCTTGAGATGATGAGAGTGCTCTTTTGTGACAATGTCACCTTTGTAAGCTTCATGTAAAGATTACAATTAATAGCAGAAAGTATACATTATATATCTTTCTTTTATAAAAATTCTTCAATTCTTCATAGAGTTAGAAAGAGCTATTCAAAAATTCATCTGGAATAACAGAAAGCCCAGAATAGCTAAAACTATTCTCAAGAGTAAAAGAACCTCTGGGGGAATCAGTATCCCGGACCTCAAGCTGTACTACAGAGCAATAGTGTTAAAAACCGCATGGTATTGGTACAGTGACAGGCATGTAGATCAATGGAACAGAACTGAAGACCCAGAAATGAATCCACACTCCTATGGTCACTTGATCTTTGACAAAGGAGCTAAAACCATCCAGTGGAAAAAAGATAGCCTTTTCAACAAATGGTGCTGGCTCAACTGGAGGTCAACATGCAGAAGAATGCAAATTGACCCATTCTTATCTCCTTGCACTAAGCTCAATTCCAAGTGGATCAAGGATCTCCACATAAAACCAGACACACTGAAACTAATAGAAGGGAAACTAGGGAAGAACCTTGAACATATGGGCACAGGGGAGAATTTCCTGAACAGAACTCCAATAGCTTATGCTCTAAGATCAAGAATAGACAAATGGGACCTCATTAAATTACAAAGTTTTTGCAAGGCAAAAGACACTGTCAAAAAGACAAAGCGGCAACCAACTAACTGGGAAATGATCTTTACCAACCTTACATCCGACAGAGGGCTAATATCCAATATATATAAAGAACTCAAGAAGTTAAACTCCAGAGAGGCAAGTAACCCTATTAAAAAATGGGGTACAAAGCTAAACAAAGAGTTCTCATCTGAAAAATATCTAATGGCTGAGAAGCACCTAAAGAGATGTTCATCATCCTTAGTCATTAGGGAAATGCAAATCAAAACAACCCTGAGATTCCATCTCACAGCAGTCAGGATGGCTAAGATCAAAAACACAGGAGACAGCAGTTGTTGGCGAGGATGTGGAGAAAGAGGACCACTCCTCCACTGCTGGTGGAATTGCAAGCTGGTACAAACACTCTGGAAAGCAGTCTGGCGGTTCCTCAAAAAACTGGGCATGACACTCCCGGAGGATCCTGCTATACCACTCCTGGGCATATACCCAGAGGCTTTACCTGCATGCAATAAGGACACATGCTCCACTATGTTTATAGCAGCCTTATTTATAATAGCCAGAAGCTGGAAAGAACCCAGATGTCCCTCAACTGAGGAATGGATTCAGAAGATGTGGTATATCTACACAATGGAATACTACTCTGCAATTAAAAACAATGAATTCACGAAATTCCTAGGCAAATGGTCAAAACTTGAAAATATCATCCTTAGTGAGGTAACCCAATCACAAAAGAACACACATGGTATGCAGTCACTGATAAGGGGATATTAACCCAGAATCTAGGAATATCCTAGACACAATTTGCATATCAATAGATCTCTAAGAAGATGGAAGGAGAGACCCCTGGTCCTGGAAAGACTGGATGTAGGGGAACGCCAGGACAGAGAAACGAGAGGGGGTTGAATGGAGAAAAGAGGGAGGGAAGGGGGCTTATGGGACTTTCGGGGAGGGAGGAAACGGGAAAGGGAAAATGATTTGGAATGTAAATAAAAAAAATTTAGAAAATAAAAAAATAATTCTTTGTCGCCTTTTAATAGAAGCTTTTTGGAAAACTGTGTTGCCTAATGCTGGTACAGATCTTCACATTGAAATGCCTGATGGCTGCACTTTGGACACAAAACAAATTTTTTTGCATTACATATCTGTTTATATTAGTTCTAGAGGTAAGTGAAATCTTTAAATTTTGGTAATTTATGTATTGGGATACCGATAGTTATATTTAGGGCCTTGCATATGATAGACAGACCCTCTACTACAGAGCTACATTCTCAGTCCTAAATTCTTTTTTTTGAAATGAAAAATAAATGAACACCAAGAGATTTAAAGACCTTATTTAATCCTCAAAAAATGACCCTTAATGCAAACATTTCATTGTTGGCTAAAAATAAGAAAGTATTGGTCAGACCTCTTACATAGCCACAGAATTTAAAAGGTAAGAAAGCTATCAATTGTTTTCTTAATAAAGAAAAACAAAAATCAAAAAACATAAGCTTTGTATGTATAAATGATTTAAAAAGTCTCACTTGAGCATTGTGTATTATTAATAGTAAAAATTTCATAATTTACTACATTAGTAATATATTCAGTATCATTTAAAGTTTAATTTAAATTTTTAAAAGTTTAAAAGTAGTCAGATTTTTACTGAACTTTGATGATCCAACTTGAAAATTGAGGGTAGCTGGCTTCCATATATGTAGAACCATTTAATATACTTCAACAAAATGATAACATCATACTTAGAAAAGATGATATTCTTCATTCAATTACTATTTTGAGTGACAGAAAACCATTGTGAAGTACAATAAAAAAATCATAAAAAATTCATAAAACAATTTGGGGTCCAGTTAGTGTCTGTAGGTGACCTTGAGTGAAAAGTACAAGAATGACAAAGCAAGTTCATTATATTGGACATCTAGAAAAAAAAACAGGAGTGTTCTGAACATAACTTAGACCTGTCTTAGGACCTATGTTACTGTGATGTTCTATGATAACCAAGGAGATTGTGAACTTTCCATTGTATTCTTCAGTAAATACAAATGATCATCTTGGTATCAGTCAATGGAAGTACAAAGGTACAGAAGACATTTTTTTCTCTTTTTTTCTTTTATTAGATATATTCTTTATTTACATCTTAATTTTGTCTCCTTTCCTGGTTTCCCCCCTCCAAAAAAAATCCCCCTAACCCATCCCCCCTCCCCCTGCTCACCAATCCACCCACTCTTGCTTCCCTGTCCTGGCATTCCCCTACACTGGGGCATCTAGCCAGAAGACTGTTTTTAGTAGTGGTGTGCATATGCTTGAATGAAAGCAGCTCAGTCCGACCTGGGCAGCAATGTACATGAATATTGCAGTAAGAGGTCATGTGTGGAAGTAAACCAACTGCCAGACAAATCTGAAGTGACAAAAAATTAGCCAAATTAGTCACTCTGATGGTAGATGAGTGATTTCACTACAGATATCCAGAATACTCTTTCAGACTTGAAGATAGAGGGGTGAATGGTTGCAGAGTCTAGTAGAGACTTGATGTCTTTTCTATTGCTGGGCTAATACAAAGGCAATTTATAAAAGAGTTTAATTGGAATCATGGTTCCTGCGGGTTAGAGTTTATGATGTTAGAATAAAGGCATGTGTAGCTAGAACATCCACTGAAAGTTTACATCTTGGTCCATATGTAGGAGGCAAAGAGCTCTGGGAATGAGAGGAGGTTTTCAAGTCTCAAAGAACCCCCAGTGACAAACTTCCTTCAGCAAGGGCACACCTTCTAATCCTTCCTAACTGTTGTGGGCACAAACTTCGTTGTACCCACAGATCACTAAGGAAACCAAGAATGTTCAAAACACAGAAACCTCTTCTCAATGGAAGAGATTAAATACTTCTTTTAAGCCCAGAAAACTGTGAGAGGATATTGTTAATGACCTGGTGACCTTTTAACTCTGTGCAGCAATCCTCACCCCAAATATTTATACCAGACTAGTCCTTCCCTAGACTATTATCTTTAATTCCCAGTTAATAGCACCTACCCTTAATGAAAGAATTTCACATGTACTTTATAGCCTACTGATCTCTATGATATCTTGGCCAGAGATGACATTGTATTTTAGGCCTTTTAGATATATAACCCAACTTTGTGGTCCATGCACTTTGCAAAGGAATTTCTATGTAGTCAAATCTGAAGCTTTATTGTGCATCTGGAATTGGAATGACTGATTGTTTTCTGAAACTCCTCTCCCAAATTTTGCTGTATTTTAATTATTTTGTCAATGAATCACCTGGCATCAGATTTTCTAGGTTTGATCCAAGTTGATGAAGTCAATCTGAATTATGTTTTCATTCTCTCCTCTTCATGGTTAGTTTTACTGCCTGACACCTATGAGAGGTACCCTTCACCAAATAGTTCAATCAACTGAGAAGCAAGCATTCAAACAAATGAGTCTACAGGCGTCATTCTCATTCTAGTCACTCCACTCAATTAGGCATCTTCTAAGAGCATGTGGCCCTTAGCTAATGGAGATCCCAGAGAAATATAGCATCTACTGAAAGAAGGTGCTGCTTCTGTATTACAAACTACTAAAGCAGTGCATAGACAGATACTGAAAGGGATTAACAATTCTAGCACTTATCATTTTATTAAACCCAAGCTAATGCAACAGTGATCACCAGTCATTCACTTTGACTATAGTAACTTACAGAAACATCTGTGGACCAAACACTATGCTGAACATTTAGTAGTCTTAGCTTATCTCTATCACTTATTAATTCTAGTGTTTCGATTATAATGTTTCATGAAGTGGACATTTTTGACTTGTTTGGAGACTCAGTTGTGTTATCTGATGCTTTTTTTGTGTTTTTGTTTTTTGTTTTTTATGAAAACTGTCTTATGAAAGGATGTTTTCCTGGATCAGACATGTGAGAGGATGTTTTGTTGAGAATAGACACATGGTGTTTTCTGGAAGCTGCCTGGTGAAAGGGCATGTGCTATTGTGTTGGAGTGGATGTTTGAGAGGACACATGATGTTTAGAAAGGGTATAAGTATAAGCTAACCGATAGTAGACAATGCTCTGGCATTGGTTTACCTTGCCACTCCTTTCTGATCTTTGTTGGCGGTTGCTGATGAGCAACCCCAACACGCTCTGGATGATGCTCTGGTGTTAGTTTACCTTGCCTTCCTCACTGATTATCTCTTGTCATGACTTTGTAGAATGAAATGCACCAAAGAAGAACTCAGGATATTTTGGTGACTTCTTGTTGCTTCCTGGGACTCAGACCAGTTTGCAGAGCCTTGTGGTTTCTTCTAGATTGAACTGCTATTGCTGATTTATGAATGGTGTTTGTGACTGGATGTAGCTACAAGTGCTAATTCATGTGAAGTGAACTGTTGGTTTGAATGGCCCCAAAGAACTATTTATAAACAGGCCCTTTGCCCTTTTAACCTTTTGTTTCCACTTCTCATGGGTGGTGGACTAGAAGGGAGGTTAAAGCATTTAAAAACTCTTATTAAAGTAGGTTTTGAGAAATCTAAGCCTACAATTACAGAAATGAAGAAACTTCTGCAGTTGTTGAGTATCTTAGAACTTTATATATTTCAAAACCTGACCTATAACTCCCTATTTCATGAGAGGTTTCCGAAAACAATTTTGAGTTCTTATTTGACAAATGTTTTAACAATTGTTCATGTCTTAATGAGGCATGAATCTCATATGCTGGGTGCTTGGTTATAGGATAGTTGTGCTATTGGGGGGAGATTCTGGATACACCAGCAGTTGGATGTATCCAGATCAGGGAAGTAAGCCACCAAGGACTGGTCTCTAGGGTATCTAGTCCATGTCCCCTTCCTTTCTCACATTCTCTTGTCCACCTTGAAAAATAACAGATACTTCTTCATCACATGCTTCCAAAATGTTCTGCCTAAACACATGATCAAGAAACCATGAAGAGAAGAAAATACTCTAAGACCATGAGCCAAGCATTTTCTTTTTCTGCTTTTGCCTTATTCCTTCAGGCATGTTAATTAGCAATGCAGAAGTTGTTAATACAATTACATTTGCACCTAAGAAGCTCATAGCTAACACATAGCATCATCCATACATTGCTTTCTTGGTACTGGAGAGTGGAGAGTTTGATTGGAGTGGAAGAAGCAAACTATGAACTGACCAACATAAAGCGACTAGCCATGTATAGAAAGCGGTAAACTGGATCTGCAGGGAGAGGGGCCCTTTGGTTCAAATATCTCTTAAAAATGAGAATGAGGATCCAATCATTTGTTCCCAGATGAAGATAGAAACATAAGAACAAAGAGAATCTTGAAATAAAAAAGAACAAACAGAGCTGAAGTACAATTTCTTCACCTCCTACTCTGAAAGAAAGTCATCTAAAGCTCACAGAAAAATCTTCCTTTATGAGGCTACCACAAGTGGGACTGTTTTTTTTTTCTTTCAATTTATAGGCCAATCAACTTTAAGTATACCTAATAGTACCTTGTAAAATCTAAGCAGTTTAAACAGCAGGCCCTGTCCTGATGTGATTGGTTTTCTGAGTCATTGCTCCTTTAAAAGGCTGAATTGATCTTTTCTATCTTGACTCTGGTAGAAATATGAAGAATTTTTTGTCAAATGACAAGTACTCTGCCTACTAAACTACTTTCCTTGATTTTTGAGGACAGAGTTGGTTTTCCTCTCTATCTTTTACAGAGCAGCTTGAAAAAAAATAAATTGAATTTTTTTCCAGAATGACTCATTCTGAACCTTAAAAGATAGCCATTAAATTTTATTGTGCTGATGGTAGTCCTGCCATGAAATGGGTTTGAATTTGATTCTCCTCTGCCTTCATGTTAATATAGAATGTTAAGACTAAGACATTGTAGAGAAAGCAGATTTCCAAATAAATAGGCCATCAAACTTTTTAGTCAGTTTTCTTTTATAAATTAAAACACATAATTACATTTATTTAATCTGTGTGGGGTGGGGGTAGGGCTGGAATGTGTGTGCACGCACATTTCTGTGTGCTTATGTGCCACAGCATATGCTTGAAAGTCAATAGACTGCTTGTAGAAATTGGTTTTCTCTCTCTATTTGTCTCTGGGACATAATTCTTGCCATTAGACTCATCAGCCAGCACCTTTACCTACTGAGCCATTTTTACTTGCTCTGTTTCTTGGCCAGTATTTAATATTTAATTTTTGTTGTTTTTAAATAGATTTTTATCTTCCTTTAGAATTTTAACTTTGTACAAATGAAATTGTGTTCCTAAGTAAGAAGCACACGATGCTGGGAGAATTAAAGACAATTTACGGTAGGTTATTTTTATTTTTCTCTATTAAAGCAATGAGCCAGTAAAAAAGAGAGCTCTTCATAACAGTCCACACAGTTTTCAAAATATTTTTCTCTATAAAATATTTAGCTTGGATAATCTTTTAATCAGTGAAGGGAGGAAATTGTCGTGGAGAAAATCATTACATTCTAAATTAAAACAGGAATATGGCTGAGAAAGGAATGGAGGAAGAGTGAACTGGAGAATAAAAATGCTCTTAACTTTTAACATAATACAGGTCAGCAGTGCTGTTTGTTAATGTTGTTCTTAATCGTGCAGAAGACTGAGCTGTACAGCTGCAAACTGTGTTAATGGAAAGAAAGAAAACTTCATTACCATGTCTTAGATTCCCTCTCTTTTTTTTCTTTCCCATTTGATCTGATATGTGAATGTAAATGTGTGTGTGTGTGTGTGTGTGTGTGTGTGTGTGTGTGTGTGACTGAGAGACAGAGAGACAGACAAAGACGATGAGAGCTAGAGCTATAAGCACTATGGAACCCAGAGGAATATGTCTGGTTCTTGAACTATTAGTCTCTGACTGATTTCCTTAGACAGGTTCCCTCACTGAACCCTGAACTCCCCGTTTTTCATATAGAATGGGTTGCCAACAAGTCTGAGCGTCTTGTCTCAGCACCCTGTAGCACCGGTGTTATAGGTACATGTGGACCCATCAGGATTTTTATGTGGGTGCTTGAATCTGAAATCACATTCTCATGCTTGTACACGTGTATTTACACACTGAGTCATCTCCATTGCCTCATATTCTCCCTCATTTTAAACTTATATTTTCCTTCTGTCATGTGATAGATGAGAATATTTTTGTATTGAATTAAAAACAAGTGAGATAGCAACAAATATTTTATCTAGACATAGTACCCATGTCATCCATTTTTAAAACCTGTTTAGTCATTCTTTTGAAAGTATTTACAGGAAAGGCACTGTATAGGGAAATAATTCAAACTATCAATTTGGAAGTTTGACTCAGCTAGTGTGCATGGATGAAATATGACTATAGTAGAAGAAGCAGGCCTCCTATTTGCCTATTCACCATAATGAGCAATGAGACCTTTTTGCAAACTAATAAAAGTTTTGTTTTGTTTCTGTTTTTGTTATAAGAAGCAAATGTTTAAAAAAAATGATTCAGGTTGAGGATGTAGGACAGTGGTAGAATGTGTGTTTTATATACCTGAATCTAGAGTCTAGGAGATTCTGTGGCATTAGATTTTAGGGGCTAAAGAAGAAAAAATGTCAAGAAGATACAAGGAACATGAACAGGAAACTGAAGAGGGGAAGACAACAGAAGTGATAGTAATTTTCTTTCAATTTTATACTTGGCTGACAATTGTCAACCCAATGAAAGAAGTAGCAGGTTCTTTGAGAGTGCTCATGATCAGTGGTTGCTTCTCTTGGATACCTTTCATAGTATGACTTAAGTAACTGCTGTTTAAACCAGGACTGTGTGAAGTATTCTGCATTAAGAATAAATAATTGGGAGATCATTAGACTTAGGTGACTCCCAAAGAAATGAAATAGATGGTGACCTTAAACTAGGGGCTTTCCTTTTTAACCCATTTAGGTTTGGGGGGGATTATTTACTCATTTTATTTTATTATCGTTGTTATTTTTTTTTATTTTTACTGTTTTGGATTCTCAAACAAATGTTTCTCCATTTCTGGGGTGAACCACTTGCTGTATGGTGTTGCCCAATTCACAGAATAGTAAATATACATATAAACTCATCAAGATGCCAATTTGAACAGTGTTAAGTTTCAATATCAGATCTCTTTAAAGCCAGTTACAGAAGAAACCCAGGTCAGGAAAGGTCTTTGTTGACTACTGAGTACTTCCTTTCTCTCTGCACAGTCCATACATGTGATCTCTTCTGATTCTTCCATTCCTCATATGCTCTAGAACATGACCAGTCATTTTATCTAGAAATTGTGTTGTAGCAGGTTACATAGGAGGTGTTTGTGCAAGTCTATAGTGTAGTTTGTGCAGATGTTCAATACCATGCTACTTTCTCTTCTTTTCATCCAGTTCAGCCCTTCTCTTGGTTCTAACCTTCTGAACAGTTTCATGGTTCAGTGTCTTCACTCATCTGAGCTGTTTATTTTCCTTTTAGGAATCATATTTGAAGATAAGATGCGTCCTGCTGTGGTCTTGCAGGATAAGATTCTAAGAGATTTTTAGAAGTCTTAGAAGAGTTGTAAATGACGAAGATATTTGACCAGTTTTGAATGAGTTGCACAGTGTTCTACTAATGCAGGACTGAAACTCTGATGCAATTTCTCTTGTTCTGAGGGGAGTTCACTCATCTGTGGAATGCTCACCATTTTAAGAATGTCTTAATTGTGAAGAGGTTAACATGGATGGAGTGGGAATCTCTTTCTCAGTTAATTTAAGGCAGGAGATTCTGGTTCCCAAGAACCAACATAATTAAGCTGGATCCTTAAAGAATGTGGTCACAATGCTTTTCATCTGGTCAGTAGAGACTGAAGCCAAAGGCCTTCATGTAAAAAATACCTCAAAGCTCTGAAAGACAATGTTTTGACTGTCTTTCTAGAATGCTAAGAATGAAATCAAAGGTCAAAGTACTTTTATGGTTTAGAAATTATTTCCTTCCTTATTTGGACTGAGAAATCACAGATAAGAAAACCTAAAGAATAAGGAACCTTAAATACCAAATGAACTTATTCTTAGAGAACAGTGATACGATACTGCCAAGTACAATTGTTAAGGAATACAAGGGAAATTTCTGGAAATCAATTAATATTGTTTAATATTTAATTCTAATTTTATTTAACTTTGCATTAGATGGTTATATCAATATTTATTTAGTTTCTCATTATGGAAGATTATTTCTTCTTGGGAATATTTATAGCTGCTACCAGAAATCAGAAAAAGAGTAACATTGGTATCTTTTTAGTTTTACAGTATCTAATGTAATTATTGTTTTGATGGTGCATAGCCAGAATGCAACTAGTCTATACTTGATTTACTTCAAGTAGGATGTCAGCTATACATTTGAGGATTCCTAGACACCTGACTTCAAACTGAGTTCCCATTTCCTTCCTGAGTCACAGATTCTGAGGTTGAAATCAAAGAATACAGGGAAATACTATACTTAAAGCTCAGTTTCACTACAGCAAAGATATAATAAGGGTGAGTCGACAGGAAAAGCACATGGGGGGGTGTTCTGAGAGTAAAAGAGAAGATAAATGTCCATGACTCCAGGGTGAACTGGCTTGATTCTGTGCGTGGACGCGGTATAGGATGTCCCAAACTACCATTGTTGATTTCATGAGTCCAGGCTACACTTTGAGATGTTTAGGAAGCTTTGCTCTGGCTTTGTAAATGGTTCTAGTTGACTAAATCACTGATTAATGATTGACTTCTACTTCCAACCTCCTAAATCTACTCATTAGGGGTTGAGAGTTTGGGTTGCTGTCACTCAGTTCTAACACTTCAATAGTAATCTCCTGTCTTTTTGGATTCATATCCAGAAGCCATCTAGATATCCAGTGTAAATCATTGCATTAGCATGATGTCAGAAGGTCTGATCCAAGGGGTCACAAGATAAAGTAATTACTACCAGGAAATTCCAGGGACTTGGAGGCCTTATGCGGGAACCAGAGACAAACAATAGACAAATTATTTATATAATATTGTGTTATCAAAGAATGGCAGTCCCTATTCTACTTTATATAAAATAAGCTCTTGCAAAGAGGGTGTAAAATTCCATTCTCTGATAAACAATAAGCTCTGTGAACGCCACTTGCTCTTCATGATTGTCATTAGCTGTTGCTAATTTTAGTAGTGTTCAGTAATATCACACAAGAAATTTATTTAAATTCTCATAATTATTAATTTTTTTGAAATGTAGAGCTTTTATATATTTGCTCATATTTTTATGTTAGAGATGTATTGAAATATAATTCTTAACTACAAAATCTATTCATTTAATGGTTTCAATCAAATGATTTTTGTAAACAAAGTTGTTCAAACCACTGCTACTTTGGTAGATTGAACAGTGTGCTCAAATATACATGCTGTTGTACCATTACCTAGTATATCAGAATGTAGCCTTAATTAGTCTTCATGAATTTAAGTAAGCCATAATCCAGTGTGGTTGTCATGAGTGAGGAAAATTTGGACACTAAGATTTTCCTAGAGAAAAGATGCTGGAGAAAAACCAAAGAAATAAAGGTCCTCTGATTGTCAAGAATAGAGGTCTGGGACGACAGCAGCAGCGGTGGCAGCCCAGCCTTGACTGCGTCCTTCCCAGCTCGGGACTCCAGCAGCGGGGACCCACCAACTACGTGTACATCAGGAGGTGGCCTGGGAGATCTGCAGTAATCTACACTCCAGCTCTGCTGTGGAACTTCTGCCGCTCTGGGAGAGATCACACACCCACACAGGGCAGGAGCCTACCATCTTCCCTTTGGCGACCTCTGTTCCAGGAATCAACTGCACTGAGGATATAGGTACCCAGATTCGCCCCAATATAACATCACTTGGGACACAGCCTGTTGGGCTTCCATCTGCGCCCAAGAGCGGGACGGTGCTGAGGTCCTCTGGGCGCCAGCCCTGCTGTGGGCCATCTGCCCTGCAGAGTGATCTGCGTTGAGAGAGTGCAGAGTGCACTCCGACATCTTTGCTCTGGCAACAGGGCAATTGGGACCTCCAGGCACAGGGACAGTCAAGCATAATATTGCTTGGGTCTCAGGCAGCTTGTGCATACCCTGCTCCCAAGAGCTGGGCAGGTCTGCAGTAACCAACACTCCAGCTCTGCTGTGGAACTTCTACCCTGCAGAAGAGACACCCCCCCTGCCGCTCTGGGAGAGATCACACATCCCGCACAAGGCGGGAGCCTACCAGCCTGCCTTTGGCGACCTCTGCTCCAGGAATCCACTACGCTGAGCCTTTGGATGTGCAGGGACTCCCCAATATAACATCACTTGGGGCAAGGCACATCAGGGCTCCAAAGTCACTCAGGAGCAGTGCAGGCCCCAGAAATCGGTGTCAGGGGAATCCCGTTAATCCAGCGGGGTCAGAAATAGGCTTGCAGGCTCATAGGAGGTCCAACCAACAGCCAGTGACAGCAGGACCAACTAACACTAGAAGTAACCAGATGGCAAAAGGCAAACGTAGGAATGTTACTAACAGAAATCAAAGTAATATGGCACCATCCAAACCCAACTCTCCAACAACAGCAAGTCCTGGATACCCCACCACACCTGAAAGACAAGATCTGGATTTAAAATCACTTCTCATGATGCTATTAGAGGATTTCAAGAAGGACACAAATAAATCTCATAAAGAATTACAGGAGAACATGAATCAACAGTTAGAAGCCCTTACAAAAGAAACACAAAAATCGCTTGGAGAAATGCAGGAGAACATGGGTCAACAGATGGAGGCCCACAAGGAGACAACACAAAAGCCACTTAAAGAAATGAATCAACAGGTAGATGCACTTTCAAAGGAGTCACAAAAATCACATGAAGAAATGCAGAAGAATATGGGTTAACAGATGGATGCCCATAGGGAGGCAACACAAAAATTGATTAAAGAAATGAATCAACGGGTAGATGCCCTTACAAAGGAAACATGAAAATTGCTTAAAGAAATGCAGGAGACAATGGATCAACAGATGGAAGCCCATGAGGAGGAAACACAAAAATTGCTTAGAGAAATACAGGAGAACTTGGGTCAACAGGCAGAAATCCTGAAAGAGGAAACGCAAAAATACCTTAAAGAAATACAGGAAAATACAAACAAACAAGTGAAGGATCTCAGCAAATCCATCCAGGATCTAAAAAAGGAAGAAGAAACAACTAAGAAATCACAAAGGCAGACAATTTGGAGATAGAAAACCTTGGGAAGAAATCAGGAGTCATAGATGCAAACATCAACAATAGAATACAAGAGATGGAAGAAAGAATCTCAGGTGCTGAAGATACAGTAGAAAGCATCTACTCAACAGTCAAAGAAAATGCAAAATGCAAAGAACGTGTAACCCAAAACATCCAGGAAATCCAGGACACAATGAGAAGACCAAACCTAAGGATTATAGGTATAGATGAGAGTGAAGATTGCAACTTAAAGGGCCAGTAATATCTTCAACAAAATTATGGAGGAAAATTTCCCTAACCTAAAGAGAGAGATGCCAATGAATGTACAAGAAGCCTACAGAACTCCAAACAGATTGGACCAGAACAGAAATACCTCCCGTCACATAATAATCAAAACACCAAATGTACTAAACAAAGAAAGAATATTAAAAGCAGTAAGAGAAAAAGGCCAAGTAACATACAAAGGAAGACCTATCCGAATCATATCAGACTTCTCACCAGAGACTATGAAAGCCAGAAGATCCTGGGCAGATCTCAAGCAGACACTAAGAGAACACAAATTCCAGCCTAGACTACTATACCCAGCAAAACTCTCAATCACCATAGATGGAGACCAAGATATTCCATGATAAAACCAAATTTTCACAATATCTTTCCACAAACCCAGCCCTGCAAAGGATAATAGGTGGAAACCGCCAATACAAGGAGAGAAACAACACCCTGGAAAAAACGAGATAGTAACCTTCTTGCATCAAACCCAAAAGTAGATAACCACTCAAACATAAAGATAGTGTCAAGAATAGCAGGTGGCAATAATCACTATTCCTTAATCTCTCTTAATATCAATGGTCTCAATTCCCCAATAAAAAGACATAGACTAACAGACTGGATACATAAACAGGACCCAGCATTTTGCTGCATGCAGGAAATGCACCTCAGTGTCAAAGACAAACACTACTTCAGAGTAAAAGGCTGGAACACAATTTTACAAGCAAAGGGTCCCAGGAAACGAGGTGGAGTAGTCATCTTAATATCAGATAAAATTGACTTTCAACCTAAACTCATCCAAAAAGACAAAGAAGGACACTACATACTGATCAAAGGAAAAATCCACCAAGAAGAACTCTCAATTCTGAATATCTATGCTCCAAATGCAAGGGCACCCTCATTTGTAAAAAAAAAAACCTTACTAAAGCTCAAAGCACACATCGCACCTCACACAATAATAGTGGGTGACTTCAACACCCCACTCTCTGAAATGGATCATTCAGGAAAGCAGAAACTAAACAGGGACAGAGTGAATCTAATTGAAGCCTTGGACCAAATGGAACTAACAGATATATATAGAACATTTCATCCTAGAGCAAAAGAATACACCTTCTTGTAAGCACCTCATGGTACCTTCTCCAAAATCGACCATATAATTGGTCACAAATCAGACCTCAACAGATATAAGAAGATTGAACTAATCCCATGCCTCCTATCAGAACACTATGGAATAAGGGTGGTCTTCAATGGCAACAAAAACAACAGAAAACCCACATACACATGGAGGCTGAACAATGCTCTACTCAATGATAACTTGGTCAAGGAGGAAATAAAGAAAGAAATCAAAGAATTTTTAAAATTTAATGAAAATGAAGGCACAACATACCCAAATTCATGGGACACAATGAAAGAGGTGGTAAAAGGAAAATTCATAGCCCTGAGTGCCAACAAAAAGAAATGGGAGACAGCATACACTAGCAGCTTAATGGCACACCTGAAAGCCCCGGAACAAAAAGAATCAAATACACCAAAGAGGAGTAGAAGGCAGGAAATCATCAAACTCAGGGCTGAAATCAATCAAGTAGAAACAAATAAAACCATACAAAGAATCAACAAAACTAGCAGTTGATTCTTTGAGAAAATCAGCAAGATAGATAAGCCCTTAGCCAGACTAGCCAGAGGGCACAGAGACAGTATCCAAATAAACAAAATCAGAAAGGAAAAGGGAGAGATAACAACAGAAACTGAAGAAATTAAAAAAATCATCAGATCCTCCTACAAAAGCCTGTATTCAACACAACTAGAAAATGTGGAGGAAATGGACAATTTCTTAGATACCAAAATTAAATCAGGATCAAATAGACCATTTAAACCATCCTATAACCCCTGAAGAAATAGAAGTTTTCATTGGAAGTCTTCCAACCAAAAAAAAGCACAGGTCCATATGGTTTTAGTGTAGAATTCTATCAGACCTTCAAAGAAGACCTAACACCAATACTCTTCAAACTATTCCACAAAATAGAAGCAGAAGGAACACTACCCAACTCGTTCTATGAAGCCACAATTACACTAATACCAAAAGCACACAAAGATCCGACAAAGAAAGAGAATCTCAGGCCAATCTCTCTTATGAATATCGATGCAAAAATACTCAATAAAATTCTTGCCAACCGAATCCAAGAACACATCAAAACAATCATTCACCACGATCATGTAGGCTTCATCCCAGGGATGCAGGGATGGTTCAACATAAGGAAGTCAATTAATGTAATCCACTACATAAACAAACTCAAAGAAAAAAACAACACATGGTCATTTCATTAGATGCTGAGAAAGCATTTGACAAAATTCAGCATCCTTTCATGTTAAAGGTCTTGGAAAGATCAGGAATTCGAGGTCCATATCTAAACATAGTAAAAACAATTTACAGCAAAGCGGTAGCCAACATCAATCTAAATGGAGAGTAACTTGAAGCAATCCCACTAAAATCAGGGACTAGACAAGGCTGCCCTCTCTCTCCATATCTTTTCAATATAGTACTTGAAGTTCTAGCTAGAGCAATTGGACAACAAAAGGAGGTCAAAGGGATACAAATTGGAAAGGAAGAAGTCAAACTATCATTATTTGCAGACGATATGATAGTATATTTAAGCGACCCAAAGAACTCCACCAGAGAACTCCTATCGCTGATAAACAAGTTCAGCAAAGTGGCCGGATATAAAATCAACTCAAGCAAGTCAGTAGCCTTCCTATACTCAAAGGATAAGCAGGCTGAGAAAGAAGTAAGAGAAATGATCCCCTTCACGATAGCCACAAACAATATAAAGTATTGTGGTGTGACTCTAACCAAACAAGTGAAAGATCTGTATGACAAGAACTTCAAATCTCTGAAGAAAGAAATTGAGGAAGACCTCAGAAGATGGAAAAATCTGCCATGCTCATGGATTGGCAGGATTAATATGGTAAAAATGACCATCTTGCCAAAAGTAATATACAGATTCAATGCAATACCCATAAAAATCCCAACTCAATTTTTCATAGAGTTAGAAAGAACGATTCAAAAATCCATCTGGAATAACAGAAAACCCAGGATAGCTAAATCTATTTTCAAGACTAAAAGAACTTCTGGGGGAATCAATATCCCGGACCTCAATCTGCACTACAGAGCAATAGTGTAAAAACTGCATGGTATTGGTACAGTGACAGGCATCTAGATCAATGGAACAGAATTGAAGACCCAGAATTGAATCCACACTCCTATGGTCACTTGATCTCTGACAAAGGAGCTAAAACCATCCAGTGGAAAAAAGATAACCTTTTCAACAAATGGTGCTGGCTCAAGTGGAGGTCAACATGCAGAAGGATGCAAATTGACCCATTCTTATCTCCTTGCACTAAGCTCAATTCCAAGTGGATCAAGGACCTTCACATAAAACCAGACACACTGAAACTAATAGAAAAAAAAACTAGGGTAGTATTCCATTGTGTAGATATACCACATCTTCTGAACCCATTCCTCCGTTGAGGGACATCTGGGTTCTTTCCAGCTTCTGGCTATTATAAATAAGGCTGCTATGAACATAGTGGAGCATGTGTCCTTATTGCATGCAGGTATAGCCTCTGGGTATATGCCTAGGAGTGGTATAGCCGGATCCTCCGGGAGTGTCATGTCCAGTTTTCTGAGGAACCGCCAGACTGCTTTCCAGAGTGGTTGTACCAGCTTGCAATCCCACCAGCAGTGGAGGAGTGTTCCTCTTTCTCCACATCCTCGCCAACAACTGCTGTCTCCTGTGTTTTTGATCTTAGCCATCCTGACTGGTGTGAGATGGAATCTCAGGGTTGTTTTGATTTGCATTTCCCTAATGACTAAGGATGATGAACATCTCTTTAGGTGCTTCTCAGCCATTAGATATTCTTCAGGTGAGAACACTTTGTTTAGCTCTGTACCCCATTTTTTAATAGGGTTACTTGCCTCTCTGGAGTTTAACTTCTTGAGTTCTTTGTATATATTGGATATTAGCCCTCTGTCGGATGTAAGGTTGGTAAAGATCATTTCCCAGTTAGTTGGTTGCCGCTTTGTCTTTTTGACAGTGTCTTTTGCCTTGCAAAAACTTTGTAGTTTAATGAGGTCCCATTTGTCTATTCTTGATCTTAAGAGCATAAGCTATTGGAGTTCGGGGAGGGAGGAAACGGGAAAGGAGAAATGATTTGGAATGTAAATTAAAAAAAAAATAAAATAAATAATTAAAAAAAAAAGAAAAAAAAACTAGGGAAGAACCTTGAACATATGGGCACAGGGGAGAATTTCCTGAATAGAACTCCAATAGCTTATGCTCTAAGATCAAAAATTGACAAATGGGACCTCATACAATTACAAAATCTGACAGAGGGCTAATATTCAATATATACAAAGAACTCAAGATGTTAAACTCCAGAGAGCCAAGTAACCCTATTAAAAATTGGGCACAGAGCTAAACAAAGAATTCTCACCTGAAGAATATCTAATGGCTGAGAAGCACCTAAAGAGATGTTCATCATCCTTAGTCATTAGGGAAATGCAAATCAAAACAACCCTGAGATTCCATCTCACACCAGTCAGAATGGCTAAGATCAAAAACACAGGAGACAGCAGTTGTTGGTGAGGATGTGGAGAAAGAGGAACACTTCTCCACTGCTGGTGGGATTGCAAGCTTGTACAACCACTCTGGAACGCAGTCTGGCGGTTCCTCCGAAACCTGGGCATGACACTCCCGGACGATCCGGCTATACCACTCCTGGGCGTATACCCAGAGGCTTCCTCTGCATGCAATAAGGACACATGCTCCACTATGTTCATAGCAGCCTTACTTATCATAGCCAGAAGCTGGAAAGAACCCAGATGTCCCTCAACGGAGGAATGGATTCAGAAGATGTGGTATATTTACACAATGGAATACTACTCTGCAATTAAAAACAATGAATTCACGAAATTCCTAGGCAAATTGTCAGAACTTGAAAATATCATCCTTAGTGAGGTAAACCAATCACAAAAGAACACACATGGTATGCAGTCACTGATAAGGGGATATTAACCCAGAATCTGGGAATACCCTAGACTCAATTCGCATATCAATAGATTTCCAGGCAGATGGAAGAGAGACCCTGGTCCTATAAAGACTGGATGTAGGGGAACGCCAGGACACAGAAGTGAGAGGGGGTTGAATGGGGAAAAGAGGGAGGGAAGGGGGCTTATGGGACTTTCTGGGAGGGAGGAAACGGGAAAGGGGAAATGATTTGGAATGTAAATAAAAAAACAGAAAAAAAATAGAGGTCTTGAATTGAACCTACCTCACACCCCTCAGAAGGAGAGAAAGTTTCCTGAGACTTTAATCTCAGAGTTCCAGTCTTCAGAGTACAGCGACAATAGATTTATATTACTTAAGTCATTCAGTATGTGGTACTTTCTTATAGTAGGCCTGGCAAACCAGGGAACCCACAATCAATTTCATGACCTTTAAAATCCTCCCTAAAGAACTATATACAATTATGTGTCTGTCCATATTTCCCTCAAGATGCTCCCAGAGCAAAGCCAATCACTTTCTTTAATTGCAGTATAAATCTTCCCATTCTTAATGTTTTTTCTTTCTTTCTTTTTTGCATTTGATAATACTGTACCTTGTCAGATGCCAGTTTATTGTAGACTATTCTGACAGTATCAAGAACAGCCTTTGACAACAGTTGGAGGTAGGGACAGATGTATAGATGAGCCCAAGAGACATTTAGAACAGTTATTACAGTAACGGATATGTATGTTGTTATGGTTTTGTCCAAACCCACAGAATACACAGTACAAATAATTACTTCTCAAATGAGCTATCGGAAGAAGGCAAAAATGTTATGTCAATAAAGATTCATCAGTTCTAACATATATACAGCTCTTGTATAGGATGTTGATAATGGGGAACATGATTCATGATTTAGAATCAGAGAGATATATTGTATTCAGCCTCTTCAGTTCAATTTTGTTATGAACTTAAAATTGTTTTAAAAACAAATGTGTATGAAATGTTATTCTCCAGTTACTAAGATTATACTCACTTTTAAGATGGGAAATTGTTCCTTCTCGCATAGGAAGAGATAGTGTTCTAACTATACAGCTAGAATGCTAGTTTAGATGTATATTCCAAAGTCAAATTTCTCAATTCATTATCAGAAAGCCACTGACTCCTAACTTTCTTTTTTTTATTAATTTAGTATTTATTCACTTTACATACAGATTGCTGCCCCTATCTCCCCCTCACATAGTCTCTCTCTCCAGACCCCTCTTTTCTTCTCTGAGCAGGTGGGAACACCCTGGGCACCCCCTGACCTTGGTATATCAAGTCTCTTCAGGACTAGGCACATCCTCTCCCGCTGAGGCCATTCAAGGCAGTTCAGTTAGGGGAATGAATGGGGAATGGGGAAAGCCTCACTCCAGTTGCTGAGGAATCCACATGAAGATCTAGCTGCACATCTGCTACATATGTGCAGGGGATTAGGGGGTAGGTCTAGCCTGTGTGTGTTCTTTGGTTGGTGACTCAGTCTCTGAGAGCCACCAAGGGTCCAGGTTAGTTGATTCTGTTGGTCTTCCTGTGGAATTCCTATCCCCTTGGGGGCCCCCACTTCTTACCCCAACTCTTCCATAAGAGTCCCTTAGCTCCATCCAATGTTTGGTTGTGAGTCTTTGTATCTGTTTCATTCAGCTACTGGGTGAAGCTTCTCAGAGGACAGTTATGCTAGGCTCGTGTCATGCATGCATTTTTGGATCTGGGTTACCTCTCTTAGGATGATATCTCCTAGTTCTAACTATTTACCTACAACATCCATGATGTCATTGTTTCTTTTTATTAGATATATTCCTTATTCACATTTCAAATGATTTCCCCTTTCCTGGTCCCCTTCCCGAAAATCCCATAAGCCATCTCCCCTCCCCCTGTTCCCCAATCAACCCCCTCCTGCTTCACTGTCCTGGTATTCCCCTACAACTACATCGAGCCTTTCCAGGACAAGGGGCCCCTCCTCCTTTAATATCCAACAAGGCCATCCTCTGCTGTCTATGCATCAGGAGCCATGGGCAACACCATGTGTACGATCTGGTTGATGTTTTTGTTCCTGGGAGCTCTGGGAGTACTGGGTGATTCATATCATTGTCCTCCTATTGCACTGCAAACCCCTTTAGTTCCTTGAGTCCTTTCTCTAGATCCCCCATTGGAGACCCAGTGCTCAGTTAAA
Organism: Tokudaia tokunoshimensis; assembly: GCA_036184795.1. Classification (NCBI taxonomy): domain Eukaryota; kingdom Metazoa; phylum Chordata; class Mammalia; order Rodentia; family Muridae; genus Tokudaia; species Tokudaia tokunoshimensis. The sequence continues at coordinate 37,647,068 of BTHU01000015.1, read as the reverse complement.
TGGCTGGCTGAGAGTGTCCCCCTATGTATTTGCCATGCACTAGCAGATCCTCCCAGGTGACAGCTATATTCGGCTTTGGTCAACAAGTACTTGTGGGCATCAATAATAGTGTCTAGGTTTTGTAACAATATATGGGATGGATCACCAGATGGGGGTAGTCTCTAGATGGTCTTTCCCTAAGACTCTGCTCCACATTTTGTCTCTGTATATCCTTCTGTGGGTATTTCATTCCCCATTCTAAGAAGAACCACAGTATCCATACTTTGTTCTTCCTTCTTCTTGGGAATCATTTGATATGTGAAATATGTCTTGGGTATTCCAAGCTTCTGGACTAATAGCCACTTACCAGTGAGAGCATACCATCTATATTCTTTTGTGTTACCTCACTCAGAATGATATTTTCCTGTTCCATCCATTTGTCTAACAATTTCATGAATTCATTGTTTTTAATGGCTGAATAGTACTCCACTGTGTATATATACCATATTTTCTGTATCCATTCCTCCAATGAGGGACATCTGGTTTCTTTCAAGCTTCTGGCTGTTATAAATTGGTCTGCTATGAACATAGTGGAGCATGTGTCATTCTTACATGCTGTAGAATCCTCTGGGTATATGCCCAGGAGTGGTATAGTGGGGTCCTCCAGTAGATATTATGCCAAGCTTTCTAAGGAACCACCAAACTGTTTCCAGAGTGGTTGTACCACCTTGAAATCTCACCAGCAGTGGAGGAGTGTTCCTCTTTCTACACATCCTCGCCAGCACCTGCTGTCTCCTGAATTTTTTATCTCACCCATTCTGACTAGTGTGAGGTGAAATCTCAGGATTGTTTTGATTTGCATTTCCCTGATGAATAAGAATGTTGAACATTTCTTCTCAGCCATTTGATATTCCTCAGGTGAAAATTCTTTGTTAAACTCTGTACCCCATTTTTAATAGGGTTATTTGGTTCTCTGGATATTAGTACTCTGTCAGATGTAGGGTTGGTAAAGATGTTTTACCAATTTGTTGGTTTCCATTTTGTCCTATTGACAGTATCCTTTGCCATACAGAAGCTTTGCAACTTTATGAGGTCCCATTAGTCAATTCTTGATCTTAGAGCATAAGATAGCGGTGTTCTGTTTAGGAAATTTTCCCCTGTTCCCATGTGTTCAAGGCTCTTCCCCAGTTTCTTTTCTATTTATTTCAGTGTGTCTAGTTTTTGTGGAGGTCCTTGATCCACTTGGACTTGAACTCAGTACAAGGAGATAAGAATGAATTGATTTGCATTCTTCTGCATGCTAGTCACCAGTTGAGCCAGCACCATTTGTTGAAAAGGCTATCATTTTTCCAATGGGTGGATTTAGCTCCTTTGTCAACGATCAAATGACCATAGGTGTGTGGGTTCATTTCTGGGTCTTCAATTCTATTCCATTGATCTACCTGCCTGTCCCTGTACAAATACCATGCAGTTTTTAATACTATTGCTCTGTAGTACGGCTTAAAGTTTGAGATACTGATTCCCCTAGAAGTTCTTTAACTTTTTGAGAATATTTTTCCCTATCCTAGTTTTTTTGTTATTCCAGATGAATTTGAGAATTGTCTTTCTAACTTCATGAAGAATTGAGTTGGGTTTTTGATGAGGATTGCATTGAATCTATATATTGCTTTTGGCCAGATGGCCATTTTTAATATATTAATCCTGCCTATTCGTAAGCATGGAGATCTTTCCATCTTCTGAGGTCTTCTTCAATTTTTTTTTCTTCAGAGACTTGAAGTTCTTGTCATACAGATCTTTCATTGTTTGGTTAGAGTCACAACAAGATATTTTATATTGTTTGTGACTATTATAAAGGGTGTCATTTCCCTAATTTCTTTCTCAGTCTGTTTATCCTTTGAGTATAGGAAGGCTACTGATTTGTTTGAGTTAATTTTATATCTGGCCATTTTGCTGAAGTTGTTTATCAGCTATAGGAGTTCTCTGATGGAGATTTTTGGGTCGCTAAACTATACTATCATATCATCTGAAAATAGTGATAATTTTACTTCTTTCTTTCAAATTGGTATCTATTTGACCTCCTTTTGTTGTCTAATTGCTCTAGCTAGAACTTAAATACTATATTGAATAAATATGGAGAGAGAAGTTAGCCTTGTCTAGTTCCTGATTTTAATGGGATTGTTTCAAGTTTCTCTCCATTTAGTTTGAGGTTGGCTACTGGTTTGCTGTATATTGCTTTTACTATGTTTAGGTATGGGCCTTGAATTCCTGTTCCTTCCAAGACTTTTAACATGAAAGGATGCTGAATTTTGTCAAATGCTTTCTCAGCATCTAATGAAATGACCATGTGGTTTTGTACCTTGAGTTTATTTATATAGTGAATTACATTGATGGATTTCCTTATATTGAACCATCCTTGAATCCATGGGATGAAGCCTACTTGATCATGGTGAATGATCCTTTTGATGTGTTCTTGGATTCAATTGGCAAGAATTTATTGAGTATTTTTCCATCGCTATTCATAAGGGAAATTGGTCTTAAGTTTTCTTTCTTTGTTATATCTTTGTGTGGTTTTGATATCAGAGTAATTGTGGCTTCATAGAATGAGTTGGATAGTGTTCCATCTGTTTCTATTTCGTGGAATAGTTTGGAGAGTATTGGTGTTAGGTCTTCTTTGAAGGTTTGATAAAATTCTGCACTACACCCATCTGATTCTGTGCTTTTTTTGGTTGGGAGACTTTCAATGACCACTTCTATTTCTTTAGGGCTTATGGGACTGTTTAGACCATCTATTTGATCCTGATTTAATTTTGGTATTTGGTTTCTTTCTAGGATTGTCTATTTCCTTCAAATTTTCCAGTTGTGGTGATTATAGGCTTTTGTAGTAGTATCTGATGATTTTTTGAATTTCCTCAATTTCTGTTGTTATCTCTCCCTTTTCGTTTCTGATTTTGTTAATTTGGATACTGTCTCTGTGCCCTCTGGCTAGTCTGGGTAAGGGTTTATCTATCTTATTGATTTTCCCAGTGTACCAGTCCTGGATTTGTTAATTCTTTGTATATTTCTTTTTGTTTCTATTTGGTTGATTTCAGCCCTGAGTTCAATGATTTCCTGCTGTCTACTCTTCTTTGGTGTATTAGCTTCTTTCTGTTCTACAGCTTTCAGGTGTGCTGTTAACCTGTTATTGTATGTTTTATGTTCTCTCCAGCTTCTTTTTGAAGGCACTCAGAGCTATGAGTTTTCCTCTTAGCACTGCTTTCATTGTGTCCCATAAATTTAGGCATGTCGTGCCTTCATTTTCATTAAATTTTAAAAAGTTTTTGATTTATATCCTTATTTCTTCCTTGATCAAGTTATCATTGAGTAGAGCATTGTACAGCTTCCATGTGTATGTGGGCTTTCTGTTGCTTTTGTTGCTATTGAAGACCATCCTTATTCCATAGTGATCTGATAGGAGGCATGGTATTATTTAAATCTTTTTTATCTGTTGAGGTCTGTTTTGTGACCAGTTATATGGTCGATTTTGGAGAAGGTTACATGAGGTGCTGAGAAGAAGGCATATTCTCTTGATTTAGGATGAAATGTTCTACAAATATCTATTAAATCCATTTGGTCCAAAACTTGTTAGTTTTTCTGTGTCTCTGTTTAGTTTGTGTTTCCCTGATCGGTCCATTGAGGAGAGTGTGGTGTTGAAGTCACCCACAATTATTGTGTGAGGTGCAATGTGTGCTTTCAGCTTTAGTAAAGTTTCTTTTACAGATAAGGGTGCCATTCTATTTGGAGCATAGATGTTCAGAATTGATTGTTCTTCTTAATAGATTTTTTTCCTTTGATGAGTGTAAAGTATCCTTCCATGTCTTTTTTGATGACTTTTGGTTGAAAGTCAATTTCATCTGATATTAGAATGGCTACTCCAGCTTGTTTCCTGGACCCATTTACTTGGTAAATTGTTTTCCAGCCTTTACTCTGACATGGTGTTTGTCTTTGACATTGAGATGTGTTTATAGTATACAGGAAAATGTTGGGTCTTGTTTACATATCCAATCTGTTAGTCTATGTTTTTTTATTCAGGACTTGAGTCTATTGATTTGAACAAACCAAGACATGATCTAAAAAAGGAAATAGAAATAATAAAGAAATCACAAAGGGAGACAACCCTGGGATGGAAAACCCAGGAAAAAGATCAGGAGTAATTGATCCAAGCCTCACCAACAGGATACAAGAAATAGAAGAAAGAGTCTTGGGTGCAGAAGATACCACAAAAAACATTGACATAACAGTCAAAGAAAATTCAAAATGCAAAAAAACCTATTACCACAAAACATTCAGGAAATCTAGGACACAATGAGAAGATGAAACCTAAATATAAAAGTTATAGAAGAGAACAAAGATTTCTAACTTAAAGGACCAGTAAATATATTCAACAATGAATGAAATGAACCTACACACCTATTGACATTTGATCTTTGACAAAGGAGCTAAAATGATCTAGTGGGAAAAAACACAGCATTTTCAATAAATGGCACTTTTTCAACTGGCAGTCAGCATGTAGAAGAATGCACATATATTCATTCTTATCTCCTGTACAAAGCTCAAGTACAAGTGGATCAAGGACCTCCACATAAAACCAGATACACTGAAACTAACAGAAGAGAAAGTGGGGAAGATCCTTGAATACATGGACACAGGGGAAAATTTCTTGAACAGAACACAAATGGCTTAGGCTCTAAGATCAACAATTGACAAATGGGACCTCATAAAATCGCAAAGCTTCTGAAAGGCAAAGGACACTGTCAATAGAACAAAATGGCAACCAACCAACAGATTTGGAAAAGATCTTTGCCAATCCTATATCTGACAGTGGGCAAAAATCCAATATATACAGAGAACTTAATAAATTAGACTCCAGAGAAAAACATATCCCTTTTAAAAATGGGTTACAGAGCTAAATGGAGAATTCTCAACTGAGGAAACTCGGGGGGCTGAGAAGCACATGAAATGTTCAGCAACCTTAGTCAGCAGGAAAATGAGAATGAAAACAACCCTGAGATTCCACCTCACACCAGTCAGAATAGCTATGATCAAAACTCAGGTATGAGCGGATTCTGGCAAGGATGTGGAGAAAGAGGAGTACTCCTCCATTGTTGGTAGGATTGCAAGATGGTACAACCACTGTAGAAATCAGTCTGGCAGTTCATCAGAAAATTGGACATTGTATTACCTGAGGACCCAGCTATAGCACTCCTGGTCATATACCCAAAAGATGCTCCAACATATAACAAGAACATATGCCCCACTATGTTCGTAGCAGCTTTATATATAATAGCCAGAAGCTGGAAAGAACCCAGATGTCCTTCAACAGAGGAATGGATACACAAAATGTGGTACATTTACGCAATGGAGTACTACTCAGCTATTAAAAACAATGAGTTTATGAAATTCTTAGGCAAATGGATGGAACTAGAAAATATCATCCTGAATGAGGTAACCAAATCACAGAAGAACACACATGGTATGCACTTGCTGATAAGTGAATATTAGTCCAGAAGCTCAGAATACCTAATATGCAATTCACAGACCATATGAAGCTCAAGAAGAAGGAAGACCAAAGTGTAGATACATAAGTCCTTCTTAGAAGGGGGAACAAAATACCCACAGGAGTAAATATTAAGACGAGACTGAAGGAAAGGCCATCCAGAGACTGCCCCGCCTGGGGATCATCACATATACAGTCACCAAACCCAGACATTATTGTAAATGTCAAAAAGTGCAAGCTGATAGGCGCCTGATAAAGCTGTCTCCTGAGAGGCTATGCCAGAGCCTGTCAAATACAGAGGCAGATGCTGGCAGCTAATCATTGGACTGAGCATTGAATCCCAATGGAGGAGTTAGAGAAAGGATTGAAGGAGCTAATGGGTTTGCAACCCATAGGAAGAACAACAATATGAAAAAAAACAGACCTCCCAGAATTCCCAGGGACTCGACGACCAACCAAGCAGTACACATGGAGGGACCCATGACTCCAGACGCATATGCAGCAGAGGATGGCCTTGTCAGGTATCAAGAGGAGGCCCTTGGTCCTGTGAAGAGGTCCCAATGTAGGAGAATGGCAGGGTCGGGAGTTGTGAGTGAGTGGGTGGGTGGGAAAATACCCTCATAGAAGCAGGAAGAAGGGTGTTGGGATAGTGTTTCCAGGGGAGTGGACCAGGAAGAGGGATAACATTTGAAATGTAAATATAGAAAATATCCAGTAAAAAATAATATTGAGTCTCTATAATATAGATCCTCATTTTGTAGGACTGCCTCCCAATCATAAAATTACTTTTATTGCCACTTCTTATTTGTAAATGTGCTACTGTTAAGAATATAATATAAATATTTGTTTTTCAATGTTTAAAGCAAGGAGAGATAACATACATATACAGTTTGGATAAAGAAAATTTTGTGTTATTTATATATGGAGAGAGAGAAAAAGAGAGAGAGAGAGAGAGAGAGAGAGAGTGTATTTGAACATGTACTTTTATCAAGGTTTATTTGCATAGAGGCATTATCTTTTACATGGTTCCTTGGGCTTGATTTATTAAAAGTGGTTGATTTGTTTATTACATCTATTTTATGTGCAGTATTTTTGATTCCCTTTTAAGGTAGAATTTACTCATACAATGAGTGATGATATGATAAATTTCTTCTCAATTTCATAGAACAATTTTTATAGTTATTCATTTATTTGTATTTATACTATTTATTTCCTAAATATTTTACACCATTTAAGAAAATCCATGTGATCCTAGAGCTTTGTATTTAAATTTCAGAAGCCACAGAGGGAATCTATTTTTCATATAATAAGCTTGGCTTGTTGTCTTCTAATTTATTTGTTCATTTCATATATGTCATAGAATGCATTGGCATAAAACTAGTCTTGATTTGCCTCAGATTTCTAAAAAAGTATATGTTAACTTCACTGAAACTCAGAAGACTGCCATTGAGAGTGATGTGAGACTGCTCTCACATCCCAGCCCTAGAGCATCCCTCAAATTTGGATTTCTCTTCCCTATGTTCTGACATTAAATCTCAGTATTTACCTAAAGTTCTGCTCTTTCTCCTATCTCTTATGAATTGTTCCTTCTTGCTTGATAGCAATAATCTAAGAACTTTTGTTCTATGTGTATGTCTTCTTTTTCATGTTTTTTAGAAAAGAAATTTATTCAAATTTAGTTTTTGTTTCTCTTAAGCTAGAAACAAATATTCTGCTTTATGCTAAGTTAAAAACATTGAAAGTGGATATAAAGCATAACTTGTACATAATGCACTTAGGAATATATTCAGTTTTTATAACTTTCTGTCATTTTTACACTAAGACCATATTGAGTTCATATATTAGGGATTTTATAATATAATGAATGATCTTGTTTTAAAACCATTTTTGTGGATATAACTATAACTTTTCTTAGACTTAAAAGCCTTCATGATTACAAAACATTATAAGTTAAACAATAGTGAGGTCAGAGAGGAACATATAACTTTCTTTATATTCTAATAATGTTATTCTTTAAGAATTTCATACATGAAGACAATAACTCCATCACTTCCCCTCTTCCTCTTTCTTCAATTCCTCTCATGTTCTCCTCCCTTCCATTTCTTTATCTAATCTTTATTGATTATTATTTTATTGCTACATTATATATATGCAAATATAAACATACAATGCATGTACCTGCAACTTACCAATTCCATTTAGTGTTGCTCATGTGTATATGTGTCCATGACTGAGCAGTTGGGATTGGATGTCATATGAAGAAACATGTGACTCAGGGCAACTTGTTCTCACTCTTTCAGTAGACATTGACCATTTACAGTTCTTGATCTAGGGATGAAGTCATGGGGATATTCTCTAGTTTCCATTGGCATGTCAAATGGTATTATTGTTCTGGCCCTTTATATGTAACCAGATTGTTGAAACTTCATGAGTACAGATTCCCTGTCATTCTAGCAGCACTTTTCCCAAGTGTTTGACTCTTGCAATCATTATACCTCTTTTCAATGATTTCCCCCAAGTCTTGGGTATTGGGGTTGTATTGTAGATGAATCAGATGGGACTATGTGTCTTATAGGGCCTCATTCTCTTTATTTTAACCAGTTTTAGGTCTCTGTAATGTCTATATTCTGTCTTATTCATCTGTTATAATCTGTGAAAAGTTACCAAGAGCAAGACCACTTAAAGAAGAAAGCATTTAATTAGGGCTTGCTTGATTTTTGAAGGTTAGTAAATGCTTATCATGGCAGGGATCATGCCAGGAGGCAGGGAAGCATGTTTTTGGAGCAATAGCTGCAGACTTCCATACTGACTCACAGGCAGTGTGTGTGTGTGTGTGTGTGTGTGTGAGAGAGAGAGAGAGAGAGAGAGAGAGAGAGAGAGAGAGAGAGAGAGAGAGAGAGAGAGAGGGGGGGGGGAGGGGGAGGGGGAGGGGGAGGGGGAGAGGGAGAGGGGGAGAGAGAGAGAGAGAGAGAGAGAGAGAGAGAGAGAGAGAGAGAGAGAGAGAGAGGCCACAGTAATACACCTCCTCTAAAAGGACCACACATTCTATTCCATTTTTCAAAAAAATATTTTAATCAGTTATTATGTGTCAGACTATGCCTGAATCATCTGAATCATGTTATGATTATGTATCAGTCTTCACACGGGTTATATGAAGTAGATTTTTCATACCTATATAAGATGAAATCAGAAAACCAACAGGAATATAGAGCTACTAGTTCAAGATATGTTTTTTAATTTTTTTATTTTTTGATTTTTTTTAAAAAAAATTTTGTTTGTTAGATTTATTCTTTATTTACATTTCAAATGTTGTCCCCTTTTCTTCCTCCCCCTCCCTGGAATAGCCCATAAGCCATCTATCCTTCCCCAATCAACCCTTCCCTGATTCCCTGTCCTGGTATTCCTCTACACTACTGCAACACCTCTTTCCAGTACCAAGGGCTTCTACTCCCTTTGGTGTCTAACAAGACCATCCTCTGCTGCCTATGTGTCTGGAGCCATGGGTAACTCCATGTGTACTCTTTGGTTGATGGTTTTGTTCCTGGGAGATCTGGAAGTACTGGGTGACTCATATTGCTGTTCCTCCTGTGGTGCTGCTAACCCCTTCAGCTCCTTGGGTCTTTTCCCTAGCTCCCCCTGTGCTCAGTTCAATGGCTGGCTGAGAGTGTCCCCCTCTGTATTTGTCATGCACTGGGAGAGCCTCCCAGGTGAAAGCTATATCCAGCTCCCATCAGCCTGCACTTGTGGGCATCCACAATAGTGTCTGTGTGACTGTATATAGGTGGATGCCTGGATGGGGTAGTCTCTGGATGGTCTTTCCCTTAGACTCTGCTCCACCTTTTGTCTCTCTATCTCCTTCTGAAGGTATTTTTTCCCCTTTCTACAAAGGACACAAAGATCCATGCTTTGTTCTTCCTCCTACTTGGGCACATTTGATATGTGATATGTGTCTTGGGTTTTCAAAGCTTCTGGGCTAATATTTACTTATCAGTGAGAGCATGCCCTGTGTGTTTTTTTGTGATTGGGTTACCTCACTCAGGATGATATTTTCCAGTTCCATCCATTTGTGTAAGAATTTCATGAATTCATTGTTTTTAATGGATAAATAGAACTCCACTGTGCATACATACCACATTTTCTGTATCCATTCTTCTGTTGAGGGAAATCTGGATTCTTTCTAGCTTCTGGCTATTATAAATAAGGCTGCTATGAACATAGTGGAGCATGTGTCTTTATTGCATGCAGGTAAAGCCTCTGGGTATATGCCCAGGAGTGGTATAGCCGGATCCTCCAGGAGTGTCATGCCCAGTTTTCTGAGGAAATGCCAAACTGATTTCCAGAGTGGTTGTACCAGCTTGCAATCCCACCAGTAGTGGAGGAGTGTTCCTTTTTCTCCACAACCTCTCCAGCACCTGCTGTCTACTGAATTTTTTTTTTAACTTAGCAATGCTGATTGGTTTGAGGTTAAATCTCAGGGTTGTTTTGATTTGCATTTCCCTGATGACTAAGGATTTTGAACATTTCTTTAGTTGCTCCTCAGCCATTCAGTATTCCTCAGGTGAAAATTCTTTGTTTAGCTCTGTACCCCATTTTTAATAGGGTTATTTGGCTCTCTGGAGTCTAACTTCTTGAGTTCTTTGTATATAATGGATATTATTCCTCTGTTGAATGTATGGTTGCTAAAGATGTTTTCCCAATTTGCTGGTTGCCATTTTGTCCTATTGACAGTGTCTTTTGCCTTACAGAAAATTTGTAATTTTATGAGGTCCCATTTGTCAATTCTTGATATTAGGGCATAGGCTATTGGTGTTCTGTTCAGGAAATTTTCCTCTACGCCCATGTGTTTAAGGTTCTACCCCAGTTTCTTTTCTATTAGTTTCACTGTGTCTGGTTTTATGTGGAGGTCCTTGATCCACTTGGACTTGAGCTTAGTACAAGGAGATACGAATGGATTGATTTGCATTCTTCTGCATGCTAGCCACCAGTTGAGCCAGCACCATTTGTTGAAAAGGCTATCATTTTCCACTGGATGGATTTAGCTCTTTTGTCAACGATCAAGTGACCATAGGTGTTTGGGTTCTTTTCTGCATCTTCAATATTATTCCATTGATCTACCTTCCTTTCCTTGTACCAATACTTGGCATATTTAAACACTATTGCTCTGAAGTACTGCTTGAGGTTTGGGATACTGATTCCCCCTGAAGTTCTTTTACTGTTGAGAATAGTTTTAGCAATCTTGGGTTTTTTGTTATTCCAGATGAATTTGAGAATTGCTCTTTCTAACTCTATGAAGAACTGAGTTGGGATTTTGATGGGGTTTGCATTGAATCTGTATATTGCTTTTGGTAAGATGACCATTTTTACTATATTAATCCTCCCAATCCACGAGCATGGGAGATCTCTCCATCTTCTGAGGTTTTCCTCGATTTTTTTCTTCAGAGACTTGAAGTTCTTGTCATACAGATATTTCACTTCTTGTTTAGAGTCACACCAAGATATTTTATATTCTTTTTGACTATTTTGAAGTGTGTTTTTTCCCTAATTTCTTTCTCAGCCTGTTTATCCTTTGAGTATAGGAAGGCTACTGATTTGTTTGAGTTAATTTTATGTCCGGCCACTTTGCTGTAGTTGTTTATCAGCTGTAGTTCTCTGGTGGAATTTTTTGGGTCACTTAATTATACTATATGATTATCATCTACAAATAGTGATAATTTGACTTCTTCCTTTCCAATTTGTATCCCTTTGACCTTTTGTTGTCTAATTTCTCTACCTAGAACTTCAAGTACTATATTGAATAGATATGGAGAGAAAGGGCAGCCTTGTCTAGTTCCTTATTTTAATGGAATTGCTTCAATTTTCTCTCCATTTAGTTTGATGTTGGCTACTGGTTTGCTGTATATTGCTTTTACTATGTTTAGATATGGGTCTTGAGTTCCTGAACTTTCCAAGGCTTTTTGCATGAGAGGGTGCTGAATTTTGTCAAATGCTTTTTCAGCATCTTATGAAATGAACATGTGTTTTTTTTTCTTTGAGTTTGTTTATGTAGTGGATTACATTAATGGATTTCCATATATTGAACCATCCCTGCATGTGTGGGATGAAGACTCCTTGATTATGGTGAATGGTCGTTTTGATGTGTTCTTGGACTCAGTTGGCAAGAATTTTATCACTTTTAGGTTGGATCTCTGTGAGATTTTGATATCAGAGTAATTGTGGCTTCATAGAATGAGTTGGATAGTGTTCCATCTGTTTCTATTTTGTGTAATAGTTGGAGAGTCTTGGTGTTAGGTCTTCTTTGAAGATCTGATAGAATTCTGCTCTAAACCCTTCTGGTTCTGTGCTTTTTTTGGTTGGGAGACTTTCAATGACCACTTCTATTTCTTTAGGGTTTATTGGACTGTTTAGATGGTCTATTTGATCCTGATTTAATTTTGGTATTTGGTATCTGTCTAGGAAATTGTCCATTTCCTCCAAATTTTCAGGTTGTGCTGAGTATAAACTTTTGTATTAGGATCTGATGATTTTTTGAATTTCCTCAGTTTCTGTGTTATATCTCCCTTTTCATTTCTGATTTTGTTAATTTGGATACTGTCTCTGTGGTCTGTGATTTTTCTGGCTATGGGTTTATCTATCTTGTCAATTTTCTCAACAAATCAGCTCCTGGTTTTGTTGATTCTTTTATGGTTCTTTTTGTTTCTACTTGGTTAATTTCAGCCCTGAGTTTGATGATTTCTTGCCTTCTACTCCTCCTGGGTGTATTAGCTTCTTTTTGTTCCAGAGCTTTCAGTTGTACCATTAAGGTGCTAGTGTACACTCTCTTCAGTTCTTATTTGGAGGCACTCTGGGCTATTAGATTTCTTCTTAGAACTTCTTTCATTGTGTCCCATAAGTTTCGGTAGGTTATGCCTTCATTTTCATTAAATTCTGAAAAGTCTTTGATTTTGCTCCTTATTTCTTCTTTGACCAAGGTATCATGGAGTAGAGCCTTGTTCAGCTTCCATGTGTATGTGTGCACATATATATGTATATATATATATATATATGTGTGTGTATATATATATGATGTTAAATCCATTTGGGCCAAAACTTCAATTATTTTCACTGTATCTCTGTTTAGTTTGTGTTCACCTGATCGATCCATTGATGAAATAGAAGTGTTGGAGGACCCCCAATTATTTTTTGAGTTACAATGTGTGCTTTGAGCTATAGTAAAGTTTCTTTTACGAATGAGGGTGCCCTTGTATTTGGAGCATAGATGATCAGAATTGAGAGTTTTTCTTGGTGGATTTTTCCTTTGATGAGTATGAAGTGTCCTTCCGTGTCTCTTTTGATGACTTTAGGTTGAAAGTCATTTTTATCTGATATTAGAAAGGCTACTCCAGCTTGTTTCCTGGGACATGTTGCTTGTAAAATTGTTTTCCAGTCTTTTACTCTGAGATAGTGTTTATCTTTGACTCTGAGGTGTGTTACTTCTATGCAGCAAACTGCTTGGTCCTGTTTATGTATCCAGTCTGTTAATGTATGTCTTTTTATTGGGGAATTGAGTCCATTGATATTAAGAGATATTAAGGAATAGAGATTGTTGCTTTCTGTTATTTTTGATGTTATTTTTATGTTTGAGTGGTTATCTTCTTTTGGGTTTGTTGAAAGAAGATTATTATCTTTCTTTTTCTAGGGTGTAGTTGCCTTTCTTGTATTGATGTTTTTCATCTATTATCCTTTGTAGGGCTGAATTTGTGGAAAGATATTGTGTAAATTTGGTTTTATCATGGAATATCTTGGTTTCCCCATCTATGGTGATTGAGAGTTTTACTGCATAGGATAGTGTGGGTTGGCATTTTTGTTCTCTTAGAGTCTGTATGAGATCTGTCCAGGATCTTCTAGCTTTCATGGTCTCTGGTGAGAAGTCTGGTGTGATTCTTATGATTCTTCATTTGTATGTTACTTGGCCTTTTTCTCTTACTGATTTTAATATTCTTTCTTTGTTTAGTACATTTGGTGTTCTTATTATTATGTGTTGGGAAGTATTTCTGTTCTGGTTCAGTCTGTTTGTATTTCTGTTGACTTCTTGTATCCTCACAGGCATCTGTCTCTTTAGGTTAGAGAAGTTTTCTTCTATAATTTTGTTGAAGATATTTACTGGCCCTTTAGGATATAGGTCTTCACTCTCTTCTACACCTGTTATCCTTAGGTTTGTTTTTCTCATTGTGTCCTGGATTTCCTGGATGTTTTGGGTTACAAGCTTTTTGCATTTTGCATTTTCTTTGACTGTTCAGTCAATGCTTTCTGTGGTATCTTCAACACCTGAGATTTTTCTATCTCTTGTATTCTGTTGTTGATGTTTGTATCTATGACTCCTGTTTTCTTTCGAAGGCTTTCTATCTCAAAAGTTGTCTCCCTTTGTGATTTCTTAGTTGTTTCTACTTCTGTTTTTAGATCCTGAATGGTTTTGCTCAGTTCCTTCACTTGTTTGTTTGTGTTTTCCTGTAATTCTTTAAGGGATTTTTGCATTTCCTCTTTCAGGACTTCTGCCTGTTGATCCATATTCTCCTATATCTCTTTAAGTGATATTTTGTGTTTCCTCATTATGGGTTTCTATTTTTTGACCCATGTTCTCCTGAATTTCTTTAAGTTATTTTTCTGTTTCCTTTTTAAGGGCTTCTCCCTCTTGACTCATATTCTCCTGTACTTCTTTAAGGGAGTTATTTATGTCCTTCTTGAAATCCTCTATCAGCATCATGAGATGTGATTTTAAATCCAGGTCTTGCTTTTCTGGTGTGTTGGGGTATCCAGGACTTGCTGCTGTTGGAGAACTTGGTTCAGCTGGTGCCATGTTGCCTTGGCTTCTGTTGGTGATGTTCTTGTGTTTGCCTTTTGCCACCTGGTTATCTCTGGTGTTAACTGGTGTTGTTGTCTCTGACTGTGGCTTATCTCTGCTCCTGTGTGACCTGTTCTCTCTGTGTACACAGGTATGTAGGTACTCCTGCAAGACCAGCTCTCTTGTGGTTGTTTTTGAATATGTAGCATTTGGATATGTGGCCCGGATCAATTCTGTGTGTAGGCAATAATTGGAAGACTCCTGTTCCAGGCTGTTCTTAGGCTCTTGTGTCCTCAAGGTTTCTGGCTGTTTCCTCTGAGCAGCAGAAGTGGTCCCACCTGTGCTGCCTGGCCTTTCTGCACTCCTGAATGCTTAGCTACCTCTGTGTGTAACTTGGATATGGTACATAGTGGCAGAGGGTGGTCCCAAGCTGGAGAAGGGTTTCTGTCCGAGGGTTCCGGGTGCAATCCTCTGGCAAGGGTGGTTCTACCTGTGCAAGGATGCCCCTCCTCACTCTTGGGTGGTTAATCTGCCTCCCTGTGCCACTTGGATATGGAGAGCTATGGCAGAGGATGGACCTAAGCTGGAGCCCAAAACCGGAGGGCTTCTGCCGAAGGTTTCCCAGGTTTAACCTCTGAGCTACAGGCCAGGTCTTACCTGTGCTGTCTTTTCTGAGCCACTGAGTGGATAGCTAGCTTCCTGCTTCACTTGAAAATGGTGCGCTATGGCAGAGGATGGTCCCAAGCTGGAGACAGAAACCAGAAGGCTTCTGCCAGAGAGTTCCGGACAGGATCCTCTGAGCTGCAGGTCAGGTCTCACCTGTGCTGACTGTCTGCTCTGTGTCACTGTGTGGGTAGCTAGCTTCCTGCACCACTTGGATATGAAGTATGGTCTCACATGTGCTGTCATTATAATACTTCCTAAACAGTTTACCAACTAGAAAGAAAACATTCAAATATATAAATATGTGAGATTATTGTGGACCATTTTCATTTAAACCAAAACAATTCTGTTGCAAGAAGAATCCTGTTTTGTTAAAGGGTAAAAGATATACTTATCTGTGGTTTGTAAGGTTACGAGTTTGGAATACAGTTATAAATTACACTGTTTAGGAAAATAACAGTAGTAGGTTTTACTCTCAGGTGAATATTTTCTCCAGACATTGGTGGTTGGCAAAGTTTATAATACAAGGCATGAATTCCCTCCTTTTGAGAGGTTCTTAAGTCCCATTAGACATTCATTGTTATCTCCAAAACTAAAGTTCCACTATTGCATCATAGATTATGTCATGCTAGTTTTGTCATTGTTGTGACTCATAGGCTTTATGATTGGGTAGAATTACTGATTCCTCATCCTTATCTTCCGACACAATGAGAGCATTTTTATTGTTCTCTAAAACATTTATACATGTGCTTTAATCAAGGTCATCCCTTTACCTCTTACCAGCTCCCCTCTGGATACCCCAACCTGACTATTAACTGATTTGATATAATTTAATATTGTTATTTTTATTGTTGTTAACTGTTTTATTAGTAATATTGATGCATCCAATTCACGCTGACCATAAGTGCACCCATAACTTTCAAGTGACATTGCTTCTTTCATTCTCTACAAATAAGCATAAGTAAGAAAAATACTTGTGAGAAACTTTTTCAGTTATGTTCACTTTGCTCCTTTTCTTTATATCTTGTTAACTTATAATTCCAATTGAATACACAAACACACACACACCACATATCTGCCTTACTCATATAGTCAAACTTAAAAGGCAATTTGAATTTCAAAGTAAATAAATTTAAGCTTAGGAGGGTTGAGATTTGAAATAAAGTACCAGAATTTCAAAAATATATGTTCTTAAGATATTGAGATAATTACAATATTCACATTTGTAAAACAGATGTTGTCAAGTAGCATTATTATAGTGGGAAGAATGGAACTTGTGGGAAGGGGTTTACAGTGACTCCTACATTTCAGAATGTTCCTGAGTTAAGCTTGACAGAGCTTATGCCATTGTAAGTCTCTATTATAATGGATTCATTGGTGATTCTAGGATCTACAAATGCAAAGTGTGTCTGATGTTAGTATGTGATTAATCACACTTAGAGCAAGCATTAAATCTACCAATTGTAATATATCTCAATGTAAAATAGCATATTAATACATATTATATGTATTTAATATGTCTGTTTTATTTCATATAGTTAATATGTTTATGTTTTTATTTCATTCACTTGAGGTATAAAGTGACAGAATGTACTACTCTCTAAAAAAGTCACCTCATGTGTTATGTTTAGCCAGATATAATTAGGAAATAACTGATAAAATAATGTATCCTGATTCTCCTTTTTTTACCTAAAAGTGGACTATCAAATTTGCCATGAAAAAGATTCCATTGTTGTACCAGGAGCAAGAGAACATTCTTAACATGAAAACTATGAGTCAACAAAGAATAGGGTCTATAGGCAACACTATAACTCTCATGTTCCCTTTGTTCCATCTACATTTTTTTTCCCAAAATTTTTCATGTAATCTACTAACTCCCTTTTACTTTTTTTTCTTTTTTTTGTTTTTTTTTCTTTTTTTTTTTTTGGTTTTTGAGACAGGGTTTCTTTGTATAGCCCTGGCTGTCCTGGAACTTGCTCTGTAGACCAGGCTGGTCTCGAACTCAGAAATCCACCTGCCTCTGCCTCCCAAGTGCTAGGATTAAAGGCGTGAGCCACCACCGCCCAGCTTCCTTTTTCTTTATCTTATATCTCCTCCACAATTTATTAAATCTAGTAAAAGAGTATGCATGGGAACTCTCAGACATATTGGTTTCTTTGAGTCTTTGTTGCTTGAACATCAAAACCCATATAATGTTTATTTATAATTATTAACTTTCTACTACTTAGAATTACCACAGAAGTGAACCTTTCTTGAAAATTCCCTAATTCAGTTAGTCTGTGGGATTATCTGAAGGGGAATGTTTTGCTCTTTAGTAGATGAAGGAAGACCCAACCCTTTTGGACAGCAACAATCCCTGGGTTAGTGATATAGCACAGGAGAAGGCTAGATAAAATCCAAGTAAAAGTTGTAAGCAGGCAACAAAGCTGTAATAGCTGCTTCTCTGTGCTCTAGATTATGGATACTATGTGGCTGACTATTTTGAGTTGCTGTATAGGTTTCACTAGATGACAGACAATAGTGTGGAATTGTATGCCTTATAAACCATTCCTTCATTTAAATTTCTTTTGGTCATGGTATTTTATCACAACATCAGAAATCAAATTTGGACTGCTCCTGTAAGTTTAAAAGTACTAATATCAAGTAAAAAATTTATACCATTTTGTTGTTGATCTGTTCTTTGCCAGTTTATGTTTCAGGGTCAACCAGTAAGCACTGAGAAAAGCTTCTTTAAGATCAAGACTATGACTTTTTTGTCGATAGGTTAAATTGTCTACAGATTCCCTAATAAGGCAGAATCTCTATAAAATAATTTTTTATCCTCTTTAGCAAATATTTCTATTGCGTTAGTATGAGAGATATCAGTATAATGATGAAATTTCATTTTACTATACACATAATTATGAGTCTTAAATGTATTAATAGTGTTAATATAAATTTGATTGCTGTTCTTACTATTATTATATCTGTCTTACATTTATTGAGTTGTTCTTATGCAGTATTTATGGTTTTGAGCATTTGTCAAATTGTCTTGCTGAATGTTCTCAGTAACCCTCTCTAACATCCCTTAGCCACACTTTTTCACAGGAAGGTTATGAAAGCTAAAAGAGCAACCTTAACCTCGCTGAACAAAGGTTAAGCTGAGGATAAGTTTGGATCATGTTCTTTTACTTCTTATATCAGGAGAAAAAAATGGGACCTTTCTAGCTTTCATTCCCATTTATGTGGATTGCTGGAGAAATATATGGGGAAGTAAAATTTTTGACAGGTCTGGGAAGATTGAGAGCTAAAGTGTAGAGGGATTTCATGCTGGAGAACCACATCCTATAGGGTCTTTCTCCATATCAGGAAAGCCAAGAGGAAAGATCACCTCCAAGTGACAAAGAACAGGGCATTGGTGTGCCCATGTTTATACATTGTCATGAATCAATACGGAAGTAAGAATAATGCTTGCAGCAGTAAAAGACATTAAAAAATTGGCGAAATGCTGTGTGGGTTTCACTCTACTGTGAAAACTCATTTATGGGCCAGCCGTGAGTGAAGACACTCTACCTTTCACCCTTTCACCTCTTAAGATCCCATTTCCTCCCATGCCACTGCAGTTGCTTTCTGCATTAAAATTGCACTGAGTGTCCCCTGATCCATTCTTTACCTTTTCATCAGAACTGTTTCTGTATGACTCAGAGTTGACAACAGTCCTTGCATGGGATGTGTCATTGCCTGTGACTATTCAAAGCAGAAACAATCAGTCTTTCAGAATGATGCCCAGTTCTGTCTAGATGTCTCCTGACTTTCACATCACTTTCTGCCTTATCTTTATAAATCCTTTCCCTCCTCTAATCCCATATACATATTTTCAGGGCAGAGACAGGAGGTGGTTGGAGGACTGTGGTGTAATAAGCTCTGAGATTTTAGTGGCTTATCTGAAGATTCCAGAATCATCTCCCCACAACATTTCATCAAGTTGCTTTGGATTTATACATTTCATGGGCTATGACTACGGCTTTAGATTTAAGTAACACTAAGAACGGCTTTACTAACAGAATGAGAAGGGATTTTATCAATGAACAACTGCAAAACAATGAAGACCTAATTATATGGAGAATATCTTTTAGATTGAAGGTGAGAAAAATTCAGCAATTTTCCTTATACATGCAAAGATTAAGAAAGTAATTTTTTTTAAAGTCTAGAATTAAAATATGCCGTTTAGTATTCGGGCTTGCTCTGAAAACCCAGGAGGAAATAGCTTTGTTTTTCAATAGCCTCTAGTATTTGCTCTCAAATTAGACAGAGTGGAAGAGACTGAGAGAGGAGGGGAAAAGACATAGTTACTTCACTATAGAACAAAATACTCCTAAGCAAAAGGTTAACACATTAAAGAAGCTGACTGGGGAAGCAAAAGAGATGTAGCTGTAAGTTGGCCTCATCCTTAGCTCTTCATTGCTCTCTATGTGCTACTTAGAGATAATTTCAGATTATTACCTAATTTTGTTTTTTCTTTTATTTTTTAAATAATTTCAGGTTCATTGGAGTGGTTGAAAATAAGTCACTATGCATCAGAGTCATCAATACAAATATCTTATAGTAGCTTAATTCTTTCTCTTAACCATTTGAGTGAAGGTTGATGATACAGTGTCTTATTTGTGTTCATTTTTTGGTTTGTTTGATGTATGGCTTTTTAGACTTGTCCATGCTAATCAAGCATAAACCATATTGTCACCTTTTATAATGCCATTCTAACCACTGACATGCATATCTTTTTCTCTAGGAATGTAATATAAAAAAGCACTTATAGATAAAATTATTATGACTTATTGTGTAGATTCAATTCAAATTTTCATCACTTACTCCATTAATGTAGCAAAAAACACCCCATCTTTTACATTTACTCATTCTATTATCCTATATATTTGTAAAAAGAAAGATAATGAAACAATAACAAACCAAAGTTTCACTATATGGGCCTGGATGTCCTGGAATTCACTGTGTAAACCAGGCTGGACTTAAACTCACAAAGATCTTCCTATTTTTACCTTCCAAGTACTGAACTTAACAGTGAGAGTCATTAGGTCCATTTTGATAATTACTTTAATCCAAGTCTACTTATGAGGATCTTGGTATATTTGAAGAATGAGCATCAATAATTTTATAGAATTTTCTGTTCCATTGCAGACTTACACTAATGACCTCATATGACTAGTTGAATGTCGAGACTGTTACATCAGCCTATGAATAGCTTTCTGTTAGTGTAATACCTAACTTTATCCCTTCACACAGAATACCACATGCTCATCCTGAAACTTTCTGTTTGGCCTCTGAAACTCCATAATCTGCTTGATTACCTTACAAATTACTGTTCATTCTTTCATAGCTTCCTTTTCTCAACTCCTATCTACTCTCTGTGTGGTATATTAATAGCGAAACAATCCTAACTCGATGTTCAGATCTGTTTCCATGTATTTTATTATATTTATTGTATACAAATAGCTGATTTTTACCTCCAAACACAACCTTATGTGAACTCCAATTTCTTTTTTTTATTAGATACATTCTTTACTTACATTCCAAATGATTTCCCCTTTCCCATTTTCCCTCTCCCTGAAAGTCCCATAAGCCCTCTTCCCTCCCCCTGTTCCCCAGTCCACGCCCTACTGCTTCTCTGTCCTGCTAGTCCCCTACACTGCTGCATCCAGTCTTTCCAGGACCAGGAGCCTCTCCTTCCTTCTTCTTGGGCATCATTTGATATGTGAATTGTGTCTTGGGTATTCCGAACTTCTGGGCTAATATCCACTTATCAGTGACTGCAAACCATGTGTGTTCTTTTGTGATTGGATAACTCACTTAGGATGATATTCTCCAGTTCCAACCATTTGCTTAAGAATTTCATGAATTCATTGTTTTTAATTGCTGAGTAGTATTCCATTGTGTAAATATACCACATTTTCTGTATCCATTCCTCCACTGAGGGACATCTAGGATCTTTCCAGCTTCTGGCTACTACAAATAGGACTGTTATGAACATAGTGAAGCCTGTGTCCTTATTGCATACTGGGGAATTCGCTGGGTATATGCCCACAGTGGTATAATGGGGACCTCGGGAATTGTTTTGCCCAGTTTTCTGAGGAACCGCCAGGCTGATTTCCAGAGTGGTTGTACCAGCTTGCATTTCCACCAGCAGTGGAGGAGTGTTCCTCCTTCTCCACATCCTTACCAACAACTGCTGTCTTCTGAGTTTTTGATCTTAGCCATTCTAACTGATGTGAGGTGAAATCTCAGGGTTGTTTTGATTTGCATTTCCCTAATGACTAAGGATGTTGAACTTTTCTTTAGGTGCTTCTCAGCCATTCGATATTCCTCAGGTGAAAATTCTTTGTTTATCTCTGTACCCTATTTTTAATAGGGTTATTTGGCTGTTTGGAGTCTAACTTCTTGAGTTCTTTACATATATCGGATATTAGCTCTTTGTCAGATGTAAAGATCTTTTCCCAATTTGTTGGTTGCTGTTTTGTCCGATTGTCAGTGTCCTTTGCCTTACAGAAATTCTCCTGAATTTCTTTAAGTGATTTTTGTGTTTCCTTTGTAAGGTCTTCTACCTGTTTACTCATATTCTCCTGTATTTCTTTAAGAGACTTATTCATGTCCTTCTTTAAATCCTTTAACAGCATCATGAGATGTGATTTTAAATCCAAATATTGTCTTTCTGGTGTGTTGGGTTTTCTAGGACTTGCTGTTGCAGGAGAATTGGTTGCGGATGGTGCCATATTGCCTTGATTTCTATTAGTAGCATTCCTATGTTTGCCTTTTGCCATCTGGTTATCTCTGGTTTTATTTGGTCCTGCTGTCACTGGCTGGTGCTTGAATCTCCTGAGAGCTTGCAAGGCTATTTCTGCACCCCTGGGTGACCGGGTTTCCCCTGGCACCGATTGCTGAGGGGCTGTCCAGCTCCTGGGCACAGATGGAGCCCTGGCGGGCTGTGTCCCAAGAGATGTTATACTCAGGTTATCTGTGTGTATCTGGTTGCACCTATCTGGTCATTTATTGGGGCAAATATGGTGGTGGCTGCAGGACCTCCTCCAACTGCGGGACTCCCTGCAGTGCAAATGTCCCCCGGCAGGGCTGGTGCACAGAGGACCACAACTCTGCCCAGTCCTGGACCTAGGCAGAACCCTGGCGTGGGCTGTGTCTCAAGCAATGTTATTCTCAGGTTATCTCTGTGTACCTGCCTGTACCTATCTGATCAGTCACCCGAGCAAAGATGGCTATGGCTGCAGGACCCCCTTCAACCATGGCACTCCCTGCAGGGCAACTGTCCCCTGGCAGGGAAGATGTATAGACGCCACCACAGCGATGCCCAGCTCCTGGTTGCAGGCAGAACCCTGGCGGGATGTGTCCCAAGCAATATTATACTCGGGGGGTTATCTCTGTGTACCTGGTTTCACCAGTCTGATCAGTCACCACAGCCGAACTCCAACTTCTTTACCTCCTTATTTTTACTGTTGTCATGGTGTTGTCGATCTGGCATTTCAGATGAACATTCTAGAAGTTAATCTGTGGCAGTCTTCATCTTCAGTCCTGAATTTGGTCTTTTCTTTTCTCAACCTCAGTACACAGTACATTTCTCCTCCAAAATATAGATAACAAACTTTAGTCAAGTTTGCAGTTGATTTAATAAAACCCTTTGTCATAACTGACTTGTTTCTTCCCTAGATGTGCCACAAGAATGATGTCAGCATAGCTTGTTTGTCTCACTTCCCAGACCCCATGACTGTTGTCACCTGAGTTCCAAACCTAACCCTTTTCTGCAGTAGTTTCTTACTGGTGTTGCAATTCTGCTATTGTTTCCAACAAGGTAGAAAGAATGTTCATATTAAATTGAGCATTAAATCATATCACATTTCTCCAAAGTTTTCCCCTCTCCAAAAGAATCTGCATGTAATCTGTTGGCCCACTGTGATTTCTGCACACTTTCATACACTAGATGGACAATGGTGGCACACACCTTTAATCTCAGCACTTGGAAAATAGAGGCAGGAGGATCCTGAGTTGAAGGCCAGCCTGATCTACAGAGCAAATTTCAGGGCAACCAAGACTACACAGCAAGACTCTATCTCAAAAAAAAAAAAAAAAACACAAAAAAAGGAGGAAGAGGAGCAGGTAGGGGAGGATGAGGAGGAGGTAGGGGAGGATGAGGAGGAGGTAGGGGAGGATGAGGAGGAAGAGGAGGAGCAAAAGGAGGAGGAGGAAGAGGAGGAGGAAAAAGAAGAAGAAAAAGAAGAATAAGAATAAGAATGAGAAGAAGAAGAAGAAGAAGAAGAAGAAGAAGAAGAAGAAGAAGAAGAAGAAGAAGAAGAAAAAGAACAACAGCAGCAACAACAATAACAACAACAACAAGAAGGCTAAGAACAAGAACACAAGGACAGCAAGAAGAAATGTCAAAAATGAATATCAATTTTACACTATTATAGTTTTCTTCCCTGCTCATGTTCACTCTCCTCAAGTTCATGAGCACTTCTATAATTACTTTTGCTATAGACACAAATATATATATATATATACATATACACACACACACTAAGTCCATTGAGTTTTGCTTTTAGAAACTTAGGGCTGAGCATTTGGAGTTAAATAACCCATCACAGGAGTTCATCCAAGGACAAGGCTTCTTCCCACTAATTGCTAGTAGTACTTTATCTGAGGGTGGAACCTTATAAAATAACCTCTATTGTGTTGAATTTTTAAATTTTTTTTTTGCTGTCACAGTCTAACTAGGATGTGATTGGTAGCCATATGCTTCCGTCATTTTCAAATGTACCAGAATATAATCCCGTCTCATCCTCTGCTTCCTTTATTAGACTATATCTGCTGGCTGAACCTTTTTATAAGTGTTTCATGTTTGTCTCCCCCTCCCCTCAGACTTCTGACGTGCTTTATCCTCAAGTACACCCATCTAATCTTCACTCTAGCTAATGTAGTGTCTTATATACCTCTTGCACTGAACACTAGGTATTTTGAAAAGCAAATTTAAGATTCTACTTCTAAACGTGTCCTGTTAGCTTCCCATCAGAGTAAAATTAAAAGTTATTGAGAAGATTCACTGTGATCTGTTCATGCTTCCCACCTGCCCTGTGTCCCTTACCCAGCTTCTAAACACAAACATGGCTTACTTGTGTTTCATTTTCACTTGTTACATGTAATTCGCTAATTTACCATCATCAATATATCATCTGTCAATCATTTACAGTTCTCCCTATTCGCTTTCTACTGAATTGTTGTTACCAAGCTACTGTTTATGCTCTGTCTTCACCCACAGGAAACATGAGCTCTGTGAGGGCAGATCCACTCACTCTTGTTTTTCTAAGTCTTCCATCTCTAGCAGAAAGAATAATGCCAAGCATGTGCCAGATATTGTTAAAAACACTTAAAATAAATATCATTCTATGGAGACTCTTTTCCATTGAAGAACGTTTTATCATCTTAATAGCTTTGAAATTGATTAGTGTTCACATAGACAACTATATTTTGGTTATATCATTTTGTAAAGCAAATTGATGGTCTTAGAAGTTTTGTGCTTGTGTGTGTGTGTGTGTGTGTGTGTGTGTGTGTGTGTGTGATAATGTTATCCTAGTTGCACAGGATGATTTGATCCTGAGAACAAATCATCACATTAAGAAAATAATTAGGTCTCTGCCAATAAGCAGTTTAAACACTTTGTTGTCTTAGAGAAATTAAATTCAAAACCATATTTCAGATTGTACCTGACCCTATTTGTTCCCCTTACCATTTTTAGAAAACACAGATTTTAACATTTCTTGCTCAGAAATATTTAATTTTAAAAATTTATGATTACATTTTCCATATGCTTTCTTGTCGCTCTTGTCTAAGTATTTAAGTACAGATGCCTAGGTTTTCATCTTATCTTGCTAATCCTTTAAACAAATGACCTTTTAATTTCTTGTTTCATTCCCCCACAATTCACTTCTTTTTGATGTAAGAAATCATATTTTATTTTATGATCAAATAATTATTTCCTCTGAGGTTTTCCTTTTGTACAGAAATCTTATTATGCAATAATATATAGACACTTATAAAACTATTTGGGTATTTGTCTACATATATACAATAGTAAAGAGTGCATATTATTCCATCCTATCTCTATATTATGAAGTTATACCACACATGAGTGTTATTTATAAAGTCAGTAATGTAATAAGCAAAAACCGAAACAGGTCAGATGTATTCTTGGTTACTGTTAATTGAATGAAAATAGATGAATTCATGGGCTAGATTTGAATTTAAGAATTTAAAGCCACATACAAAGAATATGATACTCCTTAGTAGCTCAAAAGACGGTTGTTTTTTTGGAGACACAATTCTTTCCAAAATAATATCAATTTCCTTTGTGACATAAACTTCAAACAGTAGGCATCTTTAATGAGCTGCATAGCACTATAATGTAAATTGCATTCTGGAAGCTCAGAAGCAAAAGTCAAAGTGCCAGGCAATCTGGCTTCTGGTGACAGGACCTCTTTCTGTTTTGGAGGGGGAAAGAGAAAGTAAGCAAGAACTTTCTCCAGTTACAAGGGAGTCAATCTCATTCAAAGGGTTCTATCTTCATACTCTACTTATTCCACGAAGGCCCTAACTTTGGATACTGTCCAACTCATGTTTAAATACATGAATGTGGAATGTCAATCTAGAATATAGGGAACTGTGTACTCAGCTAAATCTTCTTTTACACTATTTATCTTATGCTATTTCCTCTCCTGTGTGCCAAAATAGAGTTTAAATCAGAAACCAATAGGCATATAATGGTGTTGGAAAGAAATGATTTATTTTCATAGTTTTTACTTACTTTCAATTTTTCCTGGCTGCTTATAATATTGTGACATGTTGATGTAGGAATTTGTTCTTTATTTCTTTATATTTCTAAAAACTGGGCCTAAGTTTGCACATATCCATTATGTGTTTGCTGTGTGGATCAATTGCTTTCTCGAAAGATTATGAGAAGTTCCGTTGTTATTAGTTGACTGAAGGCATCTATCTTGAGATATGTAGGGTTTTAATCATTGGAGACAGAGGAAAAACTTTTATGCTTGGCCATCAGCATGAGCAGAGATCTAAAACAACATAACACAAGCATACTCAGCCAGAGGTGAACATCCAGCTTCTTCTTGGAGAGATATTTGCATGGTGACTACTCTGAAAAATCAATAGTTATTTTACCATCGTCACTCACATGAATGTGCTGATTCCTTACTGTGATTAAAGTACTTTTCACATTTCACTGTAAAATCACAAGACAACCTTATTTTCCAAGACATTTTTCAAAGTGTTTTATATTAGTAGTTCCCTCCAAACTATGGAAATATGAAATGTTAATTGGTTTTGCCTTTGGATTTGAGTACTGTATTGATCACCTGATAATTAATTTCCTAATGACAAGCTTGGTCAGTATCCTTTTGCATTTTAAGAATGTTTTGAATTATTTTTTTCTATTTAATCAGTTTAAAAATAATTGTATTTTATCACTACATCTTCATTATAAATATTTTAAGATGAGAATGAGGCCTAATTTTATTTTTGGCATCATTGATTTTTGACTAACAGATTACAGATAATGTAATTATATGCCTACAGTATACAGAGAGAATCTTCCAGTGGAATGCAAGCTATCACATGGGAAATTGTTTCAAGACACTAAATAAGCTGTATGTATTTTTTCTTAAACTTAGATTTACAATGAATGAAAGGTCACAGAATCCAGTTAAGCCATTGACTCTAGTACAGAAATTTCTGGAACCTTGTGTTTGCCACATTATCACTGTTATTATATCAAGAAAATAAGATATTCATGCCTTTGTTGCTATTGGAAAAAATAAATGGAATATAAGGTATATATAACAGCATATCCCTTATGAAGCCTAGACTTCATTTAGATACTAAAATAAAAGAATAAGATGTCACCCCATAGTGCTTCCTTTGTATTACTCTTATATCCTAGGATTCCTGGGGTGGAAAAAATACATTCTCATCAACAAACCCTGAAGTCAGGAAATATGAATTTTCAGGAACATGCATCTCAGTAGAACCACAGCATTTCATGTTTCTACCTGTTCTGTAAGGTGTGTTTCATGGTGGCAGGAATTTGATTTGCATCTGTAACCCATATAATATAAGAGAAACACAGATGAAATACTAAAAGGAACTAGGATGACCTTGGGCCTAGATTATATATATACCTCTGCAAATGCTCAGTTCTTCTAATCTATAAATAGACCACACCAATAGTTGATAAGCCTTTAAAATATTTAGTTCAAGTGTAGTTGATTCATAAATCTTATTTTGATGGGTGAGAGGGCATCTGACTGCTGGAAGCCAGAAGAGGTAGTGTGATGGTTATTTTTTAAGAAAAATGAAGACATATTTTTGCTGCAAGATGTGGAAAGTGGGTGGATAAAGCAGATGAGAAGCTGCCTTCAATGTTTACCTCAATTGCTTCTATTCAAACTTTAAGTAAATATCTCTGGAAATAGATATTGATTCTTGCTTTGCAGTTAAGGCCAAAGACATTCATCAAAGAGACAGAGAGAAGATTAATTTTTTATTGTTATGTAAACATAGAGAATTAGGAGTTAGAAGACATAGTTTTAGTATTCACCTTTTTATTTTGTATTAAATAAATAGAAAAATGTTTCCACATTTTATTTCATTTAAATAACTAACCTTGTACTTCGCAAGAGACTTTTTCATTATACAGATGATTCTTATATGCAGACACACAACACATATGAACACAAAAGCATATATAGACCTAATTATGCATATAGTTATACAGATATATACCTATATATATAGGAGCTGTGCTAGGTATGAGAGTGAATTGATTTGAGCTGTATCATTGGGTCAGATTGCTGATTAAAACTTTTTTTTTTAAATTTTATCTTAATCACTCTTTTTTATTAGATATTTTCTTTATTTACATTTCAAATGTTATTGCCTTTCCTGGTTTCCCCTCTGAAAACACCCTATCCCATCCCCCACCCCTTGCTCAGCAACCCACCTACCCGTGCTTCCCTGGAAGTGGGAGAGTTATAAACTTCCACATTACTATAGTGTTTTATTCTGTGAAGCACTTGGCTGGAGTTCTAAATAGACTATACATGAGTAAAGTATATCTCTATCTTTGAATTTGTTATGACATGACCTTAGGCCACACTTTTTTTTTTTCAAAACAGGGTTTCTCTGTGTAGCCCTGGCTGTCCTGGAACTCACTCTGTAGACCAGGCTGGCCTCGAATTCAGAAATCTGCCTGCCTCTGCCTCCCAAGTGCTGGGATTAAAGGCGTGTGCCACCACTGCCTGGCTACTTAGGCCACACTTAAGAGAAAGAACTTGCCTAAGGCATAATAGTGACCCTATGTAGCCTAATCAAAATATGTGAGGGAAGAAAGATTTTGCAAATGAAGAGTAAGCTTATTATTTATTCAATTGTGAAAGTATCAAAGTTTCAGAAAGGAAGAAATAATATCACATGGAGTAGATGGCTGATTTCAATGCCTCTTCTTTAGTACTTATCCAAATGCATCCATTTCAGTGATTTTTATGACTCTAATGGGCATTTTTAGAGGCTTTTATTATAGTGCTTTTCCTGTTATGATGCGCTCTCTAGAAGGGCAGGATGAATGACGTGAATGAATTTCCTATATATTGTTAAATATTTAAAAGTGTCAGATAAGAACATTTTAAAATTTCCCTATTATCAATTTGCTCCTTCCCAAATAGAGATTGACCTGGTTAACAAGTTGTCCTTTTGTAGACACCCGAAGACAGCCGTCCTTTCATAATCCTTGTTGGTCTG
Organism: Tokudaia tokunoshimensis; assembly: GCA_036184795.1. NCBI lineage: Eukaryota > Metazoa > Chordata > Mammalia > Rodentia > Muridae > Tokudaia > Tokudaia tokunoshimensis. Next base: position 37,618,218 of record BTHU01000015.1, on the reverse strand, counting down.
TTTATAATGACTACTTCCATTGGCAACTTACAAAAGGGGTAAGTCCAAGTCTCCTATGGCAATAGTGGCTTTATTCAGATTTAGCAGCCAAGTAGATGGGCTAATGACACCATACATAAAAATTTTTAGAAGGAGTGTTAAAAGTATATTGGCACGACTCATTTGATTCCTCTCTTGTAGTGGCAAGAGAGGTTCTCAAGCAGTTACCATTGAGGGTCCTCATCAATAAAAGGAGTGGCACGGTAAGTAATGACAGAACAATAAGGCATGTGTAAGAACTTGACCCACAGAAAGGATTGCCTGGAAGTCACTATGAAGACTAATCTGGCTTCCAGCGCACAAGGGTCTGCTTGTTTTTGTCTCCTGTGTGCTGAAATTTGAGCTTTCCTAGCCCATGTATATAACCACATTTCTTGTGCATTATGGAATATTTTCCCTTCATTATCTTTCTAGCTAAAGCCAATATTGTCAATAATTCAAATAATAGCTTTTATTTTTCTTTTCACTGGCAAAATTGTGACATTTCTTTCTTTGGTGTAACTCTATTAATTTGTTTGGAATCATCTTTTGTACATAAGATAGAATGGGGTTTTATTTTGGGATCAGTTAAAAAGCAGTCCCTCCTCTCTATCTGTCGCATAACATCTATATGTGTGAGCAAAATCATTGAATGAAAATTGAATCTTTACTAAATATGTACAGATTTCTTATTGCTTTTTTCCTAACACTGTTGTATAATTTTTTTTTACATTACACTGTGAATCTTAAGTCACAGGGCATTTAAAATATTTGGATGGAGGTTTGCAGGCTACATGTAAATGGCACACTACTTTATAGTAGCTCTTTCAGCATCCCAAAGTTTGGTACTGTTGGGGACAGTAGATCTATTCTTGTAAGAATGTCAATAGATGACTATTTTAATATTGTGGCTTACCTCATTCATTATTACTGATGTGACAGACATGTTAAATTTGAGTTCTGTTTTGTAATTTTGTCTAAAAATGTCTTTATCCATGTAGTCTGTTTATCTATGTACATGCACGTACACATATTTGAACACATACTCTATATTAAGTATGTTCTTCTTTATTCTTGGAAGTTTCACACATGCATCCACCTGGTTTCTCCCCTCTAACTCTCCCATATCACTACAATGTATTCTTTGCCCAATGTCATATCTGTCTGTGGATGTTGTCATATGTTTGTTTTGTCTTTTTGATAATTTGATTATTCTAATTAGTACTGCTCATATATGCATAGGTGTGGAACTATCCAGTGAACTATGAGAAACCTACTAGTTCCTATGTCCCTCCCAAAAGAGATTGTTCCCAGTATCTTTTTATCATCTTCTTTATTTCTTATTTCTTGGATTTCATTCTTTAAGAAAGAATGCTTAGCAGCATGCCAAACTTCCCCCTCCAAAAAAGTTACAAACTTTAAATGAGATAATTCAAGTAAGCATGTACTACAATTTGGAGGACACAAGAAGTGCTTGAAAAATGTTCACTGCCTAAAATACTTGGCCCTGTTAAAAGGATAGTCCCTGAGGGAAATGACTGTATGTCTTTCCTACTTTAGTAAACATGTTATGTTACAAAATGTTTTCTCAATATTCTTTTCTTCCTCTAATGCCTCCTATATACATATTTCTCCACATCTGTAGGCATTCAATTTTTGGATTTGTTTTGTTTGTGTTTTATATCTCTGAATATTTACTAGACTAAAAATAAAAGTCGTTGCTTCCAAAGATCTTTCAGCACACCCAGCATGTCTGTAGCAATAAAATGAAGGCAGTTCTTGGTCTGGACCTTTACTTTTGATATCAAATGTATCAAAGTGACATACATCTTTAGAATCTTTGGACAAATGCAGTTCTTGGAAACCCTGTGGCTTGGCAAAATGGTCATTGGGCTCTTGTCAACCATTCAGAATTTGATCCTTTTTTTGTATATTAAGCTTTATGCCACATCACCAACCTAATTTAAAGTGATAAATTGAATGTTATACTTAGAACTCAGTATCTTAGATGATCTGCTTAGTGGGAGATGAGCAATGTTGGGTTGTCTTGAAAGGGAATATAGTGGATACCATATGTTTTTCTTCTCTTTCTGCCCGTTTTCTATAGCCACTGGAGCTTATAAATTTTTTGGTTTATTAAAATCATACTTATCTTGTACATGCTTTACATAGAACCTTGACTTTATTTTGGAATTTTTTTCTAGCAGTTTAAAAACATTTCGAGCAAATTATTAATCTACATGTTGACATATTGTCACTGAAAACTTTGACGGTGGGGTAACCCAAAGATTATCAAGATGTGGATCCAACTAATTTAAACTGCTAACTCCTCTTCATGTGTCTGTTCGTATAACAGAGAAGCTAGCGGTATGGATTTCTTTACAGGCATGTCGGAATTTCACCCTAAATGTAGAACTAGGCTTTAGTTAAATTTGGAATTAGGACAAAAATGACTTAGTAGGCATCTTAACAATGATTGCTGCTCATATGGTCTCAGACTGTTTTTAATGACAACCTTGTTTGGAATATATGATGGTATAAAACTGAATACTGAAAGTTTGTGAAGGAAGTGGTATTTCTTTAAAGCTTTTTTAAATGGCATCCTCTTTCATACACATGCCAGATCAGTTATGAAACACTTCAAGCTCTGAGTATATACTCCAACTATTATCCACCTTTCAATTATTCCCCTTACAACATTCTTCATTTCTCCATTAAGGAGGTTTTATGTGTTCATGATATAAAAGTTTCTAACCTGATTTTAAAACATATATTTAATAAAGACAGCATGGGAGGGTGCTGGAGGTCTGGCATACTGGCTAAAAAAATATGTTCTCTTCTCATAAAGGCCTCAGTTTAACTTCCATGGTGGGCTGCTCAAAACGACCTGTAAATCTAGCTCCAACAGATCTGACACTTCTTTCTGGTCTCCTTGTGCACTTTCACACATATGGTTTACAGATTAATATAACAAAAATAATTATTAAAAATGGATAAAATAGAAAAGTTAATATGTAAACATGAAACAATAGTGGACTTATAAAATACCCAGTGTCAGGCATATATGTTGGCATATCAAATACACATAGAAGAATCAAGATGAGTTTGTTTCTAAATATACTAAAATACATGGAATGTGGTACAATAGTAGGTATCGAGAATTAGGTACACTGTTTACAAGTCTAAGTAGCAGAAAGAAAAGGCAAATAGAAGAAAATAGTCTTAAAAGCAAATAACGGATAATAGTTTATTTTCAGGGGATGCAAATTTGACAATTTTAATCTAACACATAAAGAATAGACCACATGTGGTAACAACAGCTGTTCACAATGTGTGTGTGTGTGTGTGAAGGCATCCATATGGAGTGAACTCACTCTGTCTGTAGCTTAAACTAATTGCCACTACTCAAGCTTTGGGAAAGCTGGAATCTGTGATTTTCATCAATATACATGGATATAATTAACCAATAACTTGAAGGTTGTGGCTTTGTAAAGCTGAAGGATATTATGATTTGCTGGAAATACATTTGTTGTGTTATTGGCACACCATAATTATCAAATACAAGTAAAAATACTTTACTGAGATATGACTTTTGAATGTTAACATTCTTAAATCCATTGATTTTCGTGTTATGTTTTCCCTTTGAAATCCATTTTCTTTTTTTCTGATTATTTTACTTTCTGATCAACTTATTATTTTTGTGTATATGTATACACACCTCTCTATGATAATATATACTAAATACAATAAAGATTTATCCAAGGTTATCATGAGTCCATGTTGGGCCTTCTGTTTCACTGTATTTCATCTTCGGTAGTAATAGACATCAGACAAGATTTTAGAAGACTTTGGACTTTCACATCACATTTACGAAAGATTAAATAACCACACAAAATTCTTTTGTCAGAATAGTAAGTCATTATTTTTCCTTTAATCATTACCTTTAAACAAAACATCCATTATGAATTTAAACTCTACATTTTTATCCCACACGAATCTAGATAAAATGGATCTAGCATGACTCTTACTGTCTACCTCCCTTGTCAGATCTTGAAGTTATTGTTATTGATGCTGCTGCTGTAATCATCATAGTAACTGCTGCAGCTCTGCTTATCCCTGGTGTTGCCATTAGTACAACTTATAATACTAGTTGTAAACTGAAGAATCCAAGTATTAGAGTGAAAGGCATCCTTCTACTGTTGTGATCTTTCACTCAACACATATATTCCAAAGGTTTATTGTGGACAAGTGCTGTGTCAGATGCTTGAAATACATAAAAAGGAATATACTCTTAATTTTTCCTCAAGAAAACTGATGAAAGTATTCTCAAGCAGAGAGAGTGGAATGGTAGAGTGGGTAGTGACTGCATTGTGTTGAAACTGCTGCACCAGACTTTATGTGCAAAAATATTTATTTGCTGGTGCAGATCTGTGTATATACTTGTTGAAAATTCAGTGGCTTCTAGTAAGTAAACACAGATTGTTTTTTAATTCTCTTTGAAACACATGAACATAAATAAGTCTTCACCTTTCTTTTAATCAGAGAGTTTGCTTAATTCTATGGAACTCAGAAACCACTCTGGATCTTCGGTAATAGATGTCACACATCAGCTTGTTCATAGATGTGACTGGAATATCATTATTTACAAACTGAAGATTGCCTTAAAGAAAAGTAAAATCATGCTTAAATGTAAAAAAAAAAAGACTAAAAACCTTTTCTTGGATAATCAATAGTTACTTAAGAACTTAATTCTTCTTTCCTTGTGCCCTTTGGTATTTTGTACGAGGATTCTTTTCCTAACAACTGCATTTCTTGATTAGAAAAGTGATTCAAGAAAATAAGACAGATAGCTTTTCTAATTGTCTATGTAAGAATTGTATTTGTTTACTCATTTTTCAATGCAGGAAATTAATCATTTAATCAGAATAATTTGGTTTAATTATAAAGGATGTTTATATGAAAATTAAGGTGTAAGAAAAAATACTCAAACATATTTGGACTTTTTTTCCATGCTGGGAATCAAGACTTTATATTATGCACGCTAAGCAAGTGTTCTACAAATGGTCAATGTTTAGATTTATAAACTGCTTATGTAGCCTATGTTCAAATTTTTTTCAATTGAGAGAACCAAACTGAACCCTACATTTTTAGTATATCATGGTTAGTTTATATTATTTTGTAGAAAAGATCTAACTAATTTCTTTATACAACAGTAGTTTCTAATTATGTGGTAAATTAATGTTATAATTATTTTAATATTTTATATTTGATGTTTTTATATCCTATATTATGCAAATACCAGGATAATCCCATTGAGCCAAATTTATTTAGACAAGATTATTTCTATTCTAGAATGAAGTCAAGAGTGGATCACTAGGTAAGAAACAAATGATATTATGTCATGTGGCCAGTCTTATATTTCTGTTACAGTTATAATAGACTAAATTAACAAAGTTTTGTTCAAATAATAATCATCAGTAGCTCTGTGTAAGTTATCCATCCTCACAGAAAATTATAATACAGTTAACAGGAGAGATATATGTATTGAAAGAACACACGCTAAATCCATGATAAAGGCTTGTTGAGCAGAATTTTTCAATCCAGAGGCTATTTTTATGGGGACTAGATCATAGATTATTTGATAATACAGCAAATTGAACAATATGTTGAAATAATAAATCAACAAATAGATTTATATTGCTTCAATTGCATTAATTGAAATAAAGCATGTATGAGAGTTCTCTAGGACAGAAGAGTCTATTTTGGAAAAATAAATTGAATAAATAGTTAAAATGATTGAATACTGGATAATTCTAGCTATCCTAGTCTTCTTGGCTAGCAAGCAGAACAAATATGAAAAGCTTGTGAAGTAAAAAAATAATCATGACTGGGAATATTGTAATGTTAGTTAAATCATATAATACTGACCATATATCTATTTAAAAAGAGTAACTTTATTTTTGGTTCCAACTATGTTTAAAATTAATAGGCTGGAGTGATGGATCAGAAGTTAAGCTCACTTGCTACTCTTGCAGAGTATCCAGGTTCAGTTCATAACACCTACAAGGTGGCTCACAACCATTTGTTACTCTTGTTCCAAGGGACCAATACTTTCTCCTAACTTCAGTTACTGCATGCACATTGTGTATACACAATCTTCAGGCATAACAGTCATAAACATAAAATAGATACATATAATATTTAAAATAAATATTAGAATCAATAGTAACAAAATTAATATTAACATTATGCCAGCATATTTTCTGGACTGTTTTTGCTACATTTTATGCTGTTTCATCTAATTTAAAGGAACTAGTTAGAACCCAGTTTGGCTATGCCCAAAGATCATGTACAGACCTGGCACAGAAGGCTTCTGAAGATCATTGAAAACTATCACTGCATTTTGTAGAAGTGAAAAAAGATGAAAAAAAAAGGAAGAACAAGTTGGAGGAAGGGAAGTAAACACTGGAGGATAAGACTGTACCAGGATGGTAGACTTCAGTTGAATATCTGAGGATCTTTGTCAGATGGAGCTCCTTGGACATGGTACAGCAAAGTGATAAGAAAAGTTGTTGTATCAAATACAGAGGCTTGCTAATTTACTTTTTGAACTTGACAGGCTTAAGGAATATAATATTTGTATAGTTACTAAATTATTTCTGGGTATGTCAATGTGGCTATTTCTTCAATGTGGTAGTGTTTTTTTGGTAGACAGAATTAAAACCAGAATTTTTCAGTAATGTCAGTGATTCCACCAATACAAACTATGACGTGAATAGGACAAAGAGGTACAGGAAATATGAATATCTTCTCTGTTGAGCCTGGACTTTCACCATTCCTTGATCTGGAAAACAGGATACTACTAATTTTCAGAGCTTTAAGCTTTGAATAACAGCTTTCCTGTACCTCTGACTTGTAGACAGTAGATTCTGTACTTTTGAGCCTCCAGAGTCATATGGGCCCATCACTCCTAATCAATCACTTTCTTCATGTCCACATACATCCTCACTGGTTTTCCTTCTCTTAGGGCCTATAATACAATTATGGGGCAGAGTATTCCACGGGAGATTCCTATGCAAAGCAAAGTTGTATGAGAACAAAATCTTGTTACACACACACACACACACACACACACACACACATATATATATATATATATATATATATTATATTGTGATAATATATTGTGTAATATATAATATAAAATTGTATATATGTATATATGTGTGTATATACATACATACTTACATATATATATTTACATATATAAATTTATATGTATATAAATTTATATATATATATAAATATATATACATATATATAAAATAAATGTAACAACACACATGTTCATGGATGGAAATTGAATTCCATATTCTGTTTTGTTTTTATTTTCATAGAAACCATGATGGAAAGAATAGTGTAGAGAGGGGACAATGAATTCTTTTAGGTTGATTAAGGCAAGTTTCATTCTTGGATTAAAATTTGATGTCAATTCAGAAGGATGGGAGCTGTGAGTTGAGTTTCTGTAGACCAAATAAAAACAACTTTTCTAGCTTTTACTTGAGTTTGAAGACAAAGGCATTAATGCTTGTATTAATTTATTGGACTGGTAAAATGGAGACACGTGTATATAGCATAATCAAATGACACACATCCCCATGAGAAATTATAGAATCACCTGGCTAGAAGCAAACAGGAAATGCCATTTCCTTAGATATATGCTTTTAGGAAAATCCATCAGTCAGGTAAGGATAAATATGAGTAGAAAGACTTTGGGAAATTTCAGAAGAAAATGCACATTATTCTATAAGAAGGATAAGATTAACAGCATGAAAAATGCAGAGGGGCAGAGCTGAAGCCGGCATTTCAAGAATAAAGGCTTCTCAGATTATACCACAGTGTGCACAGCATTTCTCTCAGCACAGCTCTTAACGGAAATCATTTGTTTCTCCTGAGATTATCTTGGAACTCAGTTTCACCTTATAGTGTAAAAAAATCAATGTAGAATCTATTAAATCCTCTCTTGCACTAAAAGGATTTTAGGGGTTCTTTTATTTAAAATAAGGTAGAAATTGAAATATGCAATGCAGCTGAATAGAAGTAATGTTCTTTCAAATATATTTATTTATTTTTGAAAGCCTTACAAATAAAGAAAATTACAGCAAACCAAAATTAACCAGACTTGAAGTCTATAAAACTCAGTGAACTTCTATACAGTTAGATAGGCATCCAGAATAAAAGATGTAGAGTTTCACATTAAATCTCACACTTCTAACATAGGGTATATTTTATATACTCGTTTACCACCATCCTCCTCCCAAGAAAACCTATATGACAGAATTAGAAAAACCGGATTTTATATCCTCTTTCATAACTTTTTCCATTACCTTTCTTGCCTGTAAAACTTGATATTTGCTGTGAAGGGAAGCCTAAATAATACACTCATTTCTGTAGTTACAGAATTTAACTATTTATCACTGATTGTCACTTGTTTTACTCTATTCTTTCATTTCTTTCATATTATTTTATACAAAGGAATGCTAATCCTAATGGTTGAGATCTTGGGGGGAGCTAATCATATTCATTCTCATTCTCTGTCTTTATGTCTCTGTGTCTGTGTCTCTGTGTCTCTGTATCTCTCTATCTATGTTTTTGTGTTTCTTTCTGACTCTTCCTGCCTCTGACTAAGTGTGTCTGTCTTTGTGCCTCTCTTTTTCTGTCTCTGTCACTGTCTCTGTCTGTCTCTGTCTCTCTGTCACTTTATGTTTTTCTCTGTCTCTCTGTTTCTCTCTCTCTCTCTCTCTCTCCCTCTCTCTCAAAAACTCCAAGAGAACTAGAAGGCATATCAAGCTAAAGATCAAGATATGTGGTAAAACATTTGTCTATCATGCACAAGGCAATTTGAAGTAATTTTTAAGGTGACATTTTTGTCTTTGCTTTGTACCTCATATTGATTACCAACATTTTGGTACAGTGTCAATATATAAAATCTCTTCCTTTCACCAGACCTTCTGGCTGTTCTGCATAATTAGATCTTTCATTTTGTAGATAGTCATGGTCTCTTTGATAGCCCTCAGCTGGATATTCCAGGTCACAGACTCAGATATTTTTCTCATTCATAACCAAACTCCAAGTCTCCTAAGTACCTTTATACTCACATTTGATTTTCCATTGGTACAACTACTGCTTTACATCCAGCCTTTGTCACTATTCATCCCATCATGATTAGAATAGTCTTCTTGAATGGTCATCACTCTTTTATCTCTATTTGTTCTCCATATTGTTGGACTCTGACCAATTTTCCAACAATACAAACTGAATGATTACTCTCCACTTTGCAAGTATTTGCTGGATTTCAGTTCACCCAGCATCATGATGAAAACACTTTATTGTGAAGCCTAAACCAATGAATAAATCCTCATAAGACTCCTCCTCCTTGTTGGCTACTTCTCTTCCATTCATTTCAAGCTTGTTCATAGTTGCACTCTGTCTAGTTCCTGGATCATGAAGGTCCTGTCATGGCTTTATATTTGTGCAAGTTGTCCTTTGCATTAGGGATGTCTTTGCTCTTGTTGGAAACACATTTGGACTTTCCCATCTGTGAAGTTCATAGTTCCATTCTCTTTGCTCCTTGTTCCATAGTTGGGCAACTGAACTAGTCAGATTTTCATCATTACTATCAGGATATATAATAAACATCCTGAAGGACAATGCTTGTTTCAGCTCGTGGTTTCAGGGGTTGAGGTCCACAGTAGCTTGGCCTGGTTACATTCAGGTCTAGAGTGAATCAGTGTTTTACACAAAGTATGAGGAGGAGCAAAATTTCCAGTACTTCAGCAGGCAAGAAACAAAGAGACAAAAGGATTTTATAACAAAGAGGAATTTTATACCTCTAACATGGTAAGTTGTAAACATGGCAATCATGAATTCATCCATCAAGGAAGCCAGAACCCCTATGATTCAGTCACCATCAAAATGCCCCATTTTTGAACATTGCTACACCAAGGACCGAGCATATAATATAGCATTTTAATATAGGAGGTTTAATTTTTTTTGAGGGGGGTACAATAAAACCTGAGCAGAATAGTTGAAAGTGGAACCAGTCTAGATCTCTATGAACGAATGAATGAATTAATAAAATCTGAATCAATAAAATTTTATTGTACATATATATGTAATTTTATTAATTTATAAAGAAGATTGAAATTAAGACATAGAAAAATGAATATAACCTAATGTCATTGTGTTAAGTGAAATAAGCCAGACTAAGAGACAAATGTCATGTTTTCTTAAAAGTTCTTTGTGTTTAAATAAGTATATAAATGTGTATGCTGTGTGAAAGTTACGTTAAAAGAGAAGTATAACAGAGTAAGAAGTTATCTAAAGAAAGGGAAATGAGACACAAGACAGGGCAAAGAAATCTACATGACATAAAAGAAAAGAAAAGTAATATTTGGATATGGACCAGCAACAGGGCTTTAAAAGAGATGGGAAGGGCAATTGTGGTTTCAGTTAGCATTTTAAAACAGTGTTAAAGGCTGGACATAGTGGCACCTGCCCTTTAATCTCAACCCTCAGGATGCAGAGATATTATCTCTCCATGAGTCTGAATTTGCTTGTTCTACATAGTTTCAGGCCATCTAGTATTACATAGTGAGAGCCTGTCTCAAACAAATAAGTAAAAAAAAGAAATCATTTGTTTGTGAAATATCACAATGCTACCTGTTACATAGTTTGCTACATAAAAGGTTAAATATTGATACAAACTTTCAAACCATTATAGCATTTCCATGTTCTACCTTCTATCCATGCCTGTATATACAAGCATACTAAAATATATATTTTCTTATTTGTCTGCTGTCCTCTCAAGTCCATGAGTTCCTTGAGGCAAAAATCAATAGCTATTAATTTTTGTGCGTAAGATGCTGAAGATTGGGACTCTCATGTAGAAGATACTTATAAGTGATTGGTAAATACACTATTCCTTCCATCGCATAATTGTGTGCAAAAGAATGAAGATTTACATTCAAGGAGATTAGCCAGGCATCTCTAGAGGCACAGCAGCATTGTAAGCTATATAATTATAAAAAGGGATCTATTACACTGGCTTCTATATTAGAGCAATGAGCATCTACATGCTGGCACCTCAGAAAAAGAGGGAGTGATGATGTAACCGAAATCCCCCCCCCGGGAAAGCTCAGTAGCTCCCTGAAGGGGGTGATATGGAAAGCAGAGGAATATGGAACTTGCAGAAAATGACTGCAACAAAAGATTTGGTCACTTTGGAAGTGTGGCACTTGCACACTTTGCATGGCTTCTTCCTTGTTGGCTCTGTGTTATGGACCCCAGTGTCTCCTATGGTTCCACCCATATCTGGGATAGGTTTTTTTTTTCTGTCACTGGCTGTCCCATATGACAGTGGGTTTTAGCAAAAAAAATGTTATATACATAATCCAGAAATGTGTTTTATTAATCTAGGTGTTTCTCTGTAGATTCATTGGTGTTCGTGATTTGCCATCATAGGCCCCAAAATGAGAAAAAAAAGTAAGTACAATGTTTATTGTTGAGTTTAAATTAAAATAAAGAAGTGTGTGTGTGTGTGTGTGTGTGTGTGTGTGTGTGTGTGTATGTATGTGTGTGTGTGTGGTGATATCTAACAAATAGTCAGTAGTAAATAGAGAATGTATAGATTTTAACCCTTTACTAACGGCTTGAATCAAATTATATGAAGTGCCAGGAGAATAATATATTTTACTTCTAATCTTTTCATAAGTAGTCACAATTTTGTTATTTATTCATAAGAGCTAGAAAACTAAAGGATGTGGTTTGTTTTGAGATGTGTACATTTGCATGTTTTTACTGAGATGTCTACTTTGGCCAGGTCAACCTGAGTAGCAGATTTTTCACAATCAGTCATGGGTCTGTTCTTAGCAACCTAGATAATTAGTCCCAAGCAAGAAATTATCAGTGGCTTTTCAAAGAGAAAAAGAAACAGATCGGTTCTATATAAATATTCTTAGCATATGCATATGTATTCATTTGTAACTAAGACACATTAGAAAATACAGTTATCTGACAGAGGGCTAATATCCAATATATACAAAGAACTCAAGAAGTTAAACTCCAGAGAGCCAAGTAACCCTATTAAAAAATGGGGTACAGAGCTAAACAAAGAGTTCTCACCTGAAGAATATCTAATGGCTAAGAAGCACCTAAAGAGATGGTCATCATCCTTAGTCATTAGGGAAATGCAAATCAAAACAACCCTGAGATTCCATCTCACACCAGTCAGAATGGCTAAGATCAAAAACACAGGAGACAGCAGCTGTTGGCGAGGATGTGGAGAAAGAGGAACACTCCTCCACTGCTGGTGGGATTGCAAGCTGGTACAACCACTCTGGAAAGCAGTCTGATGGTTCCTCAGAAAACTGGGCATGGCACTCCTGGAGGATCCTGCTATACCACTCCTGGGCATATACCCAGAGGCTTTACCTGCATGCAATAAGGACACGTGCTCCACTATGTTCATAGCAGCCTTATTTATAATAGCCAGAAGCTGGAAAGAACCCAGATGTCCCTCAATGGAGGAATGGATTCAGAAGATGTGGTATATTTACACAATGGAATACTACTCTGCAATTAAAAACAATGAATTCACGAAATTCCTAGGCCAATGGTCAGAACTTGAAAATATCATCCTTAGTGAGGTAACCCAATCACAAAAGAACAGAGGGAGGGAAAGGGGCTTATGGGACTTTCAGGGAGGGAGGTAACGGGAAAGGGGAAATCATTTGGAATGTAAATAAAAAAAAATAAAGTACATTGCCTATTTAAAAAAAGAAAAAGAAAAAAAAAAGAAAAGAAAATACAGATAAATTTGGATGTTCCAGTGATAAACAGAACAGAAAACAGGAATATAAATGGGTCCTCTAAGTGGAGTTATATTAGCAGTGGAAGCTTTCCTACAAGGGAGGGAATGAGCAGCCCTACTGATGCTTTTGGTGGAGACACACATTCTGCCTACTTTCTCCCAGAGGTAGAAGGGCCTCTGCATCTATTCATAGCAAAAATTGTATCTTCCTTGTTTTGTTTTGTTTTTTAAATGTGGTGAGACTCACCTAATGTAATATTAACTATTTTGAACTGGAAGATTTCAGTCTCCGTAAAAATATAAGATGAAATAATAAAAACTAAACAAACCAAACTGACAAATTCAATAGATGTCCCTCAGGGACCAGATGCGACAGAAAGCAACTTCCAGCTTCCTTCTCTGTATTCCTGGTTTGAGAGCTGCCATTTGTTTTTTCACAGCCACATTCACAAGAAGGTGATCAAAATTTTTAATTTCTCTAAATATAAATGATTAGCTTGTGGTTTGAAAGCATATCAGTGCATGTATATTTGATCTCTACAAAGTACCAGAAACTAAGATGTGCCTTTTTCCAGAGTGGCTATGAAGATCATGGTAATAGAGGCTTTATAGTGTAGTTTTAGTCATAACGTCAACAGAAAACAGAAGGAATGTTCAAAGATAATTTAATGACAGGACTGCTTACAGTGTGGGGGTAGGATTAAGAGAAGCAAATGACGTATGTGAAGTGCTTAGAAACTAAGAAAACAAAGGCAAACTGTTACCACCAGATGGGAGAAGATGAGGAAAGGAATTAGTATCTACTGAGACTCAGAAGCATAGAAAGACAGCATCCCAAGAGGATTCTCAGCCAGAATCAATATCCAATCAGAAGACATTTCTTGTCATCTCATTTTCTGATCATTTGAAGGAATTTACTAGAACCTTATAGATGCCTCCTATAGGTTAACACTAATCAGATTCCATAAGTCATGAGAGCCTGGTAATGCAAAGGGTACCAGTAAAACAAGACAAGAACAGACTCAAGAGTCAGGAAATTTAAAAAAAAAAGCCATTTTACGAAGCCCCATACAAGAAATGATGAGTTTGCTCCAGTGACTGGGAGGTTGGGACAGCCAGGTTCTGAGACAGACAGGCATAATATCGCTTGGGTCTCAGGCGGCTTGTGTGTGTGCGGCTCCCAGGTGCGGGGCTGATCTGCAGTGACCAGCGCGCCAGCTCTGCTGTGGGACTTCTGCCTGGCAGAGGGACGCCCCTCCCCCCCTTAGGAGAGATCACACACCCCTGCACAGGGCAGGAGCCTACCAGCCTCCCTTTGGCGACCTCTGCTCTAGGAATCCACTAGGCTGAGCCTTTAGATGTGCAAGGCCTCCCCAATATAAGATCACTTGGGGCAAGGCACAGTAGGTCTCCAAAGTCACTCAGGAGCAGGCAGGCCCCAGAAATCGGTGCCAGGGGAATCCTGGTAATCCAGGGGGGGGGGGCAGAAATAGCTTTGCAGGCTCACAGGAGGTCCAACCAACAGCCAGTGGCAGCAGGACCAACTAACACCAGAGGTATACAGATGGCAAAAGGCAAACGTAGGAATGTTACTAACAGAAATCAAAGTAATGTGGGACCATCTGAATCCAACTCTCCAACAGCAGCAAGTCCTGGATACCCCACCACACCCGAAAGACAAGATCTGGATTTAAAATCACTTCTCATGATGCTATTAGAGGATCACAAGAAGGACACAAATAAATCTCATAAAGAGTTACAGGAGACCATGAATCAACGGTTAGAAGCCCTTACAAAGGAAACACAAAAATCGCTTAGAGAAATGCGGGAGAACATGGATCAAAAGATGGAGGCGCACAAGGAGACAACACAAAAATCGCTTAACGAGATGAATCAATGGGTAGATGCACTCACAAAGGAATCACAAAATTTGCATAAAGAAATGCAGAAGAATATGGGTCAACAGATGGATGCCCATAAGGAGGCAACACAAAAATTGCTTAAAGAAATGAATCAACAGTTAGATGCCCTTACAAAGGAAACACGAGAACTGCTTAAAGAAATGCAGGATACGATGGATCAACAGATGGAATCCCATGAGGAGGAAACACAAAAATCGCTCAGAGAAATGCAGGAGAACGTGGGTCATCAGGAAGAAATCCTGAAAGAGGTAATGCAAAAATACCTTAAAGAAATACAGGAAAATACAAACAAACAAGTGAAGGATCTCAGCAAATCCATCCAGGAACTAAAAAAGGAAGTAGAAACAACTAAGAAATCACAAAGGGAGACAACTTTGGAGATAGAAAACCTTGGGAAGAAATCAGGAGTCATAGATGCAAACATCAACAATAGAATACAAGAGATGGAAGAAAGAATCTCAGGTGCTGAAGATTCCATAGAAAGCATCGACTCAACAGTCAAAGAAAATGCAAAATGCAAAAAACGCGTAACCCAAAACATCCAGGAAATCCAGGACACAATGAGAAGACCAAACCTAAGGATTATAGGTATAGATGAGAGTGAAGATTTGCAACTTAAAGGGCCAGTAAACATCTTCAACAAAATTATGGAGGAAAATTTCCCTAACTTTAAGAGAGAGATGCCGATGAACGTACAAGAAGCCTACAGAACTCCAAACAGACTGGACCAGAACAGAAATACCTCCCGTCACATAATAATCAAAACACCGAATGTTCTAAACAAAGAAAGAATACTAAAAGCAGTAAGAGAAAAGGGCCAAGTAACATACAAAGGAAGACCTATCCGAATCACATCAGATTTCTCACCAGAGACTATGAAAGCCAGAAGATCCTGGGCAGATCTCATGCAGACACTAAGACAGCACAAATACCAGCCTAGACTACTATACCCAGCAAAACTCTCAATCACCATAGATGGAGAGACCAAGATATTCCATGATAAAACCAAATTTTCACAATATCATTCCAGAAATCCAGCCCTGCAACGGATAATAGGTGGAAACTTCCAATACAGGGAGAGAAACAACACCCTGGAAAAAATGAGATAATAACCTTCTTGAATCAAACCCAAAAGTAGATAACCACTCAAACATAAAGATAGCGTCAAGAATGGCAGATGGCAATAATCACTATGCCTTAATCTCTCTTAATATCAATGGTCTCAATTCCCCAATTAAAAGACATAGACTAGCAGACTGGATACGTAAACAGGACCCAGCATTTTGCTGCATGCAGGAAATGCACCTCAGTGTCAAAGACAAACACTACCTCAGAGTAAAAGGCTGGAAAACAATTTTACAAGCAAATGGCCCCAAGAAACGAGGTGGAGTAGCCATCCTAATATCGGATAAAATTGATTTTCAACCTAAAGTCATCAAAAAAGACACAGAAGGACACTACATACTGATCAAGGGAAAAATCCACCATCAAGAACTCTCAATTCTGAATATCTATGCTCCAAATGCAAGGGCACCCTCATTCGTAAAAGAAACTTTACTAAAACTCAAAGCACACATCGCACCACACACAATAATAGTGGGTGACTTCAACACCCCGCTCTCTGAAATGGATCGTTCAGGAAAGCAGAAACTAAACAGGGACACAGTGAATCTAATTGAAGCCTTGGACCAAATGGAACTAACTGATATATATAGAACATTTCATCCTAGAGCTAAAGAATACACCTTCTTCTCAGCTCTTCATAGTACCTTCTCCAAAATTGACCATATAATTGGTCACAAATCAGACCTCAACAGATACAAGAAGATAGAAATAATCCCATGCCTCCTATCAGATCACTATGGAATAAGGGTGGTCTTCAATGGCAACAAAAACAAAAGAAAACCCACGTACACATGGAGGCTGAACAATGCTCTACTCAATGATAACTTGGTCAAGGTGGAAATAAAGAAAGAAATCAAAGACTTTTTGAAAGTTAATGAAAATGAAGGCACAACATACCCTAATTTATGGGACACAATGAAAGCAGTGCTAAGAGGAAAATTCATAGCCCTGAGTGCCGCCAAAAAGAAACGGGAGACAGCATACACTAACAGCTTAATGGCACACCTGAAAGCCCTGGAACAAAAAGAAGCAAATACACCAAAGAGGAGTAGAAGGCAGGAAATCATCAAACTCAGGGCTGAAATCAAACAAGTAGAAACAAATAAAACCATAGAAAGAATCAACAAAACGAGGAGTTGGTTCTTTGAGAAAATTAACAAGATAGATAAGCCCTTAGCCAGACTAACCAGAGAGCACAGAGATAGTATCCAAATTAATAAAATCAGAAACGAAAAGGGAGAGATAACAACAGAAACTGAGGAAATTCAAAAAATCATCAGATCCTACTACAAAAACCTGTATTCAACACAACTAGAAAATCTTGAGGAAATGGACAATTTCCTTGACAGATACCAAGTACCAAAATTAAATCAGGATCAAATAGACCATCTAAACCGTCCTATAACCCCTGAAGAAATAGAAGTTGTCATTGGAAGTCTTCCAACCAAAAAAAGCACAGGTCCAGATGGTTTTAGGGCAGAATTCTATCAGACCTTCAAAGAAGACCTAACACCAATACTCTTCAAACTGTTCCACAAAATAGAAACAGAAGGATCACTTCCTAACTCGTTCTATGAAGCCACAATTACACTAATACCAAAAGCACACAAAGATCCGACAAAGAAAGAGAATCTCAGGCCAATCTCTCTTATGAATATCGATGCAAAAATACTCAATAAAATTCTTGCCAACCGAATCCAAGAACATATCAAAACGATCATTCACCACGATCAAGTAGGCTTCATCCCAGGGATGCAGGGATGGTTCAATATAAGGAAATCCATCAATGTAATCCACTACATAAACAATCTCAAAGAAAAAACCACATGGTCGTCTCATTAGTTGCTGAGAAAGTATTTGACAAAATTCAGCATCCTTTCATGCTAAAGGTCTTGGAAAGATCAGGAATTCAAGGCCCATATCTAAACATAGTAAAAGCAATATACAGCAAACCGGTAGCCAGCATCAATCTAAATGGAGAGAAACTTGAAGCAATCCCACTAAAATCAGGGACTAGACAAGGCTGCCCTCTCTCTCCATATCTTTTCAATATAGTACTTGAAGTTCTAGCTAGAGCAATTAGAAAACAAAAAGAGGTCAAAGGGATACAAATTGGAAAGGAAGAAGTCAAACTATCACTATTTGCAGACGATATGATAGTATACATAAGCGACCCAAAGAACTCCACCAGAGAACTCCTATAGCTGATAAACGACTTCAGCAAAGTGGCCGGATATAAAATCAACTCAAGCAAGTCAGAAGCCTTCCTATACTCAAAGGATAAGCAGGCTGAGAAAGAAGTAAGAGAAATAATACCCTTCACGATAGCCATAAACCATATTAAGTATCTTGGCGTGACTCTAACCAAACAAGTGAAAGATCTGTATGACAAGAACTTCAAGTCTCTGAAGAAAGAAATTGAAGAAGACCTCAGAAGATGGAAAAATCTGCCATGCTCATGGATTGGCAGGATTAATATAGTAAAAATGAGCATCTTACCAAAAGTAATACACAGATTCAATGCAATCCCCATCAAAATCCCAACTCAGTTCTTCATAGAGTTAGAAAGAGCAATTCAAAAATTCATCTGGAATAACAGAAAAGCCAGAATAGCTAAAACTATTCTCAAGAGTAAAAGAACCTCTGGGGGAATCAGTATCCCGGACCTCAAGCTGTACTACAGAGCAATAGTGTTAAAAACTGCATGGTATTAGTACAGTAACAGACATGTAGATCAATGGAACAGAATTGAAGACCCAGAAATGAATCCACACTCCTATGGTCACTTGATCTTTGACAAAGGAGCTAAAACCATCCAGTGGAAAAAAGATAGCCTTTTCAACAAATGATGCTGGCTCAGCTGGAGGTCAACATGCAGAAGAATGCAAATTGACCCATTCTTATCTCCTTGCACTAAGCTCAATTCTAAGTGGATCAAAGATCTCTCCATAAAACCAGACACGCTGAAACTAATAGAAGGGAAACTAGGGAAGAACCTTGAACATATGGGCACAGGGGAGAATTTCCTGAGCAGAACTCCAATAGCTTATGCTCTAAGATCAAGAATAGACAAATGGGACCTCATTAAATTACAAAGTTTTTGCAAGGCAAAAGACACTGTCAAAAAGACAAAGCGGCAACCAACTAACTGGGAAATGATCTTTACCAACCTTACATCCGACAGAGGACCAATATCCAAGATATACAAAGAACTCAAGAAGTTAAACTCCAGAGAGGCAAGTAACCCTATTAAAAAATGGGGTACAGAGCTAAACAAAGAGTTCTCACCTGAAGAATATCTAATGGCTGAGAAGCACCTAAAGAGATGTTCATCATCCTTAGTCATTAGGGAAATGCAAATCAAAACAACCCTGAGATTCCATCTCACACCAGTCAGGATGGCTAAGATCAAAAACACAGGAGACAGCAGTTGTTGGCGAGGATGTGGAGAAAGAGGAACACTCCTCCACTGCTGGTGGAATTGCAGGCTGGTACAACCACTCTGGAAAGCAGTCTGGCGGTTCCTCAGAAAACTGGGCATGACACTCCCGGAGGATCCGGCTATACCACTCCTGGGCATATACCCAGAGACTTTACCTGCATGCAATAAGGACACATGCTCCACTATATTCATAGCAGCCTTATTTATAATAGCCAGAAGCTGGAAAGAACCCAGATGTCCCTCAACGGAGGAATGGATTCAGAAGATGTGGTATATCTACACAATGGAATACTACTCTGCAATTAAAAACAATGAATTCACGAAATTCCTAGGCAAGGTCAGAACTTGAAAATATCATCCTTAGTGAGGTAACCCAATCACAAAAGAACACACATGGTATGCAGTCACTGATAAGGGGATATTGACCCAGAATCTCGGAATACCCTAGACACAATCCGCATATCAATAGATTTCTAAGAAGATGGAAGGAGAGACCCCTGGTCCTGGAAAGACTGGATGTAGGGGAACGCCAGGACAGAGTAATGAGAGGGGGTTGAATGGAGAAAAGAGGGAGGGAAGGGGGCTTATGGGACTTTCGGGGAGGGAGGAAATGGGAAAGGGGAAGTGATTTGGAATGTAAATTAAAAAAATAAAATAAAAAAAAATAGGAAAAAAAAAGAAATAATGAAAAGCAGTTCTATTACTATCCTAACTGTCTAGGGAGAGACTTATTACACCAACAAGACACCAGTCTTTAATCCAGAGACAAGCCAAATAGTTCAGGAAGAGACCAGAGAAAATTAGTCTTAAACGATATGAAAAAGACACAAAGGCTCAAGAGAAGCAAGTGCTAGAACAGTATTGCGAAAACCAGGGAACATTGGTGCCATTGCAAAAGATATGGGAAGCCAACACTACAGAACTCACAGAGAGGTTGACAGAATATAAGTGACAGCCTGCCACGAGCTACAGGATTTGAAAGAGCTTCATAATAATTTGTTAGAACCCTGGTTGACCAGATGACCCATAAGAAATTGTGAAGAAAACTGGAATATCATTAGAAGAATCCTATAATTGGCTAAGGGAGACATAAGCCAAGACCTGTGTAACTTAGCATTATTGAGGAATCACATAAAGCTCCCCATTTATGTTTTACAGGGGGAGCGAATGTAAGGTAACCATTTTAAAGGAAATACTTGTCAATCACATCATTGATTCTTTGTGAAGTCTCTTGGAATGATAGTATACAGAGTGTGTGTGTGTGTGTGTGTGTGTGTGTGTGTGTGTGTGTGTGTGTGTACGCTTGTGTGCGTGCACTGTCTCAGGAAATGGAAATTTTTTCATCTTCATTTCAATTTATGTCAGACTTTGAGTTCAAAATTCTTTCTCTAATTATATCTAAAAAGTAATAACAATGAGATAAAACCTATGACTACATAAACCTTAAAAAATTCAGAGACTCCTGAATCTAGACTTGAACTGTCCCCTTGCACTAAGCTCCAGGTAGCAATTCTGTCACAATGTACCAGCTTTTCTCCTGAACACCTGTGTCTAGTTACAATTTCTTGCAGACAAACCAGCCTTGAGTTTTTGAACTCTGTCCATTTTAAATGTAAACAGATTTAATAGCTTTTAAAAATAATTGCTTCTCAATTAACTAACTTTTGTATCTATTTTGTGTGCATATATGTGTATGTATGCATAACATTGGGATATATGTATATATATGAATTTCAAAGGACATTGCCTAGAAATACTCTCTCTTTTTTTTCTTTTTTTTTTAATTTTATTTTCTAAGTTTTTTTATTTACATTCCAAATCATTTCCCCTTCCCATTTCCTCCCTCCCCAAAAGTCCCATAAGCCCCCTTCCCTCCCTCTTTTCCCCATTCAACCCCCTCTCGTTTCTCTGTCCTGGCATTCCGCTGCAACCAGTATTTCCAGGACCAGGGGTTTCTCCTTCCATCTTCTTAGAAATTTATTGATATTCGAATTGTGTCTAGGGTATTCTGAGATTCTGGGTTAATATCCCCTTATCAGTGACTGCATACCATGTGTGTTCTTTTGTGATTGGGTTACCTCACTAAGGATGATATTTTCAAGTTCTGACCATTTGCCTAGGAATTTCGTGAATTCATTGTTTTTAATTGCAGAGTAGTATTCCATTGTGTAAATATACCACATCTTCTGAATCCAAAGCGGCAACCAACTAACTGGGAAATGATCTTTACCAACCCTACATCCGACAGAGGGCTAATATCCAATATATACAAAGAACTCAAGAAGTTAAACTCCAGAGAGGCAAGTAACCCTATTAAAAAATGGGGTACAAAGCTAAACAAAGAGTTCTCACCTGAAGAATATCTAATGGCTGAGAAGCACCTAAAGAGATGTTCATCATCCTTAGTCATTAGGGAAATGCAAATCAAAACAACCCTGAGATTCCATCTCACACCAGTCAGAATGGCTAAGATCAAAAACACAGGAGACAGCAGTTGTTGGCGAGGATGTGGAGAAAGAGGAACACTCCTCCACTGCTGGTGGAATTGCAAGCTGGTACAACCACTCTGGAAAGCAGTCTGGCGTTTCCTCAGAAAACTGGGCATGACACTCCCAGAGGATCCGGCTATACCACTCCTGGGCATATACCCAGAGGCTTTACCTGCGTACAATAAGGACACATGCTCCACTATGTTCATAGCAGCCTTATTTATAATAGCCGGAAGCTGGAAAGAAATACTCTCTCTTACTAGCATCTGTGGTATGGATATTAATCTCAGGCCATCAGGCTTTGGAACAAGCTCTTTGACTGGCTGAGTCATACCACAGTCCTGATTTTAAATAATTTGCACAAAATAAGACATTACTAAATTGGAAATAAAAATGCTTTCTAAAAAATAATCGCAGCTGCATTTGTCGGTTTCATTGAAATTGACAGGAATGCTTGCTAGCAGCAGGGTTAAAGTCAGTGCTGCTGATGGTGGCGGGAGAAATGTAGAAAATGTTTGCAGAGTGTTTTCACACTTTGATCTTTCTCCCTTTTACTCTTCTCTAACCAAGAAAAATGTATCTAAAGGCATCTTTGTTGAGAGTGGTCCTAAAAGAACATTTCAAAT
The DNA here is from genome assembly GCA_036184795.1 of Tokudaia tokunoshimensis. Taxonomy (NCBI): domain Eukaryota; kingdom Metazoa; phylum Chordata; class Mammalia; order Rodentia; family Muridae; genus Tokudaia; species Tokudaia tokunoshimensis. The sequence goes on along the minus strand of BTHU01000015.1, from coordinate 37,595,725 downwards.
AAAAGCAACTGGATACTGATCAATATATTTAGAACTTAACAACTTCAAAATGTTTCTGCTGCTACAAAGCAAAGCCACACAGAATCATTCTGTTCTACACTTCCAGTTTTAGGTCACATACCCCTTGTTAATAAGAGTTCTGAGATAATCTATATGATTATTTCCTGAAAGGTTGGATGAAATTATTCATGTATATATATGTACATATATATAATATATATAGATAGATACATTAAAAGATTCTGTAGAACCTAATTGCCAGATTTTGAAATATTGCTATTCTTGTATCACAGCTGGAATAAAGGTATTAACTAAAAATGAAGACTTCTTCCATTTATTTGATTCTTATTATATAGAATGGGAGATGGACAGATTTATGAAGCTTGGATAGATATGGCATAAGATCTTCTTCAGCTCCAATTTGCCATATTTTCTGTTTCATAATAAATCGCATGAGATGTGGATATTTTAGTATCCCACTGGGGACTTTCAAGCAGTGGTGAAGTGAGAATTAATGGTGTTTGTCTGCATATGAGTTGCCATGGTTACTTATTGCACATTTTGTGATTGCTTGATTAATATATATCTGTTACAACATTCTCTGATAAACATGAGAACAAAGAATTTATCTTTCATAAGTATTCATACTGCAGAAAACAATGCCTGGCTTATAGCAGACATGCAGAAAGTGTTTACATGACATGCAATGACTTAGAAACTATGGATTGGTGAGATTTATTGGGGTAGTCAAGAGGGAGGAGGGAGATAGGAGAATGAAGGGGGGATAAATATTACTAAAGGTATTTGAATAAGCTATGTGATATATATATCTATATCTATATCTATATCTATATCTATATATATATAGTCTATTTATCTATTATCTAGCTATCATCGAGCTATCTTTCTATTAGAGCTTAATTGAATTTGCTCTAATTTAAGTATTAATGCCTGCCCCTCGAACAAAACCATAGACTATCTGATAGAAACCATAGTATTAGGCAAGGCTAATCTTTCAGATTATTGGTCAAGGGAACATATGAAACTTCCCAAAAATATGTTATTACTGTTGCTCTTGATGCCTTCCAGAAAAGAGTAAATTAGGTAAGAGTCTACTGTTGAAGATAGTACAGGATTTGGAGGAATTGACCTGGATGTGATCTGTAACTCTCCTTACTAAGGATTAGCTCTCATAGTTGTCAATGGAGAAGAACTATGAACAGTACTAGTTAGTTATAATATCAACTATCCACAATGACCTGTGTAAAAGGTATTCTGAATGGTGCAACAGTGGTACTAATAACCTGGGGTTACTCAATAGCTTTGTAGTTGGTCTTAAAGATTGCAGCACAAGAAGGAATTCATGTCCAGAACTATAAAATTCACGAGCTCCATGTAGCTTGTGAGGCCATCGAATCTGGAAGGGAATCTACTATTTCCATGTTCCTAGCCAGTACAAGCTCTAACTGCATTCCAAAAACACATCCACATCACATGTATGTGTAGCTCTTACTTATAATCATAGAAGCTACATTTTAAATACAACTGATCAGAATGCAGAACTGATGATGGGTAACCAGTCATAATTAACATATGTACAATATAAGCCCTACACTTAAGCTCAGGCAAAATCTTGGATAAAGGGTTAAAAACATTGAAAGAGTCAGAGGGCCAAGACAACTAGGTCTTTCAAGACTGTGTCATCTGGAGAAAACCAAAAAGGACTGGGAGCTAGGAGGAGGATATATTGTATGAAATCTGTAAGAGTTAAAAAAAATATTTCATAAAATAATAATTGATGGCCAAAGAAGAAAGTAGGCTAACTTCAGGTCTTAACCTTCTCTCCTCCAAACCCAACCAGTCTCATCTCCAGCTCTGTAGCAGACCATGTGCTATAGTCTTCCCTCCCTCTCTACCTGTTCCCTCTCCAGTGGATCACACACATCTCCTCCAACCTTCCTTTCCCCAACTCATCACCTTATCTCAATCTCCAATTTCATCAGGTATTCTCTTAAACCTGCCAGCAAGAACTGCTAGAAAAGCAAGTGTATAATGGAAGCGAGTGTGTGAGTTTCAGATTTTCACTCCCTCCTCTCTTCCAGTTTTATGAGCAACTCTATAGCACACTTCCTGTTGTGTTCTCTCCTCACTCAGCCCCAATTCCCAGGGAACTATGTAGATCCTGGTGGAACATTCTGTTTTTCTCCAGCCTCTGAACCCTCTCAGCACCCCTCATCATAGCCTATCCCTATTCCTTAGTTTCTGGTGACAACACAGACCAAGAACATGGCCCCTGATGCATTAGGACCATGAACCCAGAAAGGATCTTGGGAGGCTACCGGGACCACTGAAATCAAGATGACTTCAGATGGCAAGACAAGGCACACTCATAAATAGAGCCCCTTAATGCACCTTTGGACATAAACATAGCCCCAAGTTGGAGCACAGACCACGGACCTCCAGATGGCCATTGGTGGTAACACTGGCTATGAACATCAAAAGAGACCCTGCCATAGTAGGTCCATGAACCCAGGCATGGTTCTCAGGAACAGGAAGGACCTGGGCAATACCATGGCCCCAGGTGGCATTGAGGGCCATTCATATCAACATGGTCTCTGGCAGCAACATAGCCTATGGATATCAAGATGACCTTAGAGGCAGCATGGGCCACTTACATCAGTAAGGTTCTCCCTGTAAGCTCAGTCTGTAGACATGGAAGTGGTTTCAAGCTGTTGAACAGACCATGAACTTCTACATGGCCATTGGTAGTTATATGGGCCACAGTCATCAACACAACATCTAGCAGGATGGGGCATGTCCTGGCTGGGTTTAAACCCTACTTTTAATGCTCCTAACATTGCCACCCTATGTCTGCTTCCCCCTCAGGGTAGCCAGGCCTGCTGCACTGGACTGGAGGGAAGGAAACTTAGTATAGGGAGGGTGAGTTTAGTGCAAGATCTAGGTCATTGATGAGTATTGGGGCAATGACCAATATCCGGGGGCAATGAACATATCTAAGAACAGCTTAGGAGAACTGATTCAATTTAATGGGAGTAAAGGCAGTATTTATGCCCCTGAGGAGGTTGTCAGGATATCTAGGGCAATGTTTGTGTACCCATGTACCATTAACACACAAAATTTGGGTCCCATGTGGGAAAACCTTATAAGGTCAAACAAAGAGTAAAGCCTGATAAGTGTCAGGGTAATACATTCTTATGAGGGTTAATGGTGCAGGATTTGGCTTTCTGTGCCTGGTTAGGAGTATGAAGGAATCCAACTCTTGCAGTCTTCAAGTTTGGGATGGCTGGAATGAAGCTCCCTCAACCTTTCCTCTGTAACCCTGGCCTATACTAACAAATAACAGCTTCTGCACATAATTTGATCAGATATCATATCTTTGGATTTTCTGAGAGAAATAGGAGTCCCCAAAGTGTTAACACTATACCAGAGAGTCAGCTGTTCATTTGGTTGTAGAACCATGTAAGTTAATTGCCAATTGTCAGAAAGCACTAAGTTTACATAACTGAAATACACAGTGTAGGATCTTGAATGTCATTTGGGATAAAAAACAAACAGCTATCTAGAAATACAAATTGTATGGGTTTATTATTTTTAATTAAAATTTTTATATGTACAAGAAAGAAAGAATTAAAATGTAACATTGGCCCATATATTACTTTCCTTCTAAGCAACAGGATTCTTCTAAACTTAATTTTATTTTTTACTTATGCATTTTACATTCCACTCACTGCCCACCTCCTGGTCACTCCCTCCCACAATTTCTTCTCCCATCCCACTTTTCCATTCTCCTCTGGGCATGTGGTCCCCCCTCTGTATCCCCAACCCTAGCACTTCAAGTCTCTGTAGGGCTAGGCACTTACTTTCTCACTGAAGCCAGATAAGGCAGCCCAGGTTGAAGAACATATTCCAAGGGTAGGCAACAGCTTTTAGGAGAGCCCCTGCTACAGTTCGGGACCCAATAAAGACAAAAGTACATGTCTGCTACATATGTACAGGGAGACCTAGGTCCAGATTGTGTTTGTTCTTTTAGCAATGGGAATTTAATGGATTCCCTTTTCTCATTTCTCAGACTTGTTAGAAATAGATCAACTAAAGTTTGCATCAAAAAAAATAGTAATTAAAAGGCCTTCTTCAACCTGTCCATAGAAACATTCAGCTTTAGAAGAGGCAGCCCAGGTCCCAAACATACGATTCCCATTTCCATGGCCTACACAACTCAGCAACTTCTTGTTATCTTGATTCAGATTCTGAGTTTCACTCCTGAGTCCCAGAGTGATCTCCAGGTGGTATGCACCTGACCTTTGTCACTCAGTAGCATCATAATAAAATGTTCAACTATCACAGAATCTATGTGTTAATAACAGCTTATCAGTCACCAGTCCTTTGCACACCACCTCTTCAAATAACTCTTCTCTATCTTTGAAACAACTTTTTCTAAAAACTTGGGGTAGCGATTGCATCTCTCTGGGGTTGACAGCTTGGCACTCTGGCTTTTTCATCTCCCTTTTTCAATTCATCTATCAGCTTCAGGGAAAAAGTTTTGTTATCCTGCCAATCATGAACAAATAATTCTAGCCTTAATCCTCTTAAAATAAAGTTCCTTTTTACCTATGACTATAATCTAAGGTCTTTTATGAAGGATTTGCTGAAAATAGCTCATTTTGTGCATATGTCTTGGACACTGACTCTGAATATTGATTGGTGTAACTTTCTGAGGTATATATTTTAATACAAAAACATCAAACCATCTCTTTCTGCAGTGGTATTTTGACTCTTGCTGTAGAAACCAGATGGATAGCAAACCCTTTACAGATACATACTAAATAAATAGACACGTTTTTTTATTTGGCATATCCCACTTGCAAGTTTTCTTAAATAAGTTAGTAGCAACATCCTATATAATATTCTAAATCCATCTTGAATTTGACACTTTGAAGTGAATGCAAGTTGGAAATACAGCAAACAAGCTCTATACTTATGCTATACTGAACACTTAGCATTGTAGCCATAACATACTACTGGTCAGGCAATAACTGTATTTCTCTATAAGTCATAAAATTTCAATGAATTATATATTTTTGACATAGCTTATAACCATAGAGATAAAATTAAAAACAGTTAGCAACATTGATGTTACAGATATATTTAACATATTTGCAAAGTAAACAAGCCATGTCTTAAGTTGTATCTGCTTCCCAACATAAGTGAGATATTTCAGCTCTGAAGTTACAAAGTAAGGGCCCCTGGAATCATTTCTTCAATGTTATCATTAACATGAAAACACAGGTTTTCAATAATTTCTTTCTTGATTCCCATTTCCTTATTCTTTGTAATGCATATTCATCAAAAATATTATTGTTTTTCTAACTGCCCCTTTTGGAAGTTCACTTGACACTTGCCAAGTTAAAGCACAATCACAAGCTAGGCTGCTGCATTTGGTATTTCAGAAGCAACAGCGACTTCATGGTGAAAAGTTTAGAGGCTGATGCAACCTGCCACTTCCAAGAAATGGGAGAGATAGCAGCGTGTATGTTAATTCCCTGTCTTTCAGACAAGACATGGCTTTAGAAAATCTACTTTTGCCTCTTTCAAAATTCATCTTCAAGTTTGTCTGACATCTAACACAAAAGTATATATTGTATTATTTATTTTCTACTCTATCTTCAGAAAGGAAAAAAGATGTTTTCTTATAAGATGTGCCAATAATCTTGCTTAGGTGAATTATACAAGATTGAAGCTGACATCTGTGCATTTTATTTAAAACCTTGATACCGTCATATCACTTTTTTACAAGAAAATGTTATTTCTCCAAAATACTATCTTAAACATGGATTATTAAACATATTGTTCATATTGTTTAGATTCTCTGTTTAGAAGAGTGAATTTGGGACTGAATATATAGCTCAGTGTCAAAAATGCATCCTTAGCAAGTGTGATGCCCTAGGTTTAATCCTCAATACCTTACACAATGCACACCAAAGCATCAAATTGTAATTTCTTAGATCCAACAGAAATACTTTGTTGATGTGTGTGGCATGTACATACTGAAATATGACATCATCTTTACCACACCCTCTTTTATTATTTATTATGAATCTCTTTCTCTTTCTGTACTGAAACAAATTGAAAGAGAAAGTCAAAAGAATTAAAGTAGGCAATGGTGTTCTCACTAAAAGACCAAGCACACCACTTCTGAAAATATTATGGTAAATAGGAGTTGTGAATGCACCTAGCATTTTGGAGATCTGGAAATGATCTTCAACTCTTCTATACCTTTTCTAAACTCAATGATTCAGTACCTAAATCTGAAGGCTGGAGACATTTCACTAGGTCTAAAGTGCTGGGAGGTGATTTTTTCCCCTAAAAGCAATCACACGCTTGGTTTACTGAACATCAAAGGTAAGAGGGTAGCTCCACGTAATAAGCTTCCTGCTGGTGCTGTCTGTTTGGACCTAAGTCAAGTCAGACATCCAAAGTGTCCATTAGTGGTAATGAGAAAGGAACACAAAATAAAACGTGCTACCACTTAAAACTTTACGGCAAGTATGGCTTCAGTGGCACACCAGCGCATCAAAAGGACATTGCTCATTTGCCACATCAATCTCTACTTTTTTTTTTCACTAAAAAAATATGGTAAAGCATGAGTTGTGTTCTGTGAGTTACTATTTACATTTTCTGGAAAGTCCAAAAAGGATGACGAAAATGGACATTTAGCTAAGTGCCCATTAGAAAAATGAAGGATATGCATAATTGTTAGAATGTTCATATGATATATTTTTGAAAGATAAAGCTCACATTTTAAAAGGCAATCACTAAATTAATAAACAAGTGTAATACATTTTTTTGGAAATTTTCTGCTGCTCAATGCCCTACAAAGATGTGAACATAAATAAGAAATTTCAAGAAAATAAATTCTCCATTATATCAGCTTATCTTAATTTTAGATTCCATCTTATTGATGTGAAATAGACTGCAAGAAGATAAAGTAGTAGGATAATTATATCTTAATTAAGTTTTGGAGGATTTAATTTTCAACATAAGTATAGTCCAAAGATTAAATTATAAAATATTTAATGGAAGTTAGAGGGCAGAGTGTCGTGGGAGATACAGAAGAGCTGATTGCATTTTGGCTCACAGCATTAGTCCCTCTGGTACAGAGCAAAGAAACGTGCATATAGGAGTAGTTTAAGAAAAAAATAGACAAAGTCCAATGCAGTATCAATGACATACCCTAAAATCAAATGCAGTATACAGTTGAGAATGATGAGGAAATCTAAGGCAAAAGTGTTGTTTCTCAATGAACTACCAAAAAAAATTTTTTAGCAAAATAAATTTTATTTAAAGTTAGTTTATTTAAGAACCTTCTGGTTTGTATTAGAACCTAAACAGTAATGATCTTCAGTTAATAATGTATTCTTTAATTGAATTTTCTAGTCGCTATGACAATTTTTGACTGTTTTAAAACTTTAATTTTCCTTTATTTCTTGCCTTAAGGAACAGAAATTATATTTATTAGAGAATTGCAAATAAAGATGAAAATGTACAGAACTCTTTGTTGAAACAAGTGAATCGAGCTTAGTGCAAGGAGATAAGAATGGGTCAATTTGCATTCTTCTGCATGTTGACCTCCAGTTGAGCCAGCACCATTTGTTGAAAAGGCTATCTTTTTTTCCACTGGATGGTTTTAGCTCCTTTGTCAAACAAAGATCAAGTGACCATAGGAGTGTGGATTCATTTCTGGATCTTCAATTCTGTTCCATTGATCTACCTGCCTGTCACAGTACCAATACCATGCAGTTTTTAACACTATTCTCTGTAGTACAGCTTGAGGTCCGGGATACTGATTCCCCCAGAAGTTCTTTTACTCTTGAGAATAGTTTTAGCTATCCTGGGTTTTCTGCTATTCCAGATGAATTTTTGAATTGCTCTTTCTAACTCTATGAAGATTTGAGTTGGGATTTTGATGGGGATTGCACTGAATCAGTATATTGCTTTTGGCAAGATGGTCATTTTTACTATATTAATCTTGCCAATCCATGAGCATGGCAGATTTTTCCATCTTCTGAGGTCTTCTTCAATTTCTTTCTTCAGAGACTTGAAGTTCTTGTCATACAGATCTTTCACTTGTTTGGTTAGAGTCACACCAAGATACTTTATATTGTTTGTGGCTATCGTGAAGGGTATCATTTCTCTTACTTCTTTCTCAGCCTGCTTATCCTTTGAGTATAGGAAGGCTACTGACTTGCTTGAGTTGATTTTATATTCGGCCACTTTGCTGAAGTTGTTTATCAGCTGTAGGAGTTCTCTGGTGGAGTTCTTTGGGTCACTTAAGTATACTATCACATCGTCTGCAAATAGTGATAGTTTGACTTCTTCCTTTCCAATTTGTATCCCTTTGACCTCCTTTTGTTGTCTAATTGCTCTAGCTAGAACTTCAAGTACTATATTGAAAAGATATGGAGAGAGAGAGGGCAGCCTTGTCTAGTCCCTGATTTTAGTGGGATTGCTTCAAGTTTCTCTCCATTTAGATTGATGTTGGCTACCGGTTTGCTGTAAATTGCTTTTACTATGTTTAGATATGGTCTCGAATTCCTGATCTTTCCAAGACTTTGAACATGAAGGGATGCTGAATTTTACAAAGTTTCTGTAAGGCATAGGACACTGTCAAAAGGACAAAGCAGCAGCCAACAAACTGGGAAAAGATCTTTACCAACCCTATTTCCGACAGAGGGCTAATATCCAATATATACAAAGAATTCAAGAAGTTAGACTCCAGAGAGCCAAACAACCCTATTAAAAATGGGGTACAGAGCTAAACAAAGAGTTCTCACCTGAAGAATATCTAATGGCTGAGAAGCACCTAAAGAAATGTTCATCATCCTTAGTCATTAGGGAAATGCAAATCAAAACAACCCTGAGATTCCACCTCGTACTTGTCAGAATGGCTAAGATCAAAAACACAGGGGACAACAGTTGTTAGGGAGGATATGCAGAAAGAGGAACACTCCTCCATTGTTGTTGGGATTGCAAGCTGGTACAAACACTCTGGAAAGCAGTCTGGCGGTTCCTCAAAAAACTGGGCATGACACTCTCGGAGGATCCTGTTATACCACTCCTGGGCATATACCCAGAGGCTTCCCCTGCATGCAATAAGGACACATGTTCCACTATGTTCATAGCAGCCTTATTTATAATAACCAGAAGCTGGAAAGAACCCAGATGTCCCTCAACGGAGGAATGGATTCAGAAGTTGTGGTATATTTACGCAATGGAATACTACTCTGCAATTAAAAACAATGCATTCACGAAATTCTTAGGCAAATGGTCAGAAAATATCATCCTTAGTGAGGTGACCCAATCACAAAAGAACACACATGGTATGCAGTCATGGTATGCAGTCACTGATTTGGAATGTAAATAAAAAAATACAGAAAATAAAAAAATAAAGAAAAAAGAAAACAAGTGAATCATCATGGAAATACAGATGAGCAAACATGCGGCATTCTCTACTTTCCTTCATTTGTGTAGTTACTTTACAGGGATTCCAGGACTTAATCCTACTAAGTCAGTGGGAAATTTAACCTTGTACTTTACTGACTCTTCTCATCTTTGCTACTAGGAGCTAGATTTTACACAGAGCATAACTGAAAAGAGTTCTATAGTCGGCCTTCTCAATGAGTTACTCTTACTTGTTTATTCCTGGGCCACCACTGCCCTTCTCCTCCCTTTCCTTCCCCAATTACCACTCGTACTCTTCTCCATCTCCCACTCTTCTACTTTTCATTCTTTTTCTTCTTCCTCCATTCTTCTCTCTATCCCTCCCTCTCCATCCCTCTCTCCTTCCCTCCCTTCCTTCTCTTCTTTTCCTCCCTTTTTTCTATGCTTGGTTGATTTGATTTTATCATACTGAATTCTTGAGCCCAGTCTTGTCTTGGACTTGGAATGAAGCTAAGATGACCTCGAACTTCTGATGCTACTGCCTCTTCTTCCCTTTAAGTGCTTGGACTACAGGTAAGCATCACCGTGCTTAGCTCTCCTGAGCCTGCTAGTCTACTTTCTTGGCCACCATTGTTAATGATGGCACAGACACACTCTGAAGTGTTTTGAAAACCTGGAAAATATCATCCTTAGTGAGGTAACCCAATCACAAAAGAACACACATGGTATGCAGTCACTGATAAGGGGATATTAACCCAGAATCTCAGAATACCCAAGACACAATTCGCATATCAATAGATTTCCAAGAAGATGGAAGGAGAAACCCCTGGTCCTGGAAAGACTGGATGTAGGGGAATACCAGGACAGAGAAGCGAGAGGGGGTTGAATGGGGAAAAGAGGGAGGGAAGGGGGCTTATGGGACTTACAGGGAGGGAGGAAACTGGAAATGGGAAATCATTTGGAATGTAAATAAAAAATACAGAAAATAATAAAAAAAATCTTTAATAATTTAATAAAGAAAGAAAAAGAAAACCTGAGGGCTGTATTTCAACTTGCATACATGTGCATTGAAAACCCTCCTATGATTCTCAAATCTTCCTGGATATTGGAATGAAGTAGTGCATGGTTCTGCCCCTTCTTACATCATAGCTGCCTTGGACTCATACAATAATAGAAAAGACAGAAAAAAGATAAGAAATTTGAACCTCACTTTCCTTCACAAACCTTTTTATGTAACACCATATTCTGTAATTCAAGAATGGGGTATCTTCATGAATAAGGTCTTATCATCAGGTTCTGGGGCATAAATGTCTTATTTAGGGCTTGACAAAGGCAACTCTTACAAGGCAACTCTTAATTGGGCTGGATTATAGGTTCAGAGGTTCAGTACATTATCATCAAGATGGGAGCATGGCACCATCAAGGCAGGCAATGTGTTCAAGGAGGTGAGAATTCTACATCTTCATCTGAAGGCCACCAGATGAAGACTAGCTCCCAGGTGGCTAGGAGAAGTATCCCATTGCCTACCCACACAGTGGCACACTTCCTCTATCAACACCACACCCACTCCAACAAGACCATACCTTCTAATATTTCCGCTCCCTGGTCTAGGTATATTCAAACCACCACAATAACCAATACTATTGACAATAGCCTGTAATGTTAGTAGATCTATGGGACAGCACTGATGAACAACTCTAAAAGAGATATCTCACTCCTGCCATTGGATTTAAAAATAAAAAATAAAACTTCTTCTCTCATTCAATATATCCTGACCAAAATTGACCCTCTTTCCACTCCTCTAAGATCCATTTCACCTCCTCTCTCCCCCAGAAGCACTCCTCCTTTATTTCTTCTTCAATAAAAAAAAAAGCAGGCCTCTAAGAGGCAACAGGCAAAACAGAACAAAACAAAATATAACAAGACAAGTCAAAAACCCTCATAACAAGACTGGGCAAGGCAATCCAATAAGAGGAAAATAGTCCCAAGAGAAGGCAGAAGAGTAGTATACCTGTGTCTATTATTTGGAGTCCCGCAGAAAAACCAAGCTAACATCTGTAGCATACAAAGAGAGAACTTGGTGCAAGTCCCATATTTGTTAGCCTATAGTATCTAGCATTGTTACCCTGTTATAAAATAACTGCAGTATATATAATTTCCACAGTACTATAATAGGTTTCTATATGTCTTTTCAAAAGGTCTTAGGTGTTAGTTGTCCTTCCCTATACACCCTCCTATGCTCTACCCTACCATTTTCTGCCCCAATTTAGTCCTTCCTGTTCTGTTAATTCCTTTAGATGTGTGGTCTTCCAAGAAATCATGGTTAAATTATCAGTGACCTTATTGTTAAAGTCAATAGAGTCTACCTTTCCCAGCAGTGGTCAGATGACAATAACTCCATTGCTTGAAATGGGATTTTATGCTTATCTCCCCTCTCCATTGTGAGAGCTGATTTGGCTTGAGCTAATAATAAAACCTTTAGAATTTTATTATATCAACCATGAATGTTATTTAAACTCAGGAGAAAGAGCAAGTTAGTCTTTGGGGTACTTAACTCTTCCTAGATGTAATACTGATGAAAATCAGAAGAATCTGAAGACTCTAGATATTTGCAATGTTTAAATTATTTTCCATTAAGTATCAGGATTTCATGGCAGGTTAAATTGAATCATTAATTCTGCTCATACAATTTAAATGGCTTTGATCAACCCATCAAGACTTCCTTACTCAATTTTGCAATCTGCTTGGTATATCTTGTCTTAAAGGTTGTGTTATGGGTAATCACATTTTAAGGACATGTACATTATTACTCCATCACCAGCATGTAATGAAAGAACACTGCCTTCTATTACACTTTCATTTAGTTATATTTATTCCTCAACATTAATTTTACTTCTCAGAAATCTGGTCAACTTAATTTTAAACCACAGTTTTAGAAATCTCTAATTTAGATGTTTATTTTTCTGTTCCACACAACACATTTTAATGTGAAAAGATAAAAAGAAAGTTTATGTTGTGTACCATCTTCTTATTTCAAAATAAGTAGAGAATATCAAACAAAATGATTGAAATTCCAAGGGTGGAAATACGTGTTACAGACTGTTATTTTATATTGCTTTTGTAGAGTTTCTTGTATTACAATGCATTATGAAGACCTGCTCTCAGTGTGGTCACAAATATAATATACTGAGGATTATTAAACATTCAAAGAAACAACAATGCACAGAGGTATAACATATGGGAAATCAGCCAACAAATAAAATGTCAGCTCTGCCAGCAAGCATCACATGGATAGAGACAAGTGTTCACCAGCAGTGAAAGTAGGTTTGAATGATGATAATTATATAAAAATGTAATAATGCAAGAGCCCTTTTCCAAATAAGAAATAGATGTGATTTGTCATGCTTTGAGCTTTAAAGCTATTTTTAGCACATTGAAGAAAAATACATTTATTTCAACAATGAGGTAGATCATCCATCAAATCTATTTTCTGGTATAAAGTATACACAAGAGCTTTTTCATAGTTCCAGAAAAAGATTATGGCCTGAGTTCTCTTTGTGTCCAGAGAAAGCATTTTGTTTTTAACTAAGAATGAATAGTGTGTGTTTTGTTATTTGTTAAATGATTTAAGTTTTGAAATTAAATTATATTTATAACAAAAAGCTTTTAGTTTATCTTTAAGACAGTAGATATTTTATGTTACACAGAAAAAAATCATGTATATAATACAAATAAGAATAATCACAGCATTAATGACTATCAAGATACTATGTCATACCATCTTTTTGTTACCTTATAAATTCCTCATCATTTGTGACTATGCCAGTATGCCTATTTTGAAGTTTTCAAAATATACAATCCATGTCACTACTTTTAGAAGTCTTCACCCAGTAAAGCTCAGTCAATAAAATAAAAATGCAGGATTATTTATCAACCAAAGGCAATTTTTCTTTTTCTGCCTTTAATTATTTTTTAAATGAGATTTCATGCAGTATAAAAATACACTTAAATTGCAAAAAATGTCAGAATCAGGCATATATCACCCATCAGTATCATTAGTTTGAGGAAGCTAAATTAGTGCTTGGATATTTAATTCAGGGAAACAAGTTCAAATTAACATTCATAGACTTAAATTATAGTTTTGCTCCTTGTGAAGTCAATGAGAGCATAAATTTTGCTCTGATGTTTGCCTGGTTCAGAAATGTTAAGTTTTGTTCACTGAACATAATGTTCCATTAGAGTTTTGTTATCAGAGATTGCACTGACTAAAGAACTGAGAATTCTAAACCGAGAACCTGAGAATCTATGGCTTTGGACTAATCCCTTTTACTCAAATCTATCAGAAAAGACCATACAAATCTTTTTCACAAAACTACTGGCATGTTACCAAAGTGCAGCTTTATAAAAGCAGATTCCCTGATTATTTATTTTTCCTAAAAATGAGTGATTCCAATTCAATTGATCCAAAATATAAGTTTCCTTTGATGTACCCCTTAAAATATATATGCAAACTATATTAGGAATATATAAACATATATGTGTGCATATTTGCATGTTGCATATATACGTACACATATGCGTGTAACATTAATTAATGAACAAAGAGGTCATGAATTTAAAAGAGAACAAGGAGAGGTATAACAGAGATTTGGTGGAATAAAAAGAAAGGGGTGAATGATATAATTATATTATACTTATAAAACCAAAAGAAATAATTTTAAAAAGAAATAATTTTAAAAAGAAATTGAGAAAAATATGTGTGATGAGGTCATAAAGAAACTAGTTACTTTGTAATCTCATTAAAATAATAAAATTTATGCTAATCCAAACCACTCAAGGTAGTTCACGCCTAGCTATTCTACCGCAGCTATCAGAAATCAAGGGATGAACCAATGAAATGAGTGTTTAGAGACTGGGGATGTAGCTTAGTTGTTACTGTGCTTGTTTATCATGCACAAGATCCTGGATTCATTTCCTACAACCACATAAACTGCAAGCGAGGTCTATAATTATACATTGAGCTAGAAGAGGGAGTGAGGTGAGAATTTCAAGGCCGTGCTTTTATTGAAATATAAGGCTGGCCTAGCATTCAGAGATACAGACATCTTTGCTCATTAAAAATATAATACATAACTAAACGAAAAAAGAAAATCATCAAAAGAAGATGATATTTAGGAGCAATGAAGTTGATTGCATGGTAACTTAGTTACTTAATGCTTGATAAATCAAACTGCTATTAATAATTTGACCCATAAATTTCAGTTTTGTATTAAGTGTTAGCACATGAAGCTAATGAAGGCCTAGAGATAAAACCGCAGAATTTGAGAGAGTTTTGTTCTGTTTGTTTAAGTTCTTAATCTTAAATATAAAATAATTTAAAATGGGCTCAGAAGAAAGAATAAGGACAATTTTAATAGGGGTTGAAAGAAAACCAACACTTCAAACCAACTAACAAGGTACTCAACTCCTTGTGCTCCAGGGGAGGCAAGATGGAGAAAAAAATCTATACCTTTGAGTCAGCCATGAGGGTCAAAGAAACAGTTGGAATCCTATGTGTCAGAGAGAACAGTTGCAGATCTAAGCTCTGAGAGTATGTAAACTGAGGCTTTTGTGTACCAGGGCATATGCCTAGTCATGAACCCAGAATTATTAGTAGACATGGGGACAGTTATAAGGAAAAAGCATTGCTAAGGACAGATGTGGAAGAAGATATGAAGCATCCCAAGGCTTCTACCACATGACATTTGGTGGTGTGTAAATGTATGTATGTGTACATACACATACATATATACATACAGCAGATACATGCATACTTGTATAGGTTCTCACTGTTGGATGAAGCCCAAGTAGGGAAGAAAAGTCTTCCAATTTTTCCTTTGCACAGTGCCTTATTTTATATGTTAATCTTGCTGTTTCAGTCTGGTCTCTATTCCGCCAAGGCAGCAAACTATTCCTTATAAAGAAGATGGCATGCAGACATTGTTACAACCAGTGAATTCCACTCCTGTTCTCACTTCTCTTCTTCGCCAGAGATCAGACCGTTTTCTTTCTCCAGAGTGACCTTCCCTGCACTGTCATTACAATTCGTCATGCAGTCTCCCTTTCAGTGTCTGATCCCCATCACCCTGACGTTTCGGCTCCCTGAGCACGAAGACTATCTTTAAAATGAAACACAAATGACATGTTAATGATTTGTAAAAACACAAAGCAGGGGGTTAATGACCATCTTTGAAATTAAGAACTTCATTTCCATCAGCTCAGCAGGGTTTGAAACCTCCAAAGAAAGCTTAGGAAGGAGACCCACTAACACAGCTGCTCCTAAGAACAGGGCATCTTAACATTAACTTGCAGTTAATGATCCATGGCTTCCCATAGAAAACTCACCTTTGTCAGTTCGGTGGGATATGCAGCCCCCTGGACAACTACCCACACACCAGCTGGGAGTCTAAAACCCAGCCAAGATCCCCTTTATAAAACACTCTGAAGATAATGAGGTCAGTGATAGCAGATTTTGTACTTATATAGGGGAGGTGGCTGAAACCTGCTTCATATAGAAATCAGCAAGACCTTTTGCATTCCTCCTCTCTTCTTAGCCTCCCTTGATACATCGTCTTTCTGTAGAAGGATAATACTGTTCAATGGGTTATGATTGCTTTCAAAATGAAGACTAAGTTTCTTTCTTTCTTTCTTTCTTTCTTTCTTTCTTTCTTTCTTTCTTTCTTTCTTTCTTTCTTTCTTTCTTTCTTTCTTTCTTTCATTCTTTCTTCCAGAGGTGAGGATCAAACCCAGGGCCTTGCCTAGCAAGCACTCTACCACTGAGCTAAATCCCCAACCCCAAAGATTAAGTTTCTTAACATATTCTATAGTTTCCTGACTGGCCTGGCCCCAGCCTTGCTCTAGTATCAGCTCACAATGAGGCCTTCCCTATCCATCTGTACTCCAGGCACAGTGACCTCCTTTCAACAGCTTCACTCTACTAGAGGAGCCTTGCCAATAGGGCCTTAGACTCCACAGTCTCAAAAGTTCTTCTTTATTCAGGAATACAAGTTTACCTTATTTTAGAGAAGTTTGACTCTGATGTCCTTAGTTACTTCCACTCTCGTGTACTATCAATATAAAGAAAACCACAGCGCCAGGAACTGTAACTTATTTCAATAATGGTGATGATGATGATGATGATGATGATGATGATGATGACAATTTCCTTTATTAGTTAATTCCACCATAGACAGAAAATTCTTTTAATCTAAGAAGTTCAATATCAACTACTTTTTAAATATTAAGCAGCTAGTGCTTTGACAGACAAGAAGACACATGCTAAATATCTACAGTATGGTATGAAATGTATAAGCATGTGTATGCTTTTCATTTTACAAACAATATATTTTATGTTGAATGCATGAAGGGATCATAAATATAAGGTGTAAGACAATACAAGGTCAGTAAGTAGGAGAAACAGGTTGTAAAACAAAAGAAGAGTATCATAACAACAGTTCACGACAAATGCTATGTTACAGAAGATCAGGTCAAAACTACTTTCATATCGCCAACATCAGCTATTTGTGCTATATCTCTACTCTAGTAGAGAGTCTTAAATATACATTCGTGGCTGAACTTTGAAGTGGAAATATCATAACATAAAGAGTAGAAGGCATAACATGTTGGAAGATCACATTAGGGAGAGTATGTTAGCTTTCTCAGAGGGAAGAAATATGAGAGTTATTTTTACCTGAATTTCATAAGCATTCTTGAAGTAAGATAAGCAATGCCACAAGGAATGATAATTCAAGGTTATGATCATAATCTATGTCTCTGTTTTCCAGTGAAAGGCTCATGACGGCCTTGTCACAGCATACAGCATGAACACATTGCATCCTAAATACTCCTGCTCCACCTTCCTTCCACCTGCCAAGGACACATTTAATTCATGGGCCCTGCCCTCTTCACCATCAAGCGGACTAGATAAAAAGGCCAGTTTCAAATGGACTGTAAGCTTCAAAGAAAAATGAAGGCATGTAAGATCTTTCAAAAGCTTGACTTCAGAACTCTGCCCCACACATACCATATTTAACATTTCTAAATGTTGAATAATTTTTACATATTCTTGTATCTGAATAGATAGTTAACAAAATACAAAAATTATCATTAAAATGTAGGCTCTTGTAACATTCTCTGTTTTTATAGCATAGCAGGTGCATGTGGGTAAACATTAATATCAATATTAATAGAAATTAAAAATCTTTTGAATATGCTTGTAGTGAAATAAATCGATTTGTACCCAACAAAAATTAATAATTATATTCAATATTTATCATATTTTGGGGTTACATTTGTATCTATGATTGATATGTAGGAAATCAGGGGATTTTATTAACCATAGAGTAAATATGATGTTATTATTGATAAAGGCACTTCTACTTTGACAATTGTTCAGATTACAAGAATGAAATTTTGAATTTAGAAATATGAAATCTTTGTTTGAAATAACCTACCAACTGAGCTTTCCAAATACAGTTGAATTTTATGCCAGCCTCTACATAAAATAACTGATACCAGCTGCTGTAATGGAGAAACATCAAGGTTATGGAAGTCATTATATTTTGTCCATACAGATGTTTAATACACATGTCTCTGACACAGCAGATGCTTTGGTCCCACTGGAAGATGTATGCTTTCTGGATGGTGACTCAGAATCTAGTCTTTGAAGCCATCATCTCCAATGAGTGACTTGACTGCCACAAAAATATAAGGGATTAAATTGTGTATGGGAGATTGTTAGGACTTATGTTTACAAAGGGCGTATGTCACATCTGTTATTATTTTGTTGGCCAAAACTTCATCTCAGGTGTATGAAACATATAGCTTAATTTTGTGCCCAGACTTTTAAAAAAGAGAGAGAAGAAAACAGACCCTGAAATGGACAACAGACTAATTCTGGATTGATTCTCTATACATATACACCCAAACTAGATGCCTAAACCAGATGATGTGGAAAAAACTAAGAACAGAAATATGCATGCTTTACTTTATTTCATTAAATGGAAGAACATATAACGCAGAGTACAGACACTCCTGAAACAATCTTTAAACCAAAGAGTATAATATATGCTTGCCAACCAGGAAATTATGCACTGGCAGACAAAATTCAATGTCAAATTCCATAGAAAAATTGTGAGCAGGCAGAATATCTTCCACTCACATGTTGGCATCACTGTTATGACCACTATTGCTGTCACACAGCTACTGGGTGTAGCTAAAATTTTAATTTGAGAACTTTTTTGTGAATTAGTGTCAAAAACACTTCTAAAGAAGCAGGAGCTTCAGTTGACATTTGAACATGAGTCTTAGTGGTTGATGTGGCTAAGCCATGAGTGTTAATAGGAAGAGTGGGTGGATGGGACAGAACAGGAGTGAACAAAATATCACTGACAAATGTTTGCTATTTATGTCTGGCAGGTTGGATGTTTTGCTTGTAACTTTGATATTAGAAGTAATAGACAATGAAGGTAAAAAGGCTGAAATAATTCTAGTGGGAGGATCAAAATGAGGAGAGTGATGAGCTGTTAAATCAGAAGTATTTAAACTCTACTCAGGATGTGCTGATGAACCATGGTAAATTTATTAGCAGAAAAGTGACCAGATGTAATGGTATAATAATGGCATTCTGGAATGAGCCAGTGATGTAGTCCTGAAGGGCAGACTGGGGGATAGACTAGTTTTGGAAGTCTTCAGCTCTAAGATATACTCAGTTGGCTACAGTATAGCAGTGCTCCTCTTGAATGCTTTGTTGGGTGTATACATTTAATGATTTGTGAATTCTGTTTCTTCCCAATGGTATCACTGACTCTGGAAGTTAGGAAGACTTCCTTCTTTCCTTCAGAGAAGCAATGTCAGTCTATGGCTAGAGAAAAAACATTGTGGAATCATACAGATTAGAACCAAAGTAACTACCTTACACAAAGAACCTCTGAAGGTTGAGAGTTTGCAAGGGGCTTGGCTATGAGGGTAACTCTAGGTAACACCTGGGAAACTGTATAATCAAGACATTGATTGTGATGATGGACAGCTGAAACCATGTTTGAGTTGAATGCTTCTGATTCTAGGATAGTTCATTTGTGTGTTGGGATTCCTAGTTCTTCATCACAGAAACTTCCCTATATACTAGCTTTGTGCCTCTATGATAGAGCAGCAATTTCTGAGACAAGACAGTGCAAAAGAAAACCAGAAACCTCAGTGCCACATGGAGATGTTTGTGCCTTCACTTCTGTCACATGGCCTTTCTTAGGAATAAGTCACCAAGTAAGAATAGATGCTCAGGTGAAGAGAAATTATGTTCATAGCTTTTCAAGAGAGGAATGTCAAATAACTTGTATACACTGTCTGCAAAACAAAGCACAAAAAATGAATTATTTTTTGTGAAAAAAAGGAGTCTAGTGCAAAATGTGTTCCAGTCAGTTATTTTTAATAAAAAAGTTGGCCTTTCACATCTCTTCTTACCACTCTCTCTCTTCCTCCCTCCTTCCCTGCTATCCTCCCTCTACTTCCTCCTCTCCCCATTCCTTCTTCCCTCCCTCCCTTCATCTTTCCATCCTTCATTGCATGTTTTTTCTCCTCCACGAGATTCCTTACAAATGACATATTATTTACATAAATTTACCTACTTGAAGGAAGACACTTTTTATTCCATTTATCATCTGTTTTTCTTCCCTTGTGGGACTTTGGAACACTTTTCTAATAAATCAAGTCACACCCTCACATGACTCATCAAACACTTCACTCCTTCCTTTACTTCAACCTCAGATAGTATATGAAGAACTAGGCCATTATTCTAAATTCAGCCAGAGCACTCATTCCTTCCAGCACTTTATTGAAACCTTTCTACAGCTAATACCCCACCCAGTGTCTGCCTTTCAATACTTGTCATATAAACCTCTTCATGGCATTTGGAGTTATTGATTACCCCTTCCTTTCTGAAATACTTCTTTCTCACATTTCCAGCACAGTGTCTGCTACTGATTTTTGCCTCCTACTTTGTAGAGACATCAAACAAATCTAATAATAAGGGGTAGACTGTAACCTGACAAGTGAAAGATGAATGCCTCCAAGTGAACACGCTCATAATAAGTCTCTCAGGTTAGCTTCCCCTGATGTGAAACTTAGAATGTTTACAAATGGCAAGGATCAAATGAAGCAATGCTGTTTTGTTTTTCGGTGACAAAGATAATTGTCATGTTGCTTGTTTGATCAAATTTTATACTTTTATTTTTTCAGAGCCTTTCAAATATGTTGTGACAGTACAAAGATGCAAGTCTGGAATCAGCACCAGGCAAAACAGGATGTCTGGGTTAGGTGGAGAGATTCAGAGGCTCTTTCCTGTGGCTCTAGGTCATTACACTTTAGACATTCTTACCTGTTTTCATCGACGGCAACTCTTCAGCCTTTTCTTCCTTTGATATCACTCCAAGGTGTTCTTTCTGAAACCAACACTTCTGCTTACAAGAAGTCATCATTTACTGTATAGTTAATGTCACGGCAGCCATTTAAGTACTTTGTCTTATTTGGTTTTGGTTACCCCAACAAAATATTGTTTGGCTTTGAAAATATATTTTATTAATTATATTTTCATAAAGATCAGCATGGTTAATATTAATGCTCTGAAACTGTGATAGTTTGGAAAGGATTTTCTGGCTAGAAGAGTTTTGGAGGAGAAAGAGAAAGAGAGGGAGAGGGAGAGGGAAAAGGAGAGGGAAAAGGAGAGAGGAAAATAGAACTTTGTTTTATGTTATAAAGTGTCTTTGTGTGTCTAAGACTGGTGGTCTGGAATGTACTGTGTAGCTCAGAATGACCTCTAACTCACTGTCTTTCTGCTTCTGTTTCCTTAGAGCTAAGATCCCCAGAGCCATGTGTTGTCATGTCCAGCTTGATATATCTTCTTATAGGGCTACTAAATCTATCATGAGAGTATCATCTTTAGAACCTCATTCATTTCTAAGTAAATACTGTTGCAACAGGGACTTGGACCTCTCCATGTGAATTTGGCAGGGTGGATACAAACACTAAGTCAATATTCTATTCCTGTCAGTAAAATTTATAACATCTGTGTTTTCTAAGTAAAATCTTCTATAATTAGTACTTCCAATGTTATCACCTCTTGATGCTACATCTTTCTTGCTGTGAATCATGAAATCTGTGAGATTTCCCTGGTTCTTCTTGACCTCTATTAGTATAGCCAATCATATTGATTCCTACACTCATGACATGCACATTCCTCTGCTCTCCATTATATTGCCCTAAATTGACATTAACCTTGACCTCCACTCTTTATCTCACTACTGTAACTGGTCATCACAGGTCCCATCTCCAGGACTAGCTAATCGAATCCTCTGTCAGCCCTTGATGAAATAAATTTGAAAATTCTAGTTTCTTTGGAGATTCAGATAAGTTATGACGATATTTTTCTGGAGCAGACAGATGAAATAATGTTTTGCTAAAGTCAACACGTGAATGAACATTTTGTTGAAGCAGTTAAAGGTGAAAGGATGTTTTACTGTAGCAAACACATGAAAGGATGCATGCTGTTTAGAAGGAATATAAATATGACCCCACAGAGAGTGGGATATCGAGATATGTTTTGCCTTGCTTCACCTTGCTAGTCTTTGCTGACAACATGCATGTAATTGGCTTATATTGTGTTACTGAGCTTCGCTTGTGGTGACTTCATACAGAGAAAGTTGCCAAGAACTTCTTGTGAGATTCCTGTGGCTTCTTACTACTTCCAAAGTCTCCTACCTATTGGTGGTCCTCTCTTCTGGATTGAATTACCCTGCCGATTCTTGAATGGTTTCTGCTAGCAGTCTGGACTGAGAACAATGAATCCCCCCTAAAGAACTAATTCTAAGTAGGTCCACTTCCCCTGTATCCTAATAACCTTTCATTTCCACTACCTCTGGTGAGTAGTGGGCTAGAAGTGAGTTGAAGCATTTAAGAACACTTATTAAAATAGGTTGTGAAAAATATTTGCCTACAAAGGACTATTACACAAATGCAAGGTTTTATGCCATCCATTTCTTTACATATACTCAGCATTCATTTGCTGGCTTCTAGTTCAGTTTGCAGTCAACACCTACAGTTGCTTTAGATCAGCCTCCTGACTAAGAGTCAGTCTCCTTTCTTACTATGTACTCCTTCAGGACAGTTTTATTTGCACTTGTAGGAACCAGAGAAAACACTCACACACACTTCAGTGGCTTTGATGTGCTTTCCTCTTAGATGCCAGTTTTTGCTTTGGGGCCACCCAAAGTATACAATGTGTCTAAATTCTTCAAACATATTCTCTCCTTAAATTTTAAGGCATGACATTTTAGTTTTTAGGATTTCCTCGGATTTGACTTTACGTAACATCTTATCATTTTGTTTGCTTATTATTCACTTCTCTGTTAAATATAACCTTTATTCCATTAAGGTAGGAGCTTCCATTTGTCTTCCTGCACTCAAATCAGTTCTTAAAGCAATACCAGGAACATGCTGGGTGAGAAACTTTCTGTTGAATAAACTAGTTCCTCTACAGAGATGTCAAAAGGGCTCTGCTATCAAACCCATGTGACTTGTCTGTCTGTTTTGTGTGCAGATACTACTAGGCTGATACAAAAGTACTTATCAGGTTTTTTTTTTGTTTCTTTGTTGGTTGGTTGTTTGTTGGTTTCTCTTTTTCTTTTATTTTTTTATTTATTTTCTACATTTTTTTTATTTACATTCCCAATGATTTCCCCTTTTCCGGTTCCTCCCTCCCCGAAAGTCCCATAAGCCCTCTTCCCTCCCCTTGTTCCCCATTCAACCCCCTCTTGCTTCTCTGTTCTGGTATTCCCCTACATACAGTCTTTCCAGGACCAGGGTCTCTCCTTCCATCTTCTTGGAAATCAATTGATATGTGAGTTGTGTCTTGGGTATTCCGAGTTTATGGGTTAATATCCCCTTATCAGTGACTGCATACCATGTGTGTTCTTCTGTGATTGGGTTACCTCACTAAGAACGATATTTTTCAGTTCTGACTATTTGCATAAGAATTTCGTGATTTCATTGTTTTTTAATTGCAGAGTAGTATTCCATGAGATTCCATCTCACACCAGCCAGAATGGCTAAGATCAAAAACACAGGAGATAGCAGGTGTTGGCGAGGATGTGGAGAAAGAGGAACACTCCTCCACTGCTGGTGGAATTGCAAGCTGGTATATCCACTCTGGAAAGCAGTCTGGCTGTTCCTCAGAAAACTGGGCATGACACTCCCGGAGGATCCGGCTATACCACTCCTGGGCATATACCCAGAGACTTTACCTGCATGCAATAAGGACACATGCTCCACTATGTTCATAGCAGCCTTATTTATAATAGCCAGAAGCTGGAAAGAACCCAGATGTCCCTCCACGGAGGAATGGATACAGAAGATGTGGTATACTTATCAGTTATTATTACACATATCATGGAGTATTATGAGCTTTATAACAAGCAGGTTGCTACAGATGAAACAGTCACATAACTGTTCAGCATTAGTCAGCAGTCATTATTTTGTGACCCTTTTCACATCCACCTCTCTGTAACAGCACACATAAAGAACAACAATAGAGATGAGAGAGAGAACTGGTAAATCTGCCTCTCACAACCACTTTATATTTTACTGCTGAAACATTAGTAGAAAGTTGCAGAGTACTTCTCAAAACTTCATGGGATCTCACTCTTCACAAATCCAGGAGCTAAGATGGGGAGTGACAGCTGAAAATACTTCTCAGCTGTGGCACTCACTTCTGGTCCAGGCTCCAGCTCTGTTTTCTCTGAGGCTGGTCTTGTTGAAATAGTGGAGCATACCAGCCAGGATTTTGGCAGTCATTTCTCACCTCTGCTGCCCCTGCTGTTTCTGCTCTGTCCTTGCCAAGGCACCTGCCTTCAGAAGCATGCTCTAGGAATTACTCTTGGCCAGCTCTCATGATTGGAAAACTAATCTGATAACTGAATTCCAGCTGTGTTGTGTACTGACAGTCAGTGGAGTCTTCTTGGCTCCTGTGAGTCTTTGTATATGAAGATAGGAATTTTAAACGATAAAATCTTTCAAGTATCAAAAGGCTCGTAATAGGGATATTATTTCACCTGACAGATCATGTTATCAATATCTGAGAATGAAAAAAAAGTCAGTATTTTGCAGAAGAAAACATACAGGTTTAGCAAGAATATATGAAATAGGATCCCTCCACCTTTTCTTTAATTATAGCCTATTTGCTTCCTTGGGGTAGGAATTAACTAGATTCTATAAATGGTATTTTTCATTATTGAATTCCCTTAGTTTCCATGAACTCTATTTGGACAAAGGCATTTAGCACAGATTTTGCATTTCTAGTGAGAAATCTTTTTAAAATGTAAGTTTTTCTGGAGACAATTGAAATATCTACTAACCCCTCCTCAGTTTATACTTGCCAAGATACTTTAATATAACTCAGTATTTAATTGACTCAGTGATAGAAAAATAGGACAGCTGTGTTTTAGAAGGACAGAATTACAAATGTTTAAAGGGAAAAAAACTCTAATGAAATCCAGAGAGTGGGATAATGGATGAATAAAATATATTGTAAATTCTCTCAAAATTTGTTTTTCTGATCAATGTGCTTGGAATCAATACTGCCATTAAACTTTTCAGGCAAACACACAAAAACTTTTGGAATTCATAATAAAAAGAAATGCTCAAGGGTATTGAAGACAAAACAGACATCCAAGAGCTTATTTATTATATTTTAAAAAGTGTTATTAAAACAAAAGACCATATCAATGCAACCATGCCAATTAACTTTCACTAATGAAAAAAGAAAAGTTTTTTGAAGTGTCAATTTTTGTTTGAATGAATTTAAAGATAATTGAAACATGGGTAAAATACCTTTTGTAAACATTATAGGTATTCAAATGCATTTCAAATAGCTAAAATACCAAACGATCATGTTCATCGTTATATATTTGGTTAAGGGAACGCTTACACACATTCTGTATCTACTAAGAAGTTAAGGAAATGTTATAAATTAATTTAAGGACTAGTTAATCCAAATATATAACAAAAACAAAAGAATCATTTCAACCTTCTTTTGAATAGATTTTAAAACAGTGTTTAATAATCATAGCTTTTATTATCTCCCTCTTATTTCCCTATTGTAATTAACTTCAGGAGTACTGTTCCATTGCTTTTCTCACCAATATTGTTTGGTTAACCTAGCCGTGCTATTAACATGACCTGGAAAACACTGGGGAAGATATCTTGACCTTAACAGTCTCAACTCTCTCTGTCTCACAACTCTTGCTTAGACTGTGCAACTCCGGACAGCCTCTAGTCACATCCCTGGTGAGGATTCTGTGTAAGATATGAGTAGAAGGGTGTCAACATATCCTTTCTGCCGTCTACCTACTACTTTGCTCTGAGGACACAAAAACACTATGCACCCTCAAAATTCGTTCATTTCCTTGTCTTCTTGCTCTACCATCTTCAATTTTGTTTCCCTCTATCTTTCAGGCCCTAATCTAGTGTCAAAGATCTTCAGATTCGCTATTTATTATGTTTAAAGCAGACTCACAAGGGTAGGTCTTTCATTTCCTCAGTCAGACTCATGCTAAAAATAGTGTATGTCCTATTTCCAGTGTAGTAATCAGAATCTCAGAATGACAATCCTGAACTCTGCAATAATGCCAGTGCATTATCCTTGAAAGTATCTCTGAAAAGGTTGACAGCATAGTCTGACTATATTGTTAGCTGATGTCTACTTTACTATTGGTATTAAAGCATACGCAGAACATTACAAACATTGGTCATTTAAAAAAAACACTATAAAAATAGTAGCATAATAAAAATGAATCTCCATGGTGCTTTAGGCCTTGTTTTAATGTAGAGAATTTTTGATAAAAATTAAACTACAATATGTTTTCATCTCACACTTCTGGAAACTCATAATGATTACCTTATTCATATTTGTTAGGAAGAGAACATCTTCATAAGCAGCCTTTATGTCTAATATTAACATACCACAGCATAATATAGCTAAAGAATAATTCAGAATAAATCATTGGAAAAATTCACATGAAAAATTTAAGGTAAATAGAGTGTGATATCATTTGTGTGGTCAGTGTGTTGCCGAGAAGAGGCCAGTACTCTATACGCTACCTTAACCTCACTAAATGAGAGTTTTGTGTGAATATATATGTGTGTGTAGTGTGTATAAATAATATATATATATATATAATGCATATTATAGATGTATATTACATATTATATGTAATAACGGAATATATGGGAAACTGCTCAATGAGTCCATATTACTATGAAAATTGTAACCAGAAGGTTTCTTAGAATTCAGCTTAACACCTGGGACCAGAAGTCTGGGGATTAATGGCTCCTAATTCTAATTGTTTACTATTAGAACAACTGGGCTACGCTGTTTTCACTTAAATGATCTCCCACATGGTCTATGCCCTCCCCTCCCAGGGTCATAGCAGAGAGACTTGCTTTGCATAAGCCCAGGAGACAGTTCTTTGTCAGGCAGCACATGTTTGGTTTTGTTAATTTACTTGAAAAAAAACTAATAAATAACATGAATTAGTATGCCCTTGAATCAGTATTTATATTTTTCATTTCACAAACTCTCCAGAGCTGCTCCTTAAAGGGAGCTATCTTTTTTAGAAGGATTTTGAGCACACACTGAGGGAGGAAGTGTGTATTTAGGCTCACAGTTCCAGGGACCATCAGTGTGTTATTGCAGGGAAGTCATGACAGCAAATGCTTAGGGCAGTTTAGAACAATGAATCTGCTGTCACAGAGCAGAAACAACGAATGTCTGTGCTCAGTTGTATCCCTCCCTTTTATATAGTTTAGGAACCAAATTCAGGATCTGGTGTCTCCCTGTTGAGTGTGGGAATTCCTACACCAGTTAGCCTAATCTAGATTGTCTTTCACAAGCCCACCCTGAGGGTAAACAATCCTTCACAGCTGTGCCTGGATGCTTATCTACTGCTGATCCAGGATCCAGGGTGTGAACAATTATCACTGCATCACATTGTTCTTAATTATTTTGCAATGCTTGGAGAGTAACATGGGAAATGATAATGGTGGGAAATAGTTTCTGTTCATTGAAATAGAGGTGATTCTTGTGTGATAAGGAGAAAGAATTTATCTCTAACCGATTGAAGAGTATAGTCCAGTATCTATTAGCAAATTCATGTCTATATTCCTTAAGAACTCATTTTTTATTAAACGTTATAGACTTCTTAAAATAATGAATGAGATATATTAGTTAAGTAAACTTCTTGGCATGTTGTATCCTTTCAGTATTTTCTTACTCATGATTGATGCTTTAATAACTTGGTAATTGTAAATAGATCAAATGGAAGTTTGAGTTTTTGAGAAGTTCTATATTGCTTTTAAAAGTAATAGTCCAGTTTGTTTTTCTGGATGATTTTTGAAAACTTCAGGAGTAGTGCCAATAAGTACATGTAAATACATTTAATCATAAAAGAAATAAAATAATATAAGATACCATGCCACTTCAGCCAGAACTATCACACTCAAGGAAAGAAACTGCTAGAAAAGATGAAGGGAGGGCAAAATGTTACAATATCCTTTTTGTATTTCAGTATTTAGTAGCATACTTGTAAGAAAGTAAGGATTTTATATATCATTGTGGCCTGTGGAGACCACACAGATCAGACTAGCAGTGTGCGCCTAATAGAACAAACCGGGAGCATCTTCTTGTGTTCTTGGCTCTCAGTGTGCTCTGATACCTGTGTTCCTAGTTTGTCTCTGAGCTCCACTATTGTCCCTGTTCATCTTTCGAAAAGCTTAGCTTCAGGTACTAAGAGGTGGGACTTCTGCATATCATCAGCAAGAATATTAGGTGCCTCTGGCCAATTAGGTTGACATGACTGAGCACAGAAGGAGACACAGGAGCTGAAGGAGCAAGAGTCATGGTTCTTCACACACTTAAATAGCTTTCAGGATGCTTTCTTTTGGAATGGAGACTCTCCGGATAATGCTATTGGCCCCCAAGTAATCCTCCAGTCATGTATGACCCATTTCAGACATGTGGGCTAAAGCAAGGAAGGTTGGGAAATTGAACTCCATCTTTTGAAATGGATGGGTATGCCCTATATACTTCTCTTCTAGGCTTGAAAAGACTAGCTGCTTATATTGGAGTAAATTGATTCCTGCTGGGCATGATAGAGCCGTTGTCCATCATAGAATAGAGAAGGCTCTGGTAACTTTTAAAATACTTAGTCTCACACTCATGAGTATGGCATAGGCAAAATAATCAGTGAGACTAGGTCTATGGTAATAGGAATGGAACATTTTAGGTGATTGACAGGAGACTCTTTTTGATAGTGCAGACATTACCCCACACCTCTTCTATAGGTAGTCTCAGGAGTGCTAGACTGGAAAAGAAGTCAAGTGTTCTTGTCATACAGATCTTTCACTTGTTTGGTTAGAGTCACACCAAGATACTTTATATTGTTTGTGGCTATCATGAAAGGTATCATTTCCCTTACTTCTTTCTCAGCCTGCTTATCCTTTGAGTATAGTAAGGCTACTGACTTGCTTGAGTTGATTTTATATCCGGCCACTTTGCTGAAGTTGTTTATCAGCTGTAGGAGTTCTCCGGTGGAGTTCTTTGGGTCGCTTAAGTATACTATCATATCATCTGCAAATAGTGATAGTTTGACTTCTTCCTTTCCAATTTGTATCCCTTTGACCTCCTTTTGTTGTTTAATTGCTCTAGCTAGAACTTCAAGTACTATATTGAAAAGATATGGAGAGAGAGGGCAGCCTTGTCTAGTCCCTGATTTTAGTGGGATTGCTTCAAGTTTCTCTCCATTTAGATTGATGTTGGCTACCGGTTTGCTGTAAATTGCTTTTACTATGTTTAGATATGGGCCTCGAATTCCTGATCTTTCCAAGACCTTTAACATGAAAGGATGCTGAATTTTGTCAAATGCTTTCTCAGCACCTAATGAAATGTCCATGTGGTTTTTTTTCTTTGAGATTGTTTATGTAGTGGATTACATTGATGGACTTCCTTATATTGAACCATCCCTGCGTCCCTGGAATGAAGCCTACTTGATCATGGTGAATGATTGTTTTGATGTATTCTTGAATTCGGTTGGCAAGAATTTTATTGAGTATTTTTGCATCGATAATAGCCAGAAGCTGGAAAGAACCCAGATGTCCCTCAACGGAGGAATGGATTCAGAAGATGTGGCATATTTACACAATGGAATACTACTGTGCAATTAAAAACAATGAATTCACGAAATTCCTAGGCAAATGGTCAGAACTGGAAAATATCATCCTTAGTGAGGTAACCCAATCACAAAAGAACACATATGGTATACAGTCACTGATAAGGGGATATTAACCCAGAAGCTCGGAATACCCTAGACACAATTCGTATATCAATAGATTTCCAAGAAGATGGAAGGAGAGACCCCTGGTCCTGGAAAGACTGGATGTAGGGGAATGCCAGAACAGAGAAGTGAGAGGGGGTTGAATGGGGAAAAGAGGGAGGGAAGGGGGCTTATGGGACTTTCGGAGAGGGAGGAAACGGGAAATGGGAAATGATTTGGAATGTAAATAAAAAAACTTAGAAAATAAAAGAAAATAATAATAATAATAAAAAGAAGTCAAGCGTTAACTGAACGGCACGCCACATGAGCTTCCATAAAACCATCTCATGTGATATGGTTGACAGTTCACTGATGCAACCACTTTGAGTCAGTTCCTGCTATGATAAGGAAATGTAAAAGCTTATTGGAGACACACTTAGGAGACATTGTTTTCTTGTTCTGTCATCACTACCATGTGTAGAGAAAGTAGATGTTTGTCTTTCCTGTCTAGGACAAGCAAAGAATGCTGTCTGATTATAGAAAAAAATTTTGCTGAACGCTACTAAATATTATGCTTTCATTTTGGTTGTCTTTCCAAAAATGATTGTATACTCCATGGGACAACAACAGATGCCACTGCCCACTGTTCCCCAGCATTATGGCTCATAAGTTTCTTTGCCTTTAATAGGCTATATCTTTTAGAATCTTCAGTTTCTCCCTAACTATGGTTTTATAACTTCAAAAACCCTATTTTGGCATAAGAGAAAACCAAGCATGGTTATCATGTATCTGAAGGGATTAATGAAATATTTAAGATATAAACTTTAAGAAAATTTTGTTTATTAAACATAGAACCATAAAAAATTTTCATATAAGGTAAAGTTCTTAAATACCCAGGGTATTAAATGTTTTAAGAGTTTGATAAAGTGATTATCTCTTCATACATGTGTTTTGCTTGTTTGCCTTGTCTTTGGTTCTGTTTGTTTGTTTTTTGTAAACAGCATATCACACTCTTTGCCTCTGTCACCCATTTTTGTATTCCTATGAAGTAGAGGACTCAGGTGAACCAGACGTTTAAAAAGTCTTGAGCCAAAGTTTACACACAAAGATGGTATAATTAAGGAGAGAGGCAGTCATTGCTCAGGCAGAAATGATTCTTTTGGGTTCTAAGAACCCCTTCTTATTATTTAATCATCATCAGATTAGAATCTGATTTCTGCTAATAAAACTGTTGGGTCCTCATGACCTGTGAGATCATGCCTACTCAAGTAATCATTTCCTGCTCTTGACATTTTTATATTTCACTTGAGAATTTTGAAAGTTCCTTGATGTCTTTGCTCAGCTCACATTTGGGTAGTCATGTAGAGAGGAAATGGAAGGGAGAAATAGTATTAAAATTATAATCTTAAAACCCTGAAACCCAGAATTTTAAATGTAGATGGGGAAAACAATTGAAGGTGGTAGGTATGTTTCAATAAACAATGCAGAAAATTATATGAGGGGACATGTGGTAAGTTTCAGCATGAACTTCTCCTACTAGGGAGTTCCTTGAAAATGCATTGTGTGTCTTCATAGAGCCTGTAAGGAGTTCCATTAAAAAAAACATGATTCATATGTAAAATCACATTCTAAAACAAATATTTATTACCAATATTTAGGTACACCCAATCTCTTCCTACAGGTGACAAGGTGTTTTGCTTGTTGTAAGAAATTATTGTTAGGATCTAAATTAGCACTTTTCCATGCAAGTTTTATGATTGTTCAGGGAAGCTGGCCATATATTCAGAACACCATGCTAGTGTTGTGTATGAGAAAGGGTGTTTGTTTGCATCTATGCATGTGCATTTATATTACATACAGTGTAACTCTATGCTACTCTAAAAGCATGTATCGTTTTCCTCTAAGATCTATGGAAAAGTCTCTTTTAGGATGGTTATATTGATATATAAAGTATTACAAACAGAATCTTACTTCTCACAGGTCTGAGTCCTGGAAATCTCAGAATCAGTTTTCTGACAGATTTTGTGTGAGGTGATAACTCACTATCAGGTTCACAAGTAGCTGTCTTTTACCTGTCACCGCACATGAAGGAATAAGTCATCATTCTTCTGGGGCTTCTTTTGTAATGACACTAATTCCATTTTAGACTGCTAGTTTCTCTTTAGTACCAACCCAATTATGAAGGCTCCCACCTCCTAATCATTACCTTAAAAGTCAGGATCTCAACATAAACATTGGCAGACCATAAACATTCATTCTATAGTAAGCTTATTGCTGCATAAGAAAGAGCATATGTTTCAGGGTTTGCCACCCCTTTTCATATTGCCTTCATTGACAAAAGGCTAAGCCTTTGGCAAGACTAACTTTAACCACTTATGGAATATTTCTTGTAAAATCTGTAAATGGAACTCTAGAATTTGGCCACTCATTTAGTCTGAAATGAAAAAAAGCTATGTGAACATAATATTCAACTTTCTGTACACACACAACATTTGACAAATGAGTTTAAGTCTCCCAGGAAATAAGAAAATGACATAGATTAAAATCCAGGTAACAAATACAATGGCAAATGACATACACGGAAATTGAACTAGGATATCTGGAAAGTAATTTCCTAAGCTCACCATTATTAGATATAGCATTTCATGTAGACATCACCTCTTATTTTCTTGATGACGGAAAGAAATGAATTGAAAAGAATGATTTATTATTGTCATTCTTAAGATTGTCTTTGCAAAATTAAAACAAACAAAACAGTCTGTCTTTTAAGTAAGATTAAGTTTAGGTCTGCCAACTCAGAAGAAAACAGAACTGAATTATTAGTAAGAGTCTAGTAATGTTCCTTGAATAAGGGTAAGTATCATATTTTTTTTTTTTTTTTTTTTTTTACATGGACATGTTTATTTCTTTCCACAATGTCAACATATGTTTTTTTTTTTTTTTTTTTTTTTTTTAATTTAATTTTATTTTATTTTTTTAATTTACATTCCAAATCACTTCCCCTTTCCCGTTTCCTCCCTCCCCGAAAGTCCCATAAGCCCCCTTCCCTCCCTCTTTTCTCCGTTCAACCCCCTCTCATTACTCTGTCCTGGCGTTCCCCTACATCCAGTCTTTCCAGGACCAGGGGTCTCTCCTTCCATCTTTTTAGAAATCTATTGATATGCTGATTGTGTCTAGGGTATTCTGAGATTCTGGGTCAATATCCCCTTATCAGTGACTTCATACCATGTGTGATCTTTTGTGATTGGGTTACCTCACTAAGGATGATATTTTCAAGTTCTGACCATTTGCCTAGGAATTTCGTGAATTCATTGTTTTTAATTGCAGAGTAGTATTCCATTGTGTAAATATACCACATCTTCTGAATCCATTCCTCCGTTGAGGGACATCTGGGTTCTTTCCAGCTTCTGGCTATTATAAATAAGGCTGCTATGAATATAGTGGAGCATGTGTCCTTATTGCATGCAGGTAAAGTCTCTGGGTATATGCCCAGGAGTGGTATAGCCGGATCCTCCGGAAGTGTCATGCCCAGTTTTCTGAGGAGCCGCCAGACTGCTTTCCAGAGTGGTTGTACCAGCCTGCAATTCCACCAGCAGTGGAGGAGTGTTCCTCTTTCTCCACATCCTCGCCAACAACTGCTGTCTCCTGTGTTTTTGATCTTAGCCATCCTGACTGGTGTGAGATGGAATCTCAGGGTTGTTTTGATTTGCATTTCCCTAATGACTAAGGATGATGAACATCTCTTTAGGTGCTTCTCAGCCATTAGATATTCTTCAGGTGAGAACTCTTTGTGGAGCTC
Source organism: Tokudaia tokunoshimensis (assembly GCA_036184795.1). Classification (NCBI taxonomy): domain Eukaryota; kingdom Metazoa; phylum Chordata; class Mammalia; order Rodentia; family Muridae; genus Tokudaia; species Tokudaia tokunoshimensis. The sequence continues at coordinate 37,562,074 of BTHU01000015.1, read as the reverse complement.
TGTACCCCATTTTTTAATAGGGTTACTTGCCTCTCTGGAGTTTAACTTCTTGAGTTCTTTGTATATCTTGGATATTAGCCCTCTGTCGGATGTAAGGTTGGTAAAGATCATTTCCCAGTTAGTTGGTTGCCGCTTTGTCTTTTTGACGGTGTCTTTTGCCTTGCAAAAACTTTGTAATTTAATGAGGTCCCATTTGTCTATTCTTGATCTTAGAGTACACAAAGCGGCAACCAAGTATCATATTTTAATAGTCTCAAAGAGCTATGTCTTCCAAGAGGAGCAAAGACTGTATCAAAGTTAAAGTGCCATGTTCTGTTGAATTTGCTGCAAGTACTGCCAATCAAACTAGTGGAAAAACTCAGCCTGAATCTGCAGGCAAATGGAGACTCTTCAAAGGATGTTTATGAAGGAGAGTGCAAAGAAGGGCAATAGACATTGGCTGTAGACCTACTCTGTGCTAGAATTAACCCTAGGCACTTTGCATTCAAACAGTACTTAATAGTCAGAGTGAAAATTCAGTACTTTAATTGTGAATGATTTATTTAAAGTTACATAGTCATTCATAGATTTAGAATTCAAACTTAGATTTATGTGATTCAAATTACTATCTTAGTGTTTTATACATAAATAAATATAGGTAGGAAAATGACTTACTCACATTGTATATGTGTGTGTGTGAGAATTAACATGAATTCCTTTACCAGTACAGAATCACAGAGGTAACTTGCTGTTATGTCAGGGGTAGAAGCTGCAGAGACTTTGGCTTTAAATTTTTCTGTATCTAAAAAATACTGTTTTTTTTTCTCTTCTTCTCTAGAGACCTCAAAGAATTCCTAAGTCTTTGGAATCTAAGTAAGTTTTAGCTGAACACATCTCTTTTGATCTTCCCCAGATTGATACAAATTACTCATCCTGAAAGATCAATAATTATTGGCCTTCTTTGAGTTTCCTGGGTCTGTGTTTTATGACAAGTTTATTTGATGTGTTAGTACAACACAGGGAAAGCAATGGGAAGTGGTGTCAGGGCTTGTGAGAGATACCAAGGGAACTAAGCAATTGTGTAAAGATTTTTTTTTGTGAAGAGTCAGGAAAAGGGATGTGGCCTCCCATGTCAAAAGAAAACACCATGCTTATTTGAAAGAAATCAGTGGAGCAAAGCATTATTAGGCAAGGGATTGTGGCTCAAACTTGGTTTTGTCTTTATAGTTTTATGGGGAGGGAAAGCATTAAATAAAGTCTCAAAATTATAGTGCCAGCACAATTAGGATTGCTATAAACCCTCCAATTCTGAATTTTGGTTAGTCTTAGAAAAGGTGACCCATGTCCCCTTCACAGACAAAGAACATCTTCTCTGATTATTGTTTGCAAAATGTGCTGTTCCACAAGTAAAGTTCTCTTGCCCTCTCTTTTCTCCTCCATCATTCTGCGTCTTTGTCACGTCTGACTTACAAGTCTCAATGAAAATCTGTATTTAAACTCCAAGACAATGTGCTCGATATATTATCCACGGCATTTAAAGGGTCAGAACATTATAAATTCCATTTATGAGCCTATGATTATGTTTAGCTTTGTTCATTCATTTTAGTAGAAAATAGGATGGTCATTTTCCATCTTTGGTTTGCTTCTTGTTGCTCACACACATAAACATTTATCTGAAACATGATTACCAACCACTGGATTTGAGTCCAGTACTGCTCTCATGTTTGGAGTACAAGTAAGATGAATCCTCAAATGTCAGTCCCTCATTCTGCCTAGGAAGACAAAAGGACAGGCAGATAGGAAAGCTCCCAAGAGGGAGAGTTCACACTACTTTTATAGAGAAGGCATGTGTTAATTTTTGATAAAAAATAACTTTCAATTTTTAAATATGGAAATGAATTCCTTTCATAGGTATTCCTAAGAGTTTTCAGCAAACATTGTGTGCCTAAGGACGACCAGTCTTTTTTATTATTATTTTTCACGAAAATCATTGTGGAACGGGTTCACTGGAGTTTTTTAAAATCCAGTAAAAATGAGGCATCAGTATCAGCATCAGCTTCCTGAACAGCTTATTCTCAACCCTGGAATCACTGGTTTCCAAAATGTTTTACTTCATATATTTTGCTAGCCACATACAGGAATGTGGCTTGCAAAAGCAAGATGAGTAAAAAGCAATCTGCACCTTTGCTGGTTTGTTTCTGCTCCTCCTCTCTAATCTCATAGTTTTTTATAACATAGATGGGTATTCCTGTATGCTTGAGATGTACGTACTGTTGGTCTTATTTCACAAGGGCTCCAAGATCACATAACTAGAACACATCTAAATGGGAAAGAAAAAACGCAGAAAATCCATTCCCATCCATAAAGCAATGCTACAGTCAGGACATGGTCCCATGAAGGACTGAAGCTTTGTGAACATTTTTACATTTTTTTATTATTTCATATGTGTAAGTAGTTTACTTGCATGTAAATAAATGTATGATGGTTGTGCAATGCTCACCATGGCAGGAAGAAGATGCTTGATCTCCTGGAACTGGAGTTAGTAGATCCCATGTGGTGCTGGAAACTAATTGAACCAGGTCCCGTGGAAAAGCAGCGAGTGCTCTTTTCTTCTAAGTCATCTTTCCAGTCTCTGGAGAAAGCATTTTTCTCTTCAGTTTAGAAGCTTATCTCTTTCTCTTTCATTTCTACAGACCATTCTTATTCCCATGAAAATATGAGTGAAATGCTTGTTAAATACAAAGGAGAGGTATTACAACAATAACAGTTCTCTAAAATAAAAGATCTAATACTGAAGCATGTAGAGAAACTAAGGCCATGAAGTCAGATGCATTGACATTATTGAATTTCACGCATTTTGTACCATATTTTTTAAAGGAATTCATAAATATTTGAGGCAGAATAGCACTGGTTCTGTCTGTCCATGCATAGCATTTCTCTAAATTTAGCAACATTATATTATGCATTCATATAAAGCAAACATATAAGCCACCCATTCCTATTACACAGAGCAGAAAACTAAGGAGGTAACCCAACTGCTGAATTAGTGATTGATGCAAACATACCGATCCTGGCATAACTGGTGATTTGTTAAATAATTTAAGCTATAAACTGCCAGCTTCATGCACTTTTTATTCTTAACTATATCCTAGGCTTCATATTCTTAAGAAAATTTCTTGGAAAAATGAACTGCTAAACTGCACCAGTCTCTTTATCTCTATCTAAAAAGCCAACCACCAGTTTCAAAGCAAGCATAATCCCTCCAGAATGATATATTACAGACTCTTTCTAATGTAGAGCTATTTATAGAGTACTGAAAGTACCAATATAGGAGATTTTAAGCAAGATACAGAATAATTCCATCAGTTAAAAAAAAAGGTCCCTTATTACTTGAATGTAAAACATTCTCTATTTCCAGAATTTTTACCAGTCTCCCATGCCTATCTTTTGTCCCCATGGTCTTGATTGTTTCATTTATGTCTAAGGAATAGAATGATTAATTTAACCCCATGCAGAAATATGCATGGCTACACCAGACATCTGGCATGTCAACTATCAGCAGATCAGCAACATGGCAGCTGATAATAGCACACAGCATCTGGGACACTAAACAAGAGCATCCACATCAAGTGCTTATTTATGACACAGGAACAGGTGATGAATCACATGTGCTGCCTGGAGATTCGCTACCTGAAGCGGATAACCCTGGCGGGATGCCAAGGAATGGCACCAGGTGTTATCAAGAGTCTTTTTCACATATACACCAAAGGGGAACATAAGTTTTATTTCCCAAACTGATGCATACTGAATGCTAAGCCTCAAATCAACAGGATTCAGATCTGGGTGTGTATCTATTAATTAAAGGCTAATCTATTAACCATATTAATAGCATCATCAAAATGTTATAGAAGTTAAGCAGACATGAAGAACTAGAAACTTCTTGTTGTTTCTGGAAATTAAATGAAGAGTCCTATGTGTATTAGGCAAACTGCATCCTTATCCAAATTAATTTTATTTTACATTTTATAGTGACTTTTTCTTTTATCCATTAAAATATCATAATAATTTACATATCCCGTGGGACTGTTGGTCTTAAGAGTTCTTTTAGGGAAGTTTGAACAACAGAACCGAAGCAAAGTCACAGTCCAGTTCAACCCATCTTTTTATTACCTCTGACTACAGAGTTCTTCAGATAGAAGATAAAGTTCAAAACAGTAATTTCCATCAAGCAAACAGGACTGGAAGCCTGGGGAGTTAATGGGGCTGTTTCATGTCAAGTCAACTCTGTGATCTAATTTCAGATTGTAGGAAATATGCCAACCTCAGTGTCTAATTAGAGTTATTCATTGGAAATTATTTGTAGCCAACCTTTAATCTCTTGTAGCAAAGTGCATGGATAGTGTTGCCATCAGGAACATTGGCAGCATGAATGTTGGGCAGGGTTTCATGAGAGGGTGTGAAATGCACTTATACGTAGGTTACACAGTTAGCTTGGCTGAGAAATATCTCAGACTGTAGGATGCTAAGTTTGTCATAATTTAGTGACAGGTCCCATTTCCCACTTAAATAGTAAAGCTGTGTCTGCATATATGAGAGGTGTCTTTCTCCCAACAGTCTCCACAGAGGAGCAATGCCAGAGTAGACTGGCGCATGTTCTACTAAATAGGGTTTTACTAGATTTATTAAGATTAAGTAAAAGCCCTCTTCATTTGTTGACACATTTACACTCATCTGAGCTTAATCCTTGTATTCTTTTCTTTGGCTATGATAAAATACCATAGCAGGCAACTTAACACAAGTTGGATTTTTTTTTTTTGGTTTATGATTCCGGAAGGTTAAAGTCCATAAAGTCTTCCACAGAAGAAGACACAGAGCAGCAGGCAGACAGGCCTGGTGGCAGGAGCAAGAACGTGTAGCGGAAGCATGGACAAAGAAGAGAGAGGGTGTCAAGGTTACAAATCCTCAAAGTCAATCCTCGGTGGCATACTTCTCCCAGCAATACTCCACCTCTTAATGCTTCTCTGACTTCTCCAGATTGTGCCATGAATTGGAGATCAAGTGTTGGAATACCTGATTCTGGGGGACATACTCATATCTAAGCCATAACAATCCTGCTGTAACAAAGGACTTCTTATCCTACAATTAATTCTATGAGAAAAAAATGTTTTTCCCAGTTGGTTCACTGCTGGGCACATAAGGAGACCAGCTTACCAGATATTTCCTCAGTAACTGAGTGAAGCAGGATTTGTCTCGAGAGGAGAGGATGCCCTGTGGGAAGATCTGCTGGCGATCCTCCATACTTATTTTTTCTTTTTAATCAAATAAGTTAATCTGACTAATGTCAGCACATTGATCACTCCACCCCACTCTGCTACATTCCCTTGTTCACTTTGTCTTTATACTATTTTATTTTTAAAAGATTTGATGACTTTTAAAATTCCCTGTTGACTATAAGGCAAGGGAATTTATTTTCTTTGCAAAATCACTGTTCTAAGACCAAAATAAAAAAGACTAAAATAATAAGCAGTTTTTTATTATATTCTTTATTTACATTTCAAATGATTTCCTCTTTCCTGCCCCCCCCCGCTAAAGTCTCCTAAGCCCTCTCCCCTCCCCCTGTTCCCCAATCAACGTCCTCCTGCTCCCCTATCCTGGTATCCCCTACACTGATGCATCGAGCCTTTCCAGGACCGGGGCCTCTCCTCCCTTTGATGTCCAACAAAGCCATCCTTTGCTACCTATGCATCTGGAGTAACACCATGTGTACTATCTGGCTTATGTTTTTGTCCCTGGGAGCTCTGGGGATACTGGGTGGCTCATATCATTGCTCCTCCTATGGAGCTGCAAACCCCTTCAGCTCCTTGGGTCCTTTCTCTAGCTCCCCCATTGGGGACCCTGTGCTCAGCTCAATGACTGACTGACAGTGTCCTCCTCTGTGTTTGTCATGCACTAGCAGAGCCTCCCAAGTGTCAGCTATATCTGGCTCCAGTCAGCAAGCACTTGTGGGCATCAATAATAGTGTCTGGGTTTTGTAATTGTATATGGCATGGATCCCAAAATGGGTCAGTCTCTGGATGGTCTTTCCCTCAGTCTTTGCTCCACAATTTGTCACTGTATCTCCTTCTGTGGGTATTTTGTTCCCCCTTATAAGAAGGACCAGAGTATCCATACTTTGTTCTTCCTTCTTCTTGGGCATCATTTGATATGTGAATTGTATCTTAGGTATTCCAAGCTTCTGGGCTAATATCCACTTATCAGTGAGTTCATACCATGTGTGCTCAAAATGGAGCTTTAAAACATGCCGAAAGTCTGTTGCATCCAAAAGGAGCCGATTAAAAAAAAAAAAAGAAAGAAAGAAAAGAAAAGCAATAAGAGAAACACATAGTCAGCAAATTTTCTCTTTCATACCCTGCACTGCAACATTTCTCCTTATTATCATTCCTTGTGGTTTCTGCCCAAAGGGAGATAATCCTTCCACTTAATATCATCTTCCTTCCACTGAAAAAGATTTCAGCATTCATTTGTCCACTGTGAATGATAAACAAAGTCACCAATTGCTATTCAGTGGTATTAAAATAGTAAAAGATGATTAACTTCTAATTGTGTAACAATTCTTTGAAGATAAAAGGCTGACTCAGGAACATTGAAATAATGCTATTTATTCAATATTGATGAATGTTAGTTAGTAACACCAGTGAAAGCAAATATGCAAAATTAATACTAAGTCTCCATTAATGATAATAATTTAGTGTATGTATATATTGTGACTATTTAAAAGAGGGGTGATCAATTTGCCAGGTCATTTGGGGAAAATAGGCTCTTTATGAATAGCCTTTAGTATTAATAATTAAGAAAATAAACTGTCCTCTTTTTGAGCTGAGTATTACTGTTATGTGTTGTCCTTTTTTTTTTTTTTTTTTTTTTATACATTAGCCAAATACTGGCTTTTGGAATAAAAATAACCCTCATAATTCTTCAGATTTACTTTTTTACTGTTTTCTCAGTAAGAATAATTAAACAGAAGAGGAAAATCCACACCACAGCAAAATAGCAGAAATTAAAAAGACTTCTCAGTGATAACTCTTAATATTAATGATCATAATTCCTAGTAATAATATACTGACTTTATGTTTTAGATTAGAAAAAATCCATCTTTCTGCTGCATTCAAGAAACACACCTCAGTATCAAAATTATACGTCACTTTATGGTATGGTGTGGGTAGATGTGGATGTACACCACCCATACTATACATGAAAAATGGGATTCTAAGTGAATGAATCCATGAAGCAACCAGGGATAGCTATTTCAATATCCATAAATAGACTTCAAACCAAACTGACAAGAAGAGTTGGTGAGGATGCTACGTACCTATTAAAGAAAAATAATCCACCAAAGAGATATAGCAATTTTAAACATTTATACACAAGCATAAGAACAATCACTTTTATAAAAGAAAAACTACTACATCTTAATTTTCCATATTTATTATAATGCAGTGATAGTGGGTGACTTCAATATTCTATTCTCACAAATACACAGGTAATGCAGTCAGAAGGGAAACAGAAAGCTTTGAGTGGTGTTAAAGTCCAATTAAATAACATCATAAACTAAATGGACCTAACAGACATCTATGAAATATTCCATCAAAACACTAAAGATTACACTAATCAGTAGATCATGGAAATTTCTTCATACTGATCACATATTAGGACAGAAATTAAGTCTTAATGTATATAGGAAAATTGAAATCATACTCTGAATCCTATATGACCTCTGTGGATTCAATCTGATTGTCAATATCAAATAGAAATAACCAAATGTACAAAAACTCATGGAAGCCAAACAACTTGATAGTGAATGAATATCAGGTTGAGAAAGAAATCAAGTAGGAAGTTTAAAAACTTTTTGTAGCTGAATAAAAATTAAAACACAACTTAAATATGCAAACATATAGCTCGTAAGAAAGGCAGTTCTTTTTTTTTTTTTTAATTTTTTTATTTTATTTTATTTTTTTAATTTACATTCCAAATCACTTCCCCTTTCCCGTTTCCTCCCTCCCCGAAAGTCCCATAAGCCCCCTTCCCTCCCTCTTTTCTCCATTCAACCCCCTCTCATTACTCTGTCCTGGCGTTCCCGTACATCCAGTCTTTCCAGGACCAGGGGTCTCTCCTTCCATCTTTTTAGAAATCTATTGATATGCTGATTGTGTCTAGGGTATTCTGAGATTCTGGGTCAATATCCCCTTATCAGTGACTGCATACCATGTGTGATCTTTTGTGATTGGGTTACCTCACTAAGGATGATATTTTCAAGTTCTGACCATTTGCCTAGGAATTTCGTGAATTCATTGTTTTTAATTGCAGAGTAGTATTCCATTGTGTAAATATACCACATCTTCTGAATCCATTCCTCCGTTGAGGGACATCTGGGTTCTTTCCAGCTTCTGGCTATTATAAATAAGGCTGCTATGAACATAGTGGAGCATGTGTCCTTATTGCATGCAGGTAAAGTCTCTGGGTATATGCCCAGGAGTGGTATAGCCGGATCCTCCGGAAGTGTCATGCCCAGTTTTCTGAGGAACCGCCAGACTGCTTTCCAGAGTGGTTGTACCAGCCTGCAATTCCACCAGCAGTGGAGGAGTGTTCCTCTTTCTCCACATCCTCGCCAACAACTGCTGTCTCCTGTGTTTTTGATCTTAGCCATCCTGACTGGTGTGAGATGGAATCTCAGGGTTGTTTTGATTTGCATTTCCCTAATGACTAAGGATGATGAACATCTCTTTAGGTGCTTCTCAGCCATTAGATATTCTTCAGGTGAGAACTCTTTGTGTAGCTCTGTACCCCATTTTTTAATAGGGTTACTTGCCTCTCTGGAAAACCTGTATTCAACACAACTAGAAAATCTTGAGGAAATGGACAATTTCCTTGACAGATACCAAGTACCAAAATTAAATCAGGATCAAATAGACCATCTAAACCGTCCTATAACCCCTGAAGAAATAGAAGTTGTCATTGGAAGTCTTCCAACCAAAAAAAGCACAGGTCCAGATGGTTTTAGTGCAGAATTCTATCAGACCTTCAAAGAAGACCTAACACCAATACTCTTCAAACTGTTCCACAAAATAGAAACAGAAGGAACACTACCCAACTCGTTCTATGAAGCCACAATTACACTAATACCAAAAGCACACAAAGATCCGACAAAGAAAGAGAATCTCAGGCCAATCTCTCTTATGAATATCGATGCAAAAATACTCAATAAAATTCTTGCCAACCGAATCCAAGAACACATCAAAACGATCATTCACCACGATCAAGTAGGCTTCATCCCAGGGATGCAGGGATGGTTCAATATAAGGAAATCCATCAATGTAATCCACTACATAAACAATCTCAAAGAAAAAAACCACATGGTCATCTCATTAGATGCTGAGAAAGGCAGTTCTAAATGGCAAGTTCCTAGCTCTAACAACCTATAGTACACTTAAAATATCTGGAAGAACAAGAAGGAATAACACCCAAAGGAATAGATGGAAGGAAATAATCAAAGTTAGGACAAAATCATTGAAATAGAAAGAAGTAAAAGTGCAATGAATCAATAAAATGAAGTGCTGACTTTTGGAGAAAAGCAATATGTTGACAAACCTTTAGCCAAATTAGCCAAAGGAAAGAAAGGATCCAAATCACTAAAAATTAGAGGTAAAAATGGATAAATAATAGACACCAAGAAAACTCAGAATAATATCTGTATACTTTGAAAATCTGTATTTCAGGGATTGGGAGAAGAGTGGCCTTGGCGTGTGTGAGGAGTAAGTCATAATGAATCAATAAAAAAAAAAGATTTTTTAAAATATGTATTCCGGGAAAGTAGAAAACATAAAGGAAGTCGATGAATTTCTTGACATGCAAAACCTACCAAAGTTAAGATGAAATTAACAGTTAAAAAAAGCCCATAACCCCCAGTGAAATAGAAACAGTAATAAAAATTCTCCTAAGTAGATCCCATGGATTAAAATTCTAAGAGATTTTCAAAAAAAAGCTACTACCAATACCCCTCAAAATATTCCACAAATAGAAACTGGAACATTCCAAATTCTTTGTATGAGTACACTATTTTCTGGTACCAAAATGACATAAAGACTGAACAAATAAAAGTCATGGATCTGTATCTGTTATAAACATAAATGCAAAAATTCTCAGTAAAGTACTTGCAAACCATCAAGACAACAGGCAAAAGATTATCCACTGAAGTGAAACTTAAGAGTTCATTGGGAAGTCATTTGGATGGTGTTTTGCTGGGACAAACATGGGAAGGAACGTTTAACTGAAGCAGACAGAGGTGAAAGGATGTTCTGCTAAAGTAAGCACATGAAAGGACATGTGACAAAGGATTCTTCCCTAACAACATACATAAATTGATTTGCCTTATATTGTTTTAATTGAGTTGCATTTGTTGCTATCTCTCTCAGACCGAGCAGAGAACTCCTGGTGTTTCTCCTGCTCCCTCCTGCTGACTTGTGCTGAGGCTGAGGCCTGGCTGTCTCTGCTAGTTCATGTTCTGACTATTGCTAACCTGACGCTCCTTTTTTTTTTTTTTTTTTTAATTTAATTTAATTTTATTTTTTTAATTTACATTCCAAATCACTTCCCCTTTCCCGTTTCCTCCCTCCCCGAAAGTCCCATAAGCCCCCTTCCCTCCCTCTTTTCTCCGTTCAACCCCCTCTCATTACTCTGTCCTGGCGTTCCCCTACATCCAGTCTTTCCAGGACCAGGGGTCTCTCCTTCCATCTTTTTAGAAATCTATTGATATGCTGATTGTGTCTAGGGTATTCTGAGATTCCTAATTGGACTGCTGGTGTATCCATGAAGTGTTTGCTAGTGGACTGAGCTGTCCCAGCAAACCTGTGAGTTGAATTGCTGATTTCCAGACAACACAGACAGGATTTGCTCCAAAGAACATTTCTAAACAGGTCCACTTCCCCACATGCTTTCTTTCCACCACCTCTGGTAGATGGTGGGCTAAAAGGGGGGGGTGTTAAATTTAACAGCCATCATTAAAAATAGGTTTTGAAAAAAATTAAAGTTACAATCCTCCATGGTCAAGTTGGCCTCATTTAAGAGAAGCTGGGAAGGGTCATTGTATATAAATCAATAAAATAAATGTAATCTACCACACGAACCAGAGTGAAAGACAAAGACAAAATACAACAAAACAAAACAAAAGAAAAACCAAACAAAAAAATATCCCACAAGATTATCACATCAGAAGCAGAAAAGACTTTTGACAAAATCTAAGCTTCCTTCATGATAAAAAGTCTTGGGTCTGGAGAGATGGCTTAGAGGTTAAGAGCACTGAATACTCTTCCGAAGGTCCTGAGTTCAAATTCCAGCAACCACATGGTGGCTCACAGTCATCCATAATGAGATCTGACTCCCTCTTCTGAAGTGTCTGAGGAAAGCTACAGTGTACTTCTATATAATAATTAAATCCATGACACTCCCGGAGGATTCGGCTATACCACTCCTGGGTATATACCCAGAGGCTTTACCTGCATGCAATAAGGACACATGCTCCACTATGTTCATAGCAGCCTTATTTATAATAGCCAGAAGCTGGAAAGAACCCAGATGTCCCTCAACGGAGGAATGGATTCAGAAGATGTGGTATATCTACACAATGGAATACTACTCTGCAATTAAAAACAATGAACTCACGAAATTCCTAGGCAAATGGTCAGAACTTGAAAATATCATCCTTAGTGAGGTAACCCAATCACAAAAGAACACACATGGTATGCAGTCACTGATAAGGGGATATTAACCCAGAATCTCGGAATACCCTAGACACAATTCGCATATCAATAGATTTCTAAGAAGATGGAAGGAGAGACCCCTGGTCCTGGAAAGACTGGATATAGGGGAAGCCAGGACAGAAAAACGAGAGGGGGTTGAATGGGGAAAAGAGGGAGGGAAGGGGGCTTATGGGACTTTCGGGGAGGGAGGAAATGGGAAAGGAGAAATGATTTGGAATGTAAATAAAAAAAACTTAGAAAATAAAATTTAAAAAAAAAAAGAAAGCTAAGTTCTACTTACATAAAGCAGACATTTGTGTGAATTGAGCTGGGGTTTTGTTTCTTGTACTTGTTTCTAACCTGTGAACTGTTGCCTTGGGCTTGTTAATAATGTGCACATCAATCTATAGAAAATAAATAAAAAGGCTTCAATCCTAGGACATACTTGGAGACTTGGACAATTAAGACATAGCCTTATGCTTGGCCAACTCTTTGTTTAAAATAATATATGTACAACTTTTTGGTTTTTTAATCCCTTTCCAATAAACTAATCTTAACCAAAAACAAAAGTCTTGGGGAGACTTAGCATACAAGGGGGTATATTACCAATATAACAAAGGCAATGATAGTAAGCCCACAGTCAACATAATACTAAAGAGAGAGAAACTCAAAGCATTTCTACTGAAATCAAAGACATTTTCTATTTTCTATTAGTATAAACCATAAGAAATTGCCTTTAACTGAACCACAGATGAGGGCCAAGAATATGGAAGGACTGTGTGTGATATAATACAGTGCAATACAATATAATCAATATAATACAGTACAGTACAGAACAATATAATCAAATACTGGTTTTGTAATGAAAGTTACAGATATAATGAAAATTTTCTTCCCAACATGCTAGCTGAGAAATTGATCTCCCAACACATGTTGTGGTTTTATGCAGGTAAGTAACATAAGCTAGCTCATCCTTTTCACTAGTTCCTCCTTGGTACATGCAGAAAATAATCAGTTTGAGTTAATGATTTTGGTGAACACTGATTGGTTAAACAGATGCTCTTCTTTGGAGAAGAAATATGAAGAAAAAAAAAAGAGAGAGAGAGAGTATTGAAGAATAAAGCCCAAGATTTTCTTGTTGTTTATAAAAAATGGCTCAAGTTTAGCAATTCCTCCTATCAAACAATCTTTGCCACAGACAGAAATAGAGGTTGGTTTATTCTCTCTACAATGGAATTCCCCAACTTGTATCATGAAGAAAGAGAAATAGATGCTGGGCAGTGGTGGCACACAGCTTTAATCCCAGCATTTGGGAGGCAGAGGCAGGTGGACTTTTTGAGTTCAAGGACAGCCTGTTTTACAGAGTGAGTTCTATACAGAGAAGCCCTGTCTCTAAAAATGAGAGAGAGAGAGAGAGAGAGAGAAAGAGAGAGACACAGAGAGAGAGAGAGAGAGAGAGAGAGAGAGAGAGAGAGAGAGAGAGAGAGAGAGAGAGAGAGAGAGAGAGAACTAGACATATGAAGTGAGATTGAAATGTAAACTTCTTTCCCGAAGTCCACCCATTGGTTTTACCCCATTCATTTCCATCTGCAGCCTCACTAGGCACCAGCAATCACTGCCTTTCTAACTACAGGGCACTGATGCCAAGCTGTGGGACTGTGGAATTTAGGTTTGCAAAGCTCAACGATTGGTGTTATAAAACACCAAAAGCCCTGAATTGAGTCATCTGACTCCTTAAGAATTCTAGGCTGAAACACACCACATATCAAATAGCATGGCCCCAAAAGGACATAGCTTTACTAAGCTCATTTTCTATTTTTCCTTTCTTGGAAGACTAGAGCAGCTGGTATAGTTTGTGCAATCCGCTAAACTTAGAATTGTGGTCAGCAGGCAGACACTCTCTGCTTAAAACCTTGTCTGGGTGTCTACATTCAAATTGCCTACATTTTAACTACACACAAAACTGGGCAGCTGTCCACACATATTAAAAGAGAGGTAGTGGAATCCTGTGTGGTTTTTCTACTTCAACTATACACATCCTATGAAGAAATCCCCACTAAATCAGACCTGATGGATGGTGTTTGTCAGTTTCTGTGAGAGGGGAGAGCATCCTCACTATTCTGAGTTGGCATTTTCCATTGTTGGCATTGGAAAATCAGAACTTGTTAGGGAGTTGGCAGCTGCCTCATGTTGGTTTTTATACAATCCTAACACTGCTCTATGAAGGAGGAAATGGTGACTCCTGTTTCCACTGATAGAGTTTCAAATACCTGAATACAACACTATGTGTTTAAATTTTCATTGCTGAAAAAAAATTAACCTGGGAGATTTGAGATTGAGAAACAAAGAGCGAACACTGGTGTGACCATGACCACATCATTGTAAACAGAATCTAGAGCTGTTTTCCTCCTCTCCTGTGACCATAGCGGTACCTGGCTTAATTATCATTGGCTCTCAGTCATCATCTAGAAAGTAAACATTCCGAGAAACATGATTGAAAACATCTCCGGTAAAACTCAGTCACTGCTATGTATAATATTTTTTATCTGATTTTAAGGTACTCTTTTATTATTGTTATGGTTTGATTTTCAGTGCTGAGGACCAAACCAAAGAATTTGAACATTCTAGAAAAGTGTTTTGCCATTGAACTACATCTCCAACACCAATAGGTTTTAGATTTACAGGAAAAAAAATGGATAGTCATATATTTCACCAACTCCATGACTTATTACATATTCGGAATCCTTTGTTTTTAACACTTTATATTGGCATGGTACAAATGTAAGAATGATGAGCTATTTTACTATGTTGCTATTATCTCTGTATGCTTTACTATATATTCCTGGTTATATTTGCTGTGCTCAAATCCTACCCAGGACCTATTCTATCTAGTTATCCCAACTCTGCAGCTTCCTCTTGGCCACAGAAGTTTTGGTTTTCATCAGTTTTGACCACCTTGACAGTTTTCAGGAACACCTGTCAAGTGTTTTGTAGAATGTTGCTCTCCAGGTATTTATCTGATGTTTTCTTCATCCTAAGACCTGAGTTATTATTTCTTATGAGATGGGTCACAGAAACAGGGTATTATTTTTACCACATATACTATCATCATGACATTGACTTTTACCAACAGTGTCAGGCTCTTCCCCCACAGTTACCGACTTTTCTTCTTTGTCTTGCAGTATCTGTTCAGCTCTCACTGAGTATGAAGTAATGATCTCCTTCCCCCAGGATGGGATTTCTTCACAGTTTGCTTGGAATTATTTTACATAATATGCATCTTTTCATCATTCATTAATTTAACTCATTACACACTTATTTTAACGTGTGACATGAACATTTATTTGATATGTTTAGTTACAATATTAGGTAACTGGTTTCGTTGCTCTGGTCACTGTAAAATCTGACATCGTTTCTTGTATCCCTTTGTCAGACTTGCATCAATGGAAGTTGTTTTATGAATGCTTTCATGTTCCTATTGTTTTTTTCTGTTATGTTGTATTCTTGCTTGATTCCTTTCTTAATGGAGTAAACTATACAACACCCAAGAGTTAGCTTGCATATTTCCACTCCAAGTTCTAGAATCTAAGTCTGCAGTCATTTTTTTTAAAAAAAACTTTTCTTAATTTATTTAACTTGTTATCGGATAGTAACAGTAGAAATCAAAGGCAAAGCGTAGGACATGCTTGTTTCTGCAGAGGTCTTGTATTGGCACCCATCAGCTAAAAGAACAAAAACAAAAATCTGTCCTACTCTGTGTTTATACAATGCTAGTGAGTTTTTCTTTTTTTTTCTCTTCTCTCTTTCTATTAAGCTAAACACTAATTCATACTGTACTGAGCTGATCAAGAAATGTATGGATTCCTTTAATCTACTTATGTATTGTAACTTCACCAGTGAGAAACCTGACTCTCCATGTCCATACATCAGAAGTTTAGTTTCACTGTAGTTATAGGGCACTGCCTGAACTGTTAACTAGTGGAAAACAGCTTCACGAATGCATGTTTATTTTACTTTTTATATTCAGATAAACTTTCCTTTAATAAGCAGGATTTCCAAAAGGTAGTTTCTCTTTCAGCCGCTCTTATCTGGCTTCCAGTAAGGTCTAATTGCATGGTCCCAAGAATTTAAACTTTACAGAAGACCTCATGTCACTATTAATATTATAATACATATAATATATTAATATAATACAATATTAATAAATATATTTTAATCAATTCAGTAGCAGTAAGGCACAGTTTTGCTAACACTAATGATGTCCTCAACAGGTGTTTTGTCATTTCACCAGCTACATGTCAATAACAGGGAAGTGGTAAGGTGCATGAAGGTCAGGAATAAGGCATACCAGATAAACCCGTGGTTCTCAATCTGTGTGTGATGAAGCCTTCAGAGGTCAAACAACCCTTTTATTGGGGTCAGACAGTACTATCAGAAGACCCAGATGTTTACATTACAATTAATAATACTATCAAAATTACATTTATAAAATAGCAACAAAATAATTTTATGGTTGGGGTCACCACAACATGAGTAATTGTATAAAAGCATTGCAGCATTAAGAAGGTTGACACCCACCATTATATGTGCCACAGATCTTACTGAAAGTCTCTGCAAAGAAATGTTTCATTGCTTCAGAGGTAAGTTCTCCAGAAATACGAATCCAATATTCTTGTTAGGCAATGGACAACTTCTGGTCAAGCAAGCAGAAGACATCTAGAGTTTAGAAGTGATTCGAGAATAATGCCTGAAGGCTTAGATTTTTTTTTAAAAAAATATGGCTTGTCAAATGCTTTGAGCCCCCTTCTAGCCCACCATCTAGAGGGAGCAGAGACAAGATGCTAAGTAGGACAAGAGATGTGTAGTTCTTTGGGGTGATTCCAATCTCCATATGTCAGAATACCAGCAGTCTAGTTCAGTAGAGTTAGAATACCAACAGTTCAGTTCAAAAGTGTCACCAAACACAAATCAGCAGTGGGGGCACCATCCATCAGTGACAGAAAGGCCTCCCTGAATTGACAGGAATCACTGGGAGCTGGAATGCCTGGAGAAGTTCTCTGCTGTGACTCTTTCAATGCAGTGACGATCAGCGAAGACTCCAGAAAAAAATGAAGCTTTACATACTGTCACTGTCCATTGAGTCACATTTATACCCTCTCCAAACATCACATGTCCTCCCACTGATCTTGCCTTAGCAAAGCACCATGGGGGTCTGCTTCAAGAAGACATCATGTGAGTCTGCATCACATGACACAACCAGAAACTTCTACTACTGAGGCTTTCTGTCTTTCCATTTTGGGTGTGCATCTTTAAGCCTGCTGGAAGTTCTTTAATATTTGTCCAGGAGCAACAGCTTAAAAGAAAAGAAAGACAGATTATGGTGGAGGAAGGGTGTGCCCTCTGAACATCCTTTCTAGTAACACTAATTAGTGTTAGTGTCTGCATGCTTGTGTGCATGTGTGTGTGCATGTGTATGTGTGCTTTTGTATGCAAGTATATGTGTGTGTGTGTGTGTGTGTGTGTACATGTGTATGCATGTGTGCACATGCACAAATCTATTACTCAATTTGGACATTAAGTCAGATTCAATGTCACTCAAGTGTTTAAGGATTTTTTTTTCAGCATGTGAAATCTCTGTAGTAACGGCAGCTTTTGATTCTGTATCTTTTTCCTTAATTGCAGAAGGAAATAAGATTATTCTATCTCCAAATAAAGTTTCATAAAATTAAATTGAATCAACATAATAAACACTGAATTTTCATTAAATACCAACCCCTAGAACAAGGTTTCTTTGGACAGACACGTAACTGCTTTACCTAAGTTAATGGTTAAGTAATAATTCGTATGATTAACCAGACTCTCACAATAAAAGTGTGGCAAGCACAATGACTGATATTAAATAACAAGAAAATATATAAGGAAAATATGATTTTTTTTCCTTTGAATTGAAAAATATGCCTGTTTTTAGGAACCCCCTGAAATTACATTTAGATAATTAAAAGATTTTCCCCACGTTCATTTAGCTGGGAGAAGGGAGCTATAGTAAGTAAGTGAAAGTTTCATTCTACTAGAAAGATACACTAGTTGGTAATTTTAGGCCCGGAAGGACAGAAGCCTTCTGAAGCTCTTGACCTCTCTGTAGTAGAAAGTCACCTTGGTTGCTCTCTTGACTATGTAAGTTGAATCTATCGAGACTCTCTAGGTGTTATCTTTAGGCTGGTTATTCAGCTCCAGAAATATAAATATTGAGTATTATTAGAATAAGAGTGTCTTTCAATCAACTTGGGACTTTGTTCTCATGCCCAGCAAGAAGGACACCCTGTTCTAAGCGATAGCAAATTCTTAATTTACTGAAATCTCAGCTTCAATCAGATTGGCTGCTATAGCCTACTGCCTGAGCTGATAGCTCTTATCTGCAGGAACTCAGGAGTAGAGGTGGTGAAACTGAATTGCTGCCAGTCTCATTCCAGTCAAGGTCTTCTGGTTAAAAGGCATGGAAGGTTCACTTCCTATCCATAACATCTGGGTTAAGTATAGGAGTTTTAGGAAAAGGCATTAAAGTAGGAGAAAGAGAGAGAGAGAGAGAGAGAGAGAGAGAGAGAGAGAGAGAGAGAGAGAGAGAGAAATTGATTTTGAGGGTGTTTACAAGCCTTTTCAGTATTAAATTCTATTAATCGTGTCATAGCCAAAAGTGATTGTAATGCTAGTATGAGATGAAGAGAACATGGTCACTGCTGTCTTTTCTGCTAAACAGTGGTTATTACTTTAATGGGTGATGTGTGTCTTATGTGAATGCTTGTAATCTCATTCACAAATATGAATTCACTTTATTAATAATGAGCCAACCATTGTGTTCTTTCCTCTGCTTTTGATATAGTTTAAGCTACTCCTGCTGTTGATATTTAGAGCTCAGGTCTGACATGTACTTCCTAAAATGCTCCCTTTCCATTTATGACTATTTTCTCCTCGTATGGTGTGAGTCTGGTTTTTTTTGCATTTCTTTAGCAACACTTAAGGTCTGGTAAATGTTCTGCTTCTAAACACAGATGATCCAAATTCAAGTGTCAGTATGGGACTGTTGAGGGTACAGAGCCCTACTTTAAGCAGTTCCAGGATCTAATTGTACTCTCTCCTGGGTGTTTCATCAATCTTTTCTAAGCAATAGTTCTCTTTTCCATTGGTTGAATAACCAGGAACATTATGAACAATGTCAGCCACCACCAGGCTATATATTCTAGCTTCAGACATGAAGAGTGAGAAATAAAAGCCTGAAAACCAATGGATTGAAACTAAAATGTGTCAGTACTCAGGAGAATCTCTCTCTCTCTCTCTCTCTCTCTCTCTGTCTCTCTCTCTCTCTCCTTCTCCCTCTCTCCCTCTCCCTTTCTCTCTCCCTCTCTCTCTCTCTTTCTCTCTCCCTCCCTCCCTCCACCTTCCCTCTCTCTGTTTCTTCTGTTTCTCTCACTCCTTCCTTTCTTTATTCCTCTCCCCTTCTTTTCCTTCATTTCCATCCTTTCTTCCCTTTTTCCTTCCTTCTTTACTAATTCAATTTCTCCATCAACTTGTATTTCCAAGTTGTCTCTGAACTCTGTCAATAGTAACAATAAGAGGAAGGATTACGCTTTTCCCCCTCCTCAAAGAAGATAGGAACTCCACAGGAAGACCAACAGAGTCAATAACCTGTACCTTGGAGACTCTCAGAGTCTGAACCACCATCCAAAGAACATACATGGGCTGGACCTAGGTCTCCCTGCTCATATGTAGAAGATGTGCAACCTAACCCTCATGTGGATCTCAAACAACTGGATCAAGGTTCTATCCAAAAAGCTATTGTCTGAACGTGGGTTATGTTCTACTGACTGGGCTGCATTGTCTAGCCTCAATGGGAGAGTAAGAACCTAGCCTTTCAGACACTTGAAGTGGGTGTGGGGTGGCATAGCCAGGTGGCCCCACCAGCTCAGAGGAGAAGGTGGAGAAAAGGTGTAGGAGAGGTTACTGGGATGGAGGCAGTGAGTAGAATATTAAGTGAATAAGTAAAAAATAATTAACTTTTAAAAAACTCTCCCAGAGTCCTTTTTGATTCCTCTATCATATTGCGCCATTTTCCAAGTACCTGTTCAACTTGTCAACGGGATGAATCTTCAGTCTTAAGTCTGGCATCTTGAAACACAAGGAGTCAGGCAGCAGATGTAGAAGGTAGACCTGTGAGGAATCTTCCTCATCAGTTCCTACCCATCAGGGAAGAGGCCTGTGTTGATAGCTAAAGCTGGCTATTTGGGCCTGCCCATGGTGGTACAATGGTAAGAGAAAAGAGTGAACATGACATTGGTCCTAGAACTCAAGAAGTTAACGTTATAAGAGAAATAATTAGAAATATTTTGTTCTATTTCAAGGATAGATAACGTTTAGAATTAAGTAGGCTGGAGTCTTAAGAAAGGTAGACAATATCAGTGAAAGGCTCCACTTAATTTCTAGGATAGCCTATTTCTGGTATTGCAGTGAATCCTCTGAAGAGCAAATACTGCTGTGTATAACACTTAGGAGGGAGCAGCCACATTTGTTTCACTGCTAAATTTAATGCCCTGCTTTACAGGGTAGCATCATACCCTTTATTTCATTTCTTTATTTCTTTCAACAAGTACGTTTTGAACAACTGATAGATATTTGAAATATAGTTAAATAGCAGGATACAGAAAAAAAGTGCTATAAATCAGCAAGCTCAACACTATCATCTAATCCAGTAATTTAGAAAACCTACACAATCTTTCTTACAACTAATGACTGGAAATGAGAACATTTATAGAAAAAGTCAGGCAGTAAGTGGCTCCCATCCCTAGAGACATGACTACCCAGTAGAGATGTGCACCATGACACTGCTAATGTAGCAATTAATCTAGAAACTTCTGCTTTCTCCCATGTGAGGCAAGCAGGGGAGGATTATCACAGAATTAGTCTAATTTCCTTTCATTTAAATGTAATCGAGTACAAGAGAAAACAAAACAGGAAAAAATAGATTCTTATGGACCCTCAATTTGCTCATGTGTCTTGTGTTGAAAAGGCAAGACAAGTAAATGTTCCAATACTTTGTATATTGTACTTTTTTAAATTGATAGTATGCTGAGAACTTTGTCAACCTAATGCATGTGAATTATTTCTTGACTGAGCAGAAGTAGTTTCTCAATTAAAATATTTTAGTAAAATTTATTTATTTTTGAACAGGAGTGGGACAAATTAAGAAATATAATAAAGAAAATGCTTGTGAAGTCATACATTTTAGTATAGAGATCATGTATTCCATGCTGATAATGCCATGATGTTGTAATGGATGGGCCTGTGTTAAATGACTATACAGAAAAATGCTGAACATTCTATATGGGAACACTGATGATCTAGAAATCATTACTCATTTTTTCCTATAATTGAGATATAAACATTGTTTCATGAGTTGAAATAAATAGAATATATATAGAAAAAAAAAAGCCTGCTGTAATTTTTCTCAATATGCATCATGTTATGTTCTGAGAAATGCTGATCATTATGACTTATAAATCATCCTGTGATACAGTGTTCTTTGTCACATCGTGAAATTCATGAATTGTCTCCACCCAGAAAGCTAAGGGTCATGTGAGACTCTCCCTGTAGAAAAGCTGCCCAGATTATAAGCTATCTGGTTTTTGTTTGTTTGTTTGTTTTACCTCAGTGAACATTGAAAGAAATACCCTTTCAAAGCATCTGACCTACTCACAGTGATGATTATAATGTGAAAGATACCGGAAGAGGAACCTATTATTCTTAGAAGAAAATTATTAATCTATACTAAATTTTTGATTTATATCTAAATCAAGTGGATTGGAACTGTAGATAACAAACTAAGATTGATATATCAATATTCTCTTGAGTTTTTTCAATTTAAAGAATTATTTCAACATATGCAAACTTCAGCAGAAACATAAGCACTATTCACAATTATGAGATGTTTGAAAATATATTTTTGTTACCTGACTTTCTTTAAAAAAAATTTGGCAACTGACACACAGAAATAGTTCCGTAAAAATCATTTTGATATATATTTTTAGTGATACTATCTTCCTCATTTTTACTTTTTAAATTCAAAACTACAATTTGATGTTTTATAATTTTATTAAGTTTGCTCTTTGATAATCTTTTGCATGTATAAAATCCATATTCTTTTCTTTGAATGGTATCACAATTTAAGATACCATTAGTTTCTACTAGATAAGTGGTAGTATATAGCAATTGATTTTTGGAAAGTGTAGAGCATTATTTGTGATGGGCTAAAATATATAATGTCCCCTCAGAGATAAATAATAACATTTTATAACATTTTATGTTTTAGTAGATTGTTTTTTTTTATCAAAATAAGGCTGATGTATTGAGAAAAGAAGGAAACACAGATAGCTTTTCCTGGCTAGGACTCCTTGTCAACTTTGCAGAGGGTCAGTGGATGAGGGCTATGGATATGTAAGATGATCCAAGAACACCTATGATACTTATGTTCAAAGCAAAAGCTTGCTAAAGTCATTTGAGTCAGAAAATATCTCCAGTACCCATCTCTCTCCTGTAGTAGCTACACCATTGTCTTACCTGCAGTAAATACTATGTATGTTGCAGAAGATAAACATACACTATGTTGGATATTCTATGTAAAATGTAGTTATATTTCAACTGAATTAACTTTTATGAGATACTGAATATTCCAAAATTTAATACTTGATTATTTGAGACCTATTAAATGTGTTATTATTAGCTCTTTGATAGTTCCTAACTAGTTGATGAATTGATGCTATTTGGACTGTTACCAAATACCTGAGTTTTCCTGGAGAGAAAATGCATAGTGGAAGAGTAACAAGCAGGCAACATGGTGTTTGCCTTCATTTACTGAATTTATACAAGTGGAAAGAAAACTAATCTGAGAACAATGTTGTGCTCATAAATAAAACCTTTAGAAGAAAAGTCTTACAATGTCAACTTTTATTTTCTTTTTTGAGAAAAGTATCTGTAGCTAGAATAGTTGGGTCTTTCACCAAAATGATACCTTATTCTGGCCACATTCCTTATTATACATTTTCTTTTAAATTTATCTCCACCCCAAGATTTTGTTCTCACAAAGAATATGAAACATGCATTAAGTTCTATAATACAATGAAAATTCAATATCCAATAGCACATATCCTGGATGGATGACTCTTTAGGGAGGTTTCTATCCAAGTGTGACCCACAAATTCATTCTGCTGGACATGTTGCTCGCATGGATTGCCAGGTTGTGAGCTCAAGAATTGAAGAAATTCACTGACAGACAATTTCCTCATCACACACTATATCTTCTCACAGTCTACAAGCTCCCAAACAGTCAAATAGTCCCATTTAGGTTTAAAGAGGCTGTAAAATACAGAAGTACACATAGAGATTTAGTAAGGGCAAAAATCTATGCCACAGACAGCCAGTTTTAGAATAATCCAACAGGGACTAACAATATTTATGACAAGAGACATAGAAAAAGAATATTTCACATCTAAAAGCTATTCATAATTTTTAATATGAAAAATTAAATATTTTTCTAAAATAAAGCATCAAAGACATGCTTTTCTAACTATCAATGCTCATATATGTTTTTAATTCAGAACACTGTAAGTAAATTGTTAATTTCTCACAGGAAAAAAAACTGCTTAGTGAAATGTGATCTGTTCCTTTCTTTTGAAAAATGTAGCAGGTTTTTGTTTAATCCATTTCACTCTTCTTATCCAGTTCCTTGAGTTTTCATTTAATTTTTCACATATACAAGGCACACTTTCAATATTCCTGTCCTCCAAACCATATCCTTCTTGCTAAATTGAAGTTCAGAACCCATTTCAAGGAAGCCTCTCAAGGGAAATTTTCCTCAATTAACTACAAGTCATTCTTTGATCCACCCAATCCCTTCCTTATCACTCTCTGTCAGGATATTTCTTTGTATATATTCATATTCACTGAATACTGACCTATATCATCTTTTCTGACAGATTATAAAATTCTCAGAGTATGAGTTGAATTTAATCGCAACTCTACACTCTAGGCTTTTCCTATGGTGCTAAGCATTGGTGAATGCCAATGTCATTGACCTTAATATAAAGACTTGAAATTCCTTAGATATATTTGGAATCTCATGATGACTGCACTAAATTCCTTTATTAATTTCTTCCTGTTCATCAAAGAGGTACATTTGAATAGATGAAAAATAAATCATTTAGCAGAGTAGGTTTTATAGCTATTTTCAGCTTTTAATAATGAAGGACAAATTGGGAGAAATGTTGATACTCAGAGACATTAATGTATTCAAAGGTTTCCTGAATGCATTATGAATGATTCTAAAGTACAAAAGTAATTAACATTAAACAGCAAATAATAGAAATTGTATTATCTCCAAAAAACAGTGCATGCAAAATGCAGTAGTGAGCCTGAGAAAGTATGTTGCCAAGAGAGACACACTATGTTTGTTTTTCAGTCATGGGAGCTGGCTAAAAATTCTAATGCTCTCATGGTCAGATTTAACCTATCCCTTGGTTGTTGTGAATATGCTCTACCAAGTTATAATACAGAAGTATTTTTTCCTACAGACTTAGTCCTACGGGAGTATTTCTTTGCTTTGTATACTTTTGTCTCATTTTTTTCTAAGGTCATGTATGAAACATTCTTTCTTCAAGAACAGGAAAGAAAATGGCAAAGTGACTTTCCACATTTATTTAGCCCATAGTTCTTCACTTAAAACATTACATTATCCCTGTGTTTACAGATGTAATCTAGTTCTCCTGCTCAGAAATGTAATTTCAATTTGAGGGTAGAATTGTGTTTGGAGTATCTCTAGATTTTTCAGTGTAAAGTTGGAGGTTAGAATGTATGTTCTCAAGACCCAAAAGTGACTATGATACTTTTACCTTATGAACATCAGAACTCCTATGAAATCCTACCAGAAATCAATACAGTCTGATTCAGTTCATGCACCTTAGATTTTGCACCAGAAGAGGTGCACATACATAGAAACACTCAGATTTTAGTACAATGATCATTCGCCAGATTAACTAACTCACTATACAAATGTGTGCCTAGATGTGTGCGTGTGTATGTTCCTCTTCTTTGATTAATCCTATTTACTACACAAAATTGTACATAGTTGTTTCTTTTTATTTTTTTAAAAAGTATTGTTCCTTTGTAAATTCATAAATATTCATTGGATCCTAATTTCATCATCTAAATATATTTCAGAATGCATGATTCATTCTTATTCTCTCAGGGTTTACAACTATACATTGCTATCATGGGTGATTTTAAAGAGTTTTGATGTTCAGGAGGTAAAAAGAATAGCTACTGTTACAGGAACTTTCCTTGTGTCTTTCTCAAGGTTAGAAAGATTGGGATAAGGCTTCTACTGTATTGGCATCTTGTAATTGTGATTATAATATACATAAATCTAATTGGCCAACTAATTAAGCATTCAGAGTCATATTTTTACCTGGTAATCGAGCTGGAGCTGGGAAGAGGGCAGGCCAGCAGATTGAGGAGCTAGGGTCACACTGCATGGGGCTCCGCTGGGACATAGTGTTATAAACAGAACACATAGTGTTATTAATACAGAGCAGTTGCCTGGTGCGGGAGACTGAGGGTCTGATGTGAGCTCTGTGGTCCACTGGTTGCTTGCCTTGCCGCTATGGCAGGTGCTGAATGTGTCACAATCTTTTTAAAATTTTTCCCACAACAGTTCCTTTAATATAAGTCAACAAAAACAAAAGTATTATGAAATCACAAAATTTTTGATGTGCAGTGCAGTTATGACTGAGTGAACAGTGACTTTCATGTGAACTGTAACCTTTTTTGAGGAAGATTTCCTTTAGGCAGTTTACTAAGGAATGTAAGAAACACAGCAGAAATCATATATTTCAATACTGAATTTATCATAAACAGTGGGAGTACCATTAGACGGCTGTATCCTATCCTGTTAGATTGAAGGTTGCTGAGGAGACCGGAGAGTAAGGGCCTATGGGTACTATGAAGACAGCACAGCAGTACATGTGCGAATGGCAATCAAACAGGTCAGAAGAGGCCATTAGATATCCTGAAACAGAAGTGGCAGATGATTTAAGAGCCAGTATGTGGGTTCTGGGAACAAAATCTTGATCCTTTCCAAGTCTAGCACATGTTCTTAACTGCTGATTTGTATCTCTAAACTTTCACATTACTTTGTATATACTCATAGCACTTTAGTTTTTAAAAGCTTTCTAAATTAATTTGGAATGGGAGTTGTAGCTCAGTAGATAGAATGCTTAGCTGTAATACACGAAGCCCTGAATTCAATACTCAGAAAATAAACTGGATGCATACTCCTATATTCAAAAGAAAAGAAGAGATGGACGCAATCTAAATAAACAAATGTATTTACTCATTTCAGTATAGTATTATGGTCTCCTAAGGCTTTAAGTTTTGCAATGAAGTTTGTGTCATGTTTTCTTCATATTACACACCATCCCACTTTCTTAATTTATTACATAAAACTGTTCTATTTATTATCAGTCACATATAGAAAGATCTATTTAGGGTGGATGTAAAGGAAGTATAGACAGGAAATCCACAGAAATACAGATTTCATTAGCAGAAGACTGACATGATTTGAAGAGTGTTCTCTGGAAGGAAAAGGAAATGATGTCCACAGTTCTGGTTGACCTGGGTTGCTAGGTGTAGGAGCTGCTACAAAGTGAGTGTCCCAGTGATGTCAGAAGTTTGCTGCAGTTCATATTGAGAAAATTAGAGTAATAACTCCATGTCCATAGTTGTTACCACTTAAGAAAGTTAGGAAATGTGGACATAGGAAACTATGAGCAGCCTGGGACAGGATCATTCCAGTTTTAATCTGCACCAGGAGCTGATCCTGTGCCACAGTGCTTCAGCCACAAATATTACCTGGAGGGAGCTGGTCTCCCAGGAGTGCCGACATACCTGTGAACACAGGTAACACCACCACTTCTGCTAAAATTCCTGGCCCAAGAGGGACTATCCCAGAGTCATCAGAACACATGAACCAAGGACTAGCCAGGGACAGGACCCTTCAGGTTTCCATCTTCACCCTGAAGCTGACCCTGTACCACAGCTTTCCATACCCAGGAGAACTGGTTTTCCAGAAGTACTGACACATAGACTTTCAAGATGGACAAGCCACAGTCAGACACAGCAAGAACAGCTAACACCAGAGATATTCACATGGCTAGAGGCAAGGGCAAGAACATAAGCAACAGAAACCAAGACTACTTGGCAACATCAGAACACAGTTCTCCCACCACAGTGAGCCCTGGACATCCCAACACACCAGAAAAGCAAGACTTTGATTTAAAGTCACATCTCATGATGATGATAGAGAACTTTATCTTTTTTTTTATTTTCTAAGTTTTTTTATTTAAATTCCAAATCATTTCCCCTTTCCCGTTTCCTCCCCTCCCCGAAAGCCCCATAAGCCCCCTTCCCTCCCTCTTTTCCCCATTCAACCCCCTCTCGCTTCTCTATCCTGGCATTCCCCTACATCCAGTCTTTCCAGGACCAGAGGTCTCTCCTTCCATCTTCTTGGAAATCTATTGATATGCTAATTGTGTCTAGGGTATTCCGAGATTCTAGGTTAATATCCCCTTAACAGTGCTTGCATACCATGTGTGTTCTTTTGTGATTGGGTTACCTCACTAAGGATGATATTTTCAAGTTCTGACCATTTGCCTAGGAATTTTGTGAATTCATTGTTTTTAATTGCAGAGTAGTATTCCATTGTGTAAATATACTACATCTTCTGAATCCATTCCTCCGTTGAGGGATATGTGGGTTCTTTCCAGCTTCTGGCTATTATAAATAAGGCTGCTATGAACATAGTGGAGCATGTCCTTATTGCATGCAGGATAAGAGATAGAGAACTTTAAGAAGTACATAAATAAGTCCCTTAAAAAATACAGGAGAACATGGGCAAACAGGTAGAAGACCTTAAAGAAGAAAGAGAAAAATCCTTTAAAGAATTATGGGAAAACATAAATAAACAGGGGAAGAAATTGAACAAAACCATCCAGGATCTAAAAATGAAAACAAGATCAATAAAGAAATCACAAACAGAGACAACCCTGGAGATAGAAGACCTAGGAAAGAGATCAGGAGTCATCAATACAAGTATCACCAACAGAATATAAGAGATAGAAGAGAGAATCTCAGGTGCAGAAGATGCCATACAAAACACTGACAAAACAGTCAAAGAAAATGCAAAATGCAAAAAGCTCCTAACCCAAAACATCCAGGAAATCCAGGACACAATGAGAAGACCAATCATAAGGACAATAGGTATAGAAGAGAGTGAAGATTCTTAACTTAAAGAGCCAGTAAATATCTTCAACAAAATTATAGAAGAAAACTTCCCTAACCTAAAGAGAGAGATGCCCATGAACATACAAGAAGCCTGCAGAACTCCAAATAGACTGGACCTGGGAAGAAATTCCCCCTGTAACATAATAGTCAAAACACCAAATGCACAAAACAAAGAAAGAATATTAAAAGCAGTAAGGAAAAAAGGCCAAGTAATATATAAAGGCAGACTAATCAGAATTACACTTGACTTCTCACCAGAGACTATAAAAACTAGAAGATCCTCAGCAGATGTCATAGAGACCCTAAGAGAACAAAATTCCAGCCCAGGCTACTATACCCAGCAAAACTATCAATTACCATAGATGGAGAAACCAAGATATTCCATGACAAAGCCAAATTTACACAATATCTTTCCACAAATCCAGCTATACAGAGGATAAGACAGAAACCTCCAACACAAGGAGGGAAACTACACTGTAGAAAAAGCAAGAAAGTAATCTTCTTTCAACAAACCTAAAAAAAGATAGCCATGCAACAAAATTGCACCTCTAACAACAAAAATAACAGGAGACAACAATCACTATTCCTTAATATCTCTTAACATCAATGGACTCAATGCTCCAATAAAGACATAAACTAACATACTGGATACATAATCATGACCCAGCATTTTGCTGCATACAAGAAATGCACCTCAGTGTAAAAAAAAAAAAAGCACTATCTCAGAGTAAAGCGACTTTCCAAGCAAATGGTCCCAAGAAACAAGCTGTAGTAGCCATTCTAATATCAAATAAAATCAACTTTCAAACTAAAGTTTTCAAAAAGGATAAAGAAGGAAATTTCATGCTCATCAAAGGAAAAATATACCAAGAAGAACTCTCAATCCCGAATATCTATGCTCCAAATGCAAGGGCACCCACATTCACAAAAGAAACTTGACTAAAACTCAAAGCACATACTGCACCGCACACAATAATAGTGGGAGACTTTCTTTCTTCTTTCTTTGTTTTTTTATCAAATATAGTCTAACAAGAGTCAAACTGAAAAAGGAAACTTCAGCTGAGAAAATGTCTCCATCAGATTGTCTAGTAGGCAAAAAAATCACTGAGTATTTCCTTGATTGATGCTTTACTATTGCACATGCCATCCCTGAACAGCTGGAGTAAGAAATCAGTCTGCACAACATAGTAATTCTGTTCTTTCATGACCTCTTTTTTCTTCAGTGCCTGACTCCAAGTTCATTTTTGACTTCCTGTCCTGACTACCATCCATAATGTACTGTAAGATATAAGATGAAATAAACTCTTTCCTCTCCGAAAAAATAAGAGAGAGGTAGAGAGAGAGAGAGAGAGAGAGAGAGAGAGAGAGAGAGAGAGAGAGAGAGAGAGAGAGAGTTGGGAAATAAAATATAAAACCAGAGAACAAGCAGAATATAGAGTATTAAGATTCAAAGAATAATAACTACATTTATGTTTCAAGGATAAATATACCATTACCAAAGCAATTTAGGGAAAGAGAATTTTTTTTTTTAATTGCAGAGGAATAGAGACCACTAATAATGGAAAAGGCATGACCCACCCTCAGTGAAATGCTCCATCCAGCAAGGCTCCACCTCCAAAGGTTTTCCATATTCCCAAACAGTGCCACCAACTGGTAGAAAATATTCAATTACCTGAGCCCATAGGAACATTTTAAGCCCAAAGAGATATTTGCTTTTTTTGTTGTTGTTGTCGTTGCTCATTTTTATTGTTCTCTAATCCATTTTTGTATGATGATTAACATTGTTGTAACTACTATCTCTGTCATTTATCCAGTTAGAAATCTTATGGTTCATGCTATAAGCTAGTCTTAGATAAGAGGCAGCTTAAGAAGTAGGAAGATCAGAAGCATTAAGTAATTACTGAGCTTTTAGTGGCTGCCTAACAGTATGGGTTCAACTCGCCTCCCCCCACCCCCCCCAAAAAAAGAAAGAAGGAAAGAAATGAAGAAAAAAGGAAAGAAAGAAATGAAAGAAGGAAAGAAAGAAAGAAATGAAATAGTAAGGAAACAAATTTTAAAAGAAGATAAAAAGCAAATAAATAAAAACTCAGGTCTACTTGTCATAAAGATCATAGCAAGAGACCATGCCTGCAGAAGTAAGTTATGTTCTCTATTCCAAAGTTACTAGAGTGTCATAGAGAGTGACAGTTAACTAAGATTGCTTAGGGCCCAAGGCCGAAACCAAAGTATTCCCAAATTTTTGTAAGAATTTTCACAAAAATCTTTTTTTCTAATTTGAGATTCAGAAACCTGTCCTTTTGGGTATCTACATTTTCTTCTTTATGATTATGACTTACACACTCTAGTCTGCTTTCCAAGGCCCTT
Organism: Tokudaia tokunoshimensis; assembly: GCA_036184795.1. Classification (NCBI taxonomy): domain Eukaryota; kingdom Metazoa; phylum Chordata; class Mammalia; order Rodentia; family Muridae; genus Tokudaia; species Tokudaia tokunoshimensis. Next base: position 37,531,559 of record BTHU01000015.1, on the reverse strand, counting down.
GTCCTCATTAAGTTCTCAGGAAGATGTGGATAGGCTTATTGTTGTGGACAACTTGGAGGAGTTGCAACATTTTTTTTAATCTTCATACCTTTTCAATCCCTACCCAAGCAATAAAACATAGATTGTGAAACAATACTTAAATAAGTATTGCTTATTTCAAAATCATACCCATATCAATGACTGGCTTATTGGAGTCAGTACATTCAAATCTTCTGAAGGCAAGAGTCTCCTTTTCATCAGCTAACATTAAACTATACCTCCACCAATAAAATTGAATTTGCAGTCACGTTTTAAAAAAATTATGTTTTCCCCCCTCTTAGTCTTGTCCTATTATTTCTATTGAGCCCAACAGGATGGAAAAATACCATGATTTCAAAAAATAATTAATTCATGTAATTATATATAATTAAGAACTGAAAAGTTTCAACTACTGTTAACAAAAGAATGATCCAATTTTACCATATTAAATTAATCTTTTTTGGAAGGGGCATGTCTTCTATATTTTATATCTTTGAAAATGTCCACTTGAGTAGTTATTGAGAATATTTTGTTAAGCACTAGATTTATTTTTAATTTATGGGGTTTCTATGATTACTACTTTGGTGTATCTGTCAAGCATTCTATCTGAAACTTGAAGATCTGAATGTTATGTAACTCACTCAAAGGACAAACATGGAAATTCCTACAAAACTCATTAACACCAAGGAGAACATTGAACCGAACTGGTTGGAGAAGACAGAAAGTAGGGAACAGAGCCCTTTTAGAATTTCAAAGATTGTCTTAATTTTTTCCTAAGTACATTTTATAGATTCTATATACAGTTGATGGTAATAGCATATAACCATATATACATAAGAAATAATCATAGAATTATGTGAAATATTGGCAAGTGAATGTTATTTAATAAATAAGTAAAAGACATAAAAAATTGAAAAGCCAATTAGTCTTATTAGTGTAATACACATAAATAAACATAGGTAGGAAAGTGACTTATTGGCAGAGTTAAGTTGTAAGACTGGGCTATGTTTTTATTAATGGTTGCTTATAATTTTTCTATATGAAATGTATAATAAATATTTATTTTTAAAACTCCAAACAACATGACTAATATCTAAAGTGGTCTGAAATTAAACAGATTTCAAATAATACTAATATAATTTGTCTTTAACCCACATTTAAAATAGTGTTGAATTAGAAAATATGAACAAAATGAACATAAATTAAAAATCTTTTATCCTAATTATATATTTTTCCTTTAATATTTAACACTCCTTCTCCTCCTCTTCCTCCTCTTTCTCTTCCTTCCCCTCCTCCTCATCCTCCTCCTCCTCCTCCTCCTTCTCCTCCTCCACACTTACATTCTTTTTAGTCTTATATACACACACTTATATATAAGCTCACAGGTAGGCAAATATAGATTTAAATTCAGTTTATTAATTCTGTTTATTTTATTCAAGGGTTTAAATGATTCAATTTTCTATATTTTTGTTGTATCTCTAAACAGCAAATCAACAAAAGTGCATATTTACTTATTTTTTATTTACTTTTAAACACTTGAAAAATAGTCTGTGATACAGATTTGCTACATTTTTATCATCCTATGTTGAATGGCCTTGACCTACCATTTATTTTGTTTGGTTATGTTGTGTAAATTGTCACACTTAAATCTCATGTTTGTATTCTGTGCTCTCTGCTGCTTTGCTTTAAGGTTAGATTGATAAAGTGAGGAGTTTCTATACTGAAGGCTAAGGGCATCTTTAATTTTAACAGATTCTACATTTCAAACTGTACAGCTTTGATTTTACACTTGCCAGTCAAGTCTCCATTCTTCTACTTTGCTTCAGGCGTCCTGAGTGCAATGTGATGTCTCTCTTTCATTTTAATTTGCATTTATCTGATTAGCAGCGGATTTGAGCAACCTTTTCATACACTTGATCATTTGAAGATGCTCTGTGAATTGATTCTTTGTTTTTTTTTCTATTGAAGTTCGATTCTCAGCTCAACATATTGTCAGTGTCCTGTGTGTATTGCAGAAACAACCTTCTGTCTGTATTCTCTAGCGCATGTATTTTTCTCAAAGCTTATTATATGCTTTTTTTTTCTGTCTCTGTTATCTTTGTTGCTAATTTATGTCCTTTATCCCTTCCAGTTTCTGGATTTTTTGATCTTAGGTAAAATACAAGGTCACATTTCATCAAAGATTAATATTGCCTCCTAAATTTTTACAAATGAAATATTACTGTTTTAATTTCCATAGCATGCCCTAAGAATCCTGTTTGGTCATATGTCAAGCATGAATTGGTAATTTATTATACCAGGCTGTTTGTTAGCCATGTATCCTTTCCTTTGTGAACTAAAACATGACCTTTGATAATTATGAAATCTACTGAGTACTTGATCTGAATTCTAGATTATTAATTGTTTTTCCTATAAATTCATCTATGTATGTCATGCTGATAGCCCAATAATTTGGATTTTGCATTTTATATCTATGTCTTTTATTTATCTTTACTAAATAATACAATGAAACTAGTATTTTATATAATTATATGGTTACATCATATTTGTGGTTATAGTTTATTATTATATGCTATGTATATGATCTATAAAATATACTCAAAATTTTAAGACAATTTTTGTAATTCTATACATTGTCATCTGAATTTCTGAGTAATATTGAAGAAGACCACACATTCATTTCAAAGCATCAATATTTTATTATAGCTTCCCCTTCAAAAAAGTTCATTTGTCTTTCAATTTGTTGGAAAAAATGTTTTATATCAATTAATGAGATTTTATAGTTTTCATGCATCCAAAATTTAAACACTTAAAAAAGACATCATATGCTAGTTACTCAGTTCCCCAAAATTTTATAGGATCTGCTATAATAAGTGAAATTCACATGTTTGAATCTATGTGCATGAATTTGTGTCAGTGTGTGTATGTGCTTTGTTAAAAGGGCATATGCATTTTCCCTACACCACAATCCATAGACAAATTATGGGTTTTCTTTTTTACTGCCTTTAATTATCTGAGTGTAGGATGTTTATAAGCTCATATCATTAGTGTGTTCTTCTCTAGAGTCAATGACCTTATGCTGTCTTTCTCTATCTAATTTTCCTAGTCATAATGGTACATAGTCTTTTGTTCCAAACATATTTATACAATTAAATACTTATATGAACTTTTGGGACAAAACGCAAGTCTGATAAATGGTACAGATGTGATACTATAGACCTTTCCTATATTCTCAACCTTCCTTCCTCCCTCCCTTTCTCCCTCCTCCCTTCTTTTCTATCGGTACATAGGTGCATTTCCTAAAATATAAAGTGCATTTCAATTTTAATCAAAAGTTATATATATTTATTTTGTTGATTATCTAAGAAAATTCATATTTGGATCACTCTTCTATAAGTTGGAGGACAAAATAATAAAATACTACTAAGAAAAAACATTCAATGAAGCAAATGATAATTCAAGACATCAATAAGTGCACATCAAGCTTTTGGATTACCAGAGATTGTGATTATGGACCCATCCAACTACTGTAGTTAGAATCTTGCCCTGTTAGAGTAGTTGCTTCACTTGTAAGCAAAGTTCCTACTTTTATTAAAACACTAGAAGTGATACTGAGTTGTACTTAGGACTTGATTTGTCTATTAGAAATTAACAATAACTTATATGAAGTAATAATATTAATATTTATATTAATTGATATTTAAGCTTAAACATTACAAAACTCATTTAGATAAATGATTAGTTGATGAGGTTTTCATCACCATTTGTCAGTTCCCGCATTATAAACATCCCTAACTTCCATTATCAGGAAACATTTTAAGAACGAAAATTTCTGTGCTTAAATTTGAATTCCTTGATGATGCTAATGAACTATTGAAGACTGTACAAATTAAATTTCCAACGACTTTTCTGTGTATTTTATATTAACAGCTCTAAACAGGATCAGTGCTGATTCTTAAAATTAGAAGATGCTACTGTCATTTAGTGAGTAAAAGTCAGGCATGCCTCTGAACTTGCGTTCCTAAACACTGAATCATGCAGTCCAAAATAAAAATTGATCTGATGCTGAGAAATTCCAGTTTTCAGAGATATTGTGGGAATCAAATGGAGCACTGCTTATGAGACGTATGTAGGACAATGCCTAGGCTCTGATAAGCGTTTGGATGGCCATTGCTCTTATCATTACTTCTAATCATCTGAATTCATTCATTCCTTTTTCCATCATTCATCCATTACACTGAGCATTTGATATAGCTGTGCAAAATGATAAAATGGCATATTTTAACACACAGAGAGAGCTTAACTATATGTATAAACAAAATGCCACAGGGATACTATTGAGGGATTTTACTGATAAATGTCAGTATGCCCAGCCATTTAGATCTAAATGTTTAATCCTCACATTTTTTCTCCTCGTCATTAAACCTTTTATCGGATTTAGGAATCAAACTAAGCCTTTTAAACAGTTCTATCAACATTCTAAAACAAATGATTCCCTAAATATCTACAGGGAGTTTCTTTCTTAAAAAAATGATCAGATATAGTGAAATAAGTTATATGACATAATATACGAAAACCTTCAAGTTAAGAAAAAGAAAAGAAATACACTCACTGAGTGAACTTGTTTACTTTTTGGATGACCAAAATGACCCGAATGTACGGACTGTTCCTTTGAGAGTGATAAGGTGCCTCCTAGCTAACTCACACAGGAACTGAGTAGCAAATCAAACTCAATTTGATTTAGAACAGAATCTTTTTGTTAATGAGTAAGTTCTGTGTTACTTAGCAGAAGAAATATATATTTTAGTTAAGGTTTAATATTAGATTAGTACTTATTGAACTTGTACATAAACAACTACATCATTTTGATCAATAAAAAGATGCTGTGGTGCCAGGCGGTGGTGGCGCACGCCTTTAATCCCAGCACTTGGGAGGCAGAGGCAGGCGGATTTCTGAGTTCGAGGCCAGCCTGGTCTACAGAGTGAGTTCCAGGACAGCCAGGGCTACACAGAGAAACCCTGCCTTGAAAAACCAAAAAAAAAAAAAAAAGATGCTGTGGTACCTATACCAAAAATATCCTTGGGAACATAATAGAGATTTAACTTCTTGCGCTTTAGATCAGACAACACCAGGACTGTGAGTCTGGAAGAGCAATGGGAGCTTTAGCACAGCTTTCTAGTTGCATCAGAGGCACAGTGAAGTCTCTGAGCAGCTGTTATGCTAAAAGAGGAAGTCAAAAAGACTAGCTAACAAAAGAGGAAGCTGCCTTTTAGTGACTCCTAACACTGAATATTTCATAGGGTTTATTTTGCATTCCTCAAAATGTTGCAAACTAAATTTACTTTTTCCAGGGCTCTTTCATTGTGTCTGAAAAAAAAAAATCAAAATCAAAATCCAAAGATTAACTTTCCCAGATTCCGATCTTCTATTAGTTTTCAGTTGATCTGGTAGCAAGTGAAACAGAAGATCCCACCCTTGTTTACCAATATGAGATGTTTTCCTATTTAAAGCATATGAAGAAAGAGATGTATTCTGGGTTTAAGCAAAGGTCTACTCTAGCTGGTCTCCTAGAGTGATCTTGAAACATGAGAATCCTCTTGCTTTTCTAAATATTCTAATTGATCAAAGTAGCTAAATTAATAGAATTTAGATAATATGTAAAAGTAGATAAGATATAAAGTACTTGGTACACATGATTTAGAGGGATAAACTCACAAGAGAAGTAGATATATATAGTCATTTGAAATATTTTCCCCCTACAAATGCCTAGAGGTACCTTAGTGACATAGCACTAGTGAAGGGTTGTAATCCATGCATTTGAAATATTATTGTTCAGAAGAAGGTCACCTTCTGTCTCCATCTCTGACACTTTAAACTGTCAAGTTCTCGCACCAATTTTATGAAGAAAGTCCTATTGTATTCTCTAGCATGGAGAAACTAAGGCAAAAAGAATTTGTTTATTCAAGTTGTACATCTAGAGACTGTTAGGCACAGACAAGAAGATGGCAGAAGAGACCAGAGCCTTCTCCTCAACTGTTATCCTAGGGATACAGCTCCATGGTTGAAGAGTGGCTTGAGTTGTTTTTCTCAGTGAGTTGATTTGCTCTTGGTTTAGAATGTCCCCCAATCTTCTCCTTCTTTCTTATGCAAGCTTAACCAGTTCCTAGTTCTGGAAGAGGCCAACCAGGGTTTTTGTTCAGGTAACTAGTTGAATATTTATTATGACAGGCTGGGAGCAATGGAAACTGCTCCTTAAGTATCAGAATGGTAAAGATAAAAGAATAAGAAAAGAACTGACTTTAGATGGATATGAGCACCAGAAGTGTTAACCTTACTAATTGTGTGCTTTCTTTAATACTTTAATCTCAAATTGAAAGGGCTTAGCTCTTGAAGACTTCAGGCAATATTTTTATGTTAAATGTTATTTTTTTTCTCATCATAGATTATGTGTCTAAAATGAGAGAGGAGACAAAGCGAGAGAGAATATATCGTGTTTTTTTTTTCAGTAAAATAAGTCAAGATTTCAATTTAGGATCTTAACTATATAGGATTGGAATGAAGCATAATGTCTTAGTGTCTGGAGAGTATGGCATAGAAGAGTGTTCATCTAGTTTCAAAGCAGCAAGAAACAACCAGGGTCCCAAGATACACTGTAAGCACATGCCTTCTCTAATGGCAACACTACCTTCTAGACAAGCCAGTTAGTTATCAATAGATTAATGTATGGATGAGTTACCACATTGAAAGACTCAATCACTTGTCAGTCAACCCCTGATCACTGCTGTACTGAGGATCTAGACACTGTGTAAGCTTTTAGGAAACTTCATGTACAAACCACAACGGCACAAATGACAAACATTGCAAATTTTTAATGATGGGTGGAATCTGAAAAAGTTGATGTCCTAGAAGTTTTCCAAAAAGGAGTGGTTATCAGGGACTTGAAAGAGTAGAGTGATGGTCAACTAGTTAATGGGTGTGCTGGTATAGTTTGGTAGAATGGATACAATTTGCTATTCTATGACATAAAAGAATCAACCTAATTAACAATGATACATAATGAATTTCAGTCAGTTATTATTAATGAATGCTGCTGTAGCCAAAGCATTGTGACAAGACTCGCATTGGAGAAAAATGGTTGTGATGAGACAAACACAGAAACCAGTGAAAACCAGGACCTCACAATCTGATATGTAAACGGTAAATAGGCACTGTGGTAGACCATGTCCCTGATAGTAAAAATATGGGGTACTATTTCTATAAGTTGCACTAGAATGAACAAAAAAATGAACAGTTGCGCTCTCTATATTGGGGAGCACTAGAGATTGACTCTAATCATTCAATATATACTGTATAATTTAAGGTATCTAAGACACTTCTTCCCATGGTGAAAAAAATAACACCAAAGAAGACTGTCTATCCAAGATCACTTAGAACCCAGGCTTTAAATGTATGTCAATAAACCCATATACCTATTTCAAATGACTTTTTGTTTGTCTCATAAAATGCAGTATCTGATATACATTTTTCTAATTTTTTCTTAGCTGAAGTTCTACGGACACATTTATGGATCATTAAAACTGGGCAACTTTTCTGAACAATTCATGTCAATACCTTGAGATGGAACATATACTCAGCTGAGGAAGTATTTTTTTAAACTTAAAAGAAATATAGGCATGAGCTCATTCTTTCTGTCACTGTCCATGATTTTCTGAAATTTAAGTTTTAAGATTTACATTCATCTTCATTACATAGAATTTCCAAATGCTCTTAGTGTAGTTCAAGAAACAGAAAGACACATCAAAAGATTAATGCAAGCATACTTGTATAATAAAATGTAACATTCAATAAGTTCTCATTTATTTCCTATGAAGAAAGTTTTTGGCAAATTTAAAAAAAAATCAAATTCACAACTGATGGTCAGGTGTCATAATGTTCCCTTTCCTTGTTATATTGCAAACCTTTGATTGTCCACAGTGTAACGGAGCCAGGATTCACTGAATCAAGCAATGTTAGCTGCCTCCCGTAAGCCTGATTCTGATATAGTTATAGGATGTGAGTTGCTGAAAATAAAAGCATTACAGAGACAACCACAATTTTAGGGAAGATGAACAAGTAATACTTTGCATTACAAAGTAGTCAATATTAGTTTTATAAGACTGCACAGTAAGGAATCATAATCTAGTTGGCTAAAACATTCTTTTGTGCTTATGGACATTGTAAGACTTCAGGTAGAACTTTAGAATAGCCAAGATAACTCTTAACAATTCAAAAATTTCTCCATTGCTTCTTCCTAGCTTCTGGTGGTTCCAAGCAGTTCTTGGATTTCTTTAACTTATAGGTTGGACACGTCAATCTCTGCCTTCATTGTTACTTGGCCTTGTATTTGTCTATTATTTATGTGTCTCATATGGTCAGCATTTATTAGAACAACATTACATCCCAAGCCACTGTGGTCTTATCACAGTTTAATTGTACCTGATAAGAGTGTTACAAATAGTTTCATGAAGAAGCAGGATAGATATAACATTTAAGAGGACACCATCCAAGATAGGTGACTTAGAAAAAAGTGCTTTAGGATAACTCAGGAAATATTAATGAACACTGGGTGCTACTTCTACAGAGAGAAGCTTTACTCTCATGCAAAAGGCATACTCAGTAAGGTGTCTGAAAGTCTGATAAGTAAGAAAACTGAGCGCAGAGTGTCTGCATTACTGCTGTGTTCTTGCAAGCTTAATCTAGAGACTGTAGGATTTTTGGATGCTATTGTGATTTTATTCTATTCTATTTTATTTTCGGTGGAAATGAGAGCTTGCTATGGTTCACTAAGAGTCAGGGACTGGCTCAATAAGCATCTGAGTTTGCTCTCTGGTGCTATGTTAAACTACATGACCAAAGCAACTTGAGGGGTGGGGATGCAGAGTTCTTCTTTCAGCTCACAGCCTATCATTAAAAGTAGGGCATAAACTGAAGTGGAGACCGCGGAAGAGTGTTGCTCATTGAATTGCAACCCATGACCACTAGTCCAGACTTGGTATCACCCACAGTGAAATGAACCCTCCCACAGCAATCGTAAATCAATAAAGTCTCCCACAGACATGCGCTCAGGCAAGTCTGATAGAGGCAATCCCCCAACCAGTTCTCCTCTTCCCACGCGACTCTACTTGGGGTCAAGTTGTCAAAATCTAACAAGCACACCAAACGCATTGGAGACACAGAGTATATCTTCTATCTCTCCATGAAATAAATGTTACACTTTGTATTTGATTTTACCTAGTAGAATCTTAATGACAATGGTGTATGCTATGTTGACTTCCTCAGAGGTTGTGGGGAACCAATTATTGCTTATAATCGGGCCCCAGAATCCTCTGACGTTTTACAAGATTGGGAGAAAAACATAAGCTTTCATTTTGTTAAGTTATTAAAATCTGAGGGCTATTTGTCAGGAAACTCAATGTTAATTACCTTTGCTAGTAACTTGGATTTAGGGATTTGAGGGAATTATATAGATTGTGTAATTTAAAACCTCTCTTTAGGTAGTAGGAAAAAGGATAGAGAGAACTTTCCTCCCATTAAACAGCTAGTTAGTAGTTAGTACAATAAGGCTAAAAGTTCAAAATTCACACCGGAGTTTCTTTGCTTGACAAAGCTGGTAGAAGTGACAAAGCTTTACAATAATAATATAGCAGAAATATATTTTTCTTCATTTCATAGTCGGATGTCACAATCAAACCATGTAGTGCTATTTCTGAACAATGCGGGCAAGGAGAGTATTAATTAGTGTGGAGAAATACAGATTGTCCTAGAAAGATGAGACATGCATATAAATTGATACAATCTAAAACTTAACAAAAGAAAGGGAACAGAGACTGATTTTATTGTTTTCTGAACAGGTTGTCTATAGTCCGTGGAAATAAAGACAACATTCAAGGAACCTAGGAACACATTCTTTTGGAAGCTGAGAGAAACCACTAACTAGGAACACAGACAAGTTGGGCTAGAGAGAAGTTTTAAAGTAAATAATTGGAAACATGCCCAACCATAAAAAATTAATAAAAAGAAGTATGAAGAGATTAAGTGAGGAAAAATAAAGAAAGTAAAGTGAATTCTAGCAGGCAAAAGTATTCTTCAGTTGTTTGTAAAAGTTTCCATGTATGTTGGGAAAAGCAGTGGGAGTTGGAAGGATTGGAAAATCTTGATATTTGAGGATTAGAGAAAACCTAGTCTTGGTAAGCAGAGGAGAAGCAGATGGAACAAAATAGGGAGTGTAGTCTTCACAAGATGGAGAATCTCGGGTAACAAGTGTTAAGGGTACTCACTTGTTTTTAGCCACAATTCCATGCTCAGATGTTTGGTATTCCATTTATCTGACATCTGTCTGTCTGTCTATCTTTCTATCTGTGTTTCTCTCTCTGTCTGTTTATCCATTGATTTATCTATAGATTATCTGTCTATTTACCCATGTATTATCTATCTGTCTATCTGTCTATCTATCTCTATCTATCTATCTATCTATCTATCTATCTATCTATCTATCTATCTATCTATCTATCTGTCTCTCTCTGTCTGTCTGTCTGTCTGTCTGTCTGTCTGTCTGTCTGTCCGTCCGTCCGTCCGTCCGTCCATCCACCCACCCACCCACCCACCCACCCATCCATCCATCCATCCATCCGTCTGTCTGTCTGTCTGTCTGTCTGTCTGTCTGTCTGTCTATCTATCCATCTATACAAAACACTATTCTTTTGTGTTTTATCTCATTCCCAGAGTATATTCTTATACAGTTACTTTATACCTGCATTCATTAGCATAACAAAGAGTCCACTTAGCCAAGAAAAAAGAACCACTACATTTTACTTAAGTGCCTTTAAAAGAATTCACAATAGAGCCCATTAAGAGCTACGGTTTTAGGGAAATTGGGAATTTCGTGAGACTCCTAAAGTGAAACTTCTTGTTTTAAATGCAAGCAGAGCACAGTTTGCCTACCACTGTTGCTCAGTTTTTGTTTTACACATTGACTATGAAGTGTAGCTGAACTTTTATGCATACATAAAGAACATCTCCCTAGTAAATTAAGAACAGCAATTCATTTGCTAATGAAGTACTGCCTTTCAGATTATACATACTTAATGGATTGACTTACACTCTTACTGTGTATATCTGCAAGCTGCAGAAGTGTTAGATTCTGGGGAAGGGGAGCAGAGAATGTACTGGAGGTTCTCACACACTTTTCATTTAGATAGTACTAATCTTCTTTTCTTAAGAATTGCTTATTCATCTTTCCATGGGATTTTATTCCTTAAGACTGCAGATATCAGTACAGGATAAAATCTTCAAAAATAAGTCATGCAACTTAGAGCCTCTATCTAATTCTGTGCCTAGACAATAAAGGAAAATAAAGTTTCTTTTTTCTTTTTATGAACTCTAAAAATGTCATCTCAAGCCACTAGTGTCCATGACTCTCTCATATGAAAAAGAACCCTAAAGAAAATATTCTCAAGCAGGTCCTTAATCACAAGAGTTCTTCCTTTGTTTAAACTTTGAATAAGACAATTGCCTGTCTCATACACTGGAGACTAAGAACCAAAAGGCAAATGCATTATCTCTTTATTAAGCTTCCAGTGTAGCTAACAGTCTGTGACATTTCAATCATCAGTTTGTTCAACAGATCCCAAATGAGGATATATTTCTTCCAGCTATTTTAAAGCTCTGGAGACACAATGATGAGCGAACAGATACATTTCCCAGACTCAGGAAGCTTACAGTTTATGAAAAGGATGATCTTAAGCAAATAGGTGCAGAAATATTTGTTTAAAACCTGTAGCATATTCTGAGTCAACATACATTAGTACTTGTATAAAGGTAAACCTTCTCAAGACATGCTGGCAAGAGATCATGCCGTGGCAGCGATTCAGTGTGACTCTAAATAAGACTGTATGAGAAGACATAAATATTTCAAGCTGCTGCCAGGCACCAAATAAAATCAGAGGCCAGGACAGTAGATAAAACGATGCTGCCTTTGAGTAAAATATTCAAAGACCCCACTGCCATTTCCAGTCCTTCATGCAACTCTCCACTAACCTATGGAAAACCACAAGAGGTTGATGAAGAGAAACTGTGGGGCAAACCTAAAGTCAACAGGATGTGCAATTAAGTGGCAATGGGTCCAAGCCTGCTGAGATCTCTGAGCAGTCACCTCTGAGGCAGTGGCTTCATTCTATCAACAATGAGGTATTTTAAATAGTATTACAGTGTTCAGTGAGGAAGAAACACTTCCCATGAACATAATTAAAACCTGTTAAACATGATTGGCATATTAAGATAGTATTACTTCGAAGTGAGACAAGTATGACGTTTCTCCCAAAGGGTGCATCTCCCAAACTATAAACCAGTAAGAAACTGTAGCAAAGATATTTAAAGACATAAAAAAATGGTCTACTCATCCTATTTTATCACAGATTTCAAAATTGCAACATGAGTTTTGAGCCATCCAGGTGCTGGAGTTCAGGCTGCCCTGAGGAGTGTATACCATTGTCTTGACTAGTTAGGTGTGATAGAAACAAACATGAGATCCCATTCAGTAGACTGAACCAGTTTTTACTCTAAGGACTTCTTCCCTTTCAGTCCTTTCCCAGCACTTCTCCTTTACGAATTCCTATTAAATAAAATGGTTCACTTGATCAATTTCTTTCATTGAAAACAAATCAATGTATAAAATGTCTCATCTATATATCCAGTCACACAGAAAGTTAAAAATTACATTAACTTAACTATTGCTATAGATGAGCTTCATTAAACACATTCCTGCTCAAAAAGCTGACACAGGTGAATGTTTTGTGAAGATCTGATGAACTTATTTGTATGGGTTTACTTAGAGCTCACTCTTCAGCATTATGACAAACTGTCATACTAGAAAGGAGACTACAGTAGCATTAAAATGATCATATGAGAACACAAGTATATTTAGTAAACGTCAAAAAAGAGGTGGCATGTGAAAGAAACAGAAAAGTGAATAAAATAACATGAAGAGAAAGCTACAGTTTACCTTTTAAAGATCCATCTAACTTTAGAAAATGTGTTTTTGTGTTATTTATAACAAAGAAATCTCAAACACTTCAAAGGACTCCTATTCTTCAACATTTCAGATCAATTTCTATACAAACTCCATCATCAGGAAACAACTCCAAAAATCTAGAAAAAAACTGCATGGACTTTTTTTTCTTGTTAAAACAGGCAGAATTTTGCTATGATTAAAAAGCAGTAGCAAGAGTGAAAACTAGCAACCTCAATTAAAATTCTCCCCTTAAAGATACAGAATTCAGCTTAGTGCAAGGAGATAAGAATGGGTCAATTTGCATTCTTCTGCATGTTGACCTCCAGTTGAGCCAGCACCATTTGTTGAAAAGGCTATCTTTTTTCCACTGGATGGTTTTAGCTCCTTTGTCAAAGATCAAGTGACCATAGGAGTGTGGATTCATTTCTGGGTCTTCAATTCTGTTCCACTTATCTCCTTGCACTAAGCTCAATTCCAAGTGGATCAAGGACCTCCACATAAAACCAGACACACTGAAACTAATAGAAAGGAAACTAGGGAAGAACCTTGAACATATGGGCACAGGGGAGAATTTCCTGAACAGAACTCCAACAGCTTATGCTCTAAGATCAAGAATAGACAAATGGGACCTCTTTAAATTACAAAGTTTTTGCAAGGCAAAAGACACTGTCAAAAAGACAAAGCGGCAACCAACTAACTAGGAAATGATCTTTACCAACCCTACATCTGACAGAGGGCTATTATCCAATATATACAAAGAACTCAAGAAGTTAAACTCCAGAGAGGCAAGTAACCCTATTAAAAAATGGGGTACAGAGCTAAACAAAGAGTTCTCACCTGAAGAATATCTAATGGCTGAGAAGCATCTAAAGAGATGTTCATCATCCTTAGTCATTAGGGAAGTGCAAATCAAAACAACCCTGAGATTCTATTTCACACCAGTCAGAATGGCTAAGATCAAAAAACAGGAGATAGCAGTTGTTGGCGAGGATGTGGAGAAAGAGGAACACTCCTCCACTGCTGGTGGAATTGCAAGCTGGTACAACCACTCTAGAAAGCCGTCTGGCGGTTCCTCAGAAAACTGGGCATGACACTCCCGGAGGATCCAGCTATACCACTCCTGGGCATATACCCAGAGGCTTTACCTGCATGCAATAAGGACACATGCTCCACTATGTTCATAGCAGCCTTATTTATAATAGCCAGAAGCTGGAAAGAACCCAGATGTCGCTCAACGGAGGAATGGATTCAGAAGATGTGGTATATTTACACAATGGAATACTACTCTGCAATTAAAAACAATGAACTCACGAAATTCCTAGGCAAATGGTCAGAACTTGAAAATATCATCCTTAGTGAGGTAACCCAATCACAAAAGAACACACATGGTATGCAGTCACAGATAAGGGGATATTAACCCAGAATCTCGGAATACCCTAGACACAATTCGCATATCAATAGATTTCTAAGAAGATGGAAGGAGAGATCCCTGGTCCTGGAAAGACTGGATGTAGGGGAACGCCAGGACAGAGAAACGAGAGAGGGTTGAATGGAGAAAAGAGGGAGGGAATGGGGTTTATGGGACTTTCGGGGAGGGAGGAAACAGGAAAGGGGAAATGATTTGGAATGTAAATAAAAAAAACATAGAAAAAAAAGATACAGAATTCAGTTGAATTATGTTTTCATCTACAGCTGTATAGTTTCTCTTCTGATTACAATGATACAATATATGATTCTTTTCTTAATCATTCAAAATAGCTGCTTTCATATTTCTTTTATCTTGTAATAAAAATGAAATTATATTGTGAAAACTAAATTAGAAAATTAAGAAAACTGAAGTATTTTAAACAGATATCAAATAAAACAAAATGAAATGTAGAGAGCACTAGAAAAGGCTTTTTGTAGCTATCAATAAACAAAGAGGTAAAAAACGATGAATGTATGAATAGATAAACAAGTAATAATTCTCCCTTCATCCCCCATCTTTCCTACGCATGCTTTGAACAACTATGCCAAGACACTGTATATTTTATGGTCTTACTCAAGTGAAAGAAGATATATTCATTTAATTTCCCAACACTACAAACTTAATTATTTATTTAACACTTTTCTTTATTACTCACATCAACTTGATCATCAGGTGATTCTTTCCCTGTTAGTGGGCATAGTAGTAAATCATCCCTTGCATGGTTACTATGATTATGTGCAGTGGTGAGCCACTGTGTAGATGCTGTAAATCAAACAGAAGTCCTCTAGAAGAGCAACTGGTCTCTACCACTAAGACCTCTCTCCAGCTCTTGCTTTCCTTTAAAGACATGCTTCTTTCAAAAACATGATATCACAAAATATGATAAAACAGTTTTTAACAACCACTAAAACTTCTCATTTTTGCTTCAGAAAGTTTTGCTCTTTAGAAAGAAGAGGATGCTGATGAACTAGAAATGTCATTGTATTCTCTATTCTAAGTTCTTTCACTAAGAACTAAACTGAAGCCATTTTGAATAAAATTTCCATTTTGAAAAGAAGTCAGAAAAGTTTAAGATGCAAAGACCTGCCTGGGTAACTGACATCTTTGTGGGCAAATTGAGACAAGAATGCTAGGCACGTCTCCTCACCACAGTTGAGTAAACCAATCAATGAGAACATGAGAAATGTTCCTAAGAAAGTTCCCTATCCTTGAATCCTGATTGGTGGAAAATGTGACTGTAACATGGCACAAGTGGCTTTTGTGATTTCTGTACTTAAAAGCTCTATAGCATTCTGGCTCAGGGTTACAGTGCAGCTCCCAAGGCCATTCTTCATCCGTGATTGATCAGTAGTAACATGATTACAATAAGCTTTTCCTTTGGTACTGACTTGGTGTTTGAGTTGTGTTGGTCCCACTTCCAAGTACCACATAAACCAAGTGCAGTGAATTTTGAGTCTATTCTCACAGCATAATCACATCATAATAGCCTTACTTTCTAATATCATCACCATGGCCATTAAGTTTCAGAATAGACTTTAAGAAGGATGCAAATATTCAGAATGTAATATTCTGAACTCTTTTTAAACTTTTATCGTATGGATTGCTATATATCTTAAATTCTTATTCAGTGTCTCTGGTGGAATATTGATGTAAAGTTGAGAGAGTGTTTGGATATAATTGAAGTTATGGAAAAAACTTGAATTTGACAAGCATCAGAAAGACCCCAAAAGAAGACTTTGTCCAAGAACTTTCAGATAAGGGCTTAGCCTGGCTCCCTCTTGATTATTTCCATGTGGCTAGTGAGCTGGCCAGGTTTTTTGACCTACAGGGCAATAAGTTAATAAACGGGTATTGATTCAAGCCACTAAATTTGCAGTAATTTGTGAGACGGCAATAAAAATAAAAGAATATAAGTGATTTGGACTAGAGTTCAGATTGATTTTTTAGCTTGGCATTCCATAACCACAGACAGTGTAATGTCGTCTTTGGCTGATGAACAGCCAAGGCATGGGTTTAAATTTCTTCTATAAAACAATTTCTTCATGGAGGTAAATATCACATCTATGGATGCTATTCAAGTATTAAATGCCAACACATCACCCAGAACCTCTACCTAGTTCATTACTTGTCCGGGTCCCTACAGCACCAGCTCAAGATGCTAAGGTTATTTTTTTTTTGTAGTTTCTGGCACCTGATTGTTTCTTCATTAATCTTAGTATAGAAATATATTAATATACCCTAAAGTATAACTTTAGAGTTTGCAAGTTTAATTGGGGATTGTTTGTAGATGCATAGTCACTCTTCAGGATTAAGATACCATCTTTAAAAAAATTCCAGACAACAATTATTCATTTACTTCAGTGTCTACAGAAGTTTGGCTATATCCTCATTTACTTATGTATTTTTGGCTACTTTATAGTCTCTTCTAAAGAAATCCCAAGCATACACGAAATAAACCATGGTACTTCAACTGGAAGAATTAATGTATCACTCCATTTTACAATGTTGGGCACATAGGTATGTTTGACAAATAAAATCATTTCCAGTACAGTGAATGTAATGAGGAATCTCTGTGCATACATATGCAAGCATGATTGTGCATGGATATGTATATGTACATGTGCATTTTTTGCATTTTTGAAGAAAAGTGCAAGAAATATGGCATTGATCTTTAGAGTTATCCAGAGTACTGCATATAAGTCACATAATTTCCCCCCTCTCAATTCTGATATCTAGAAGTTCAGAATCAAGACATCAAGTACTGGATATATGCTGACTCTTCTCTCATAACACAAAGACAGTTGTCTTCTTGTCACTTCCAACAGAATTCCCTTGGTAGATGTTTGAATCCAACTCTGTTCGTTCTATGAAAATGCCCATAATACCAACTTGAAAGCAACTCCAAGAAATGCCTTTTTACTTTATTACCCCATCAAAGAAGCTATATGCAAAGCCAGGAGTATTATACGGGACTGAAGGTTATGATTTTGATGCATGACCTTCATGAAGACATAGTTTCTCCCAGTATGGAGACAATATATGAATACTGGCCAGCAGACTATCCAGAGATATTTATGATAAAAAACTTAATGTCTCTTGCTCTAGAAATTTTATTCAGATTTTTGGAAAAAACAGAAAACATATAACAAACTTCTATATAAAGAATAGACATAACTTTAGAGATGCCAAAACTTTAAGCTATTTAAAATAACTACTTTCAATTCATTTCCCTTATATTATTCTGAATGAGATATATATCATCAAGGCAATTGATTTCCTGTCAAATGTTTAGAGACACTTAGCAAATATAGAATGGAAATAAATGTAGGATGTAACTAATCATTTGATTACAAGTGTAGGAATAAAGGAATAATCCAGTTGTTTCTTTTTGATAGTCTAGTGTAACTTCAACTGATTTGATTTTAATTAAATTTTATAAAGGTAAATACCCATAAGTAAGTGTAAGTTAAGATCAGTTTACTGAAACATTTCATTGACTATTTCTATAACTAAGGTTTTTCACATAATGCTTTCAGAGCTAGTCTTGGGCTTCCTTGAATGCATAATGCAAGAAATAATACAAAATAAATAGCAATCTAGAAATGATGTTACTCGCAGAAAAATGTAAATTGCTAACTCAAACTTCCTTGCTATGCACAATAATTATAACTAGAAGAAAAGCCAAGATCTGTTGCTACAGCAAGAATACAATTTCAACAATCACTTCAATGAATCCTTCAATGCAAATATTTCATCTCTCTTGCTGCTTCCAATTTGACAAGATGAAACAAAACATATGGTATGCACACAATAATATCCCTTCTAAACCCAGAGCAGGGTTCTATAATCAAAGACACTGGATTGTAAAGTGAAACACACTGTGCATAAATGAAGAATATCCATAACTTTATGTGAGGGAAGGTGAGTTTTAACTGTGAGTTGAGTTCAACTAAGGATGGATTACACCAGAAAATGCAGGAAAATCAGCTCTTGTATTTTGGAGCTCATGGATTCTAAAATTTTGAATACGAGGTATAGACTGCCAGAATGATTCAGTGAGCTGTTGTTTGGGGAGGAATAAAAATATGATATTTTCAAAACTGAAAAAAACTTAATGTCTTCTCCTAAATAATACAGAGAATCTTGACAACAGAGCTATGCAGATAATTATAAATTTTCTTAAAAATATATCTGCAAACTACTTTTAACCAGCTCCTGTTCTGGGTGTTGAGATTGCCCATTTTAATGGTGAATTCCATCTGGCCAGGAATGTATTCTACCCCTATTAACACTAAATAAATATTTAGATGTCAAAGGTAACCAACCCTTCCAACTGTTTGGCCCTGTATTGTCTCAGAGTGCCTGACTTCTTTCCCTGTGGAAAACAATGATGTTTGGTAGTAATTGGATACTGCCTTTCCACAGGGAGTCATATACCCAGATGCCAACCATAGCTAAGGGGAATCTGATTTGCAGCTTAAGTAAAACAAAGTCATTTATTTCTTTTGTGGCTTTGCAAAGGCAATTAGATCAGAGCAGCTGCTGCATACTGGAATAAAGCTGAAAGGCAAGTAAGGGGTGTGTGTGTGTGTGTGTGTGTGTGTGTGTGTGTGTGTGTGTGTGTGTGTGTGTGTGCCTAGCATTGCAAACTGGGTATAAATAAGCAATTTTCAAGCTTATTTTAACTCCTTCAAAGAAGCTGTCATTGGGAAAATACAAAAAGAACAAAAGAGGGTTTTGTCAATGAGCATATTTATCATCCATCTCTACTTTTCTTCCCTGTCACCTTTAATACTGGGCTGCATTGTCACGAGTTAAGTGATCCTGCACACAGCTCTCAGCTCAGGGAATCCGGCCATGAGAGAGAGTTTAATTTGCCACATCTTGATCTTCTACTAACTACGTTTGTCACAATTCAAATAAACATTTACCTCTGTTGCTAAATGTTTTTCTTGACAATCCATGGCCTGTGTTTTGACTTTGCTATCTGTCCTCCTGAGACTGTTTTCCTTAATCTCACTAAACTAACTGATGGATCAAGGATTGAATCTTGTTGAAGTAAAGAGCAATAGAAAATGTTTCAATTAACACCGCCCTTTGAAAAGCCCCCTCTTCAAATTTAACTTTAATAGTTTCCTTTCCCATCCTGCATTTTCCACTAAGAAAAAGTCATCTTCTTCTTCATAGGTGACAAATGGATTATATTACCACCCACAGCTGCAGTGGGCTAGGTAGTAGCTAATTATGTTCTGGTGCACGTCTTTCATTAAAGTACCATTTCTTCCACCAAAACCCTCAGTAAGGCAAATCTCAAAGGGCTCCTTAGGAGTTTGAGTAGGAAGATGCAGCCTATTGGGCAACCCCAAGCAGGCTGGAGTGCTATGGCTTGTGAGGTGACATTAATGAGGCTGAGTAATGCAAGCAGACAAGGCCTGATCAGTGGAACTCCCTGGGGGAGGGGTGATCTGACAAATATAAGCTCCATGACAGGCACGGTTTTCAAACAATCCGAGGCCTTATTTACTGGTTGATTGCTATGTAGAAGAGCGAGTTCGGAAGGAGGTTTGGGATTCAATGAAGAAATTGCCCCCAGAGGCTAGAAGAATGGAGATTGATGGTTTTATCAATTATGGGTTTATTGTTATTCATACCTTTCTTCCTGGTGTAGCAGTGAAATCACTGGCTAAGGAACCTCATCAAGGAATTGTTTAATGACAAATTGTGGTGAAAAAAATGGTACACCTGGGCCTGCCAATTTTATGGCTGCCAAACATGTCTAGATATGTCAAAGACAAGAAGTGATTGCAGTCTAGTATATTTAGTTTCTCAAATATCCAGATGCATAACAATCCTGGCTATGTTGTGAATTTTCAGCTTATAGTCTCCTAGTGACTTCAAATACCCAAGACAGACTGAAAATAGCTTTGGAATCCAAACTAGAAGTGGCTAGCTGTGCTTTCTTTGCATTGTACAAGGTTGAAAACCTGGTGTTCGAGTAACTATTTTCATTTTACTACACTACATGTAGGTAGAAGCAGACTGAGGAAGAGGTCTTTAAGGTTTTTGTAGAAGTAATACAACGCTGTTGAAGGGAATGTAGAAATACTCATGTGGAATGCAATGAAGAGTTCTTACCCAGACTTGCACCTTTTGCCCTTGCTTCTGAACAAAAGATAGTAAATAACCAGGGTTTGAGAGGGTCAGCTCCCGGATGGATACCTGGTATTAGAAATCTCTCTCTCTCTCTCTCTCTCTCTCTCTCTCTCTCTCTCTCTCTCTCTCTCTCTCTCTCTCTCTCGGTCATTTAATCTTTATTTCTTGTTTTTCTTTTTTTTTCCTATATTTTTTTATTTACATTCCGAATGATTTCCCCTTTCCCGATTCCTCCCTCCCCGAAAGTCCCATAAGCCCCCTTCCCTCCCTCTGTTCCCCATTCAACCCCCTCTTGCTTCTCTGTCCTGGCATTCCCCTACATCCAGTCTTTCCAGGACCAGGGGTCTCTCCTTCCATCTTCTTGGAAATCTATTGATATGTGAATTGTACCTAGGGTATTCTGAGCTTCTGGGTTAATATCCCCTTATCAGTGACTGCATACCATGTTGTTCTTTTGTGATTGGGTTACCTCACTAAGGATGATATTTTCCAGTTCTGGCCATTTGCCTAAGAATTTTGTGAATTCATGACATTTGTGTCATTTGATGGCCTTATCCTGTTTATGTTGTTACTGATGCTATTATTATTTATGGGTAGAATAACAGGAACAAAGTTGGGTTTTGTTTGTTGTTTTGCTTTGTTTTAGTATCCACTAGGAGAATGAAAAGGAAAGAGAACTCTAATTATCAAGAGACACTGTAGCCGTGAAAATGACCATTCTTATCACTTTGCTTGCTTCTTCACAGACAAAAGGAGGACTGATGCAAGACCACCAGTACTAGAGCTCAGAACTCTGTCTTCAAGTCAATTGCAAACCAGAATAACAATTTACAGAAGATATACAGCTGCCTCTAAATCAATTCAGCAATTCATTTGAAAATCAACCAATCTTATATGTCCATGTTTTGGGTCTGTTTTGCTATTACTTTTGACATCTCAACAGAATCAGGAAGATACTCTTTACATATGAAGATGACAGAAATCAAAAGATCCTGTGGTGAGGTCCAGAATCTACCAATTCTCTTGTTAATTTTACAATACTTATTTATTTTCTTTCCTTTTCAATTAAATTAATTTTATTCCTCTGGGTATTTTTTCTGCATATATTTTCCTCGTGCCAAGCACATACCTGATATATTTCAAAGTTCTTTATCTCTTCCTGATAGATTGAACATACATCATGAATTCATATTAATGTCCGTACTAAAACACACATTTATATCCCAAAGTACCGTGAACAAACACAGTGGCTTTGTCTTCCTTTCTGAAAGAGCTATGTGGCATACAATTTGAGTGAAATAACAGAAGAAAATTTCTTTTTTATTTATGTCTGTTTGTGTTTTACGGGTGGAGCAAGAGGAAAATATTTGTTTTGTTTTAGTTTGCACTTTAAATATGGAAACATGAGAACTTG
The DNA here is from genome assembly GCA_036184795.1 of Tokudaia tokunoshimensis. Taxonomy (NCBI): domain Eukaryota; kingdom Metazoa; phylum Chordata; class Mammalia; order Rodentia; family Muridae; genus Tokudaia; species Tokudaia tokunoshimensis. The sequence goes on along the minus strand of BTHU01000015.1, from coordinate 37,509,458 downwards.
CCTGTATAAATGACATTTCCGTTACCAGTGTCTGTAGTGACTAGGTTTAGATACACACATGCACATGTGTACAGACATAGGAAAACACACACACACAAGCACATAAACACAAATGAATGCAAGTATGCACACATACCTATACATATACTTCTAGTGAAATCTTTTTACAGATTTTAAAACTTTTGTATCAGGGTTATTCATTTTGATAACTGCCCAAATGCTTGTGGGATCTTTGCAAATTTGAAGTTTTTGGAGAGAAAAATTTGTTTGACCCTACATAAATTCTAGAATGATTTTAGATTTTATAAGCACTAAGCTCTTCTAGAGGAATGTATGGACTATCTTTCTGATCTTACACAATGAAGTAAATGTAGAGGGTTACAGAGCCCTTGATCATAGATAGAAATCATTTCCAATTTTCTCACAAATGCTGAGTTTAGACAGTTTCTAGTTAATAAAAATAATCTATGTTTAAGAAGAGACATATTTGTGACTCAGTCTCAAGAAAATGTTTCTAAAAATAGTTGGTCAATTTGAGATGAACTATGAATCACACACACACACACACACACACACACACACACACAAAGTGATATCTAAATGCTATTTGCTGTCTAACTTCTGGAGAAATGATTCTAAATATTTCTGTTTTAATATTTTGAACATCTGGGATCAAATTCTTTACACCACACAACTAGTACAAAAATAGGAAATTACTGGACGTCATGTATTGTTCAGGTGTTCAGCAGTCCTGTCTAGAAGAAACATTAATCCTGCAGTACAGATTTTGCTAGTGAAATTTGCTCAAATAGAAACCATGAGACCAAGGAACAAAAGCAGTGAGTGGCATCAAGATTCGATGATAAGACGTGATGGTTGAAATGAGGCAGAATTCACATCTTACATTATTTTGGCCATTTTGACTTTTAAAAAGCCATCACTGTTTCTGCTATTTGGGGAGCTTTTCTTCTTTTTCATGTTAATTTGTTCTCAGCATGGATCTGACAGCAGAAGAGCCCTCATTGTATACCCCAAGCTCTCAAAAGGATGAGGAGATTAGAAGCCTGTTCCCTGAAGCAGTTTGTCTCAGAGTGTAGATCAGAATTATCTTCAATATGAATGGGAAGCTGGAGCCTCTTGAATCGCAGATGGAGTTTTGTTTCTTCTCCCTAGACCATCAATGTGTCTGCTTCTCTTCTCTCTCTCTCTCTCTCTCTCTCTCTCTCTCTCTCTCTCTCTCTCTCTCTCTCTCTCTCTCCCCACATCCGTCACCTTGGTTGCTATTTTGTTTAATCTTGTTCTGCCATTCTTCTTTCTGATTACTCTGTTTAGTTTAGAGATTCTGAGTTAGCTAATTGGCTTTGCCTAGGCCTCCTCTTCACACATTTCCATCCTATTCCACATGTAATTCAAGTCCCATTAGCTCCCACTCCATTTAAAGCAATAGAGGGCTCATGAGACTAGTTGGGCTGCAGAAAACAGATGCAACTGGCCAGATGGCTGGCTTGCCAGGAGGGCAGAGAGGAACAGACAGCTCCCTAGTCAAATTTACCCTGTCAGGCTGAGACAGCACATAGGGTTAGCAGAAGGCTAACCTTTCATTTAATTGCTATTGTGTTTCTGTTACTTATTTCACCTTAGATTGCAAAGGCATATTTCTTTCGGCATTAAAGCCAACTTTAAGAAGCAATTAACTTTCTCAAGAAACATCAGGCATAATGGGTCATAAGGTATGCCACCAACACACTGGTTCTTGAAACAGGAAGTAAAGCCAGTTCTAAAACATATTTGAATGCTAACTGGCTCTGAGTAGCTGTTTTCAGGTGGTTATTTTGGTCTCCTCCATGGAGTGTCATGTTTTGAATTGAGAGGATATCACTAAGAACTTTTCATTGCTTCCTGACCTACTTTATTTTTATTTTTAATTCAAATTTTTATTGCTTTGGAGAATATAATGGATATATATAGTAAAATATGAATGTATTTACCCCTCCCAACTTCCCATCCAACTTCTTCCTCCTTCCAAATTCATGCCTTTTTCTTTGTTTGATCACCCACCCAGTCCACTTAATGTTGTTCACTTGCACATAGGCATGGGGATATCTGCTAGAGTATGGGAACCCTATCCGTGGCCACATCCTCAGAAAAGAATGATTCTCCCTCCCATACTAACTATGCCCTGCCTCAGTATGGAGTGTGGGTGGATAGGGGATACACTGAATCCACATGCACTTGCTCACTGCAAATGAATGCGGTTTCAACTTCTACACTGCATAATTGTTTGCCCAGAGAAGTTCACAAGATAACTCTTACAGACCCAACACTTTGGCAAAGATGACTGTGCCCCATTTCCTTGTCCCTTAACACATAAGATTCCAAAAGTGATTTTTCAAGTGCCTTGTATGATATTCCATATTTAAGGAACAACGAATAATGTTGTAATTTCCCAATCCAGCTATGTTCTTCAATTCTCCTTCTTCCTGAACTCTGAGTTGTGACAATGATGGTTGTAAATCTCTCACTGAGGTGGCTTTAATTTTGAAATTGAGTTTCTTTTATTGCATATTGTTAGTTTTTATTCATTTTTAAAATCTCCTTGTTTCTCTCTCACTCTGATTTCGGATCTGTCTCCCCCAACCCTCATTTTAAGTGCATTCTGTATGGGGAGGATTGTTCAATATTTGCCTTCTGAACTTATCTCTATTTGGCCATGTACAATAAATGAACACCACTGTAGCCTACGGAGACTTTTATGTTGACTATCTCTAGCCCAAGTCTTAATTGTTATCACAGTTAAGTTGTCTTTATATCTGGTTTCAGGATTGGTAGATCTTAGGATTATCATCATCTTACGTTTTTCATTTCGAGGTCAGACTTCTATTTAGCAGTAACTTATAAATTCTCCCTGCATTTTTGTTTATTTTTCAATTAGATTTTAAATCTCTGTTTTCTGAGCACCACTACTAGGCATTCTTGACTGAAGTTTTACTAAACCCATTTTTTGAACAGTTGCAATGAATTCTACTTTAAAATACTTGTAAATAATGACATCAGAGGTCAAATATTATTTAATATTTATAACTTGGTAGATAGTCTTACAGTTAATCCAGAGCCTGTCGCTATTCATTTGCTAAAATAACCTATTAACTAGTCATTGAACAGATGAAAATGGTGAGGCCAAGGGAGTGTCATAGCCTTCTTGCTGTTTTTACTGCAGGACCTGATTCTAGGATCTTTGAGATGTGGCACAATTTATATAATGTCTCTCTCTCTCTCTCTCTCTCTCTCTCTCTCTCTCTCTCTCTCTCTCTCTCTCTCTCTCCCTCCCTCCCTCCCTCTCCCTCTCCTTCTCTCCCTCCCTCCATCTCTATCTCTCTCTCCCCCTCTCTCTCTATAAGCTGTGATAATGTTTTTTGACCCATAAAGGAAACGCCTGGATATGTGCGCCAAAAAAAAAAAAAAAGAATCCTATAATACTATTCATATAAGTCCATCTGCAATTATCTGAGTTGACTTGCAATTTGCTGCATGCCATCTCATTGCTTCCTTGTAATTTGGTTACAAATTTCATCCCTGCACACTAAATGTATCTTTAAGTGTAATTAGAAAGCAGAAAAATAGGTCAATCTTTAATGAAAACACTATTTTGAGGGATAAATTTTCTTTCAAATAAAATATTCTTATTTGAAATAATATACTTCAGAAAAGGTTACTTTCATAAACTTCATTTAAACATATATTACATTAGACTTCCCTGGTGTCATCTTTCATTAAAATTCTATATCAACTTTCTTATAACACACACACACACACACACACACACACACACACATATATATATATATCCCACTTTGTGAATACTGATGAATAAAGCTTAGTGTTGACTAATCACATGTACTTACACACTGACAGATATATTCTTGTCATCTCCCTATCACTTGGAATTTGTTCTCTCTTGTCTCAATGCTTTGTTAGCTCCCAACTCTATGTTGAAAGTATATTCACTTTATGTTCCTGGTAGCCATAAATTAGATGTTTTACCTCACTCCTCACTGTACTCTGTACATTATTAACATAAAGAATCAGCATCAAATGATAATTCATTAATTATTACAGTGAGAGTTGGACTGTTTGTAGTAAATATAGTATTTACTTATTGTTAATACTGTATACTATAAATGCTATTAATATTATTTCGGCTTTAAAGGACTTTGGGAGGATTCCAAGATTAACATCAGGATTGTGAGAAAAAAAAAAGGAAGGCACGGGGCCTGGCACGCGCAGATGCACAGACACGGGGGTTGGAGGGGGGGGGAGGAGCTCGCGCCAGGCCGGGCCAGCAGCGCGTGAGTCTCGCTCTAGGGCCAAGGTAGCTTGCATATGCAGAGGACACAGGCAGACACGGAGCCCGTGTGGGGTTTTGGGGAAGCAGGGAAGATGCACACTTACCTCAGCCTAACGGGGAGGCCAGTCTCTGAGAGCGGGCATGCAGAGAAATATCACGCAGAAGGCGCGGCCATTCTGATTTGGATATCTCTGCCTGTTACCTGTGCTCACAGACTGTCTGCATGGTGGAATCTCTGACGGCCGGTACCAGCTAGCTTTGTGTGGCAAATTTAATAAGAGGCGGCCCATAGTTTTGATGTTTTATTATTTTTTTTATTTTATTTTTTAATTTACATTCCAAATCACTTCCCCTTTCCCGTTTCCTCCCTCCCCGAAGGTCCCATAAGCCCCCCTCCCTCCCTCTTTTCTCCATTCAACCCCCTCTCGTTACTCTGTCCTGGCGTTCCCCTACATGCAGTCTTTCCAGAACCAGGGGTCTCTCCTTCCATCTTTTTGGAAATCTATTGATATGCAGATTGTGTCTAGGGTATTCCGAGAGATTCTGGGTCAATATCCCCTTATCAGTGACTGCATACCATATGTGTTCTTTTGTGATTGGGTTACCTCACTAAGGATGATATTTTCAAGATCTGATCATTTGCCTAGGAATTTCGTGAATTCATTGTTTTTAATTGCAGAATAGTATTCCATTGTGTAGATATACCACATCTTCTGAACCCATTCCTCCGTTGAGGGACATCTGGGTTCTTTCCAGCTTCTGGCTATTATAAATAAGGCTGCTATGAACATAGTGGAGCATGTGTCCTTATTGCATGCAGGTAAAGTCTCTGGGTATATGCCCAGGAGTGGTATAGCCGGATCCTCCGGGAGTGTCATGCCCAGTTTTCTGAGGAACCGCCAGACTGCTTTCCAGAGTGGTTGTACCAGCCTGCAATTCCACCAGCAGTGGAGGAGTGTTCCACTTTCTCCACATCCTCGCCAACAACTGCTGTCTCCTGTGTTTTTGATCTTAGGCATCCTGACTGGTGTGAGATGGAATCTCAGGGTTGTTTTGATTTGCATTTCCCTAATGACTAAGGATGATGAACATCTCTTTAGGTGCTTCTCAGCCATTAGATATTCTTCAGGTGAGAACTCTTTGTGTAGCTCTGTACCCCATTTTTTAATAGGGTTACTTGCCTCTCTGGAGTTTAACTTCTTGAGTTCTTTGTATATCTTGGATATTAGCCCTATGTCGGATGTAAGGTTGGTAAAGATCATTTCCCAGTTAGTTGGTTGCTGCTTTGTCTTTTTGACAGTGTCTTTTGCCTTGCAAAAACTTTGTAATTTAATGAGGTCCCATTTGTCTATTCTTGATCTTAGAGCATAAGCTATTGGAGTTCTGTTCAGGAAATTCTCCCCTGTGCCCATATGTTCAAGGTTCTTCCCTAGTTTCCCTTCTATTAGTTTCAGTGTGTCTGGTTTTATGTGGAGATCTTTGATCCACTTAGAATTGAGCTTAGTGCAAGGAGATAAGGATGGGTCAATTTGCATTCTTCTGCATGTTGACCTCCAGCTGAGCCAGCACCATTTGTTGAAAAGACTATCTTTTTTCCACTGGATGGTTTTAGCTCCTTTGTCAAAGATCAAGTGACCATAGGAGTGTGGATTCATTTCTGGGTCTTCAATTCTGTTCCATTGATCTACATGTCTGTTACTGTACCAATACCATGCAGTTTTTAACACTATTGCTCTGTAGTACAGCTTGAGGTCCGGGATACTGATTCCCCCAGAGGTTCTTTTACTCTTGAGAATAGTTTTAGCTATTCTGGGTTTTCTGTTATTCCAGATGAATTTTTGAATTGCTCTTTCTAACTCTATGAAGAATTGAGTTGGGATTTTGATGGGGATTGCATTGAATCTGTGTATTACTTTTGGTAAGATGCTCATTTTTACTATATTAATCCTGCCAATCCATGAGCATGGCAGATTTTTCCATCTTCTGAGGTCTTCTTCAATTTCTTTCTTCAGAGAATTGAAGTTCTTGTCATACAGATCTTTCACTTGTTCGGTTAGAGTCACGCCAAGATACTTAATATGGTTTGTGGCTATCGTGAAGGGTATTATTTCTCTTACTTCTTTCTCAGCCTGCTTATCCTTTGAGTATAGGAAGACTTCTGACTTGCTTGAGTTGATTTTATATCCGGCCACTTTGCTGAAGTCGTTTATCAGCTGTAGGAGTTCTCTGGTGGAGTTCTTTGGGTCGCTTAAGTATACTATCATATCGTCTGCAAATAGTGATAGTTTGACATCTTCCTTTCCAATTTGTATCCCTTTGATCTCTTTTTGTTGTCTAATTGCTCTAGCTAGAACTTCAAGTACTATATTGAAAAGATATGGAGAGAGAGGGCAGCCTTGTCTAGTCCCTGATTTTAGTGGGATTGCTTCAAGTTTCTCTCCATTTAGATTGATGCTGGCTACTGGTTTGCTGTAAATTGCTTTTACTATGTTTAGATATGGGCCTTGAATTCCTGATCTTTCCAAGACCTTTAGCATGAAAGGATGCTGAATTTTGTCAAATGCTTTCTCAGCATCTAATGAGATGACCATGTGGTTTTTTTCTTTGAGATTGTTTATGTAGTGGATTACATTGATGGATTTCCTTATATTGAACCATCCCTGCATCCCTGGGATGAAGCCTACTTGATCGTGGTGGATGATCATTTTGATATGTTCTTGGATTCGGTTGGCAAGAATTTTATTGAATATTTTTGCATCGATATTCATAAGAGAGATTGGCCTGAGATTCTCTTTCTTTGTTAGATCTTTGTGTGCTTTTGGTTTTAGTGTAATTGTGGCTTAATAGAACGAGTTGGGTAGTGTTCCTTCTGTTTCTATTTTGTGGAACAGTTTGAAGAGTATTGGTGTTAGGTCTTCTTTGAAGGTCTGATAGAATTCTGCACTAAAACCATCTGGACCTGTGCTTTTTTTGGTTGGAAGACTTCCAATGACAACTTCTATTTCTTCAGGGGTTATAGGACGGTTTAGATGGTCTATTTGATCCTGATTAAATTTTGGTACTTGGTATCTGTCAAGGAAATTGTCCATTTCCTCAAGATTTTCTAGTTGTGTTGAATACAGGTTTTTGAAGTAGGATCTGATGATTTTTTGAATTTCCTCAGTTTCTGTTGTTATCTCTCCCTTTTCGTTTCTGATTTTATTAATTTGGATACTACCTCTGTGCTCTCTGGTTAGTCTGGCTAAGGGCTTATCTATCTTGTTGATTTTCTCAAAGAACCAACTCCTCGTTTTGTTGATTCTTTGTATGGTTTTATTTGTTTCTACTTGATTGATTTCAGCCCTGAGTTTGATGATTTCCTGCCTTCTACACCTCTTTGGTGTATTTGCTTCTTTTTGTTCCAGGGCTTTCAGGTGTGCCATTAAGCTGTTAGTGTATGCTGTCTCCTGTTTCTTTTTGGCGGCACTCAGGGCTATGAATTTTCCTCTTAGCACTGCTTTCATTGTGTCCCATAAATTAGGGTATGTTGTGCCTTCATTTTCATTAACTTTCAAAAAGTCTTTCATTTCTTTCTTTATTTCCACCTTGACCAAGTTATCATTGAGTAGAGCATTGTTCAGCTTCCATGTGTACGTGGGTTTTCTTTTCTTTTTGTTGCCATTGAAGACCACCCTTATTCCATAGTGATCTGATAGGAGGCATGGGATTATTTCTCTCTTCTTGTATCTGCTGAGGTCTGATTTGTGACCAATTATATGGTCAATTTTAGAGAAGGTACCATGAGGAGCTGAGAAGAAGATGTATTCTTTAGCTCTAGGATGAAATGTTCTATATATATCAGTTAGTTCCATTTGGTCCAAGGCTTCAATTAGATTCACTGTGTCCCTGTTTAGTTTCTGCTTTCCTGAACGATCCATTTCAGAGAGCGGGGTGTTGAAGTTACCCACTATTATTGTGTGCGGTGAGATGTGTGCTTTGAGTTTTAGTAAAGTTTCTTTTACGAATGAGGGTGCCCTTGCATTTGGAGCATAGATATTCAGAATTGAGAGTTCTTGATGGTGGATTTTTCCCTTGATCAGTATGTAGTGTCCTTCTGTGTCTTTTTTGATGACTTTAGGTTGAAAATCAATTTTATCCGATATTAGGATGGCTACTCCATCTCGTTTCTTGGGGCCATTTGCTTGTAAAATTGTTTTCCAGCCTTTTACTCTGAGGTAGTGTTTGTCTTTGACACTGAGGTGCATTTCCTGCATGCAGCAAAATGCTGGGTCCTGTTTACATATCCAGTATGTTAGTGTATGTCTTTTAATTGGGGAACTGAGACCATTGATATTAAGAGAGATTAAGGCATAGTGATTATTGCCATCTGCCATTCTTGACGCTATCTTTATGTTTGAGTGGTTATCTACTTTTGGGTTTGATTCAAGAAGGTTATTATGTCATTTTTTCCAGGGTGTTGTTTCTCTCCCTGTATTGGAGGTTTCCACCTATTATCCGTTGCAGGGCTGGATTTGTGGAAAGATATTGTGAAAATTTGGTTTTATCATGGAATATCTTGGTCTCTCCATCTATGGTGATTGAGAGTTTTGCTGGGTATAGTAGTCTAGGCTGGCATTTGTGCTGTCTTAGTGTCTGCATGAGATCTGCCCAGGATCTTCTGGCTTTCATAGTCTCTGGTGAGAAATCTGATGTGATTCGGATAGGTCTTCCTTTGTATGTTACTTGGCCCTTTTCTCTTACTGCTTTTAGTATTCTTTCTTTGTTTAGAACATTCGGTGTTTTGATTATTATGTGACGGGAGGTATTTCTGTTCTGGTCCAGTCTGTTTGGAGTTCTGTAGGCTTCTTGTACGTTCATCGGCATCTCTCTCTTAAAGTTAGGGAAATTTTCCTCCATAATTTTGTTGAAGATGTTTACTGGCCCTTTAAGTTGCAAATCTTCACTCTCATCTATACCTATAATCCTTAGGTTTGGTCTTCTCATTGTGTCCTGGATTTCCTGGATGTTTTGGGTTACACGTTTTTTGCATTTTGCATTTTCTTTGACTGTTGAGTCGATGCTTTCTATGGAGTCTTCAGCACCTGAGATTCTTTCTTCCATCTCTTGTATTCTATTGTTTATGTTTGCATCTATGACTCCTGATTTCTTCCCAAGGTTTTCTATCTCCAAAGTTGTCTCCCTTTGTGATTTCTTAGTTGTTTCTACTTCCTTTTTTAGTTCCTGGATGGATTTGCTGAGATCCTTCACTTGTTTGTTTGTATTTTCCTGTATTTCTTTAAGGTATTTTTGCATTGCCTCTTTCAGGATTTCTTCCTGATGACCCACGTTCTCCTGCATTTCTCTGAGTGATTTTTGTGTTTCCTCCTCATGGGAATCCATCTGTTGATCCATTGTCTCCTGCATTTCTTTAAGCAGTTCTCGTGTTTCCTTTGTAAGGGTATCTAACCGTTGATTCATTTCTTTAAGCAATTTTTGTGTTGCCTCCTTATGGGCATCTGTCTGTTGACCCATATTCTTCTGCATTTCTTTATGCCAGTTTTGTGATTCCTTTGTGAGTGCATCTACCCGTTGATTCATCTCGTTAAGCGATTTTTGTGTTGTCTCCTTGTGCGCCTCCATCTTTTGATCCATGTTCTCCCGCATTTCTCTAAGCGATTTTTGTGTTTCCTTTGTAAGGGTTTCTAACCGTTGATTCATGGTCTCCTGTAACTCTTTATGAGATTTATTTGTGTCCTTCTTGTGATCCTCTAATAGGATCATGAGAAGTGATTTTAAATCCAGATCTTGTCTCTCGGGTGTGGTGGGGTATCCAGGACTTGCTGCTGTTGGAGAGTTGGGTTCGGATGGTCCCACATTACTTTGATTTCTGTTAGTAACATTCCTACATTTGCCTTTTGCCATCTGGATACCTCTGATGTTAGTTGGTCCTGCTGCCACTGGCTGTTGGTTGGACCTCCTGTGAGCCTGCAAAGCTATTTCTGCCCCCCCTGGATTGCCAGGATTCCACTGGCACCGATTTCTGGGGCCTGCCTGCTCCTGAGTGACTTTGGAGCCCTAATGTGCCTTGCCCCAAGTGATCTTATATTGGGGAGGCCTTGCACATCCAAAGGCTCAGCCTAGTGGATTCCTGGAGCAGAGGTCGCCAAAGGGAGGCTGGTAGGCTCCTGCCCTGTGCAGGGGTGAGTGATCTCTCCTGGGGGGGGAGGGGGCGTCCCTCTGCCAGGCAGAAGTCCCACAGCAGAGCTGGCGTGCTGGTCACTGCAGATCAGCCCTGCACCTGGGAGCCGCACACACACAAGCCGCCCGAGACCCAAGCGATATTATGCCTGTCTGTCTCAGAACCTGGCTGTCCCAACCTCCCAGTCACTGGAGCAAAGATGGCGGAGTGCCGATGTTTTATTATTAAGAAAATAGAAAGAGAAAAGAGATAGAAAGACAAAGGAAGAGGAGAAAATAGATAAGAAAAGTCATGACCACGTGGAAAGGGGAGAAAATGGAGAGACAGAGAGATAGACAAAGAACAGGGCTGGGGGAGAACAAGGGGGGAAAGAGAGAGAGCATGCGCTGAGGGGTGCTATTTATAGTGAGTTGGGTGGTCAGGTAAGCCGAGAGGTGGGGAGAGTGTGGCTGCAGGCAGGTGGCTGCCTAGGCAGAGTCAGGCTAGAACCTGGGGCATGACCACAAGTCTCATTAAGGTCCCACACAGGATGGCGGCGGGAATAGACATTAATGATGGTAACATTCATTTGGGACAATAAGGCCATCTGTATATTTTCCTTTGAAAAGTCTTTAAAAACACTGCTAGCTACTATCCAACTATCCAACTACCAAGTTCTGTTCACTCAATAATGCTATAAAATGTTTTCTTTACAAATCGCCATCCATTGTCTTAGCTTCTTTTGAGTTTCCTTTCTATATTTAGATTCACCAAGCAGATAAATCACACAAGTAGTGTCCTATGAACGTTTAAAGGTGGGGGAAATGAGCAGTGATAAATTTAATTTCCCATAGGAATTAAGATCATCCGTAACTTGGTGAAGGCAACACCCTTCTGGGACCTTGACACCATTGTCATAGCAAGACCTCTCCCAACATCATTCCAGAATACTTTGGAGTAGACTCATTTTCATTTATGAACTTTTCTGTGTATGGGCAAGAAAAAAATTTACGATGTTGCTTTTGCAACTGTTTAAGTATTAGACTTTAAGTACAGAGGCATCATTACTTCTGCAGCTGGTGCTCAATTTTGCTGATTCTTCTAATTTCCCCCAATGTAGAAATATGGACAGTGCTGAAACATGAACATAACTGTCCTTGAAAGTAGATTTTTTTTTTCCAGAGTGACTAAAAAGCTTCCAGATCTTCTAGAAACTTCCTCTTTGTTTCCTTTGTTGTTCACATTCTATCTTCATTTGGTCCACGCCTGAGAAAAAGGACTTTCATAGCTTGCTGAGGGCTTTAGATGGATATGAACACAATGAGTAAAGTCATGCTTCTTTCTCTGATATCATGAACTGAATTCTTTACACTCTACAAGATTGTTTTGCTTAATCATTTTTCATTAAATATGGTTTACCACAGAAAAAATCATAATAGGAAGTTCTTGCTGCTATTCCTCATGGTGAAATGCATCCCAACTTCTACTTCAACTCTTTATTCTCATTTGTAAGGGTTCTTGAAAAGTTGTTTACTTTTTATTATTTTTGTAGATAGTAGTTTTGTAATAAGCTATTCATTTTACTTTTACTCCCTGATATATATGAAATGCTTATATAAGCATGTATAGGAACAATTCAGTCAATATCTGTTAAATGAAGGTTACTATCATACCAAAGAATCTCAATGTTTTATTTTTGCTGAGACTTGTTCTGCTCACTTCTTGTTACAAGTATTTCCCCGTAAATGTCATGACCACTTTGCTGAATTTTGACAAGATTAAAGTATTTTTTTTCTGCAGTAGTGAAGGATTCATGTTGATTCACATTTTAGAAAACACGATGAGAGAGTTATAAATGAAAAACAAAAACATTCTATAAGACCTTAGAGAAGGTAAGAAAGGACAAATATTGAAGAGAAAGAACGTGTCACTATAACTGGTCTGAACTTAATTCATTGCCTCTTATGAACAAATAAAATGAAATGTAAGAAAATATCCATCACATTACTGTAAAAGGCCAATACATGTTTTATTATATATAATGAGAGATGATTGAATGCTAGCTTTGTATTGCTTGGAAAAGGACCCTCTGCAGGATAATCAGGTAAATGGCAAACATTTTATACAGAGGTTAAAAGAAGCAAAACCCCCATATTTCCCAACAAAAATGCTAAGAGAAGCTGTGTGGTAGAGACAACAGAACTAACAGTGTTATTAGGTATGGTGGAGCTGAACAGATAAAATACAGCAAAAATAAGAATTTAAAATTTGGAACTCCTGATGGGTGCTAAGATGCCGTGAGAGAGTTTGGGCCTTTACAATAGTAGTTAGCATTTGTCCATGCTCTGGAATACTTCTGTAAGCCTGAGGATGACAGAAATACACTTGAGCACTTACCAGAGCTGAAGAGTCAACAGTACAAAATGAGACCTTTGAAATCATTGTGGTGAATTGATTCATCTCTTGCATAACTTCTTGATACTGCTGCACACTTCAGCATATTTTTCTTTCTTTTGATGTTACATTGTCCATAGTGCTTAAATCTTAATATTGCATGAATTCCCACATACACTAAGCAAAGAATCACTTTAATTATGAGATCACTGTAGTTCCACTTCCATTGTTATGATAAAATACCTGACAATAAACAACTTATGGGAGAAGGGGTTTATTATAGCTCACAATTCCAGTTACAATCTATCTGTGAAGAGAAAAGGAATGTGAATTAAATAGTCACATCAGCTCCACAGTCACAAGCAAAGGAAAATAATGCATGCTTGCCTAATCTTATATCATTTTTCCACTTATTACTATCCAGGATCAAACTCATGGAACAGTGTTGCCCTCCTTTAGACTGAATATCTGTACTCAGTTAATGTAATCAAGGAATTCATGACATGACACAGACAGACGTATCTAGACATTAGCCTCTTTGAGACCCCATTTCCCAAGTAATTGTACAAGGCTTTAATTTATAATTAAAATTAGCCATTGCTAAAATATTAAAATTCCTCACATTATTCCATTTTTTTGTTTCAGTAAAAATGCAGCTTAAAATTGTGATAGCATGATCTTCTGCTGGAAGGTCTCAAGAAGAAATTAAATATACAAAATAATGCATATGAAATCCCTTCAACATAAAGATAGGCAATATTTGAGACATTACTGTAATTATGTTCTAAGCACTAACCTTCTATAAGTTTCTACTACATTGGCAAGATTGTATAGTGATTATTTATATCACATTTAATTTTCAAAACATTAAAACATGAGAAATATTATTGACTCTTTTCTTTTACTGATAACTAATTGAAACTTACACACTTTAAGCAATGAGTCCAAGAACATGCAACAAGAGAATTTTATATTTGACAATGAAACACTGGTCAAGCTGATTTCAGAAGAGAATTTTTTACATAGTAAATAAATTTCTCTTGACTTGGGATACCAAGTCTTACTCTATATTCAAATATATAGTACTTTAAATCCAAATTTAACATAGATGATTTTTAAACCTAAATCATCTAGAGAAATTTGATTTTTTAAAATGTGAATAACCTTAAATATAAATATTGGGTAAAAGTATAAGTGACAGCCAGGTAGGATAAAGTAGGTGAAGTGGTGGGTGCCGGATGATTGAATTTCCAGTTATTCTACATTGATTTCTTATGAGTCTCAAATATTATTTGGGTTCTGTTTAAGAATGCTATCAGGACATATAGTTAAGTTTGGTTTTAGGACCTATAGTACTCCAGGAATTCCTTACTCATGCCTTGATACTGCTTGGTTATCAATGTATCAATCTTTATCATTTGGAATTCATTTGTCCTTCTCCAAAGTTATCTGATCCATGTTCCATTTTGAAAAGCACTGCTTCCTGAGAAAGTAACAGATTTCCACAATGAGTTCTTTGGTGGACGTGAGGAATGGCAGGGGGAGTAGAAGAGTAACAATAATACTTTCTACCTAAACCCTAAGAATGGATTTCTATGTGTATTTTAGGCATTATAGCTCAGCCAGAATTTTATTTCCAAACAGAAAAGCTATATCATTTTTATATTTCTTATATCAGAACAGATAACTATAATGTCAAGTTGTTTGTGAAGGTGGAAATCTCTTCATTATCAGCCTTCTGGAGTGTACATTTATTTTGTTTCATGATGAAGGAAATTTTTACACTTACATAGAAAATAAAACTTTCTTCAACACTACATATAATACTTAATCTGGAAGTAATATTAAAGACTTATGGAATATCAGGCCCCTAATTTCAGCACTGAAAGACAAATAATATAGAATATCAGATGACATAAAATCAGTGACAGGATATATCAGTATGTTTTCTCTGTTGCTAAAATAGAATACTTGAAGCTTGGTAATTTATAAAGGAAATAAGTTGTATTTTGAGTCACCAGTCTAGAATTCAAGATCATGGTGTGAGTCTCTGCAAACTTCTGAGGAGTATACCATACAGCTTTTACTCATGACTGAAAATGGTGCTGGAGAAGAAGTCCAACTTTATCGATTGCCCATTTCTATAAGAAAATCACTAATATACTTGTGAGGTGGATCCCTGATAACTTCAAACACCTGTTAAAGGTTTCCTCAATTCTCAACACTTTTGCTACAGAGATAACTTCCAACATGGATTTTGTTGGAAACAGACCATATATAAATTACAGTATAGGAGTAGAGAAAAACACATGAATAGATGATGGTGGTCAGTAGTCATGTTGTTGGTGGTAGTTTTGGTGGTGGTGTTTGAGGTGGTGGTGGTGGTGGTGGTGGTGGTGGTGGTGGTGGTGGTGGGGTATTAATGGTAGTGATGTTGTTGTTGGTGGTGGTGATGGTCATGGTAGTGGTAGTGGTGATGATGATGGTGTCAGTGATAGTGGTGTTGGTGGAACCCTTGGTGGATGGTGTGGAATAGAGGAGTCATTAAAAATGCTTTGTAACATAACGAGAAATTACCTTACCCAGTCAGGTGATGCCAAAGGAAGACTTCATACAGAAATTGTGATCTTTGCTGTCTCTTACAAAAAGAAAATAGCAGATGATGAAACAAATATGAAATAAAGAGAAATCAGGACAAAAGGAACAGAATAACAATGGCCTGGCTTATCCTGTGGAAGAGCAAAGATCAGAGTGTACCGATAATTCCACATGCATTCCTCTATGCCATCTGATTCTGTGTGTCACATATGATACAGCCCTTGAGTGTGTTGATATAATCTGAAGAGTTACCCTCTGACACAAAACTAATAACCACTAATGCAAACTGACACAACATCACATTTAGTTAGCTATTGGCATCCACAAATTCCTCAGAAAAAATGCTAATTTAGAGCTAATTCATGAGCATTAGTGGAGAAAATATAAGGTAAAATACTCATGAATATATTGATTTATTTGTTTATATAGCAAATATTCATTAAGGAACAATTTCATGTCAAAACTGTGTGAAGGCCAAGATTCAATGACAAGTGAACATTGTCTGTCAGCACATACAATGATACAATAACAAAACCGTTCTGTCTTAAGGCAGAAATATACAGAAGACAATTAGGATAAAATACAAATATGGTCCTGGTATTTTGTAGGGATGGGATTCCTGGCTCACAACCATGTTAGTCTGAGCTAAAGTTTCATAGATATTTATATATTTTCAAATTTCATAAAGCCTTAGAACTTCAAAAGTTATTTTTCCAAGTTAGAAATTTTTTTCCATTTAGTTGTGCCTCCTGTGTGAGATAAAACCAATGAACTATAAAAATGTCCAATTTTTTATGGTCATCCATGACACAAGAAATCAATAGTAGAAAAAAGAATGAATTACATGTGTTGGCAAGATATTACACAAACTACATAAAAGTAGAAAGCAATGAAATAAAATTTATTGATGTACCAAAAATATATACTGTCAAAGTGTGGGAAGTATATGTGCAAGAACTCGAAGAATGATAATAATGTGGAGGGGGCTAATGGAAATCCTTCAGAATGGAAGTCACTGGAACAACAATGGCTTGTGGCACTGAATAGGATATGATATGGTGGCCTACAGATGGTTGAGAAGACTAGGAGTACTCATGTCTTCCAAATATTGGTTGTTAAACATGGTCCTTTTGAATATAGCTGAATACAATGTTTATCTCAATATCCAAGTAACAGTGTGACTGTATTCCACTGAATGCTTCAAGAGGCATACACTGGGGTGGAAACAGAAGAAAAACAATGTCTCTGAGGGAGATGGAGAAAGTTGCAAAGTTGTCTATCATGATCAAACTCTGTCCCTGTGATGGTGAAAATAATGGAAGGACAGAAATTTTAGATTATGTCAAGTCTCAAAAGAGTGGGAGCAAAGTTGACAGGTAAACCTTGAGCCAAATTGCTCACAAAGCAGTCTTGGGACACCAGAAACAAGTCTCTATTTGTATCTCTGAAGTATTTCACCTATGGTTTGGGACAACTAAACGATGTAACCTTAGTATACACATACTGATAAACAAATGGCATATCATCAGTTACCATCTCCAAAAGGAACGTCATAATTTTTTTCATGGCCACTGGGTTATCTGGAACAAGAAACTGCATTATTTACTAAAAGTAACACAAATCTTTATTCCATAGAATTATTGATAACTAAATGAATATACATTCCCAACACAGGCAAAAATATTGTGCTGAAGTTGTAGATTTTATTACAAGGTTGATGACTTTGATGATTGTGGTAAATACAGTTTAAAAGTAAGACATCTCATTGGGTTAGAGATTTCAGAATGCTGCTGTTTTTGGCAGGAGACAAAGTCACCTTTGCTCATAAATTTGGAGGCTAAGCGGTAGCAAATAGAAATTATTAGTATGTTCCAGTTTGCATGAGATAAAATGTGAAGGAAAGCTGTTAGATTATTATCATATTTAATAAGACAGTAAAGCAGGGCAGTAACAAAATCTCAAAATCAAATCCTGGATACACCCAGGGAAAGAATTACTGTAGGGAAATAAATCTGGGAACACTCATTAGATTTGAGTTAAAAGAAGTGATTTTGTTTCAGACTTAAGAATATTTAAAGGATGTATATTTTCAATCATTTTAAGTTTAGGTGTTTTAAAATTTGATATTGGCACATGAAGTTAAAAACCTAAGAATGAATTAAACCAATGGGAAATCATCTGTGGCCCTAACTGAGTAGAAACCTAATTGATGATTAATGAGTTCCCAAGGTCACCAAGAAAATGAACACATGAAACAATGAAGATAAAACAACCAGGGTTTACTATAATCCAGAATTTACAGAGCATCGAAATTGAATTGAGAAATGAGAGAGAAAGAAAATACTAAATTCAGAAATAAAGATAGGAAGCAAACGGGGAATAAATATCTCAAGAGAAATTTGAACACTAGACCATAATTGAAGAAGAAACACATTTACCAATGAGAAGTTATTTTTTAGAGAAATTTATCTGAGAGACAGAATTCTGGGTGTAGAAGATAAGAATTTCTGTGGGAGCTCAGGCCCCCAGGATACAAATATCCATTAAGATTTCTGAAAGAAAATAAAACAATAGCGATAACACAGCAAGATCCTGAGTGAATTATTGTCTAGGGAATCAAGGTTGGTGCTGGCTCACCTCTAAGCATGTGCTTAGGGAGAAGTTAGAAACTATAAGAGACATATTAAAGAAACCCAAGTATATGTGATATAAAAAGATGTGCTTGACACGTGCAAAGCATTAGAGGGATGGAATACTGAATACCATAATACTTAGAACATAAGCAATGGGTTAACCTTGGCAAAAAGAACATATCTGCCTGAAAGGTAAAATAGAGATATAACAGTGAAAATTATAGAATTATAGAAAGTCTCTCAGTAGATAAGAGAGCATTATCCTTCCTTATCCCTCTTTTAACCAATAAGATGTTTTTGTCACATGCTGAGTTCCGCTGTCAGACAAGTTATGTTGGCCGCATTAAATCTCTAGGGCACTTTTTTTCCTGTTTTTTAATTAGATATATTCTTTATTTACATTTCAAATGTTGTCCCCTTTCCTGGTTCCCCCTCCCCCCAAAATTCCATAAGCCATCTCTGCTTACCCAATCAACCCTCCCCTGCTTCCCTATCTTTTTTCCACTGAATGGTTTTAGCTCCTTTGTTAAAGTTCAAGAGACTATAGGTGTGTGGGTTCATTTCTGGGTCTTCAAATCTATTCCATTGATCTACCTGCTGGTCACTGTACCAATACCATGCAGTTTTTAACTCTAGCACTCTGTAATACTGCTTGAGGTCTGGAATACTGATTCCCCCAGAAGTTCTTTTACTGTTGAGAATAGTTTCAGCTATCCTGGGTTATTCATTATACCAGATGAATTTGAGAATTGCTCTTTCTAACTCTATGAAGAATTGAGTTGGGATTTTGATGGGGATTGCATTGAATCTGTAGATTGCATTTGGCAAAGTAGACATTTTTACTATATTAATCCTGCCAATCCATGAGCATGGGAGATTTTTCCATCTTATGAGGTCTTATTCAATTTCTTTCTTCAGAGACTGAAATTCTTGTCATACAGATCTTCTACTTGTTGGGTTAGAGTCACACCAAGATACTTTATATTGTTTGTGACTATTTTGAAGGGTGTCATTTCCCTCATTTCTTTCTCAGCCTGTTTATCCTTTGAGTATTCGAAGGCTACTGATTTGTTTGAGTTAATTTTATATCCAGACACTTTGCTGAAGTTGTTAATCAGCCTTAGGAGTTCTCTGGTGGAAGATTTGGGGTCGCTTAAGTATACTATCATATCATTTGCAAATAGTGATAGTTTGAATTCTTCTTTTCCAATTTGAATCCCTTTGACCTCCTTTTGTTGTCTAATTGCTCTAGCTAGAATTTCAAGTACTATATTGAAAAGATATGGAGAGAGAGGGCAGCCTTGTCTAGTCCCTGATTTTAGTGGGATTGCTTCAAGTTTCTTTCCATTTAGTTTGATGTTGGCTACTGGTTTGTTGTATATTGGTTATACTATGTTTAGATAAGGGCCTTGAATTCCTGATCTTTCTAAGACTTTTAGCATGAAAGGATGCTGAATTTGGTCAAATGCTTTCTCATCATCTAATGAAATGACCATGTGGTTTTATTCTTTGAGTTTGTTTATGTAGTAGATTACATTGATGGATTTCCATATATTGAACCATCCCTGCATCCCTGGAATGAAGCCTACTTGAGGGTGATAAATGATCATTTTGATGTGTTCATGGATTCAGTTGGCAAAAATTTTATTGAGTATTTTTGCATTGATATTCATAAGGAAAATTGGTCTGAAGTTCTCTTTCTTTGTTGGATATTTGTGTGGTTTTGGTATCAGCGTAATTGCTGCTTCATAGTACGAGTTGGGTAGTGTTCCTCCTTCTGTTTCTATTTTGTGGAATAGTTTGAAGAGTATTGGTGTTAGGTCTTCTTTGAAGGTCTGATAGAATTCTGCCTTAAAATCATTTGATCCTGCGCTTTTTGTTTGTTTTGGTTGGTTTTTTTTGTTTGTTTGTTTTTTTTTTGGTTGGGAGACTTTCAATGTCTGCTCCTATTTTTTAGATGTTATGGGACTGTTTAGATGGTCGATTTGATCCTGTTTTAACTTTGGTATTTTGTATCTATCTAGGAAATTGTCCTTTTCATCCATATTTTCCAGTTGGGCTAAGTATAGGCTTTTTGAATATGATCTGATGATTCTTTGAATTTCCTCAGTTTCTGTTGTTACATTTCCCTTTTCATTTCTGATTTTGTTAATTTGGATTCTGTCTCTGTGCCCTCTCGATAATCTGACTAAGTGTTTATCTATCTTGTTGATTTTCTCAAAGATCCAGCTCCTGGTTTTGCTGATTCTTTGTATGGTTCTCTTTGTTTCCACTTGTTTCATTTCAGCCCTGAGTTTGATGATTTTGCCTTCTACTCCTCTTGGGTTTATTAGCTTCTTTATGTTACAGATCTTATAGGTGTACCATTAAGCTGGTAGTATATGCTCTCTCCAGTTTCTTTTTGGAGGCACTCAGGGTTATGAGTTTTCCTCTTAGCACTGCTTTCATTGTGTCCCCTAAGTTTGGGCATGTTGTGCCTTCATTTTCATTAAATTCTAAAAAGTCTTTGATTTCTTTCCTTATTTCCTCCTTGACCAAGGTATCATTGAGTAGAGCCTAGTTCAGCTTCCATGTGTATGTGGACTTTCTGTTGTTTTTACTGCTATTGAAAATCTTCCTTACTCCATAGTGATCTGATAGGAGTCATGGAATTAGTTCGATCTTCTTATTTCTGTTGAGGTCTGTTTTGGGACCAATTATGTGGTCGATTTTGGAGAAGGTACCATGAGGTGCTTAGAAGAAGGTATATTCTTTTGATTAAGAATGAAATGTACTCTCTTTGTATATTTGTTAAATCCATTTGGTCTAAAACTTCAATTAGTTTCACTGTATCTCTGTTTAGTTTTTGTTTCCCTGATCACTTCATTGAGTAGAGTGAAGTGTTGAAATCTCCACAATTATTGTGTGAAGTGCAATATGTGCTTTAAGCTTTAGTAAAGTTTCTTTTACAAATGAGGGTGCCCTTGCATTTGGAGCATCGATGTTCAGAATTGAGAGTTGTTCTTGGTGGATATTTCCTTTGATGAGTTTGAAGTGTCCTTATGTGTCTTTTTTGATGACTTTTGACTGAAAGTCTATTTTATCCGATATTAGAATGGCTACTCCAGCTTGTTTCCTGGGACCATTTGCTTGGAAAATTGTTTTCCAGCCTTTTACTCTAAGGCTGGTTTGTCTTTGACACTGAGGTACATTTCCTGTATGCAGCAAAATGCTGGGTCCTGTTTACATATCCAGTCTGTTAGTCTATGTCTTTTTATTGGGGAATTGAGTCCATTGATGTTAAGAGATATTAAGGAATAGTGAGTGTTGCTTCCTCTTATTTTTGATGTCATTTTTATGTTTGAATGATTATCTTCTTTTGGGCTTGTTGAAAGACGATTACTATCTTGCTTTTTCTATGATGTAGTTGCCCTCCTTATATTAGCATTTTCTATCTATTATCCTTTGTATCGCTGGATTTGTGGAAAGATGTTGTGTAAATTTGGTTTTATCATGGAATATCTTTGTTTCTCTATCTATGGTGATTGATTCTTTCCCTGGGTATAGTAATCTGGGCTGGCATTTGTGTTCTCTTAGAGTCTGTAGGAGCTCTCCCCAGGATCTTCTAGCTTTCATGGTCTCTGGTAAGAAGTCTGATGTAATTCTGATAAGTCTTCCTTTAAATGTTACTGGGCCTTTTTCCCTTACTGCTTTTAATATTCTTTCTTTGTTTAGTACATTTGGTGTTTTGATTATTATTCGACAAGAGGTACTTCTGTTCTGGTCCAGTCTGTTTGGAGTTCTGTAGGCTTCTTGTATGTTCATGGGCATCTCTCTCTTTAGGTTAGGGAAGTTTTCTTCTAAAATTTTGTTGAAGATATTTACTGGCACTTTAAGTTGGAAATATTCCCTCTCTTCTATACCTATAATCCGTAGGTTTGGTCTTCTTATTGTGTCCTGGATTTCCTGGATGTTTTGGGTTACAAGCTTTTTGCATTTTGTATTTTCTTTGACTGTTGAGTCAATGCTTTCTATGGTATCTTCAGCACCTGAGATTCTTTCTTCTATCTCTTGTATTCTGTTGTTGATGTTTGCATCTATGACTCCTGATTCCTTTCCAAGGTTTTCTATCTCCAAAGTTGTCTCCCTTTGTGATTTTTTTAGTTGTTTCTACTTCCGTTTTTAGATCCTGGCTGTTTTTTTTTTTTTTTTCGTTTCCTTCACTTGCTTCTTTGTGTTTTCCTGTAATTCCTTAAGTGATTTATGTGTTTCCTCTTTCAGGGCTTCTGGCTGTTGACCCATGTTTTCCTGTATTTTTTAAGTGATTTTTGTGTTTCCTCTTTATGGACTTCTATCTGTTAACCCATGTTCTCCTGTATTTCTTTAAGTGATTTTTGTGTTTCCTTTTTAAGGGCTTCTCCCTCTTGACTCATGTTCTCTTGTACTTCTTTAAGGGAGTTATTTATGTCCTTCTTGAAATCCTCTATCAGCATCATGAGATGTGATTTTAAATTCAGGTCTTGCTTTTCTGGTGTGTTGTGGTATCGAGGACTTGCTATTGTTGGAGAACTTGGTTCAGCTGGTGCCATGTTGCCTTGGCTTCTGTTGGTGATGTTCTTGTGTTTGCCTTTTGCCACCTGGTTATCTCTGGTGTTAACTGGTGTTGTTGTCTCTGACTGTGGCTTATCTGTCATGCAAGCCTCTGTATCTGTGCTTTTGGGAGACCCATTTTCTCTGTGTACATGGGTATGTAGGTACTAGTGTGAGACCTGCCCTCTTGTTGTTGTATTTGGATATGTAGCTCTGTGGCCCCTATCAACTCTGGGTGCAGGTGGTAATTGGAAGACTCCTGTCCCAGGCTGTTCCTAGGCTCTTGTTTCCTCAGGGTTTCTGGCTCTTTCCTCTGAGAAGCAGGGATGGTCCTACCTGTGCTGCCGTGCCTTTCTGCACTCCTGAGTGGTTAGCTACCTCTGTGTGTCATTTGGATATGATAGGTGGTAGAGGTTGGTCCCAAGCTGGAGACTGAAACCAGAAGGCTTCCACCAGAGGTTTCCGGGTGTGAACCTCTGAGCAGCAGGCATGGTTTTATCTATGCAGGCCAGTTTCTCTGCACTCCTGGGTGGTTAAGCTGCCTATCGGCACCTCCTGGGTATGGTGTGCTGTGCCAGAGGATGGGCCCACTCTGGAGACTGACCTCAAGGGCTCTAAAGATGCCTGGAAGTTGTTCTACCTATTTCTAATAACATTATTGAAATTATTAAAATACAATTTAAGTTAATATTTTATTGAATTGATTTATTTAGATTGATACTGATTACTTAGGTATCAGAATAATCACCTTGGAAATATTTGAATAAAACTCCAATTAATATAATTCATTATTTACTTTTGCATTCTAGATATAATGAAAGAATCAGCTTGTTCCAATAATGAGGCTTTGCCAGCTCTGATTATCAAATGAAGATAAAATGAAACAAGAACATTACTCTTTTTTTTTTTGAGACAGGGTTTCTCTTTGTAACCCTGGCTGTCCTGGACCTCACTCTGTAGACCAGGCTGACTTCAAACTCAGAAATCTGTTGCTTCTGCCTGCCTCTGCCTCCCAAGTGCTGGGATTAAAGGTGTGTGCCACCACTGCCCAGCTAACAATACTTTTATATTGTTTCTCTGGAAAGAAATTTCTGTAAACATAATCAGATAACTTGCATTCACAAATTCTACTATAAAGATCATGAGTGATAGCAAAAATCTTCACTTGCATCTGGGCTAATTATTACTATGAATTGAGCTAACAACATAAAATGACTATTTTGTTGCTCAATATTTATTAATGTATTACATTATGAAATAAATGACAACATACTCTAAGATATATATGTAGTATGTTTTATTACATATATGTATGTATTATTTTATATTTTTATATATTATTTTACATATAATATATGTAATATGTATATAATTGTAATATATATAAGTATATATGCATATAATTATAAAATTTCATATATATATATATATATATATATATATATATATATATATAAAACATAAACTCATACACTAATCTTGAAACTCAAGCAGGAAAATCCAAAAGCATATGTGTGTTAGAGACAAACTAGGACAAAGATGTTTATAGTCTTTGTTCAAGTCAAGAACCAAGCAAGATTAAGTTCAACTAACAAGAATCTAATCACCTTGAGAAGACTGATTTTTTTTTATACTTTTGATCATTATTTTAATATGATACAACACACACTCCTAGGCTATTAGCATATTCCATGCTTTAACATAAAGTAAAATTTCATAATATATTTGAAAAACTGAGGACTTTTTGAGTTCATTTTGAAATTCATTGGGTTCTAATATTTAAAAATGTCACTGCCATTTACTATGTTTAGTAGGGAATATTTAAATGTCTAGAAGAATAGTATAGGTTTTTTTTCCTTTCATCCCTCCTCCTTTTCTCCCCCTCCCTCCTTTCCTACCTCATGAGAACTTTATGTGGAACAAAATGGTGCCTGGTAACCCACAATTGTAAATTTATATTCAAGGAATAAAAAAGGCAGCTCAGGGTAAATGCATGGGCCACAATCGAGGCTGTCAGTGCTAGAAAATGCCTTTCATTAGAACTCATACTCATCGTGAAAGAGACAAATAACATGGATCCTTTATCTCTTTTGTTATCTTTTTTACTATCAACACTTCTGCAAATTTCTGCCAAAATTTAGACTACCTGCCTTCATTCTTATGGGAGCTGTGTTAGAGAAAACAAATGAGTAGCAAACTTATTACAGCAGGCTTCAAAGGCAAGAGGGACCTGGATTTGGAATCATCGCATGGTTAAACCCTAAAGCTTCTTGGTAGAGAAAAAGATTTTTTTTTATCTTATATGTTTTCGTTTATTTGTTTCTTGTAGCACTCATAAAAATCTCCACACTGAAATGAAAATGCACCTCCAGCAGATCCTCATGGTCAACAGTGTCTCATTGAGGTGCTAATCATTATAGATGACATTAGGAATAACTAGGCATGTATTCATGTCGTGCCTACTGCTGGCAGCCGGTGTCATAGGAACTTTCTATCTCTGCCTAGGTTTTTCCTTTATATAGCCAAAAACCTGAGGCTGAGCTGCATCAAAGAACAGGCAGGATGTTATATGTTCTGTCTCTGATTCAAAATTCACCTTAGCAGTGAAAGCCAGATAATCTGCTTAAAGGATGGCTCAGGGGACTATTTATGAACTTCATTACATATATGTGTGGGGGAGTATTTGTATACACACATACACTCACATTACTGAGCTTCTTAGTATAGCCAACCTTCTGTCATTAAATTTATTTATTCTTTGTAGATTTCATAACCAAGAAGCAGTTGGTTCCCATCTGCAATATTTGTTTATTCAAAAGTCTTCTAGAGAAAGTTTGACTTTGCTTTTGAATTATGTTCCTTTCCACAATCTATTCATAAAGAAAATGAAAGGAGAAACATACCAGTCTGCATGCCCACTTTACAGCCCTGTTTAGAGTTTCAATGTCAGTCTAAGAAGACCTTGGGCAATTAAAAACAAATTGGTTACAGTTTTGTTTCTGGCTTTCACATGTTTTTGCCAAGTATAATATTATCTGTTTTATCTAGC
Source organism: Tokudaia tokunoshimensis (assembly GCA_036184795.1). Taxonomy (NCBI): domain Eukaryota; kingdom Metazoa; phylum Chordata; class Mammalia; order Rodentia; family Muridae; genus Tokudaia; species Tokudaia tokunoshimensis. The sequence goes on along the minus strand of BTHU01000015.1, from coordinate 37,483,713 downwards.
TCCTCAAAGCAGAAACCAGATCATAACAGAGCAAGTGCTGAGAAAAACTGTTAACAAGATCAAGATATATATGCAAGTATGTGCTGCCACCAGCCTTTCTTCACCTCGGGAATTTATTTATGAGGAAGCAGCAGCAGCATGGTGTGTTCAAGGCAGTTACAAATCCATGGCCACAGATGCGTGCTTATTGTGACTTACATCTCTGCCATCCTTCCTTGCCTTTCTTATCCTGTTCCTGTCCTATGTCCTTTTGCTTAGGTTTATCTAAAACTTTCCTCTCTCATGAGTATTTATTTACTCTGTTGGTTTTTACTGCTACATTTTCTCTGAAATGGTGTTCTTCCTCAGTTTGTTCAGATATATAATTATTTCTCCATTAGTTTCCTCTTTCTTATAAACCATATATATATATATGTGTGTGTGTGTGTGTGTGTGTGTGTGTGTGTGTGTGTGTGAGTAAGTGAAAGAAAAAAAATACAGAAAAAGGATTTGCATAAATCATTTTTTGTATATTTAGCTTTGAATCCACAAGAACTGAAATAATAAAATTTGGATCCTCTTTTTGAAACAAATGAGAAACTATTTTTCAGCTCAATCCACATGTGTAAGATGTTTCTGCTATACATACAGTTTTCCAAGTTATGTGAGTCTAAATTCTATTATGAGGGGATTTTGCATTCCAAATTATGGCTCTTAATCAATTAATTAACCTTGAGTTTGGTAAACCTTTGAGCCTTAGTTAATCATGTATGCTCTTATACTTTTTGTATAATTATTGTCATTGAAAAGACAGAGGATCATAGTAAAAGACATAGGTTGCTGATACCCTAGAAGAGAAAAAAGCTACAAGGAGCCATATATGGTCTCTAGTCAATTTTAGAAAAAAAAAATAGAACAACCAGTCTTGCAATTCTGAACAATTGCATTCTCTTAACATCCTTGATGAACTGGGGGGCCCATCCATATTTTCATGTAAGATGACATTCAGATGATGCCTGTCGCATCCATGACTCACCCTGGGAAATCCTAAGCAGGGGAGCACTAACTATAGCATACTCAATTTCCTGATCTGTAGAAAAACCCCAAAATAGTCATTTGTCTTTCTTTACTATGCTAATTTTGTGGTAATTCATGATGAATTGTTAAGAACTGGTATACTGTTTGTACACAGACTAATATATATGCTTGGCTGGGAAGGCTTTCATCTGATAGAGTCATTTAAAAAAGTTCATTAACACGGAAAGAAATATGTCTTAAATGCTTGTTTCTTTACTTGCTGGTATTGGCATTTACAGTCACAGTTATTATACCTGCTGCAAATGATTTAGTGCAAGTCTTACACATGAGATTTAGGATGCATAAACCTATAATGAGCATATTACTATGGTAATATTACAAGCATTCATTGACCTAATTGAGTGTTTGACATGGCACTAGACTCATGTACATTTTAAAATTCCCGATTCTAAATAATTTATGTGGAGAGGTTCAAAACAGTTTGAAAAAACAAAACGAGAAATGTTGAAATCATCAGAAAATTCTCTTTTTTCTCTTTATCTTTATGGGAAGTTGTATATCTAGAATTAGTTTGAAACTGACAGAAGAATAAATCTTGAGAAAAGACTCCCTTCTTTGAGTTTATTTTATTGTGGAGTTTGTTCCTGAATAGCTTCTTGTTTTAGTTACTTGACAATTTCTACAAAATTGCTAACAGAAGTAAAACAAGAAAGAAATGATTTTTTTTTTGAGTCACAGTTTAAGCAAATTTCAGACCATCAGTGTAGAGAATCCACAGCAGCGGAGCTGCTCACTTGATGTCTGCAGGATTTTGAGGTGCTTGGTCACACTGCTGGGGTTAACCAGAAAGTGAGAATCTTCAGCCAATAAGAGTGAATATAGTTTTCAGGGGCTGTCCCCTGTAGCTCACTTTGCATACTAAGCTTCAGGTGCCAAAAGTTTCAAAATCTTCCAAAACAGTAATGCTGCCTCGGAGCAAGTGTTCAAACATGTAAGCCTGCAAAGAACATTCTACTATTAAAAGCATAACAGCTCTCCTTTTCATGTTATGGATGACACACATCAGCCTGTCACCACTTCTTCATCATGACATAAGCCGTTTAAGTCCAAAGACTCACAGTGTCTCTAGTTCTCAAGAATGGACTTGTTTAAACCCATCAACTAATAGTATTCTCCAGTCTAGATGTAGATCCATGAATTAAGATTTCTTTTCCTAATCTTTTAAAAATAGTTTTAAGTTATAATTATACCTATTCTCCTTTATATTTATATTTACTCCTTCCTACAATTTTAAGGTTTGACCTCTGTTTCCTGAAACCACTGCCTTCCTTTTAAGCATTGTCTTTGAACACAGACACAACCAAACCAACAGATAAACGTAACCTGCTGAATGAATTCAGTGTTTCTTGCAAGTTTATTTTTTCTAGGGATGACCACTCAGTATTCGGTTACAGATCAGGAGGCTCATATATTGTGAAATTCTCTCTCTCTCCCTCTCTCCCTTTTTCTCCCTCTTTCCCTTTCCCTCTTTCTCTGTCTCTCAGTGTTCTTCTGTATGTCACAGTCTCTGTCTCTCTTTTATTCTGTCTCTGTGTGTCTCTCTGTCCCTCTGTATCTCTCTGTCTCTTTCATTCTCCATGACCCCCTCCCTCTGTCTCCTTCTGTCTGTCTCTCTCTCTCTCCTTAATTGCCTGTAGCCCTTCCTTTATGGCAGATTTCCTCTATCTTCCTTCTTTAGGCACATATGTTGAGATCTCATGGGTGTAGCTTCCCCGTCATAGCTAGTATGCTCATTATCACAGCATAGTTGTCAGTCCTCTCAAAGAAGATGTACTAGATTTTAAGAGATGATTCCCTTTCCTTTTTTTCTTTTCAGCAGTAAATAAGAATTAGTGTCACTCTCAAGGTGGTCACTAGCCATACTGAAACCACAGTGCATCTGTCTTTAGGAGGTACCCTGACAGTGAGTCCAGAGGGGGAGCAGAAGGAAAGGGGCCTGATTCTTTGTTTACCCCTTGCTTTTCATTGCAGCAAAAGCCTCCTCCCTCTGACCGAGCAGTTGCATTAGACACATTTCTTTATTGGTTAGGTCATTTTCGCTTGGAGAATCCTATTATCTAAATCTAGACTATTTCAACAAGTAACATGTGGGGTCAACACCCACTGTCAGAGTACTGTTTAAACTTCAGCTCAGCTTTATTCTCCAATGTAAAGTCTTTCAAAGGCCTGTAGAATCTCATCTCTAGTTTCCCAGGCAACTATCACATGTCACTCATGGACTTTCTCAAGCACACAGGTAATATTCCATCTCATCACCTCAACTCTAAACCCACAGAAAGATAAACAAAATGGGTGCCAATAAATGCACAGGGCTGCAGAGATGAAGGAAAAGAATAAAAAATCCAGGAGACAAAGACAAGTAAACAATCTTCTCTGCTTTAACCTTACTCTCTGTATTCTTTGCTTTCATTTCTATTTTTATAGTGATGTCACGAGGTACTCAAAATTAGATACGCTTTTCCTTTGGCGTTAAGGCCTTCTTCCTGTATTTCTCTGTATACGATTGACCTTCACATACAAGAGACATAACCTCTTGCAGAGAAATGACTCAACAATTCCAAATAACTCATCTAAGATCTTTTGGGTTTTTTTTTCTCCCCCAGGTAATAGGAATAAAATTCAATTTTGAACCTAAATAGGTTTAATAGACTTTAGTATGAATCATTGAAATGCTAATATATTTTACTCTCCAAATGTCTCATCAAGAGTGCCAAATTATATACTTATGAAGGAAGTAAAATTGAAAAATTAAGTTTGTCATTAGTAATTCTGTTATTCATCAAAGACAATATGTTGGAGATAATTTCAGGATAGTGATGGTAGCTTTGTTCATGACTGTGTTGTGTAGTCACCAAACCAAAGGAAACTTTCATTTATGTCATAGAGAGCTTTTCTTAGATATAAAACACCCAAGAGAGCAGAAGTCTAAAACCCAAGAATTAGCTGGAAAATCTCATAAGGATAAGCCACCATGTCTCATCAGTTCTTTTCATAGGAAAAACATTACTTTTAGAAATCTTCAACAACAGGTAGAAAGGGAGATACTTGACAAGAACCTAAGATAAATCCCAGGGGACCACTAGAAAAAAACTGGCCGTGGACAGTGGCATGCTTGCAATCCCAGTACCGTACAGGCAAACGAATGTGGATATCTAGAACACAGTGACCTCTCAGTCTACTCTAATCAAGTGGCAGGTAAGTGAGAAACCCTGTCTCAAAAAGCAATGCAGTTGGCTCCTCAGAAAATTTATGGGTGATGTCTACAAACCTAAAAATTAACATTTACATATGAGCACACACACACACACACACACACACACACACACACACAGACACACACACAAAATCTTGAACAACTCTTGATACCATTTAGAACTGTACATAATTTGACGATTGTTATCCTGGTGACTTTATATTCTGAATTCTTTTCTTCTCCATTCCAGCCTTTCTGGACCCCATAATGTTAAAAAGGCCATGTATACTTGCATTTGGCATTTGGGTACCGATACATGCCAAGTTAGTGAAGTTCTTCTGAGAGACTAGTAACAGTGTCAGGGGTGGGGTTCCTTGACTAGCATGGGTCTCAAGCTGGGACAGCTGAGCCAGTTCATTGGTTGGTTCTTCCCTCAGATTATGCTCTTTTATCCCTGTACATCTGGTAGGCAGGACAAATTGTGGGTCTAGGATTTTGTGCCTGTATTGGTGTCTCCATCTCTCCATTGAGAGTCTTGTCCAGTTATAGGAGATGGCCAGTTCAGGATTCACATCTCCAATTCCTAGGAATCTTATCTAGGGCTACCCTCATAGATTCCTGGAAGTTACTATAGTAGTAGTTCTCAAACTTTTCACAGAGATGCATCCTCAATTCAGTTGTATCTACCAGTAGTCTCTCCCTCTATCCTCCCCCTCCCCCCGGCCACGCATCTCATCCCTCCTGTTCCCATCACCATCCAGTTACCTCCCCAGTGTCTAACCTATTCCCCTTCTCAGTGAGATCAAGCTTCTCCCTTGAGCCATCCTTGTTACCTAGCTTCTTTGAGTCTGTGTATTGTTGCATGGTTATCCTGTACTTTATGACTAATACCAATTATAACTTAGTACATACCATGTTTGTGTTTCTGAGTCTGGGTTACCTTATTTAGAATGATCTTTTTTAGCTCCATACATTTGCCTGCTACTTTTAGGATGTTATTGTTTTTAAAGGCTGAGTAATATTGCATTCTGTGAGTGTACTACATTCTCCATATCCATGTATTCATTTTTTGGTTGAGGAACACCTAGCTTATTTCTAGTTTCTGGGTATTATGCATAAAGTTGCTACGAACATAATTGGGCAAGTATCCAATTATAGTGGTATGGTGGAGCTTCTTTTGGGTAAATGTCCAGAAGTGGTATAGTTGAGTCTTCAGGTACAACTATTTCCAGTTTTCAAAGAAACTGTCAAATAGGTTTCTAAAGAGATTGTTCATCTTTGCACTTACACCAGCAATAGAAAAGGGTTTTTCCCTTGATCCACATCATTGCCAGCATATGTCAGTTGAGTTTTTGGTCTTAGCCATCCTGACAGGGGTAAGATGGAATCTCAGAGTTTTTTGATTAATATTTCCCTGATGACAGAGAATGTTGAACATTTTTTCAGTGTTTCTAGTCCATTAGAGATTCCTCTGTAAAGAACTCTGTTTGAATCCATATCCCATTTTAATTGGGTTATTTGGTTTGTTGATATCTAGTTTCTTGAGTATTTATATATTTTGAATATCAGTCCACTGTCAGATGTGGAGTTGGCAAAAATCTTTTCCTATTCTGTGGGTGGCCATTTTGTCCTTTCAACAGCATCCTTTGCCTTTCAGTTAATCTTAGTGCCTGAGCTGTTGGTATTCTTTTTGAAAATATGTCTCCTGTGGCAGTGTGTTTAAGGTTATTCCCCACTTTCTCTTTTATCAGATTTAGTGTTTCTGGTTTTATGTTGAGGTCTTTGATCCACTTGGACTTGAGTTTTGTGCAGAGTTATATATATGGATCTATTTGCAGTCTTCTCCTTGTAGATGTTCAGTTAGAACAGCACCATTTGTTGAAGATGCTTTCTTTTTTCCATTTTATAGTGTTGTTTTCTTTATCAAAAATCAAGTGTCCATAGGTGTGTGGATTCACTTCTGGGTCTTAGATTTAATTCCATTGAACAACCTGTCTGTTTTTATACTATTTTTTTTATTATTATTGCTCTGTAGTACACCTTGAAGTCAGGGATGGTGATTCTTCCAGAAGTTCTTTTCTGTACAAGATTGTTTTAGCTATGCTCCATCTTCTATTTTCCATATAAAATTGAGGATTGTTCTTTTAAGGACTGTAAAAAATGTGTTTGAATTTTGATGTGAATCACATTAAATCTATAGATTGCTTTTGGTAAGATGGCCATATTTACTAGGTTAATCCTATTGATCCATGAGCATACAAGATGTTATCATCTTCTGGTATCTTCTTCAATTCTGCAAAGATTTGAAGCTCTCACCAAATAAGTCTTTTATTTGCTTGGCTCCTAAGCAAAATAAAAATTTATTTGCTAAGTCCTAATGATGCTTTGGTTTTCCTCAGTGCTATTCTTATAGCCTCCTTTTCATTTCTGACATGAAATAAGTACTTTATATTATTTGTGGCAATTGTTAAGGGTGATGCTTCCCAAATTTCTTTCTCAGCCCATTTATTGTTTGTATATAGGAGGTCTATGCATTTTTGTCTTGAGTTATTTTTGTATGCAGCTACTTTGCTGAAAGTGTTTATGAGCTCTAATAGTTCCTTGGTTGGAATTTTGGTGTAACTTGAGTATAGTATCATATCGACTGCATATAATGATAGTTTGACTTCTTCCTTCCCAATGTGTATCACCTTCATCTCATTTAGTTGTCATATCACACTAAAACTTCAAACACTATATTGAAGAGATTTGAAGAGAGTGGAGAGCCTTCACTTGTCCCTGATTTTAGTGTAATTGCTTTACGTTTTTTTTTTATTTAATTTGATGTTGGCTATCAACCTGCTATCTATTCTTTGTTGTGTTTAATTAAATGCCTTGTATCCCTGATCTGTCCAAGACTTTTATCATAAAAGAGCATTTGATTCTGTCAAAGGATTTTTCAGCATCTAATGAGATGACCATGTGGGTTTTTTCTTCTTTCATTTCGTTAATGTGGTGGATTAAATTGATGGATTTTAATACAGTGAGCCATACCTACATCTCTGGGATTAAGTTTACTCGATCACTGCACATACTGTTTTTGTATTCAGTTCACCAGTATTTTATTGAGCATTTTTACATCAATATTTGTAAGGGAGATTGGTTTGAAATTGTCTTTTTTTGGTTGAGTCCTTGTGTGTCTTAGAAATCAAGTAAGTGTAACCTCATAAAATAAATTTGGCAGTTTTCCTTCTATTTATATTTTGTGGAGTAATTTGAGGACTATTAGCTCTTCTTAGAAGGTTTGGCAGAATTTTCCACTAAAACCATCTGGTCCTGGGTTTCTTTTTTTGGTGGGGAGAATTTTAATAACTGCTTCTATTTTCTTAGGGGTTATGGGCTTATTTTTATTGTTTACCTGCTCTTGATTTAATTTTGGTTGGTTTTTCCAATTTTCTGGAATTCTGGTTTATAAACTAAGTCCTAATGATGCTTTGGATTTCCTCAGTGCTATTCTTATGGCTTCCTTTTCATTTCTGACATTTTTAATTTGGATCTTGTCTTTCTGCCTTTTAGATAGCTTTGCTAAAGGTTTCTCTATCTTCTTGATTTTCTCAAAGAACCAACTCTTTAGTTTTCTGATCCTTTGTATTGTTCCCTTTGATTGTATTTCATTGATTTCAGTCTTGAGTTTGATTATTTCTTGCCCTCTACTCCTCTTGGGTGTGTTTGCTTCTTTATGCTCTAGAGTTTCAGGTATAATATCAAATTACTAGTATAAGATCTCACTAATTTCTGTATGAAGCCACTTTTATGAATTTTTTCTTAGCACTGCTTTCATTGTGTCTCTTAAGTTTGAGTATGTTTTGCAATCATTTTTATTGAATTCTAGAAGGTCTTTAATTTCTTTCTTATATCTTTCTTGATCCAGTGGTCAAGAGTAGAGAGGTGTTCAGTTTCCATGACTTTGTAAGCTATATGTTGTTTCTACTGAAGTTCAGCATAGATCTATGATGACTGAATAAGTTATAGGGAGTTATATAAAGTTTCTTCTATCTCATGAGATTTGCTTTATAACCAAGTATATAGTCAATTTTGGAAAAGGTTCCATGAGATGCTCAGAAGAAGGTATATTCTTTTGTGTTTGAGTGAACTGTTCTGTGAATATCTGTTAAGAGCATTTGACTAATAACGTCTGTTAGCACCATTATTTCTCTATTGAGTATCTGTTTGGATGATCTGTCCATTAATGAGAGTGAGGTGCTGAAGTCTCATATGTGTAAGGTTTGATGTGAGAATTAAGCTTTAATATGCTTTTTGTTTGTTAGTTTTACAAATGTGCATGTCCTTGCATTTGGGGCACAGATTTTCATAATTGAGAAATTATCTTGGTGGATTTTTCCTTTGATGAGTGACCCTCCATATCACTCTTGATTAATTTTGGTTGGAAATCTATTTTATAAAATATTAGAATGGATACTCTGGCTTGATTCTTGGGTCCACTTGGTTGCAGAATCTTTTTCCAGCCCTTTATTCTGAGATAATATCTATCTTTAATGTTGAAGTATATTTCTTGTATGCAGCAGAATGATGATCCAGTTATCACATTCATTCTTATCCTCTGTGCCTTCTCATTGGGGAATTGAGCACGTTGATGTTGAGAGATATTAAAGATCAATGGTTGTTCATTTCTGTTATTTTGATGGTGGTGGTGTGCTTGCATGTGTGTGTGTGTGTGTGTGTGTGTGTTTCCAGTCTTTTAACTTTGCTGGTATAAAATTATTTCTTTGGTCTTCTTGGATGTAGTTAATCTTGCATTGAAGATTTTCTTCTAGTGTCTTCTGTCAGGATAGATTTGTAGATAGATATTGATAAATTTAGTTTTGTGATGGAATAACTTGGTTTCTTCCTCTATAGTGATTGAAAGTTTTGCTTGATATAGTAGTCTGGTATGGCATTTGGCCTCTTAGAAACTGCAAGATTGCAAGATGGCAAGAGAATCCCAGGTGCTTCTGACTTTTAGAGTCTCTGTTGAGATGCCATGCAATTCTAATAGGTCTGCCTTTATATGCTACTTGGTTTTTCCCCTTGCAGCATTTAATATCTTCCATTGTTCTGTACATTTTGGGTTTTTATTGTTATTTTGTGGTAATATTTCTTTTCTGGTCCAATCTATTTGGTGATTTGTAAGCTTCTTGTACATTTATAGGCATCTGTCTTTAGGTCAGAGAAATTTTCTTCTATGTTTTTGTTGAAAATATTTTCTGGTCCTTTGAGTTAGGAATCTTTTTCTATTCCTATTATTTTTAGATTTAGTTGTTTTCATAGTGTCTCAAATTTTCTGGATGTTTGGTATCAGAAACTTTTTAACTGTAACATTTTCTTTTACTAGTGCATAGATTTCTTTTATTGTATCTTCTATGCCTGAGATTTCCTTTTACAGCTCTTGTATTCTTTTGGTAATGTTTTCACTTGTAGTTTCTATTCTCTTAATTAATTTTTTCTATCTCCAGGATTCCATCACTTAGTGTTTTGTTTATTGCTTCTATATCCATTTTCATGTCTTGAACTGTTTTATTCATTTCTTTCGCCTGTTTGAATATATTTTCCTGTATTTGTTAAAGGGGTTTAGGCATATTCTCTTTAGAGGCTTCTATCATCTTTGCAAGATTGACTTTAAGGTCATTTTTTGTGCTTCAGCTATGTTAAAATAGCCAGGGCTTGCTGTAGTAGGATAGCTTGGCTCTGGTGTTGCTATATTGTCCTATCTTTTGCTCATTCTGTACTTATGGTGATCTTTAATCATTTGCATGTTACAGTTATTATAGGTTTTTATACTAATTTATGAGATTATCTTTGTTGATTGGAAAGCATGTGGAGTTGTGGAGAGGAAAAGTGAGTCTCGGGGGTGGGGTGCAGTATAATGCTATTAGATGTGTTTTAAGGTGATTTAGTGATCAAGGACTGGGGTGAGGTCTTACCTAATTTTCCCTAGCACCAGCAAGCCTTCTGAAAAGCAGACAAGGTTACAGACCAGAAAATTGAGTGCAGGGGACAGGGTGCAGTTTAATGCTGTTGGATGTGCTTTAGGGCAATTTCACATTAGTTTTTATTACAAAACATATTGTCAAGTCTACATAATACATTTCAACAACATACTTTCAATGAAAAAAATTGCAGTTTAATTTTGTATATTTATATAAATTCCACTGAGTTACATTAAAAATAATTTCCATTTCCTTATACAAAGGTAATAAATATTCATTTCTATGAAATGCATGCATATTGGGTATCTCTAAATATGCACGGAATAAAATAATTTGTATCTATATATCAATTCATGTAGAGGCATTAACAAAGTTACCTTTCATGTAGAAAGTACATAAAGAAGAAGCTATTTTCACTTTCTGGAAAATAAATTAATTTAATATTTTACTTTACACACTTGGACAGCTTCATGTTCTGCTGAGAATCAAAGTAAATTGCCCTGTACAATCACCAACTCCTCAGTGATGACAAGCTTTGTACTAATCACTAACTGGAAGCATGCACTCTCAAGCTGTCTCCCTTACCAATGCTTTTTTAGAAACCAGTTGCCAGCAGGTAAATAATACATCAGTCAAGATGAAAACTATCCAAACAAAGCTTGAACTTCCATTATTCTAACATTTGATTAAATGCAGTTATAACTTGGGCAAATGAGTAGTGTTTTGCCTAATTGTCTCTTTATTAAAGTGTCCCTCAATAGAAAGCTTTATGAGTTCTCTTTCTTCCTTTAAAATACTGTTCTCACTGAATCATATGAAATTTGATGTATTTCCAAAAAATAAAATAGAATAGAATAGAATTTAGAACAGGCCATTTTGGGGCACTGGGATGACAGCTGTCAATCTACATATAATTGACTATGCTGTGATCAGTAGGTTGTTTCCTCAAGTCCCTAGTATACACAGCTAGGATTTAAATAATGTCACTATTCTAGTTAATTTTGCCATTGAATTAATATAAATTAGAAATCTCAGATTTCGAAATGGATTCATCTTTATTAATTTGTCAGCAAAGTAAACTCATATTATATGAATTTATCAAATTACTCAATCGCAGAACCTTTTTTTATTTGAATATTCATGGAATTTTGTTGAAACCATCCCTTATAGTTGGATATATTTTTTTCAAGGACAGATACATAGTTAAATATTAATAAAAATATGTAGCTATATTTATAAACCTTTCATAGAGTCCTCAATAGAACTCCATAATGTTACTGAGAAAATATTAAAAGGCCAGGACACTCTGATGATACAACTTTAGTGTCTCAAGAACATTCAACATACCTAAGTTGAAACACAGATTACTTAAAGTAGATCAACTCAAGCAGAGCATTAAAAAACTTGCAATTTTTGGTTTTCATCAATTTAGACTGAGGTTTGTTTGCTAAAATGAAATTACAGCCTTCATTTTACTAGTATTTAACCTGCTTTGGGGAAAGATTAAAAAAAATGTATTGAATATGAGCCCCCAGAGAGTCCATCTAAAGCTCATACCTGAAGTGAAAACTTGTTCCATGTTGGTGGGAAATGTAAAACAGTGGCCAAATGGATCTTTAGGATACTGTTAGGAGAAACATCTTGAAGTGATTCAGTATTACATTTTTATTTTTATTTTGTTTCTATATTTATTTTTATTGGTTATTTTACTAATTTACATTTCTTTTTTTTCTATATTTTTTTATTTACATTCTGAATGATTTCCCCTTTCCCGGTTCTTCCCTCCCCGAAAGTCCCATAATGTTATCCCCTTTCCTGGTTTCCCCTCTGCAAACCTCCTATCCCATCCCCCCTACCCTCTGTTTCTATGAGGGTGGTCCCCTACTCACCTACCCACTCCTGCCTCACCACCCTAACATTCCCCTACATTGGGGCATTGAGTCTTCACAGGAGCAAGGGGATATCCTCCAACCGATGCCAAATAAGGCCATTCTCTGCTACATATGCAGCTGGAATCATGTACAATTATGTTCTGAGTCCATCAAAAAAGAAAGGAAATCCTGTATGTCATGGTTTGAGTATTCCTTATGCAGCTATCAGGACATATACAGGAACATGTTGTTTCTCATTCCTTACACAGATGCCACATGGAGAAATAGGAAAGCTGATACCCAAGAGAAGAGGACATTCCATTGTATAGTTGCCTCAAGTATGCACTTTATGCATAATTGATGTGGGTTTCTTGTTAAGCTGTATTTTAGAATCCAGAAAGCTGTTCGAGGTCCTGTTATTTCTAGGAGCTTATGTCTGCTTGTCTAACAAAAATCCAGTGGCCCAGCCAATAGTGTGCATCAGCTTTTTTATTGTATAAACATTTGTATGCATGGATCTAATTTCATATGTTACCAACTATATTCTATCTGCTAGTCAGTCATTTTGAAATTTCCTAAGATCCCCTGATACTGCTTACAAGATGCAAAAACTCTTGGTCCTGCTTCTACCCAATCAGAATCTCTCAATTAACATATAGTCCAACATCAGAATTTAGAAACCAGCTGGTAAGGGAAGGGGTTGTATTCCAGAATAGTCCTGTCTGCCCTTCTTGTTCATTGTCATTCCGAATCCAAATCTTTCTTCTGACTGTCCTCCCTCCAGTGCACAGAGCTGAAAATGTTGCTCAGCTTGATGTAATAATGATAACTATAATCATACAAATTGCATATTCCACTCAGTGTGGTGCCACATGGCACAGAGAATTGATGGCCTCATATAGGGCAGTAATGTATCAAAGCTGCAGGACCTATGTAGAATTCAGTAAACGTCAATGCTCTCCTTCAGTTTATGCCCCTGTAACCTTGCCGCCTCTCTCAGTTGCTGTACCACAGAACAGGTAATCCATCAAAAGGGAAACATCATAAACTACCCTGCTGCCCTCCAAAGTACCTTATTCTTTTTTTTCCCTTCTACCTTCTGATTTCAGCATCAAAGCTGGAAGGCTTTGTGAGGCAGTGCAGAAGGTTTGGGGCACTCAGAATCCTGACCACTGTGTTTCTTTCCTCAACCCATCCACTGCACTTTTATCAGAGACATTGCGTTCAGTTCCTTCAGACACTGAACTAGTGAGGAAGGGATCACAACTTTCAAAGAAACTACATGAAGGTCAAGATGAGCCTCTATTGGATTTGTCAAGGAATCTAATACAACGTGCAACAGTTGTTAGGACTGCATTCAAGGCTCTGAATACACCAGCACTTCTGCACATCCTTTTTATCTATCTGTCTCTCTGTGTCTCTGTCTCTGTGTCTTTTTCTCTGTGTCTCTGTCTCTGTGTCTCTGTCTCTGTGTCTTTTTCTCTGTGTCTCTGTCTCTGTCTCTGTTTCTCTCTCTCTCTCTCTCTCTCTCTCTCTCTCTCTCTCTCTCTCTCTCTCTCTCTCTCTCTCTCTCTCTCTCTCTCTCTCTCTGTGGTGTTTGCACATATAGTACCAGGAGCTGATTATGATACCTTGTTTTGTTACTTCCCATTTAATCCTTTTTTTTTTAATTTTTAAAACCACTTAGATGTGTGTATGCCTACATGTGTGTATATGTAATGCATTTGTGCCTCATGTCCAAGGAGGCCAGAAAAGGACCTTAGATCTCCTGGAACTGAAATTATATATAGTTGTGGGCCATAATTGGTACTAGGAACAAAACCCAAGACTTTAAAATAACAAAAATTGTTTTTAATTGCTTAGCTGTCTCGCCGGTCCTATCCACCTTAGTTTGTTTTATGTTTTTGGGACAGCTTCACTCAACTTAGAGCTCACCATTTTAACTAGATTGACTGGCCAGTATCTACCTACCTCCATCTTCTCTATAGCCCTAGGGCTTTTTGTGGATGCTTTGCCTAGGTTTTTCTGTGGATGCCAGGGATCTCAGCTCCAGCCCTCAACCTTGTACTTCAGGGACCCAGCAATCTCCGTGGCTTTGCTTATTTTGACTGAGTTTGAAATTCTTTTCCGAAACAAGACCTCATATTGAACTTGTAATATTCCTTCCCTAGCCTCCCTAAGATTAGGATTACAGGCTTCTACCACCATAGTCAGTATTTTGGTTTTTTTTTTGTTTGTTTTGTTTCTTTTTTGGCAGTTTTGATATCTATTAGCATGTTCTTAAACAATACTGCTGTGTTTAGCAGCCTTTAACAACTGATTTGTACAAAGTGATTAGTTTTTTTTAAAATGGCATTTTCATACATCCCTAATTACACTTTTGATATTATACCCTTTGCTATTCATTTAGTTCATAATATAATTGGTAGCCTTCATTTAATTGGGTAAACTTTCATTTAAGTTGGATAAACTTCATGTTCATTGATGAGTGCTATTGTACGTTATGAGCATCCATTTTTTTTATCCAATTTTAAGGCAAATAGATAGACACTTCAAGTGCTCCCCATTATTTTGTTTTGTAAGTTTGTTCTCTATATAAAAAGTAGTGTTTTCCAAGGGTGTCCTTCCATGTGAACGGAAATATGGGTTATAAACTATTAAATCCATACAGAGTAATTATCTCTGTGGCACAACAATCCTTGCTTGGTTCTATTTGGTAGGCAGACCACGAAGGATCTTCACTTTGTTTATGGTTCAGGATGTTCACAGGTTTGGGAAGCAGGCTCTATTATTTTTCTGCCCACCCACCACCTACTTCCATTTCTGTGGGTGGATTCTCAGTCTTCAATACCACGTGCTCTGCCTCCTAACACACAGACAAGAAAACTCATTCCACATGAAAATGAAAATATAATGTCAGTCCTAAAAAAAAACAGCAAGGAGTTCTACAGTGTTTGTCTTATTCCGTGTATAGAGAGTATAAGAGAGTATAAGTATATAGAGAGAGTATAAGAGCATAGATGCCCTTGGACTTGCAATATCTGTGGAGTTAGCTGGGCATTTCTGTCTAGAAGCTTTCTCTCAGCGTAAGTCTTTCAACAGCCAATGTCCACTGATTTATTTAGGTCCAGCTCCTTTCCTGGACATCTGCCTCATCTCCATGTGGCTCATCTCCTTTTTCCCCTTTGGCTACTGAGTTTTATGGTCCATTTTGGGAATTTTATTACTCTAGCAAGAATGAACATATTGCTTTAGCTGTCAGTCTCTTGTTAAGACAATGCTGTGACTTGGCTAGTCCCTGCACTGTTGAGTTTCCTCCAAACATATTTTACCAGGAAGAAATAGGAAGAGGGAGATGTTCTCCCACCAAGTCACTTCGTTCCTTCCTAAATCGAATGTCTTATAAAAAGTTCATTCTTCATTCTTGCTTGGTAATTTTGGATTCTCCACAGTCTAGTTGTGCATTCTAGTGCAGCTGCTGCTGCTGGTGGTGGTGGTAGAAGTATTAGCAGTAGTACTGATTGTATATTATGTTTTAGTTTTCTTTTTATTTATTTTATTTTAACCTTATTTATGCCTTGAAAATTTTATACATGTGTAAATTTGTCTTGGACATGTTCATCCCTCATTTTCCCCTCAAATGTCTCCAGAAACCCTGTCACATATTACCTCCAACCTCATGTCATCTTCTTTTATGTATGTATGTATGTATGTATGTATGTATGTATGTTTGTATGTATTTATTTATTTAGCTTCTTTGGTCAGCTGAGTTGGATTAGAACTGCCATATGCACGCAGGCAGGGGATCATCCACTGGAATATCAGAAACTTACCCATGGCCACCCACACTCCTAAAGAAAGTGATATATCCCTCTGCATCATTCAACTGCTGATATTGCCTCAGGTCAGGGTGGTACCTCAGAGTCTCCTCCTCCCTCAATGCAGGGATTCTTTTCTTTTTTCTTTTCTTGTAAGGTATTTTCTTTATTTATATTTTAAATGTTATCCCCTTTCCACATTTCCCCTCCAAAAACTCCCTATCCCATACCCCCTCCCCCCCCCCTCCCTAACCCACCTACTCCTGCTTCCCTCACCTGGCATTCCCCTACACTGGGGCTTTCACAGGTCCAAGGGCCTATCCTCTCATTGATGTCCAACCAGCCACCCTTTGCTACCCGTGAGGCTGGAGCCATGGGTCCCTCCATGTGAACTCTTTGTTTGGCAGTTAAGACCCTAGGAGTTCTAGGGTTACTGGTTGGTTCATATTGTTGTTCCTCCTATGGGGCTCCAAATCCCTTTAGCTTCTTGGATCCTTTCTCTAGTACCTCCATTGGGGACCCTGTGCTCAGTTCAATGGTTGGCTGAGAGTATCCCCTTCTGTATTTGTCAGGCACTGGCAGGGCCTCTCAAGAGACAGCTATATCAGGCATCTGTAAGCAAGCACTTGTTGGCATTCACAATAGTGTCTGGGTTTTGTAACTGTATAGGGGATGGATCCCCAGGTGGGGCAGTCTCTGAATGGTCTTTCCTTCAGTCTCTGCTTCACACTTTGTCTCTGTATTTCCTTCTGTGGATATTTTGTACCCATTCTAAGAAGGACAAAAGCATCCACACTTTGGTCTTTTTTCTTCTTGATCTTCATGTGTTCTGTAGATTATATCTAGGTTTCCTGAGCTTCTGGGCTAATATTAACTTATCAATGAGCGCATATCATGTGTGTTCTTTGTGATTGGGTCTCCTCACTCAGGACCAGAGGGCCCAGCTATACCACTCCTAGGCATATACCCACAAGATGCTTCAACATGTAATAAGGACACCTGCTCCACTATGTTCATAGCAGCCTTATTTATAATAGCCAGAAGCTGGAAAGAACCCAGATGTCCCTCAACAGAAGAATGGATACAGAAAATGTGGTACATTTACACAATGGAATATTACTCAGCTATTAAAAACAATGAATTCATGAAATTCTTAGGCAAATGGATGGAAGTAGAAGATATCCTGAGTGAGGTAACCCAATCACAAAAGAACACGTGTGCTGGGATTTTTAACTGGCCTATGTAGTCACTCCGGGGTGTTCATGTGAACTGCAGCCATGTCATGTACATTTCATGGCACTATTCTCCCTCCTTGAGCTCTTACATTCTTTCTACTTCCTCTGTCAGGGTGTTTCCTGAGCCTTTGTGGGGAGAAGATGGTATTCCACTTCATTCTTCCTTGTTAGACCAAAGTCTCTCAGATAAGCTGGGCTCTGAAATGTAAGCCCAGCCCTCAGGATTGACTGTTTGTTTTTTATGTGAAAGACATAAAACATGATAGAACCCACTGTGGATAAAAACTACAAAGTTCTATCATGGAAATAGAAATATGAGAGTGCTAATTAGGGATATAAATGTAGTAATGTCATCCAAATGCCTAAATATTTCTGTGAGAATGACTATTCGAATCAGCTAATTTGTTGGGAAATTTGCTACAGATATTAACATAAATCAGCAGACATAGTTTGGTCCAATAAAACTTGATTTGCAAGGTAAGTAACATAGATGATCTGTTTTACATTAAACTGTTGTTTCTTGCTTTAGGTATTAAAACATGGGAACCATTTAAATCATACCAATAGTTAGTATGGTGCACCAAGATTTACTATTTTTCTAATTACAATTGTATGAAAATTTTCAGAAAAAAATGAAAATTGCATGACTTTCGTTCTATGTGTGGTTGAGAAACTATATAGATTTCTTTTAAAAATACAGATATTCAAAATATTTTCAGATACTTACATTTAAATGTCTGCTTAACCTATAGTTCATGTAGATCATTAATACAAGCATCGTGAACATACATTCAATGTGTTGCATTTCACAGCGCATTGTCTATTTGTAAACAGTAACTGATATTCATATTTTGATCACTTACTGTTTTAAAGTTGAGCAGTATGTTACTTACTCTATCTCAAGTTGTAAGACAATGTACACAAATATTATTTAAATTTTGAATCTTCACAATAGCTATTATGTATTCCTCTAAAATGTGATAGTATTGCCTATAATTTAGAACTTAACAGGCAAAATTAGGAGGATCCTAAGTTCAAAGCCAAGTTGGGAACACAATTATTGAGTTTTAGGCCAACTCTATCTATCTAAAAAGAGCATATGCATAAAAAGAGGAGCTGGTGATATCACTCAGTGATAGAGTTTTCTCAGCAGGCTTATGACCTTGAATTTGGCACATAACAATGAAAAGAGCAAATGAATAAATAAATAGGTTAAAGCTGTATAAACATATTTTATTCTCTAACTTAAGTTTAAAATAAAATCATTTGTAGTATCTGTCACCTTAAGACACAATTTATTGATAGATCTAGCTGTCAACAATTTGTTCTTTCATTTTCTTGGAATTAGGTAACCTTAGAACACTAGAAGAGTTTTGTGTAGTCAATTACTACATGTAGTGAAGATTAAATTTAGACTGAGGAAAGAAAAAATTGTCAAGGAATATTGGAAATCTATAAACATATATTTGGCAAAAATAAAAAAAGGCAGTTATCTTATTACAATCAATTTCATATACTTCCATAATAAGACTGCAATTTTGGATTATTAGTTCACTCTACATTATCTTTGAAAGTCAAAACCTCCCTTGTTTTGAAAATTTCATGTATTTTCTAATCATATTTACAGCAGACAGCATGGATTCTGTGTCTTTTTCTTGTTATTTTTAATCTGTGAAGTGTTGGAACTAGACATGCCTTTATTGCTATTATTTTTTACTTTCACCATGTCAACAATAAAAATTATTCTAGGAGATTTACAAATATAATATAAGCATTGTAAAATTGCTTTGAGCTTTTCTTCATTTATGATATTGTCTGTGGGTTTTTCATATATATCTTTTTTCCTGTTGATGTACAGTATCTCTAGTCCCACACTCCCTAAAATTTTCATCATGAAGGAATGTAGGATTTTTTTTTATTTTCTAAGTTTCTTTATTTACATTCCAAATCATTTCCCCTTTCCTTTTCCTTCCTCCCCGAAAGTCCCATAAGTCCCCATCCCTCCCTCTTTTCCCCATTCAACCGCCTCTCGCTTCTCTGTCCTAGCATTCCCCTACATCCAGTCTTTCCAGGACCAGGGGAATCTCCTTCCATCTTCTTGGAAATCTATTGATATGCGAATTGTGTCTGGGGTATTCCGAGATACTGGGTTAATATCCCCTTATCAGTGACTGCATACCATGTGTGTTCTTTTGTGATTGGGTTACCTCACTAAGGATGATATTTTTAAGTTCTTACCATTTGCCTAGGAATTTCGTGAATTCATTGTTTTTAATTGCAGAGTAGTATTCCATTGTGTAAATATACCACATCTTCTGAATCCATCCCTCTGTTGAGGGATATCTATGGCCATACCACCCTGAACGCGCCGATCTTGTCTGATCTCGGAAGCTAAGCAGGGTTGGGCCTGGTTAGTAGGACCTCTTATAGCCATACTAGAGAAATAGAGACACCAACCCACCCACAAAACTTTCAATCCAAAATTCATCCTGTCTACAAGAAATGCAGGCAAGGAGGATGGAACAGAGACTGAGGAAATGGCCAACTAATAACCTCCCTAACTTGATTGATACTCATCGAATGAGCAAACACCAATCCCTAACACTATTAATGATTCTCTGTTACACTTTCAGACAGGAACATGTTGTCCTCTGATAGTATCCACGCAGCAGCTGACTCAGATAGATACAGATACCTACATTCAAACAGTGTATGGAGCTTAGGATACTTATGAAAGAATAATAGGAAGGACTGCAGCCCAAAAGGGGACAGGAACTTCACAGAATCAACTAATCTGGGCTCTTTGGCCCCTCAGTCTGAACCACCAACCAAAGAACTTACACCAGCTGGACCTAGGCCTCTCTGCTTAGATGTAGCAGATGTGCACCTTGGCCTTCATGTGGGTCCTGAGCAATTGGAATGGGGGCTATCCCAAAGGCTGTTGCCTGTACATGGGATGTGCTTTTCTACATAAGCTGCCTTGTCTGGCCTGAGTGGGAGAGGAAGTGCCTAGCCTTGCAGAGACTTGAAGAGTCAGGGTGGGGACAGATGCAAGGGCCCCCACCTGCCAAGAGGAAAAGGGGAAAGTGGATGGGAGAATGATTGTGAGAGAGGTGACCAGTAGGAAGGAGTGAGGTAGATGTAATATAAATAAGTTAAAAAAATAATTTAAATTTTGAAATTATAATGACATTTTTTTATAACTGCTCCCTTGTTTATAATGAAGTGTCTTGTTTTGTATCAGCTGATTATTTTATTTTGAAGTCTGTTTTGTCATATATCAGGATATCAATGTCTCCTTGCTTCCTCATCCCACAGATGGAGTCCCATTTTTGTCCATCCATTTATTTTAAGCTAGTGCCTATCTTTAAAGCTAAAATGTATTTCTTGTAAACAACAGATATATGGATTTTGTTTCTTGATCAATTCAGTCTATGTCTTTTGATAAGAGATTTGAGCCCATTGATATATAAAGTTATTATTGAAATGTATGCATTTATTTTGGTCGTTGCATTGATTCTTGGTGGTTTTGTGTTCTTAGTGGTACTTTGTGTTTTAATACTCAGGACTTCATGTTTCTTTCAACAATGCTTTGCTCATTCCTGTCATCAGTCATAAATATAGCTTTCTGTATTTTATTTAGCTTCCATTTGTTATATAGAAATAATTTTTAGGCTGTTTATATCATGGGAAATTATGGAAAATATTTTGTTTGGTACATTAGTCTAGGGAGGCAAATGTTGTTTTTTATTTTTATTTATTTATATTTTTTGGACTTGGAATTCATTGCTCCAGGTTCATCTGGATTTCAAAGTTTCCACTGATTAATCACTTTTCAGTATACTTTCTTTGTTATATATACCTACTGTTTTATTTAAGACATAACAAGAGTTTTCCTTTTTGGTCTTATTTTTTTGATGTTCTATGTGAATATTGTATCGGTATTGGTGTGTCTTTCCTCAGTCTGTGGAAGTTATTTTCTGTGAATTTTTTGAAGATCCTATCTATGCCATTCACTTGTAATTATTAATTATTATGCATCCTATTATGCAAAAATTTGTGTTCTTTATATTATCCAACGTTTCCTCATGTTTATGTTTCTTGCTTATTTGGTCTAGATTCTCTACTTTATCTTCAAGTCCAAATAATCCACCCTTCATTTTAATTCATTCTGCTTGAAAGGCTTTCCTTTGAGTTTTCTAATTGAGCTTTGGTGCTTTTCAATTCTGTCTTAGTCAGCTGCTATGAACAGAGTGGAGCATGTTTCCTTATTGCATACAGGTAAAGTCTCTGCGTATATGCCCAGGAGTGGTATAGCCGGATCCTGTGGTAGTGTATGCCCAGTTTTCTGAGGAACCGCCAGACTGCTTTCCAGAGTGGTTGTACCAGCTTGCAGTCCCACCAGCAGTGGAGGAGTGTTCCTCTTTCTCCACATCCTCACCAACAACTGCTGTCTCCTGTGTTTTTGATCTTAGCCATTCTGACTGGTGTGAGATGGAATCTCAGGGTTGTTTTGATTTGCATTTCCCTTGAACATCTCTTTAGGTGCTTCTCAGCCATTAGATATTCTTCAGGTGAGAACTCTTTGTTTAGCTTTTTACCCCATTTTTTAATAGGGTTACTTGCCTCTCTGGAGTTTAACTTCTTGAGTTCTTTGTATATATTGGATATTAGCCCTCTGTCGGATGTAGGGTTGGTAAAGATCATTTCCCAGTTAGTTGGTTGCCGCTTTGTCTTTTTGACAGTGCCTTTTGCCTTGCAAAAACTTTGTAATTTAATGAGGTCCCATTTGTCAATTCTTGATCTTAGAGCATAAGCTATTGGAGTTCTATTCAGGAAATTCTCCCTTGTGCCCATATGTTCAAGGTTCTTCCCTAGTTTCCTTTCTATTAGTTTCAGTGTGTCTGGTTTTATGTGGATATCCTTGATCCACTTGGAATTGAGCTTAGTGCAAGGAGATAAGAATGGGTCAATTTGCATTCTTCTGCATGTTGACCTCCAGTTGAACCAGCACCATTTGTTGAAAAGGTTATCTTTTTTCCACTGGATGGTTCTAGCTCCTTTGTCAAAAATCAAGTGATCATAGGAGTGTGGATTCATTTCTGGGTCTTCAATTCTGTTCCATTGATCTACATGCCTGTCACTGTACCAATACCATGTGGCTTTTAACACTATTGCTCTCTAGTACAGCTTGAGGTCCGGGATACTGATTCCCCCAGAGGTTCTTTTACTCTTGAGAATAGTTTTAGCTATCCTGGGTTTTCTGTTATTCCAGATGAATTTTTGAATTGCTCTTTGTAACTCTATGAAGAATTGAGTTGGGATTTTGATGGGGATTGTATTGAATCTGTATATTGCTTTTGGCATGATGGTCATTTTTACTATATTAATCCTGCCAATCCATGAGCATGGCAGATTTTTCCATCTTCTGAGGTCTTCTTCAATTTCTTTCTTCAGAGATTTGAAATTCTTGTCATAGAGATCTTTCACTTGTTTGGTTAGAGTCACACCAAGATACATTATATGGTTTGTGGCAATCTTGAAGGGTATCATTTCTCTTACTTCTTTCTCAGCCTACTTATCCTTTGAGTATAGGAAGGCTACTGACTTGCTTGAGTTGATTTTATATCCGGCCACTTTGCTGAAGTTGTTTATCAGCTGTAGGAGTTCTCTGGTGGAGTTCTTTGGGTCACTTAAGTATACTATCATATCGTCTGCAAATAGTGATAGTTTGACTTCTTCCTTTCCAATTTGTATCCCTTTGACCTCCTTTTGTTGTCTAATTGCTCTAGCTAGAACTTCAAGTACTATATTGAAAAGATATGGAGAGAGAGGGCAGCCTTGTCTAGTCCCTGATTTTAGTAGGATTGCTTCAAGTTTCTCTCCATTTAGATTGATGTTGGCTACCGGTTTGCTGTAAATTGCTTTTACTATGTTTAGACATGGGCCTCGAATTCCTGATCTTTCCAAGACCTTTAGCATGAGAGGATGCTGAATTTTGTCAAATGCTTTCTCAGCATCTAATGAGATGACCATGTGTTTTTTTTCTTTGAGATTGTTTATATAGTGGATTACCTTGATGGATTTCCTTATATTGAACCATCCCTGCATCCCTGGGATGAAGCCTACTTGATCGTGGTGAATGAACTTCTCTGGGCCCACATGCAGGGATTCCTCAGCCACAGAACTGGCTTCAGTGGGTTTCCTTAACCAAGAGAAAAATGCCACATCTTCATTCCTGGTTCCTTCATGACTCTAAAGCTAGAACCATATGGCTGATGCTGCAAAGTTAAATTGCCCTAATGGTATGGATCCTGGTTCCCACTATGAATTACATGTTCTTATGGTTTCCATTGTTGTTGTAGTAGTCATTGTTATTTTTTATTAGATATGTGTTATATTTACATTTCAAATATTATCCCCTTTCCTCATTACCCCTCCATAAATCCCCTATCCCATTCACCAGCCCCGGCTTACCAATCCCTGCCTCCCACTTTCCTGACCTGGCATTCCCCTACACTGGGGCATCAATCCTTCACATGACCTTTGCTTTGTAAGCCTCTCCTCTCATTGGTGTCTGAAATGGTCATCTTCTGCTACATTTGTAGCTGGAGCCATGGGTCCCTCCATGTATACTTTTAATGGGTGGTTTAGTCCTGGGAGTTCTGGAGGTACTGGTTGGTACATATATTGTTCTTCCTATGGGGCTGCAAACCTCTTCAGCTCCTTGGGTCCTTTCTCTAGCTCCCTCATTGGGGTCCCTATGCTCAGTCCATTGGGTAGCTGTGAGCCGTGGGTATTTTGATCCCTCTTCTAAGAAGGACTAAAGTATCCACACTTTGGTCTTTCTTCTTCTTGAGCTTCATGTGGTCTGTGAATTGTATTTTGGGTATTCCGAGCTTTTGGGTTAATATCCACTTATCAGCGAATGCATACAATGTGTGCATTTGTGATTGGGTTACCTCACTCAGGATGATATTTTCTAGTTCCATCCATCTGCCTAGGAATTTCATGAATTCATTGTTTGTAATAGTCCATTAAAAATGGGGTAGAGAGCTAAACAAAAAATTCTAAACTAAGGAATACTGGATGGCTGAGAAACACTTAAAGAAATGTTCAACATCCTTAATCATCAGGGAAATGCAAATCAAAACAACACAGAGATTCCACCTCACACCAGTCACAATGACTAAGATCAGAAACTTAGGGGACAACAGATGCTGGAGAGGTTGTGGAGAAATAGGAACTCTCCTCCATTGCCAGTGGAGTTACAGGCTGGTAAAACCACTCTGATAGTCAGTTTGGTGGTTCCTCAGAAAACGAAGCTTACCTGAGGACCCAGCTATACCACTCCTGGGCATATACCCAGAGGATGTTCCAAAATATGATAAGGACACATGCTCCACTATGTTCATAGAAGACTTATTTATAATAGCCAGAAGTTGGAAGGAACCCAGATGTCTCTCAACAGAGGAATGGATATAGTCATTGTTATTGTTGCTGTTGAACAAATGATTTGTTAGGCCATTTCTTAGCTGGGTTGGATTTGCCTTGAGGGAACCAATCCTTTCCTCTCATTTTGCATCAAGCCTCTCATCTCTTTCAGTACAAGCCTTGGCTCCAATATAAAATTCATACATTTTGTATTTATTTTTGCATCACTAATCTTTTGCTTTGTAAGCCCTCATAAGAGTTATCACCTAAACCAGGAGTCAGAATCAATATTAGACTGTCTTGAAATCTTTTCTGCCAATGGAAATTAATTCGAAATCTTCAATTTAGCCTCAGGCAAGTTTTTAGCACAAGGGCAAAGACTGTAGCATTGTTTGTTGAAATAGTATAAGAATTATCTCATGTCCATTATCTAGTACTGTTCTCATCTGAAACATCTTTACCATGGCCTCCACAATCTGAAAAGCTCTGGGGCCCATTAGTATTCAAACCATCACTGGCTTTGCTCTATCATACTCTTTGTATTTTGGGGATGAGGTCTGGGCAAGTTGACTTCCTTTGTTAGTTTTAAGTCTGATATCGACAGGCCAGGTTAGTGAGTTGACATTAGATGCTGGAAATGGTTTGGCTGGTATGATGATGTCAGGTTGATAGAAGGAACTGGACTGTTGAGCAAGACGTGTTCCCCTGGTTCAATTCGGGAGGGTGAAAGTAGATCTGATTGGATGAAGAAGTTAGATATGGTGGTTGGAGAGCAAGATCTGTAGATTGAGGAGTAGGTGGGGTGGGTCTGATCAGAAATCTAGATAATGGCTATAGTATAGGCAAGGGTGGACTGACTAGGCTGGGCATAGGATGTGGGACCTGGTCTATATATAGCAGGTTGGGGAAGGTATGGGGAGGTAAGGGTCAGACTAGCTCATGAGGCTAGACTCTGGAGAAGGATATAGGAGATCTGGCAGGGTAGAAAGGTTGAATGTAGCCTATAAGGGACAGGCAAATCTGTGACCATGGATGGTGGATCCAGGATAGGTCTTGTTATTTGGAGAGGGTTCAGGGAATAGAGATTTAGGGGAAATTTTCTTTTAAAGGAGTACTAAATGAGATAAATTTCAAGTTTAAGTTTATTAAGAAAGTTTGTTTTGGTTAAAAAAATAAGTGAAGCTGTCCAAATTAATTTGCATTTGGGATATTAAAATATTTTTTCACATTAGCAATAAAAATAATAGGCTTATATTCTGACCTTATGCAAATGGAAAGGAGACAGAAAGTGATACATTGTGAATCATGTCTTTATTATTTTAATTTTTTATATTTGCATGTGAAAGTTCAAAACTATAGACCAGGAGAACATCAACTTTAAATTTATTGGTGGAATCTTCTTTCAGGAAGGGTGTTAAATCTTGAACATCCCAGCTATTATAAAAAGTCTTTTGTGTTTATTTTTATGTTGCAAGAACAGGTACCACATTTTTATAATTTTAGAAGCCAATTATGATATTTCAATCTAATTAGTCACTCAAACTATTAAAACTCATCAGTGTTCATAAAAATACCAAGTGAGATTTTATATTTTCCATCTTAAAGAAGAAAAAATAAAGACTTGACTAAAGTAAATGATTTCCTTGGTGGAAAAGAGTCTAAGGCACAACAGGCTTTTGTCTCTCCCGTGTTTGACTTTAGTCCTCCAGACTATACAAATGTCCTGTGGCATCTAATTTTTTTTTAAAAAAAAAAAAAACCTCTCTAATTCTGTACTTCTTTTGAAGCCTTTGAAGTTTTTAATTCTGGAAGGTGAAGAAAGCATAAACTAATCAGTAAAGAAAGATTGTTTTTCCATAATAAAGAAAGCAAAGCCTGGCATGATGTCTAAATGGAAGCATTTGGAAATCTGAGATAGGAGGCTCTTATTTAGAACTACATAGTTAGATCCTGGTCTGCTTGGGCTACAGAGTGAAACTCTATATTTTTAAAATATGAAACAAACCAAAAGACCAGAATACTACAAAAATCTTTTTAAAAGGGAATGCTAATTTAAAGCAACATATATTATTAATATCTTGAGGAATTAATAGAATGTGTTTTAATTATGTTTTCCATATCCTCCTACCTCCTGCAACATCCAATCCAACAGCCAAACCCCTCCAAACTTCATATCCTTTATTTTTCTTTTTATAACCCATGCATCCAAGTTTGTAGTACTCATATACAAATTGGTGTAGGATTATACATTGGATGACAATCACTTTCCAGTGGCCATACGTGTACGGAAAACACCTCTCAAAGAAGAAACCAGCTGTCAATAGCTCCTCTGTTAGGCAGAGGACTTGTGAGTCTCTTATTCCTGGATGCTAAAATGTTAAATGGCTTGATTTTGGAAAAATCATACTCAGAAAACAGCTGCCATGAACTTGTGGAGTTCAATTGTCTGCTGTGATCCGAAGACACTGTTTGGATCTCACCCCTCAACCTTTTGGTTATACAATCTTTCTGCTTCTGAGGTGGTCCCTGAGCCTTGCAGGAAGTGATATGTATGTACTGTCCATGTTTTAACATTCTACTGATACATCTTCTTTTCTGCAACCTTTGTACTTTTCTGCATTAATTTCTGCCACTGCAGCAAGAATCATTTCTAATGAGGACTGATAGCTTCCCTAATCTGTAGATAGAGAGATATTAATGTATAAGACTGTTTGATACTATCTCTAGATACCTATTCTATAGGTAGAGAGATGCTAATACAAAGAGCAATTTGATACTATGTCCATTTAGCAAAATTGCCATAAAGGTTCACCCTTGTGGCATATGAATTTCCCAGATAGTGGTAAGATTTACAGTGCCAGACTTTTTTCCTTCAGAGCAGGATTTCAGTCAAATCAGAGATAGTTGTTCACCATCATAACTTCCATTTCACTGTTATACCCATGGGCATATCTTACCTAGCTAGACATTACTGTATTTCATAGGATTTACAAGTGGGTAAGATTGTTAGTGGCTTTTGCTCCTCAGCAGACTACATAGCACCTTCCTATACTTTGAAAGGTTGCAACAGGGAGGAAACTTCCTAGTCAGTAATAATTTGATTTCTTTAAGTCCTGTGACCAAAGTGCTTAGTGTTTTCAACACACTGGTCTGGTCTTCCCATTTAGTTTTGGTGCGAAAATAAGAGAAATGCTAACATTTTTTTCTTAATAAACAGATCGATACTGGTTCCTAAGTCATAGTTTTTTCTATTATTAAAAGAAGTCCCTTTATAGATGAGAGTTTCCTCTATTTTACCTGTATCTTTTAAATAATGTTCACGAAAATATGCTCTAACAGCGCCATTTAAAAAAAAAATCAAGTAGTAAAATAAGAGAATGTCTGTGTGATTCAAAATTGTTCTTAGTGAACTGGCACAATGTCCAAAAAAATAACTATGATAAGAGAAAAAACAAATTTGTAAGACTCAAAAATTACCCTACTGTCAAATTCTAGAAATAAATTAACTGATAATCTGAATAAGCTGTAGTACCAGCAGTGAAGTCTCTCCACCTTCTTTCTCTCATTTTCTATATGCTTCCTCACATATCTAGATAGAAGCATAGAGACTGGTTCTGGGAGAGGTTAAAAATCCAACTTTATTCCAGTACAGGGAATTATAAGGGACTCCAGGAGAAATTTGTTTTACTGGTCATGAAGTTAAGAAACGTTTAAGAGGAACTTGTGACGACCTTTCTTTGATGGCATGGGACAAAGTGAATGGAGCTGGAAAAACAAGATCCTGGGTGACAACACTGAGCAATCGTGCCCGAACAGCTCCAGAGTCTTTCTGCTGCATGACACCTCTCATCTATTCCCTTTCCTTTTACCATAGTTTGAATTCTGTTTTGTTTTGTTTTTAACCACTGGTGACTGGGAATGATAGCAATGCAGTGTGTATCGTCAGACACGACCAGGACCACTGAGTTTTCACAATCATAATTAGAGCAGCAAATATCTGTCGCATTGTTTAAAATGTAAGCCTAGCAGTATGTAAAGTGACACGAGGAATATAAGAACACTTCATATGGTATAAATATATGGAGGCATTTATTTAAATTATTTATATGATTCATATAGATAAGTTGAAATTACTATATGTTCTCCACCAGTACTTAAAAGTAATCTTATACATATTCTTCATATGATGAGAAAGGACATTATAAGCTATGCAGACTTATCTCCTTCACAGAGTGCCCCTATCCTGCCTAGTCAACTGAGTTCATTAACTGGTAAGTAATCCTTCCTCTATTCTTCTATTATACAAATTACATGGGCAGGGAGTGCTACCAAATGGTTCAAATGAGCACTCTGATCTAAAGCTTAAGTAGAAATGATGAGTGTATATCCATAAACAGGGGTAACAAATACCCCCCTCCAAGATGGCTACAAAGGCATTTGTACCTTTACTCAAAAATATTTTCGCCAATATTGAAATTTTACATTTAGTGGTATATTATTTGAAATTCTCTAATTAAATTCAAATTTTTCATAGGCTTTAAAGTTCGTTTCATTGTAGTTAAAAGAGGTAAGACACTTTGGTGTTTATTTGGCTGTGAAGACGGGTAGTAGAGAGGAAGGAGTCCCAAGAGACATATGTTTGTTCTAGCAAACAGTTACATCCTGGCTAGACATTGATCAGTTCACACTGTGATTAAGACTCAGGGCTGAGGCTAAGAGCAAAGACACAAAGAAGGATTGGAGCATTGCCGAGGGGATGTGGATTGTAATTTATACACAGTCCTGCTTGGCTGTGAGCTAGTTACACAGTAAAGCAATGGTTTTCTGAAGTGGCTTGCACTGCTTTGCACTTCTGAATCAATGTGGTGTTTCTAGTACACTTCCTTCTGTCCCTCATGTACAGAGAGCACTCTGCGTCCGTTAAGCTTCCCATGTTGCCCCATTTTCTTTTCATTTCTCCTGTAGGCATTTATTAGGCTCTGTTTCATGCAAGTCAAAATATGCCAGCTTCATAAACAGATACAGAGCCGCAAAGCAGTGTCCGTGCCAAATGAGAACCACAGTTGAAATGACTGTGAACACATAGCTTTAATAAAATGATTCTTCTGGAGGACCAGTGAGACAGACATGTGCTCACTCATTTATAATAGGACTGTTAATTCTATACTATAGGTTTCCTCCACTCATTACTACATACTATCTTTGCTGAGCTTAAAAAATGTCACATAAATTTCTCTATCAATCTTTTATATTTTTGAGAATATCAAACTTAACATTTCTTTCAAAAACCATTTGATCAGTGAGTCATAAGTTCTACCTTCAGCCTTGGGAAAATTCCTTGCCTATGAGATTTAGATGCATGAAAAGACACTAATCCCTATTGATTGCCCGTCTATGCCAGACATTGTGCTGGGAGCTTTTAAGGATTATTCCACATTATGCTTTATTCTTTTCTGTCTTTGAAAAATGTTACTGTTACTACCACAAGCAGAAGTTGCATAAGCCATGACTTAGCTATCATCCCTCATGTTTCTCATTTAACATGGAATCTGAGAATAAAAGTGTTCAGAACCCTATTCAGATCTCCATCTCATGAAGGAATACTTTTAAAAAGAAACCAGTCTCACAAACTTTGTCCTGGGAAATGTGCTTAAAGCTTTTTCTTTAAGTTTTTATCATGATTTAATTTATAAGAGAACATGTGATCATTATACAAAAACTTAGAAAATACTGATGCTAAATACACTAAAAGAAGTAATAATAAGACAGTCTTGCTTTGTTTTAATGGGAAAGGAAGTGGACACATAATTCAAGATAAAGTTTATTAAAGACAGGGTCTGGAGATGCGAGGAAAAGCATAGACAGAAAAAATAGAATACAGAGAGAGTTAAACATGACAGGATATTAGAAAGAAGGGGAGGACCCCATTTAAAACTTGGACAGGAGTTAACAGTGATCGTGAGAGCGTTATTACCAGAAAAAGAGAGCTAGCTACTATGAGAAAGGTAGGAGAGGGGGAGGGAAGTCCAAGCATCCTCCAGCAGCCTTCAGACACTTCTCTGAACAGGTCCCAAGATCAAAGAAATTATCAGGCATTTCTACATTTTTACTTTGCTGAGAGCAGGAAGCTGGTGGGGAGTTAGAAATCATGTGATTTAGTTCAGCATAGCTTAAGTGACAAATAACATAACCATGTAACATAAATTGAGAGCTGTCAAGTCACAGCAGACTTATTCTTGACAAGTTTGTCCCAGGAAGGTGTGGCCTGACTTTGCAGGATGTGGGAACGGGCTTGTAGGTGCAAACATATGCTCTATTAATAGACAACTTCTATAGATAGCCACATGTATAAAAGTAAAGCCATGTTTACCTCAGTGTATTTATCTTGATTTTGTCATGTTTATAGAAATGTGTTTCTCAAAACTCATATAATTGTATCATTAAGATATATCCATTTAAAATTACATTTTAATCCAGTAAGAAAAGAGAACTTTGTGTAAAGGAGGAGACACGACACTGTGGGTGAGACCAGGATCATTTTTTGCAAAGCCTCCTTCCCCTGGGTAACCCAGGGACCTTGTGCAATGCAGAAGGCGGGCATAAAAAAAAACAGACATTGGTCCTGGAGGATCACTTATTAGAAACTATACATAATCCTTCTAACATTGATATGCTACAATGGATATACATAATAGTCCTAACATAGTCCTTGCTGCAATGTAGATAGCACTTTTCAAAGAGTGCTTTTGGGGAGAAGGACATCTCTTAAATTATTTAGCTTTTATAAGCTGGAGATCTGCACATGTCTTGCATAAGCATCTTTCAACCTTTGTGCTTTGGAAATTATGCTGGAGTTACTGAAGCCATTCTTTCTGCCATGAACTTGCCCTTTTATCTCTTAGAAAGTGGGGACACTTGGCCACTTACTCTCATTACGTATAATTAAGTTATTAATGTTTTAATACCTCTGAACTATCTATAGATAAGATTTGATCCTCATGATATGTGTGTATTTTCATGAGGCTAGATGCCGGTGGTTTCAGGTGATTTCAGTTAGAGGGATTTTGTTTAAATCATCAAGTGAACTTTCGTGAACTCCCAAAGTTTTGTTCTTTAATTTTGGCAGGAGCTTCCAGTTCTAAAAGCAATAAAATCTAGGGCTGATACACTATCAAAATAACGAGTAAATGAGTCACAATGTCAAAAGAAAGTTGAGCTTACCAGGCAATTAATGGTGATCAAAACTTTATGATTGAGTTGAAAATACCATGTTTACACTAAAGATACTACATATTTTTAGAGAGTAGAAAATAAACTGGTTGGGAAGAACCCTTTGACCTCATATATTTTACCCAAAGTAAGGTGACACTAGTGAAACCAAGTAGGGGCTCTGAAGCTTGCCTTTGCCTCCTCAGGAGGAGAGTAAGCCTTGAAACTGAGTCATCTGAAAACACAGAAGTTGGAGGCAGCCTTGACAACAGACCAGCATCACCCTGTGAAGCCCCTTGGAGAACATCCATTGACTTTTCTTCTTTTATTGGTTATTTTATTTATTTACATTTCAAATGTTATCCCCCTTCCCAGCTTCTCCTCTGCAAGCCCCCTACCCCATCTCCCCTCTCCGTGCCTTTATGAGGGTGCTACCGCACCAACCCATTCACTCCTACCTCACTGCCTTAGCATCCCCCTATGCTGGTGACTCTAACCACTCTGCCTAGCTATACCCAAATCAGAAGCCGTGCTTTTCACAGCCTTACATGCATGTCTTTATGTCACAATGCAGTAGTTTCAGAAAAGTGGAAATAGTGGAACCTTAAGACTGAGCTATACCACTCCTGTGCTTATACCTAAAAGATACTCAACCATCACACAAAGATACTTGCTCAACTATGTTTATGGCAGCTTTATTCACAATATCCAGAAACTAGAAACAACCTACATGCCCCTCAACTGAAGAATGGATAAAGAAAATGTGTTACATCTACATCATGGGATACTCTTCAGCTATTAAAAATAAAGACATCATGAGTTTTGCAGGCAAAAGGACAGATCTAGAGAATGTCATCTTGACTGGGATAGTAGTTTATCACGGTTGTTCTGTGACAGGTTCTACACAGAATCTGACTCAGACAGATGAAGACAACTACAAGTTAAAAGGGGATGGTGCATAGGAACTATTATGAAAGAACGGAAGGAAGAATTTCAGCCTCTAAGGGGATAGGAACTCCAAAGGAAGACCAACAGGGTCAACTAACACGGACCCTTGGAGCTGTCAGTGGCTGAACCACCAACCAAAGAACACAAGGTGGACATAGGTCTTCTCACAGATAGATTACAGATGTGCAGCTTGATCTTCATGTGTGTACTGGGCTGCCTGGTCTAGCCTCAGTGGGAGAGGATGTGCCTAGGCTCACAGAGATTTGATGTGCCAAGGTCATGGGATACCATAGAGCCCCCACCCACCCACTCAGAGGAGAAGAAAAAAGAGGATGGAGGAAAGAGTGGGAACCAGGAGGTGGGTAGTGCACATGATGTAAAGGGAATAAGTAAAATGATGATGATGATGATGATGATGATAATGACGATGACGACGATGATGACGATGATGATGATGATACTTATAGCCAAAAAATAGTCTTGCTATTATCCATCTCTGCCTGCAATTCTCTCCCCAAGTGGACCTTAGATATATTTAGTCATCTTAACTCCTCTTACGCCCTTCTTGTTATAATGTATGGCTCAGTCAATCAAAGGATTATCCACCCACCTCTACTCTGGTGGATATACAGCTGTGCATTTATTTTACTTGGCCTTAGCCTTTGTCTGAAATATTAAGATAATTTCATAACAAACCATCACCTATAAATAGTTCCCTTATGATTCCATGTTTATATTATTGAAGTTATTAAGACACTTTAAAAACAATTATATCGTTGAACTATACAAACTCACTAACATTACATTTTATTTAGTGTGTGTTTCTGTGTGTACAATGTGGTCTCACGCAATGATTTGCACGTGAGGTTGGAGGACAACTTTCTGGAGTCACCATTTGCCTTCCACCACGTAGGTTTTAGTTATTGAACTTAAGTATTGAGCAGGCCATTAGACTTGACTAGCAGGCATTTTTACCTGCTGATCCATCTCAGTGTCCCCAAAGCTATGCTTTTAGGCATTTATTGTATTTGGCATTAGGCTGAACAAATTGCATATAATATTTCCAAAGTAATCACTTAAGGGAAGGACTTTTATTATTCCTGTTCTACACACGAGAAAACTGAGCAAAGAGGTTAATCAACTCGTTCAAGTTTATGGAGCTACTAAGTAATCGAAATGATTCATTTGAAAATATTAAGGAGGCGTTGAATAGTTGCCAGGCATTTTGTTTTGTTGTTAATGCAGAGAAATAAACAGAGCACAGCAAGCACCTGGCTTCACAACATTGGATTGCTGGAATTGATGAAACAGGAGGAAAATACGGGTGAGGGATGGTGAGAGCTACAGACCGTTGACTTTCAACAGCTCAGGTTCCACTTCTACAGGCAATTATTTAAAATAGCCATAAAGTTCAAGTCCAGTGAAAAAATGATTAGCAGGAAATGGGTAGCACAATCCATCAGACATGGT
The DNA here is from genome assembly GCA_036184795.1 of Tokudaia tokunoshimensis. NCBI lineage: Eukaryota > Metazoa > Chordata > Mammalia > Rodentia > Muridae > Tokudaia > Tokudaia tokunoshimensis. Next base: position 37,449,492 of record BTHU01000015.1, on the reverse strand, counting down.
ATTCCACAAAAGCCATTTCTTCTTGGAGTTCAAGAAAATCATCCTATCACGAATTCTTTGTGTCTATATGTGTGGTGTCTTGTGTTGTGTTGTCTGTGTACTCACCTATGCATGTGTAGGTAGAGTACATTATAATCATGAGAGTTGTTAGGTAAAAAAAGGTGAGCATGTGACCTCATCTCTGCTCCCATGACAGAAACAAAGAGATGGTGGAGTGTTTTGGTTTGATTGTTTTGCTTTGTCGTTTTGTTTTGTTTTCCCATTTTCTTTTCTTAACAGTGCTTACTGCAACCAATTGCCAGTCACCAGGAGCATTTTTTTATTCAACTTATATTTCCAAAAAAAATGACCTTAATATATTTTGTGAGAACTAAAGTGACTCTATTGTGATGATGTATACCTACAGTCCCAGCACTGGGGTTCTGAGGCAAAAGAATGGCTATTAGTTCAATACCAGCTAGTATTTTGTAGCAGGACCCTGTCATAAGAAACAAATGAACAAATAAATGAGACTTGTAAACAAAATAAACAAATAGGACTGGAGAGATATTTCAACAGCTAAGCAAGCTTAACGTTCTTGCACAGGACAAGAGGTCAGTTTGCAGCAAACCATGGGGGAGTTCCACCATGTATCTGAATCCCAGGGTCCAAAGAACCATACATTTTTCTGCTAATGTTAGTCTCTCATGCTAAGAGTTGCAGTTAGGGTTAGTGCTCCAGTACTTTGTCTGGTTCCTTCATAGGTCACATTAATCTCCCACACATAGAAATTAATTTGGTTTATTCTGAAACAATAGCTGTCTAAGGGAACTTCTTACTGAAAATGCACATAATCCCCAAGAAGGTGGTGAAGGAGTATGAGGAGCACTGGAGTCATCTGTTGCCAACTACAAAGGAAGCCAGATGCCAGTGCTTTTCTGGGAATTGGATTTGGAGTCATAAATGTAGACTGGATCCAGTGTCAATTACATACCTCCCTGAGTTCACAATATCCTTATAAAGGTATGCGTGGTGACAAAAGGTCCACGTGATATCAAGTTCCCTTCATAAACAGAAAACCCAGCAGGGAAATGGTAACATCTTACCTTTTTCCTCCTTCGTAGAGAATCAATGTCAAGACATGCTGTATCATAGGTAAACCTTGTGAGTAGAGATACAGCTTTCTTAAGAGAAAACTCAAAGTAAAGTATGTCTCTTTTTCTTCAGAGTATACAACATATCTCAACACAATCTCTTCAACTTCATATCGGGAAAACAAACAACAACAACAAAACTATCCTTTATTCAGTGAGAGACAATTCTGAATCTGTAAGTTAAAAAGAAGGATGGGTAGAAAACTCATTGGATAAAACACTTGTTGTGTAAGCATGAAGATCTGAGTTCAGATTTTCAGCACCATGAAAAAGGAGGGCATATCAGCATGACTATGTAATCCCAGTGCAGGGTTACAGAGACAGGCAGATCTCTTGGCATAGTAAGCCTTGTGAAAACAGTGAGTGCCAAGTTCAGTGAAATAGCTTATCTCAAAAACTAAGATAGAAAGTGATAGAGAGAGACATAAAATATCAACTGATAACTTATACATACACTTCATATGAACTTATATACAAATGCTTGCTATAAAATATACATATACTATATTATAAACATACATAGATTAAAATGATCTAAGTTATTTTTTATCATTTTTCAGAAGTAAAATACTTTCTTTTCCACATAAAATTCAAATAGTCACCTGAAAATATCAAGCAATGCATTTCACATTTATAAGTATATATATATATGTATATTTATCAAAAAGAGTTCATACTAAAGTTAAGATTTATTATCAAGTTATTGCTCCAGACTATAAATAATTTTGGGTGCATAATTAGAAATAAAAATATATATTGCTCCTGAAAATTCAAACTGACCTCACAATTTGTGTAATTAATAAGCAATTTATCTCATTTTCACAAATTACCCATATAATGCATGCAGAATAATAAGCATTGTTTGAATTAGCTGAGCCCCCCCTCCTATTCGTTATTAATTCAGCACTCTGTATAATTACAAAGGCATTTCCCTTCCTTTTGTGTTCTGTACCTTATCATTGCCAGCCTCATTATTTTTCTTTCTCTACTGTGTAAGCAATTATTGTGGATACAGAGTAACAGTGACACAGCACAGCTCCAGTCATTATTGGTGAGCCAAGACTCAACCTCCGTAAAAGTAATTAATGTAGATTGTGGGCCATTAAAACATGACCTGAGCTCTGTTGACCTTAGATGGGCTTTATCCAAGCTTTACTCAGAAAGCAATATTGAGATAACTCATCCCACAGACCAGATGAGCACTCATAATATGAACACCCTGCCACCAAAATGCCCCAAATCTCCAAACACTTTGAATGCTAGCATCATATCACAAGTGAAACATTCTTCTCCTATCATAATGTGACATGAATTTAGCAGGCAATACATATTACTCTAATAAGTGACCTACAGTCTACTCACACAAGATTCATGTAAAATATACATAGTTGTCTTGCTTAAAATTGGGTGCCATCCTTAAGATGTATTCGTTATATGTATACAAATATTCAGGAATTCAAATAAAATTTAAATTTAGAATCCCAAATATTTCAGATGAGAGTCCTTCAGTGACTTATGGGATATTGCTATACAATCTGAACTGTGGTCATGAGCAGGGGACTTCAGATGTAGCAGACAGGAACAAACCTAGGGTAAAGGTCAGATGCTCAAATGCTATTACATTTTGAATCGTTCACACACAGATGATGATTCAATTTCATTTCCCATGAAACGTTTTCAGCCCACTGTTGAAGGTGAGGGTCTGATGGGAAATGACCCTGGCTTGCATTTCTTTTCTTCTGAAATCTATCCTAATTTTGTGTTCACAGACCAGTTCCCTGGTTGATGTAAATATTTTATTTTACAATTAATAATGCTGGTAATTTCCTGAAGGTGAGAAATATATCTTGCTGCTCAAAGTTATTTCTTGTACACTATTTTATCTTCTCTGTAACATCAGATGAGTATAATGAGCTCTGACGAGGGAAGTGATCCTGCAAGGTCAGGCTGCTAGAAAATAACAGGGCTTGAATTTAGTCTTTTGGCAATGATTCCAAATATTTCCCTTTTTAATATTGTACCACACTCATTTGTTGTGAAATATAAAGACAGCAGCTGATTTCATTAAAAATGAATCTTTCTACTAGAACATGTTCAACTTAAATTTATAGCAACTGGGCTTAGTAGTGGATGATAAATCAAATGTTTTTATATTTATTTCTGCCTTCTGTAAACTACACCTACATCTGATGAATTCATATGATCACATCCTTCACTGCATTTTAATGGTTTGCCAAGGGAAAGAACAATGCCATTGTTGGTTCCAATATAATTTTCAAAATTAATAGAGTGAATTCATATATTAACGAAAATATAAGTCAGTTAAAAAGTTGAGAGTGTCAGAAAAAAATGTAAATTGATTAAAAGTCCCTAACATCAAAACTAGTCTTAAAGTATCAAGGTGGTTTTAGTTTTACTTGTGCTTTCTGTAGCAAGTATTGAGTAAGTGTTTTGTGCTAAAAATTATTTTTCTCAGAGATTTAAAAACATTGAATGTAATTATATTATTTCCAGTTTTCCTTTTCATCCATCTATTCCTTTACACACATGCACACACATATATATTCTTAAATATACAAATATAACCTGTACAATCCACATCATGTTACTTGTTACTTGTAGTTATACGGTTCTTTCAAGGCTGGCCATTTGGCATTGATAACACATACATGGGGCTCTAACAGTAAATCTTAAATATATGTGTGCATGTGCATATACAGTTCAGAAATGACAGATATTGACAGTGGTGACAATTGTTCTTCAGTTAAGCAGCTATTTCAAGGATGCATACTTTCATAGAAAATAAAATACAGAGCTCAATGTGAAAGAGATGTTTCTTATCGACTGATTAAGTAAATGCATACACACTGATCTATAGTTTCCTGTGTAAATAACAGCAACAGTAAACATATGGAAAATTCACCAATGAAGTACATTGCTTTTCAATCATTTTTGTGGATGAAGAAAATTGTATGATTAAAAGCAATAACTAATTATCCAAATAAAAAGTCATATGTCTTGGGATCCTGTAAAAAATGCACAAGATATAACGCATGGAAAGTTTAAATGAACACGCATGAAATTGCTTCTTTGATTGTGAAACACTAAATTTATAGGCCTGAGGAGATGATGTTATTTGGTAACATGTCTTATGAAATTCATCATAATTTAGTTACATCTGCACACTCATTGCAATAAAATTTATTTACCTACTAGCTCAGATGAAAATAGAGGTTCAGAAAACAGAATTTTAGTAGAGACTGAAATAGCATGTTTCATATTATTACTGTTATGCATATATGCATATATGTGATAACACACACATATATACAAATACACAATCCCAGTCTATTTAGTATTTAGTGCTTGGAACTGGCTAACCTACCAGGACACAAGGGGAGTTTAGAAGGGGGAAGGGGAGAGGTAATGCTGTAAGTACAGTTTTCATGTGTAATCCTTTCAGAAGTTGTAAATATAAACTCATGCACGGTAGAAGATAGTGAGCACACAGGTACATAAAGAGAACTTCATGGTAGTTAGCTGTTAAACTTATCCTCCAAATATTCTAAGGTTCTTGGATTTTGTACCTCCTTATGGTCTTTTTCCATGTTTAATCTGGGTGACACTGTGTAATAAGGAGGAGGTAGGTAAATGATGCTCACTGAATGTTGAAGTAAGTCATGTCCATGTTCACATGTCTTGAGTCTCTCAGAATGTTTTCACTGGATACAAACAACACACCACAAAATAATTTGGCTTCAGATGGAAATTGAACTATGCTGTGAGACTGATAAGAAAGAAGAAGAAAGAGGAGAAGGACGAGGAAGAGGAGGAGGAGGAAGAGGACGAGGAGGAGAAGGAGGGAAGGAAGAAAGGAAAGAAGGAAGGAAAGAAGGAAGGAAGGAAGGAAGTGCATTTTTTTTCTTTTGGTTGTAAATATTCTATTTTGATATACAATTTTTTATATATGTAGATAATACACACAGGCATGTGGAGTAGAATCTGTGGTTATAGAAGAATTTGCTAAGAGGGTAACTAGTCCCTTTACTCTAAAGTTTGAGGCTATGTAAATGAGCTGGAAAAGTTTCTTTTATTAATTTTATTTAATCTTTTTTTTTTTTACACTCCAGATTTTATCCCCCTCCTGGTCCAGCTTCTGACTGTTCCAAATCCCATACATGTTCCCCCTGTCTCCACAAGGATGTCCCTCCTATCCCCCACCCCACCAGACCTGCTCACTCCCTGGGGCCTCCAGTTTCTTGAGGGTAGGTGCATCTTCTCTGACTGAACCCAGAACTGGCAGTCCTCTGCTATATATGTATTGATGGCCTCATATCAGCTGGTGTGTGCTACCTGTTTGGTGGTCCAGTGTCTGAGAGATCTCAGGGGTCCAGGTTGAGACTGCTGGTCCTCCTACAGGGTTGCCCTCCTCCTTAGCTTCTTCCAGCTTTTCCCTAATTCAACCACAGGGGTCAGCAGCTTCTGTCCATTGGTTGAGTATAAATATCTGCATCAGACTCTTTCAGCTACTTGAGGGCAGTCATGATAGGCCACTTTTGGTGAACACACCATAGAATCAGTAACAGTGTCAGGCCTTAGGGCCTTCCTTGAGTTGGATCCCACTTTGGGTCTGTCCCTGAACCTCCTTTTCTTAAGCCTCTTCTCCAGTTTTGTCCCTGCAGTTCTTTCAGACAGGAACAGTTATGGGTCAGAGTTTTTGACTGTGGGGTGGCAACTCCATCCCTCACTTGATGCTGGAGTCTTTCTGCTGGAGGTAGACTCTACAGGTTCCCACTCCTCACTGTAGGGCATTTTATCTAGGTTCCTCCCTTTGAGTCCTGAGAGTCTCTCACCTCCCAGATCTCTGGTACATTCTGGAGGGTCCCCCCACCTCCTAGCTCCCGAGATTGCCTGTTTCCATTCTTTTGGCTGGCCCTCAGGGTTTCAGTCCTTTCCCCCCACCCAACACCAGATTATAGTCCCTTCTTCCCCTCCCTGTCCCCTTTCCCACCCAGGTCACTCCCTCCCTACCACTTTCTGTGATTGCTTTCTTCTTCCTCTCAAGTAGGATTGAGGTGTCTTTCCTTGGGCCCTTCTGTTTGTTCCACAGAACTCAAAAAGGTTAACAAGTCAAAGGACCCAAGTGGAAGTGTTTCTAATAGCTGAAGAGGGAATTTAAGGAATGATCACAGAGTGTGGATCAAATCTAGCATCACTCTAATAAAATATTACATCACTTCCATAATAGTGTAAAACTTTCAAGGGGAGAATAGGTGCAATTTGCATGTAATTGGAAAGTGAAGTTTTATAGACAGAGATCTGACTTTGAAAGATTGTATTGACCAGGGGTAGTATCAACAGTGTACACAGAACCACAAGTGCATAACACAACCCATGTCTTCACAACTAATCTAGAAGGCAAAATGTGTTTCTCCATTCCTGGAATCTGCCTTGACCTTTGGGTAAACTTTACAAAGTAAATACAATGGTGGCAATTCTTTTCTAGTCCTGCAAGTAGCTCTCTCTAGAAGGTCTGCAGATTTTCTCTTGTAAGCCATATACAATGTAAGAAAATGACCATCCTGAGACCACAGTGTTTTAAGACACAAGAGTGTGTAGAGCTGTCTGGAAGATGATACATCATATAAAGAAAGGCACGTTAAGGTGCACTAGCACACCGGTTATACAAATGAAGGATCCTCAGAGAGGTGGGTGGTCCAGCATCAATGAGTCCGCTGAAATGTATTACTCACCTGGGTCCTCTATTTCAAAGTACTAAGTTCAACATGCTTTATTAGGAAGAAAAAAAAGACTAGAACTCCAGTCCTGTATAACTCTTTTGAACCTGGGTTTTTTCAGAAAGCATAAAGGAAAGCTATAGATGATATATGATTTTGTATATCAGGTTATAAAATGTAGATGATTTCTACTTTGGCACAGTCACGCTCTTAAACATTTGTTTTAAGAGAAGCCAGGTGTTATGGTGTAAGGTTGTCACAACAAGAAAGAGCAAATATGACTTCCATATCATAGGAGCACTCAAAGACCTATCAGAATGACCAAGCATCAAGGAGCTACGAAGCTTGTCAGATATTCTGAGACCCATGAACAGTTGCATGTGTCTTATTAGCCTGCAGTAAGCATGTTCTATTTCTTCTCTGTTAAATTTGTTTCTATCCAGGAGTTACCTCTGGTATTGTTTTTTTTTTCTTCTTTTGCCTTTTAGACATTTTAATTGCTTGCTTTTTAAGAATTTTATCTTCATTCTTGTCTGAAGTATTAATATGATGTATATATGCAATTTTCTTGTATTTATCATACTTGAAGTTCATAGTTGTCCCTGAAAAAGATTGTTTCCATAATTTAGGAATGATTTGAAAAATTGTAACAATATCTTCCCTCAAATTTCTTCTACCTAAGCTTTCTTCTCTATCTGAAATTCCAACGGAAACATAAACCTTTATTGTCTCACATTGTTTTGTGTCTGCTCATTCTTTTACTTTCTGATCTTTATTTAAGATTCTGTCCTAACTTTCAATTTAAGGGTCTCTTTAGGTATATGCAATCTTTTTGATAACTTATATACTAGAGTCTTAATTTCACTTACTATATTTTTACATCATTTTAGTGCTCATATTTCCATCTTGTTACACAGTATACTTTTGTCAATCTTATAGTTTTATTTATTTCATTAAAAATACTCAGAATTTATATCAAAGTGCAGTGTAGCTCCATTGTCTGAGAAAACATTCAAAGTAGTATTCATAGGTATTCATTACTGTGCAACTCCTTTCACATGAATATTTATGTGTCTGACTCTGACTCTACTTTGCAGTGTTTTCCATTTCAAAAATAAATTATTTTTTCCTTCATCTACCAATCATTGCAGGCTTAGTAACACAAATTATATATAATTAAGCTTAGTCTTATATCTAGAGGAACTAATGCCCTTCCATCGGCTTGATCTAATTGTAGGAACTAAGATGATGTGAAGGTGGAGTCTATCATCTGGAGAGAATCAGGCCATTCCGAGCTCCCCAGGCCCTATATTACACCTGAAATTGTGGGATGGTATCAGCCCTTCTGTCTTCGCAGCTCTGGTCTCTGTATTTGTCACCCCTACTCTCATCACACTGCTCATAAGTATGCAGAGATTCTCATTCTCTATCTGCCTCTGGCATTTTCCAAATAACTAGATTCTTTCTGGGTGGACTTTAATTGGGTTCATGACTATAATTTTTAGCGTATTGTTATTTGTGTGATACCTACAAACAGGTGTCTTGAAACTATTTTAAATAGTTTTATTTGTTTATGATAGAACATTAATTCCCATCTATCTGCTTCTAGTTTTAGAATTGGTCTTCAGAGAGATTTAGTTCACCCTGTGATGGGGCTTATTTATATTAGAGCATAGCTGCTTTTTTGTTTTAGGACAAAGAAAAGGCAACATGCACACAGACACAAACACAGACACACAGAGAAAGAGGGAGGGAGGAGGAAGAAAAGAGAGAGAGAGAGAGAGAAAGAGAGAGAGAGAGAGAGAGAGAGAGAGAGAGAGAGAGAGAGAGACAGAGACAGAGACGGAGAGACAGAGAGAGACAGAGAGAGAGAGAGACAGAGAGACAGAGAGAGATGGAGACAGAGGGACAGAGAAAGAGAGAGATTTGGTTTCCACAAGATTCTCTTTTGAAAAGCACATTAAAAACAATGAACTCACGAAATTCCTAGGCAAATGGTCAGAACTTGAAAATATCATCCTTAGTGAGGTAACCCAATCACAAAAGAACACACATGGTATGCAGTCACTGATAAGGGGTTATTAACCCAGAATCTCTGAATACCCTAGACACAATTCGCTTATCAATAGATTTCCAAGAAGATGGAAGGAGAGACCCCTGGTCCTGGAAAGACTGGATGTAAGGGAATGCCAGGACAGAGAAGCGAGAGGGGGTTGAATGGGAGGGAAGGGGGCTTATGGGACTTTCGGGGAGGGAGGAAACGGGAAAGGGGAAATGATTTTGAATGTAAATAAAAAAACTTAGAAAATTTAAAAAAAATAGCACATGGGCTGGGATGACAGCTCAGTGATTGAGAGTACTTGTTCTCCCAAAGGAGAAGTATTTAGTTCCTAACACCCATGTAGGACAGTTTACAACTATGTGTCAGTCCAGCTCCGGAGGACCTAAAATCTTCTGGCTTCACCAAACTCTAATGCATTTATGCACATCCCCACAGGGACACGAAAGCATGCATATAGATAAATAATATAATAGATCTTTAAAAAACATAGGGAAAAAATTTTGCAATACATTTTGTCTCAGTGCTTATTTTTAGTCTTTTGTGCTGTGATATAACCTTAATTCAAATTTTGTTTATATATAATCTTAAAAAGCATATTAAGATGACAAATTTCTTATTGCTTCACAGTCATGATGGTAGATATTCCCTTGGCCTATAACCTTAAGTAGATTTTTATTTGACTTATTTACTCAAAAAGGAGCATTTTTCATTTCAAATATCAGTTTTTCAACATGGCAGTTCAGTGACAGAGTGCTTACAGAGCAAGTGCCAGTTAGGAATTTCATAGGTTCTGTCCATGGCTAGAAAACTGACTGACATAGTGAATATGCAAAACATAAAGTCAAAAGTGACGGGATTGTGTTCTGATATTTTATTGGTTTACTTAGAGTTCTTCCATAATATCTATCTAAAGAGTCTGCCCAAACACAGGACCTTGAGTCTGTCTGTCTCAGTACTCAGCATAACTTTCTTTAGAGAAAATAAAACTTCAAGAAATTTCCTAATCTATAAACATATGTTTGTAATATGAATAAGTGGCTGTATAGATAGGTAGGTTAAAGGACTTATCAGCAAATAACACATTAGGTTGGTTGGATACCTATGATGGATTTATTCTTAAATAAAATATAAAGATACCATTATTGAAAATTATTTGCTGCTGTTTGTATCCTAACAAATTAGAACTACCATGTCTATACCCTGAATATATACTGTGAAGGATCGCCCACCTCAAATGAATGACCTGAGACTGAATAATTAGCTGAAGGTCTTGGAGATGAATACTTAATGTACTTCCTGTTTAGTTACTCTATTTGCTGTCATTTATCACACGTATTTCTATACCTGCCTAATATAAAAGATGAAAATATGTGGGAGAGATGTTGCAGCATGTCTCATGTTACTGTCTCTGTAAAGGCATAGTCACCTATTCTGTGTACTGGATACAGGACCACTGCCATAGTCACGATGTGCCTGCTTTTCTAAGGAAAGCTGTTAGTTTGATTAGAAATCTTGGGCACTGAAAAACATTCACACTGTTGCCTCTGAGTGTGTTACCTGCTATTTTCCAAGCTCTCATGACACTAGACTGAAGAGAACAGACATTTTCCAGCTGGTCCAAAACCCAGAGGATGAATTATTCACAATCATACATAAAGTAGAACATATTTTGTTAGCAATGCAAAGAAAAATATGACTAAACACTGTCTAATGACCTATTCTAACAGCTTTGGTAGCCAGTCATTTTTGATTTATGATACTTTTGGGGGATATATTTTGAGATATAAAAACCCAAATATTATAGTGTGAAATATAATTAAATGGTAATCAATAACTGATGAACATGAATAAATCTGAAGTCAATCTAAATGAACACATTGAGGCAAAGATAGTGAAAATAAGCAATTGGTACAAATGTATGAAGGGAAGGAGAATAGAAAATAGGGTTAATTATACTAATATCCATTTTAGTATAATGTGTTCATAGACCACAGGGCACAAGACATTGAAAACCAGTAACAAGTCCTCAACAACCATACTAACATAAGACTGTTTAGTAAATCTATCATGTGATGGTCTTTAGGTTTTATTAGCCTAGGAAAAGAGTTAAAGATTTAGGACAGAATATGGAAAGGCACAGTTTGTGTATATGTGTGATTCATTACAACTTTTATTACAAGTGTAGATTTTTAAATCAGTTCCAGAAAAAGATTTTGTCAACTTTACTATGCTTTGCATTAACAATGTCAAAGATCACATTAGATAAATTAAATTATAATTGTTCAAAGAAGAAATATATTTAAAGATAATAAAGGTAACGTGTGTGTGTGTGTGTGTGTGTGTGTGTGTTATCACTAAAATTGTGTACAAGATGAAGTGAACAGGATCGAGAAGGGAAATAGGTTCCCAGAAATGTATAAAAGCTATGATGCTGAGTGCATTCCCAAGGCTATCCTGCTTCAGTTGTTATCAGAATGTTATTCATTCTTTATGCCTTAATGTGCGTTAAGTAATATGTATGTTTCCTGCCCTAATTTTCAAAATGATATTTTCATGCTGGGTATTTGGCAAATGTCAAAGATTATTATAATGGGCATTTGGTAGAGTAATTCTGAGTCTTTATCTATAAAAGGACTATATTTGTTTATTTTATTTCTACTGTACACAAGATGTAGAATATTCCAAGTTTATTACTAAGAAATTTGGTTCTACCTATACTAGTGATTATGTTGAGGCTATGATCTCTAATTCTTATGATGTAACATAATGAAGTGTCAAGTTTGAAATTCCTCAAGAAAAGAAGTATCAAGATTTTTCCTAGCAACGGAGGAAGGTAACAGCTCTCTCCCAGCAAAGTAGACTGACATAGTGTAGGCTTGAAGGAGAATAAGTTGGCCACTTGAGACACATGCTTTAAATGGAGCTGAAAATTCCACCCACAACCTTTCATGTGTGTTTCTGTATCTAGTGATCCTTCTCTTGCCCTCTCTTTCTCTTATTAGCAAAATTATTATTTCCCCATTAACTTTATTCATTTCACTTTATAAAAAGCAACAAGATTCAATGACACTGAACATAGTATAATGTGAAATATAGATCAATTCAAAAAGGATGAACAATTGCTCCAGGAAGTTCTTAAAGATATTTTTTTTTATTTATTGGATGGATTATTTTTTAAGTACTGAAAGCCATGCTATGAGGGAAAATTCTGAAAACATATGAGAAATAAAACACTAAAACAAAATAGTATTCCAATGCCATGGTTTAATTACTGTATTTTGAGTCTGTAGTTTTGAAGCATCAATTATTTTTTCTGGGAGAGAGAGTGAATTCAGAACCCATGACAACACAATCGTCTTCCTTCCACGGTTATCTGCACACATTCATTTCTCTTATTGGATCCTTTAATTGTATTTCTTAATCAGATGTTCAAGCTCTTGATTTCTCTCAAACCTCTTGCTCTGTTTCTCACTTGCACTTACTTCCCCAAGGCAATCAATAATCACTACAATATGTTTGCCTCATTGTAAAAAAATAATAATGCCAAAAATCTCCAAGCAAGAACTTCTGATTATTGTGCTCTGCAGGTGGCCTCTCTTGCTTCCTCCTTCCTTCCAAACATCCTCTGAGAAACTTATGCTAATTAACTAGGGCAGAAGATAAAACTTAATTCTGCATTTTAAGGAGAAAAATCCTCATTAATGCTCAAAACAAAATAATTGTAACAATATTGAAAGATGATGGCATGAAGCTTCTCTTCAAATTTAATCTTTTCAAATAAACATTCTGCCCTTACAGTTAAATGGCAAGTCATTTAATAAATTGAGAACTTGTGATAATGCCAGTGTGATTAATAGGTAAAAGTCTGTTCTTGCTTAGTTTTTTTTTCTTTCTCCAACTTAATTAGAGGAAGAAATGAGATCTAAAGTGTGCTGCATATATTCCACTGTCTCTACAAACAATGCATTGCAATGTTGAAAGAAAATAGTAAAAAGAATTATATCTTTCCTATCATTTCAACAGAACTAAATAATATTTAATCTAGTTTTTAATATACAAATTATATATTTTCTTGCATGTCACAAATGATGTATGCATAATTAAGGGGGAAGTATGAACATTCATTAACCATTGACAATAAGTGGTTAATTTTATATAACTAAAAGCTTAGAACTCTCTATATATGGCCCAGAGTTATATGTTCAAGGTCCATAGGTACATACATTGAATACCAAGTATATATATGTTTGTGTGTGTATGTGTTTTTATATAAGTTTATTTTTATATATTTGTATCATATATTATAGTATATATTTGCACATATACATATGTATGAATATATGTATATATATATATGAAGACAGACTGAGAGACAAAGAGACAGAGACAAAGAGACAGAGAGACAGAAAAGAAACAAAGAAATTAGTAAAATCTTTATGCACACTTTAAATATAATCACTAAAGTATTTATAACAAATAAAAGCTTATGAAATCAGTTTTTGTCATGGAAATGATTTAGATCTTTTCGCATTTACAAAATATAAGGGTTCGAAAAGTTTTGTTCTGTCCCTGGATAGCAAGTGATATTTATAAAAGCAATTCTAGATTTCTCCCTTTAAGTTAAAAAGAGCACATTGTCACATCACTAAATAGTATATAGAAGTTTCTAAATTCTTTGAAAAATTCTAGTGTAGATGATTTTACTTACTATAAACAAAAAGACTTTGGTTACTTCAGAAAGTCAAGTTCAAATGTATGTGGAAATAACACTTAATATTACTTCTTTCTAAATTTAAAACAATAATATTTGTATGTGCACATGTATGTGTAGATATGTATATAGATATGTATGTGTATGATTGCATGTATGTTAAGTTTGTGTGTATGTGTGTGTGTGTATGTGTGTGTGTGTGTGTGCCATTGATATATGTTGATATCAAAGGAAAATTTGCAGGAGTCAATCCTCTCCCACCACAGATCAAACAGGGATTACATTTAGGCCACCAAACTTAGCAAAAATTGTCTTTATACATAGTTGTCTCACAAGCCCAAATCTCCTATATAAGATTATGAATTTGTCTGTTGCTAACAAATATAAAATTAACTTGAGAATGCACAGATAAAAGTATAGCTTGAATGTGTCTCCAAATTCATACTTGGGAAGCTATTCTGTAATATAACTGTATTGATGTAGCAGTAAATCATGAAGATCATGACCCCATCAGTGGATTAAGACTGCAACTTTAGAAACTGGTTATTAAGAATGTGTCCTAGTTTGCTTTCTTGCTCTCACTCAGTCTACTTTCTTATTTAACATAGAGCTACCTTCACAAGGGTTGGACCATCCCCAGATGGCTAGATCCTTCCATATCAATCTTTTTTTTTAATTTTATTTTATTTTCTAAATTTTTTTTTATTTAATCTTTAAAGAAGAAAATACACACAGAAGCATGGCAACCTGATGGAGGCGATTCTTCAATGGAGGAGGTTCCCTCTCCATGGATAACTCTAGTTATTGTTAAGTTGACAAAACTAACTAGCACAAAATGGGACAGGGCTCTAACTAAATAGGTGGTCTTGCCTATTCTAAACTTTTCTTGTAGTTTGTCACTCTTTGGCCCTGAGTTATGGAATGATATGTCATGTTCGTTATCAGATGCAGGGCTTGGACCTTGATCTTCCTGGCTTATAGAGTATAAGTAAAACTCTGTTCCTTGTAAACCATTCAGTCTCAGGTACTAAGTGACAGGCACATCATATTAAAAAGATAGGGGATTAGCATGTAGAGTTGCTTAGGTTGTTATATTATCATTAATATATGATGAAAATGTTAACCAAATAATTTCCATTATAGATAATGTCACTTGATTTCCTTTCTAATAAGTGTGAACAGGCAGAGGAGGTTAATTGACCCGTATCTTAAAACAAGATAGTTTAGAACCCAGCCTATTCTTACTCAAAATGTCACTCTGTGTGCATACGTAATGTCTTTTTTTCCTCTTGTCTCACTGAGCAGTCTAGGCATCCAGCTTTGTCTTAGTACAGAATATAACATGTTCTTTCTCAACAGGTTGTTGGATCTGCTATTTTGTCCTCTGAATCCATATGCATTTTTCCCAACGTCTCTCCTTTTCCTACTTCATCCATAAGAGGCTCAGTTCAGGCACTATCATTTCCTTCAGGGCACAAAAGGGCTGAAATTAATACCACTATACAGAAACTAGCAACGTTGTCAAAGATCCCATGTTTTATACAAAGGCATAAATAAATTATGAGTCTGAGGGTACCTATAATTTTTTTGGTATCATAATCCAAGCATATTTTTCTCCTGTCTCCTACAAGTTTTAAAATGTGATGAAAATTGACAATAATAATTATTACTTTATACCTTACTACAAGTTACCAATACCTTAGTAATTTGTACTCAAAAATAACTACAAAATTATTAGAAAATTATTTTCTAATAAATGAGATTGTTTTAAAATTAGGTTTACACTCTTACTAATCAGATACATACAGTTTCTTGGTTCTTAAAATACATCTCTGTAATAGTGATTTACATTATTCTTATGACTAAATAGAATGAAGCCAATGGTGTTTGAAATTATGCTTTTAGTGTTTTAGAGTAACCTTAAAAAATGTCCAGGGTAAATTCGGGATTGATATGTCCATTCTAGAGTTGGTGTAGTTAATTTGGGCACACTAAAAAAGCGCATGCACTTTAGGGATTTTTTTTGTTTGTTTTTTTTTTGTTGTTGTTGTTGTTGCTGTTGTTGTTTTTTAACAGAAGATTCAAAATGTATCTTAGAACAGTATTTTTTTTCCATGAGAAGAAATTCAAATTCTGTTGATGAGTTGTCATCTTCTCAAAGCTGATTTCTCCTATTCCCTGTTTAGTCAGTCGAACTCTAAACTTCTCCAGACTAAAACTAGAACTCTGAATCGAGTAAGATCCCCCTGTGAAAACTCAGATTTGAAGATTTATTTTCTTAGTAAAATACAATTTAAATTCCTCGTGTTTAAATAAGATAATTGTATGCAGTCCAGTCATGTTTAGCTCCAACACAGGTTTGTAATTTGGTCTGGATGCTCATGGTCTTGATGCTCATGGTCTGAATGCTTATGGTCTGTATGCACATGATGGGGATGTTCATGTATGTAACTGACTCAGGTTTTGTGGTTTCTCATTTTGTTTTCTAACTCCAATTTAAACTTGTCTTGATTTTTTTAAAAAGTAGTCCCAATTAGTCCAGTTCAATAATCTAGGGTAGCTTTTACCTTGTGCTAACTTCATGGGAACATACTTATCTACCACCATTTTTTCCCTATGTTATGATTGTCCCAAGATTTCCTCGTTTTACTTGGTTTGCATCTGATGGCCACATACATTCCCATCTATGTGATCTGTACACTTGGTTCCAGACAGTACTAGAATCTACCTGGACCTAAGAAGATTTCACACGCACTCTTGTGTAATGATGTAATTCACAAACCTTGTGAACCTACTTCTGGGATCCTTTCCTGTCTCAAACTTTATCACGTTTTAGAACAGCCTCCAGAGTTTAAAATTCTGACTTCTCCATGCTATGAGCTGAGAAGGAAACAGAGCATCTGTCTTAACCTCAGGTGCCACTAAGTCTGTTGTCATATTTACCTTTTGCATTTCTGCTCAAGCGTGTTAGGTCTTCTTTAAGGGACTTTTGGAACAGCTAGAGTTCCAGATCCATCTCCATCTTTTCATATCCAGCCTCTCTCTCTCTCTCTCTCTCTCTCTCTCTCTCTCTCTCTCTCTCTCTCTCTCTCTCTCTCTCTGTGTGTGTGTGTGTGTTTTTGTCTCCTGTCTGTCTCTGTCTTTCTTTATCATTCTTGCTGTGTCTCTGCCTTTCTGTCTCTCCCTCCCAATTGCTGTCTCCCCATTTGTTGACAGCAAAATGAAGTCTATATAATTCACATGTATGGTACGTGATGAATTTTAGATACAATGTCTCTATTCTGATGTTTATAATTATTAACATTATATTAAGAACATTCCTGTTTCTACTAATTTCTGCTATTTCTAACACAAATTTCCTCTAATTCTATAGCATCATCTTTGAAACGAACATGTTGAGATATCCATTGCTTGTTTTTTTTTTTTTTTGTCAACATCACTCCCTGATGTGGGGGTGGGGAAAGGGGGAGAGAGGAAGGGCAAATTCATTTCAAATAGGAGAAATTTAAATTCCAAAAATAAAGAAAAACCTCAGTTATTATATTTTATCTTACGTTAATTAGAAATTTTCTGTTCCATTTAGGGAAAATGGAAAATTTGTAAATAAAGAGTCTATTGAAATCTTAACTCCAATTACTACACTTGTCATGTGTCTGTGGATGGAAAAATTCAGTGATTTTTATTTTTAAACAAAGTACATATTTCCTAATACTGCATTTTAATGCGCTTATTGTTCAGTTAATTTCTCTGATTGGCACAGATACAAGAATCTACTTGAACCATGTACCAAGCAAATATAAAACATTCCATGAAGAATTCCTCAAGCCAGAAAATAAAAGAAATGTCTGTTATTGCCAAAAATATTGATGATAGTTTTAATCTCAGTTGGACCTGCCTTTGAACACACACAAATAATACAGCGAATGTATATGGCTTCTGTAGTAGGACTGTGTTAAGCCATTTTTGAGTCAATTGAACTAATCAACAAGTTCTTATCATTTCAAAGACATATTATGATAGGGATTTCATCTATATCTGGGTCATAATATGCTTGGAGATATGTGTGAAAATTATTTTTAGGTATTTTAGAAATCATAAATAAACTCTTGTAAACAACAAATTCTGTAATAGTGAAATGCTGCAATATGAAATACTCAAAAGTGTATTGATTTCAGAGATATTAAACAAAACTCTATGCAGAGAGAAAAATCTACTAAATATCCCTATACAGAGATTGAATTTACAATAAAAACAGTATTTTAAAAGCTTCATGTTGTGACTTTATATTATGCCCATGTCTCAAGGTTTAAACAGAGGATCAGCATGACTTGTGTGCTTTTGATAGTTAGCTTTTAATTTTTAAAGAATGGACTGTCCTTTAATTGACTCTTTCTTGCTGTGCACTGTCAATTAGCAACACAAATCATATAGCCTGTAACAAAAGGGAGAAGAAAAGATTTATTTTAAATATATAATTTTCTGTGGATTTACAATTGTGCTGTGGGTTTACATACATTGGTATCTCTTGACTGTACTGTGAGGCCAGCAGGTGGGTTGTCTACCTTGATGAAAATCATTTTGAAATGGAGATAAGCCAGGCTCTTTAATTAACCAGCAGCTGCTGTCATTATGGAATTCACCTGTTTTAAAGAAACTTACTTTGCAGGTTCATAGCCACAATTTTAATTTAAATGTTTGCTGGAGTCAGAAAAAAGCCTTTAACTGTCTACATTTCTAAAATGAACATGTGAAAAATACTGAGACATGTTCTTATCTTTAAATATTTTGCTTCTTTCATCTGTCAAGAATGATTCTCTTTGTCACTCATGTGTGATACTGACTATTCACTCTGAAACTGTCCCTTTGTTCTTATTTTGCTCATTGTTCAATCTTCATCGTGAAATGAAAATGCAGTCATTTACTTCTAAGCACTCATTTTGAGAATGTTGGAATTGTGAGTACTGTCCTTTTTCTCTTTATTATCAGAAAAGTATGTGATATCACTTTATCATGCCTGCCATGACTTTTCTAAAACATGAAATTATTAGAGGATATTCCAAGCTTTAAAATTATCTGTTAAGCCAAGCTATGAATGGTGTATTTAAGGAGTTAATTTTTGAGAGCTTTACCCTCCAGTAAATTAAAAACAAACCCAATACTAAGACCTTAATGTCTCTATCATGCATAAGATATATTAACCCCTATCCTACACAGTGACACACAGACCTGCTAGCTTTTCCTTTCAGAGACCTTACATTTTTTTCTATGGGAAGCATGACCTCAGTAAAAAAAAGAATAAATAAACATCTTGACTATTTTCAAGTAACTTAAATAGGTGATTTGCTAGCTCTATTAAGAACAAAAGTCAATAGAACTAAAAGATGCCATGAGAGTCTTTCTGTAAGACATAGCTTTGAGATGGACTTTGAGATTAGGCATGGTGTAGGTAGGCTCATGGTGTCTACATCTACAATCTCATATTTTCTCAGTGATCACATTTAAGCACACTTCCTAACTTGACTTGCAATTATTTTTGGTTATATGCCTTAATTCATATAATTAATAGACCTGGCCCATAGAAACATTGTTTCTCAGGAGTTGATGTCGCTCCTAAATAACTGAAATCAAGAATAAATCAGCATTCCTGGAAGTCCTTTGGCCTCCTGACTAACCTGTGAAAGCAGGACACTCACTCAACAGGTGGCCCAATGAGTTCTGTTGAGCTGTTGCATGAATGAGAATTAACTTGTGATTGCACTATGATATGTTTGGGGGTCTATTAGTTTTGGCAGTTAGTTTATTACAAGTAGTATGGATTAATGAAACACATGAGATAAATGACATTCTGGCAGATGAAAGAGTATGCATGAATGAAACAACACTACGGTGTTAAGCTGTGTAAAGTGCTGGTTACAATAAATTGTTTGTTTACAATATGTAGCATTAATTACTTGAATAATATTCTCTCACATTATATGGGAATAATGAAACTTGAATTATTCAATCTTTAGCATGTTATATTTAGCTTTGCTGTTGTTACTGTCCATAGATTTTCTTCAGGTCATTCATTGTTATTATCTCTCACTGGAAATTGTTTTAATTCTTCTTCCAAGCATTTCTGGTAGAAAAAAACCTCTCAGATTCTACATTTGTGTATCGAGTTCATTGTTCATTAACCATCGTTTTGTTTGAATTACCAAAATGACACTCCAGTTCCACATATCATTCTGATTACCAGAGTTAAAATCCAGTTGAAACTCTGACTTTCTTAATCAGCCATGATTACTAATTGTAATACAATGACTACTAATTGTAAATGTAAAATTGTAAAGTACCATGAAAATGTCCTCTTAAGACATATATTTTTTGCTTTTCTTTTAGTAGATCTTAACGATATAGTAAATTAAGAGTTGATGAAAATAGAATTTGTCAGTAAAAGGTCAGAGAAAAATGTGCCTCAAAAGATTTTCTGTGAACTTACAGAAATTTAAATGATTTGGCTACTGATCTCTTCATTTGGAAGGATAATGAAAAGTCACTGCAAAACAGAAGGGCTCATCTGAAATCTATAGGAGTTTCTAGGCCACCAGTCTCAAATTTCCATTTGTCCTTACTTTCCCCATAAGAATACAGTAACTCCTAAAAGCCTGAAATTGTAATCTTTGAAATGTATATGTGCATTATAAACGTATTATGGATTTAAAATGCAATACTGCCAGCATTCTAATTTCAATTATCCAAGGTAGAAGACAATTTAACCTTTCAGATATAATTCCATCTCTTCCTGAATAATAGCAAGTCTGAGTCACCAAATACTTAAGCTAAAAGTCACAGACATAGCTGTAATGCAAATTTAGTAATTATTATAATGGAGGCAGCACAGTGTAATGTGAGGATCCTGGGAAAGGCATATGGAGAATAATCTAGTAGATTGTATAACAGAAAAAGAAGAAAGACTGTAGGTCTAAAGTATAACGGAAACTACTTCCTAATTAAAAATGTAGATAAAGTTGATTATGGTCAAAACATAGGACTTCTAGGAAGCATAAAAATGAGGCTACATGTTTATAGAGAAATAAATTGAGGGTCTTGTACTTGATATCAGTAGTTGCCATCTAGACCTCCTTTTATATTCATCCCCTATTAGTGTGAATGTTGGCCTCCCTCTATTCCTTCCTAAAAACTTCTCAATACAACTATTCCCTATTCAATGAGACCAACATTGTCCAGAGATTCCTGGAGGATTGTACTCCCCTTCTCAGGAAAAGCCCATTTCCAATGACTGGTACAATTTAGAAAGTAAATCCTGACTCCTTCATATCTTATAAAAATATTTTCATAAACTGGTGATTATATTCTGATGTGAAATAGAGCACTTTATAGGTATGAGATCCATCTATAGAATAACAAGAGATGGTAAAGAGTCTATGGAAGTCTGAAATGTTGAAAATCATCAGGATGGCAGTTGAGAAGGAAGTCATGAAATTTGTGGGAAAAAAAAGACAAAGGAAAATAGAATTCACAATGTTTAAGAACAAATAAATAAGAGCTGCAGTCAGCTCTCTGTACCACCAAGATGCAGTTGATCAGTAGATGAATCTAGGCACCTATGTCAGAGAGCTACACATTTAAATGGACTAGGATATCGACATATAAATGGAGAGTTAATGATAAATGGTGTTGCCATGGAGCCTCCCAGGAAGCATGAGGTCGAAGATGTTCATCATTGGGAACAATCAGCAACAGCACCTCCTGTCCATCATGGCCCTTCATAGTGGACTTTCAATTGCATTGCATATGCTCTCTTTTATTTTTAATTTTATTTTATTTTCTAAGTTTTTTTTTATTTACATTCAAAATCATTTCCCCTTTTCCGTTTCCTCCCTCCCCCAAAGTCCCATAAGCCCCCTTCCCTCCCTCTTTTCCCCATTCAACTCCCTCGCTTCTCTGTCCTGGCATTCCTCTACATCCAGTCTTTCCAGGACCAGGGGTCTCTCCTTCCATCTTCTTGGAAATCTATTGATATGCGAATTGTGTCTAGGGTATTCCGAGATTCTGGGTTAATATCCCCTTATCAGTGACTGCATACCATGTGTGTTCTTTTGTGATTGGGTTACTTCACTAAGGATGATATTTTCAAGTTCTGACCATTTGCCTAGGAATTTCATGAATTCATTGTTTTTAATTGCAGAGTAGTATTCCATTGTGTAATCCATTCTTCCGTTGAAGGACATCTGGGTTCTTTCCAGCTTCTGGCTATTATATGCTCTCTTCAGCCACTGTATTTTCTATACACACAGTCATGAGTCAAAAGCCCTTCGAAAGATGAGAATTTTTTAAAGTATGATAACAACTTGAATACACTGACACAGTCTCATCACTGCAAATCTCCTCTAGTGAATTCATGTGCTTACCTAGACTTATATAGTTCTCAGTCAAACATACATTTTTTTTCTTGGTTTTGGTTTTGGTTTTTTGGGGGTGTTCTTTTGTTTTTTGTTTTATGTTTTTTTTCACCCCACCCCACCAGACCTCTCCACTCACTGGGATCTCAAGTCTCTCAAGGGATAGGTGCATCTTCTCTCACAGAGGCTAGTCCAGACAATCCTCTGCTGTATATGTCAGATTTAGTTACTTTATATTATTTTATTTACATGTCAAATGTTATCTTCTTTCCTGGTTTCCCCTCCAGAAAACCCCTATCCCATTCTCTTTCCCCTGCTTCTGTGAGGGTACTCACCCACCAATCCACCCACTCCCGCCTCCCTGAACTGGAATTTCCCTACATTGGGGCATCAAGCTTCCCAGGACCAAGGGCCTCTTTTCCCATTGATGTCTGACAAGGCCATCCTCTGATACATATGCAGCTGGAGCTATAGGTCCCTCTAGGTGTACTCTTTGGTTGGTGGTTTAGTCCCTGGGAGCTCTGGGGGGGCCTGGTGGGTTGATATTGTTGTTCTTCCTATGGCTTGCAAACTTCTTCAGCTCCTTCGGTCCTTTCTCTAACTCCTCCATTGGAGACCCCTTTGGGGACCCCATGCTGAGTCCAGTGGTTAGCTATGAGCATCCTCCTCTGTATTCACCAGACTCTGGCAGAGCCTCTCACGAGACAGCTATATCAGGCTCCTGTCAGCAAGCATTTCATGGCATCTGCAATAGTGTCTGGGTTTTGTGTCTGTATATGGGAAGGATCCCCAGGTGGGGCAGTTTCTGGTTGGTCATTCCTTCATTCTCTGCTCCACACTTTGTCACCCTATTTTCTCCCATGAGTATTTTGTCCCCCCTTCTTAGAAGGACTGAAGCATCCTCACTTTGTTCTTTCTTCTTCTTGAGCTTCATGTGGTCTGTGTATTGTATCTTGGGTATACTGAGATTTTAGGCTAATATTTACTTATCAACGAGTGCATATCATGTGTGTTCTTTTGTGATTTGGTTACCTCACTCAGGATGATATTTTCTAGTTCCATCCATTTGCCTAAGAATTTCATGATGTCATTGTTTTTAATAACTGAGTAGTACTCCATTGTGTAAATGTACCACATTTTATGTATCCATTCCTCTGTTGAAGGACATCTGGGTTTTTTCCAGCTTCTGGCTGTTATAAATAAGGCAGCTATGAACAGAGTGGAGCATGTGTCCTTGTTATATGTTGGAGCATCTTTTGGTTATATGCCCATGAGTGGTATAGCTGTGTCCGCAGGTAGTATTATCTCCAATTTTCTGACGAACCGCCAGACAGATTTCCAGGTTGGTCATACCAGCTTGCAATCCTACCAACAATGGAGGAGTGTTCCTTTCTCCACATCCTTGCCAGTATCTGCTGTCACCTGAGTTTTTGATCTTAGTTATTCTGACTGGTGTGAAGTAGAATCTCAGAGATATTTTGATTTGCATTTCCCTGATGACTAAGGACACGTTGAACATTTATTTAGGTGCATCTTAGCCATTCTGTATTCCCCAGTTGAGAATTCTTTGTTTAGCTCTGCATCCCATTTTTAATAGGGCCATTTGGTTCTCTGGAGTCTAACTTCTTGAGTTCTTTGTATATATTGGATATTAGCCCTGACCTCGATCTGTATTACAGAGCAATAATGATAAAAATTGCATGTATTGGTACAGAGACAGGCAAGTAGAGCAATGGAACAGAATTGAAGACCTAGAAATGAACCCACACACCTATGGTCACTTGAGCTAATGGATGATAAACAGCATTTTCAACAAATGGTGCTGGTTCAACTGGCAGTGAGCATATAGAAGAATGCAAATTGATCCATTCTTATCTCTTTCTACAAAACTCAACTCCAAGTGGGTCAAGGACCTCCACATAAAACCAGATACACTGAAATTAGTAGAAGAGAAAGTGGGGAAGAGCCTTGAACACATGGGCACAGGGAAAATTTTTCTGAACAGGACACCAATGGTTTATGCTCTAAGATCAACAATCGACAACTGGGACCTCATAAAATTGCAAAGCAAACACACATTCTTACCTCCATTTGTCTGATGCCCGTTTTTTTTTTTCCTCATGGACTCTCAAGTTTCCTCTGAAAGCCTCATATCAACACACTACTTGACCAAGAAGCCAGTCTCATCTATAGATTAATCAACCTCATCAACATATTCTGAAGGTGAAACTTATTCCTAAAAGGAGGTATTTAAACATCAATTTATCTAATTTAACACTATCTGCTATCCCAGGAAAACTTTACTGTATATCATTAAGGAGGCCTTTATAATGGAAATAAGCCAGGTAAGGTAGCTGAAGACTGCCCTCCATATATTAACCCATTTCTCCATTCAGAGTGGTCAACTTAAATTAATTGTACAGGATGTCTTTCTTCATGGCATCAAAAATAGTGACAATATGAAATTAATTAAAACTTGACTAATAAGCTAAAGTTAGAAAGGTCTTCTGTCTTGAAAAACTAGACTATGTAGGATTTCTCTGTAGAAATACTTTTGATCTTTATTCATGCGATGCTCATATAAATTGCTGACAGGTTGTTATTTATAATACAGGGGCATTTTAAATTTGGACAAAGAAAACACCTTATTTACCTAAAGATTTCTCTAGATGTATGTGCATGTCTAAATACAATAAAACTTTCAAGTAAATATCTAGAAATAGCTCCTTTAACATTTTTACAAAGTCAAATACAACCTTTTAAAGTTCAAATACATTAACCACTGGAACATATTCTTCAAGTGTATCACTTGACAAAGGCATAGTAATTGTATCAACAGTGTACATTCCAAAAATATATTTTAAATTTTCCAATTAATTTTCAGTGTGTAGTGTGTGTGTGTGTGTGTGTGTGTGTGTGTGTGTGTGTGTTTGTACACAAGTATAGGTTTTGGAAGCTATAAACATCTGATCTTGGAGTTACAGACAGTTTTGAGCTGCTGGATGTAGTGCTGTGAATGGAACTCTGATCATCTGGCAACGAGTAATCTACTTGCTAACTTTGTGTGTCAACTTGATACAAGCTAGAGACTTCAAAGAGAAAGGGATCTCAATTGAGAAAATGTGCCCATGAGATCCAGCTCTAAGCACTGTTTTCAATTATTGATCAATTGGGGAGAGCCTAGCCCATTTGGGGAGGGGCGTTCCCTGGGCTGGTGGTCCTGGGTTGTATGAGAAAGCAGGCTAAACAAACCATATGAAGCAGAACAGTAAGCATCACTCCTCCATGGCCTCTGCCTCAGCTCCTGCCTCCAGGTTCCAGCCCTGCTCGAGTCTCTGTCATGACTTCCTCAGTGACCCTTCCTCCCAACTTGCTTTTTGGTCATGATGTTTCATTGTAGTAATAGACACCCTTACTAAGACAAGTAGTACAATTTCTTAACCACTGAGCCATCTCTCCAGCCCAATTCCCAAAACAATTTTAGAAATTACATATCATTAACTTAGTTTACATTCTAATTCACTACACATGTAATGTGAAAGTTTGAAAGACCAAACTAATTGATTGTTCCTATTGGAAAGAGCAGAGGAGAAGTTCAAGATATTGCTTATATTGCTTATGTTGTGATACTGCTGATGCTCAGGAACTCTAGGTGCAGTAAATATAATATCATCAAGCTAAAAATTAAGGCTAATTAAGCATCATGTTCAGAATTTGTCATTTCCTTAGAGTACCATTATCTTTGGTTTCAAATATTAATTAGAAAGAATTGGGCAACTTGCATCTGTCACCAAATGTATGATGCATGTATTTATGTAAATTTTAAAATGATCATCAAAAGTGCAAAATATTCCAACAGAAGAGAGAATGGTGTAATCTTCAATTCAATGGACTCATTACCCACCTTAGCAATTATCAACACTTACTCATATTTCAATGTAATGATGTATTATGCTACCCTTATTAACTACATTTGAAGACTGATATTAAAAGCAGGTTCTATGCTATAAACTGTGGAAATGAGATGGAAAGTTTGAGCAGAAGAAGGTGTTATTTAAAAGAAACAGTCATCTATGAAAGGATGTGAAAAAAAAATAAGCCGTTAAGAACTTCTTGTGTGACACTCCCGGAGAATCTGGCTATACCACTCCTGGGCATATACCCAGAGGCTTTACCTGCATGCAATAAGGATACATGCTCCACTATGTTCATAGCAGCCTTATTTATAATAGCCAGAAGCTGGAAAGAACCCAGATGTCCCTCAACGGAGGAATGGATTCAGAAGATGTGGTATATTTACACAATGGAATACTCCTCTGCAATTAAAAACAATGAATTCACGAAATTCCTAGGCAAATGATCAGAACTTGAAAATATCATCCTTAGTGAAGTAACCCAATCACAAAAGAACACACATGGTATGCAGTCACTTAATAGGGGATATTAACCCAGAATCTCAGAATACCCTAGACACAATTCACATATCAATAGATTTCCAAGAAGATAGAAGGAGAGACCCCTGGTCCTGGAAAGACTGGATGTAGGGGAATGCCAGGACAGAGAAGCGAGAGGGGGTTGAATGGGTAAAAGAGGGAGGGAAGGGGTCTTATGGGACTTTCGGGGAGGGAGGAAACGGGAAAGGGGAAATGATTTTGAATGTAAATTAAAAAAACTTAGAAAATAAAATAAAATTAAAAAAAAAAAAAGAACTTCTTGTGTCAGTGAAACTCCCCAAACTGCGGCAGAAATATGGACATAGTTTTCACCTCTGCATCGACTCACACCAAGGAATTCTGACAGAATTTTATCCTCTAAGCTACGAGCACTAGTGACATGATTGGTGATACCTATACTGTCTTGAAGCAGGTGTCTCCTCTTCTTACTCTTGTACTGGAGGTGTACTGTCTTAGTTAGGGTTTCTATTGCTGTGAAGTGGCACCATGACCATGGCAACTCTTGGAAAGAAAAACATTTGAGGCTTGCTGGTACTTTCAGAGGTTTAGATCATTATTGTCATAGTGTCACATGGTGCACACAGGCAGCCATAGTGCTGGAGAAGGAGCTGAGAGTTCTACATCTTGATCTACAGGTGGCAGAAGGAGGCTACTGACTTGAGCTTTGGACACTTCCACCACTTTGGTGCACCACATGTACCAACAGTAACTGGATACCTCATGTTACTTATTTTCTGAATTTTGACGAGTTGTAAATCGATTTAGAAGCTTTTATCTGCTTATTAAGTTATACCATTTGATAAGAATTAAATGCATTTATTTGTGGGTATAAGGATAAATATTATAATACAGATAGAATCAGAAATGATACTGGTTTAGGAAAATGGTAAAGTAGTTTTTCTTCTAGAATCTGTAATCTCTCTAGCTACAAAGTTGACTAAATTTCCAGTTCCAGACATCAGTTCTCCCTAGTGAAGGAACCTTCATTCAGATTAGAAAACTGTTCCTTCTAGACATGACAGGGATGCTACAACAATGGTTCCTAATAATATACTTTCATAAACTGTGCCTGAAAAATAGCCACAAAGCCACAATTCTAGATGAATTCTAGATGAAGAATTATAAGCATCCCATGGCTCTGGATATACAGGAAGAGAGAGAGAGAGAGAGAGAGAGAGAGAGAGAGAGAGAGAGAGAGAGAGAGAGAGAGAGAGAGAGAGAGTTTTCTTCAGGGAAGAGCCCTTTGATTGATTACCCAATCGCTTGCTCATTTCCCTCCCCCCCCCCACACACACATGCACACACATGCACACACACATACATATTCTGGTGGTTTGAAAGAAATGGCACCCATAAGCTCATAAAGAGTAGCACTATTAGATGGCCTTGTTGAAGTGTGTGTGGCCATGTTGGAGGAAGTGTGTCACTGCCTGGGGCAATCATTGAAGTTTGAAACCCTCAAACTAGGCACAATGTGTCTCAGTCTCTTCCTGATGCCTTCAGATAAGGATATAGACCTTTCAGCTACCTATCTGGCACCATGATGACAATGAACTGAACCTCTGAACTATAAGATAGTCCAAATTAAATGTTTTCTTTCATAAGAGTTACTATAGTCATGGTGTCTCTGCATAGCAATAGAAACCATAACTAAGCAGAGGTAAGTACTAGGGACTGGGGTATTACTGTAATAGGTTTGCCCTTGCTTTTGTCTGCAGGAATGCGGATATTGGATTAGAAAAGCAGTTAACTGCTTTAAGTGAGGCTTAATGGGCCATAATACTAGTAGGAACATAAAAGGCAGTGGTACAGAGGGCAATTTGAACTGTGAGGGCCTAGTTCGAGAGGTTCAGAGCAGAGTTTTTGTATGTGGCCTAGAGAGTGTTCTTGTAATATTTTGACTAAGAAGTTTTGCTCTTGTCCAAAAAGTCTGCTTATGGCTATATTGAAGCGTTTTTAATTAATGCCATAGGCAGAGGAGATTTCAAAACAGCCTAGTACTATGTAGTTT
The DNA here is from genome assembly GCA_036184795.1 of Tokudaia tokunoshimensis. Taxonomy (NCBI): domain Eukaryota; kingdom Metazoa; phylum Chordata; class Mammalia; order Rodentia; family Muridae; genus Tokudaia; species Tokudaia tokunoshimensis. Next base: position 37,420,978 of record BTHU01000015.1, on the reverse strand, counting down.
CATTATTAGTTATTAGTTATTAGTGTTCACACTTATGAAGTTCTATAATGAAGAGGAACAAGCTGAGCACAGAAAAATAGAAAATGTTCAGTAAAGGAAAAAAATAGGTACCAAGAAGCAGAATGCAGCAAAATCCTGTGTTCAAGTAAATAAAGAGATTAAAGAAAAATTTGATGTTGGACTGAGGAAAAGGTAGAGGGATCTCATAGGAAGACCACTCCCAGCAAAGCTTCCAACTTGTGAAAGGAATTTAAAAATCATTAGGACTGGATGTGGTAGTACAAGCCTTTGATCCTAGCATTCAGGAGAAATAGGTTGGCCAATCTCTTAAGTTTGAGGACAGTATGTTCTACAGACCAAGATCCAGTACAGCCAAGAATAGGTAGTGAAGAAAATAATCCAAAATAGAAAGCTGGTGAACTTGTAATCAAATGAAGGGCCTTGTTCCAGTCCCAGCAAGCAGCATAACTTGGCAGCTTTGGCCATGTGGTTCTGGCTTTTGAATCAAGAATAGAAGAAAGGAGTTATGTAATCTCCATCTGTAACTAAGAAAGGCAGCTGAGGGCAGTCTTGGGTCAGAAATATCCTTGCACCAAGTCCTAGAGAGGTTATTGTTTCTTTACACAATGGAGGTAAAGCCAGGATTGTCTTGTAGGCATCTAAGATGTTGAAGATGCCAGAGTCATGGGATATCTGCTAAGGAAAATCTTCGTACAAGATTTGGAACCAGTTGAAGAGAGAGACATGTTGCAGTCAACAAAGCTGAAAGACCTGATGATCTAAAGAGGACTTTGAGATCTGACGTGCAGATGTAGTGTTTGGAGTTTTCCCAGCTGGTTTTCCATCTTGCTTTTGGTTCAGTATTTCCTCACTAGGCTTCCTGTCTTCCTTTTTGGAACAGTAATATATATCCTGTGTTGTTATAGGTTGGAAGCATGTGATTTGCTTTTTAATTGTGATTTTACAGGGGATTGCAGTTAAGGATTTGCATGAGGCTCAGAAGAGACTTTGAATTTTTAATCCCCATCAAAATCCCAACTCAATTCTTCATAGAGTTAGAAAGAGCAATTCAAAAATTCATCTGGAATAACAGAAAACCCAGAATAGCTAAAACTATTCTCAACAGTAAAAGAACCTCTGGGGGAATCAGTATCCCGGACCTCAAGCTGTACTACAGAGCAATAGTGTTAAAAACTGCATGGTATTGGTACAGTAACAGACATGTAGATCAATGGAACAGAATTGAAGACCCAGAAATGAATCCACACTCCTATGGTCACTTGATCTTTGACAAAGGAGCTAAAACCATCCAGTGGAAAAAAGATAGCCTTTTCAACAAATGGTGCTGGCTCAGCTGGAGGTCAACATGCAGAAGAATGCAAATTGACCCATCCTTATCTCCTTGCACTAAGCTCAATTCTAAGTGGATCAAAGATCTCCACATAAAACCAGACACACTGAATTTTTGACTTTTCAAAATAATTTTTTTTTACTTATTCAACTTTACATCCCACTCACTGCGCTCCTCCTAGTTACCCCATCCCACAATCCTTTCCCCATTCCCCTCCTCTTCTCCTATTATCAGGTGTGTCCTGCTCTGGAAATCTCCACCCTTGACCATGGTACATCAAGTCTCTGCAAGACTAAGCATTTCTTCTTCCACTGAGGCTAGAGGAGGCATCCCAGGTAGTAGAACATATCCCATACACAGGCAACAGCCTTTGGGATAGCCCCTGCTCCAGTTGTTCAGGACCCACATGAAGGTCAAGCTGCACATCTGCTACACATGAAGAGGGAGACCTAAGTCCAGCCCATGTATGTTGTTTGATTGATTGGTGTTTCAGTCTCTGAGAGCCCTAAGGGTCCTGATTAGTTGACTCTGTTGGTCTTCCTGTGGAGTTCTGGTCCCCTTCTGGGCCGGCATCCTTTTTCCAGTTGTTCGATAAGAGTCCTCAAGCTCCATTCACTGTCTGACTGGGGGTTTCTGTATCTGTCTGTTTTGTGGGTGAGTTTGTATCTCTATTGCTTCACTGGGGCTCCTGCTTGGATACATGAGGTGACCTCTTCAGGTTACATATTCCCAATGTAGTGAGTCATAGCTAACGTTACTTCCATTGATTCTTGGGTGCCTCCCTTATACTAAATCTCTGTCTCATCCTGCCCCTTCAGTGGCAGATTTGCGTTCATTTTCATGTTCATCTAGCCATGTCTCCTGTTCTTCCCCACACCTGTGCCTGAAACCCCCATTCCCCTCCCCATATCCCTCTCCTTCCCAGTTCCTTCCCTGAACTTTGGGCTTTTAAACAGTGCTGATGCTATAATAGACTACAGGAACTTTTGACATTTGACAAAATGTATTTTGCATTATGATAATGGCTGCAACCCTATGTGAACCAGTGAGTGGAATGTGGTGGTCTGAATAGGAATGGTAACAATAGACTTATGCTTTGATGGTTGGTCCTTAGAGAATGCACTATCATGAGGTGTTGCCTTGTTGGAATAGGTGTCGCCTTTTTCAAGGAAGTGTGTCACTAGGGAAATTTTTGAGGTTTCAGATGTTTAAACTACATATCTTATATGCCTCAGTTTTTTCTTGCTATGTTCTGTTTGGAATGTTGAACTCTCAGCTACCTCGCTAGTCCCATATGTGCCTGTTTGCTGCCATGTTTCCCAGCATGATGACAATGGACTAAACCTGGGAACTGTAAGCCAGTCTCAATTTAATGCTTTTTTTAAAAGAGTTGTTTTGATCATAATGTCTCACACCTGTACAGTTACAGAAGCCCTAACTCTACATTAAGCCATAACATATATAGAAAATAGAAAAAGAGACCTGAATACAAAAAACAAGGTGGGAATGAACAGAGGGTAGGAGGAGGAAACAGATGGGTAGAAATAATGATGTAAATACAGTATGCACATGAATGAAATTCTAAAATATATATAAAAAATAACATCTAGTATGCATGCTTAAGCATAATAACAAACAAAGCTAGAGAAGTAGGCAACTTGCTTTTCTGGTCAGAGTTGCTTTAAGAATCACAAAATAGGACATCCTCAAACACAAAAGCAATGCATGTGCATAATCAAAGCTGACAAATAACCATCAGACCTGGGCTAAGTATTTTACATGCATTCTTGTTCAAATTTGCCTGTACATTGGTTTCTATAATTATCTTCACTTCTGAGGTAAAGTAATTGAAGTCAATTAATTTTCTCAAGGTTATACAGCCAATAAATAATGAAACTTGGATCCTAGTAAAGGTTTCTCTGATCCAAAATTGATGTATTATCCAGCACTTAATTTTGAATTTTAACAGCATTTACAAAAACCAACCACAGCAAATCAAACTTATCATTTTGTAATAAGGCTCCAAAGTTAAGAACATTATTAAAGTGATTTGTCCTAAGCCATATAACCAGAACTCTAGACAACCTTCAACAGATGAGGCGATCTGATAGGATTTTGATATATGATGGTGTTTGTAAGGATGCACACTGCCAATCGATCCTGGTGATGTGTGGAATTAGGTATGTTGAATTCAAAATCCATCCTACACATTAGAGTTTTAAAATAGAGGAATGTTTGAAAACTATACATGACACAGATAATATATATATCACTCACCCACATGTACAGAGAGAGTGAAAGAGAAGAAATTTAGAAAAACAAAACAGGAATGTTGAGGGAGCTTAAGCCAGAGATTAATAACAGACAAAACAGGCAACATCTCCCTGGAAAGAATACCTTGATTTGTTGTTCCATTTGCTTGAAGACTATCTCAGACATTCTGGCTGTAAGGCACAATTCAATGAGGAATCAATACAATTTAGTGATGCTCATATCCTTGAAATGATGTAGGACTCCCCATACTCTGGTAGTCACACACCTCTTAACATCTCAGTGTTCAAGGCCACTTATATTGACCCAGGTACAAAGGCTTACAGTGAAGACTTACAAAAATAGGGGGAGGGGAATAGCAAATTACAGGAAAATATTTTTTAACTCTAAATTTCTCTCTCCATATTTATACACACACACACATATATATATATGTGTGTGTGTGTATGTATATACATGTACATATACACACAAACATATATACACATATGTGTGTTGTCTGTGTTCTAGGAGGATAAATAATTGAATGAAATGGAAAAAAAAAGTAAAACTATTTTTAATGAGTACTTTCTTATTTACTTACATGCTTATTAGGTATTAATGTATTACATTTCTTCAGTCCTTTGGCAACTTCTATAGAAAAAGAAGCATTTTTATAAATAGAATGTTAGGTCGAAAGAAATACAATAAAGCCTCTTAGAAAATGATGCCATCATGCCATCATATGATATGTTGATACTTAAAATGGAACACTTGTATATGAAATATCCATTCTTCTATACTTTTCTTTCTGAATATTTTACAGTGTAGTAATTTGAAAATGAGGTCTAAATATGTGTTTGGTTGGTTGATTGGTTTTATTGGTTTTGGTATCTAGTAAAGTGGTATATTTTTGTCTGAGGTCATTAAATTGTGAGCTGTGTTCTGTTCTTATGCTATCTACTGGGGTGTTAATCTTAGTTATGTAAGATTATTTGGTTCAAGGAAGTTATTGATTTACTATTTACTTTGATATAAAAATTTAAACAAATGGACAATGCTAATGCTATCAAATAAGAGATTCTGTCATCAATTTTGTTGTGTCTTATAACCTATCCACTCATAATTTCTTCTTATTTTGTGAGGAAATTGCTTCATTAAAACGTGTAATTTCAATGCAATCAATTTTTATTTGAATTGTAAATCAGAAAGGATATATTGAACCACTATGAACATTTTTCTTTTCAAATAAATAGCCTTTTATATATCCTTCTAATATGAAATAAAAACAATTAAAAATTCCCACATACTTTTATCTACATGTTCCTGGAATTTCCTTATTTCTTTTTTTCTTTTTCCTTTTTTTTATTAGATATTTTCCTGGTTTCCCCTCTGAAAAGCCCCTATCCCATCCTCCCTCCCCCTGCTCACCAGTTTCAAATCGCCAATATGTCAATTTTTCTTTTTTTATTAAACATTATTTTCTTATACAATATATCCTGATCACAGTTTCCCTCCCTCTACTCCTCCTAGTTGCTCCTCACCTCCCCTGCATTCAGATCCACTCCCTTACTGTTACTCTCATGAGAAAATAACAGGCTTCTAAAAGATACTAACAAAACACGATGAAATAAAATATAATAAGATGAACAAGACAAACCAGGAGAAGGAAAAGAGCCTAAGAGAAGGGACAGGAACCAGAGACTCTCCCATTCACACACTCAGGCATCCAATGAGAGTGAGAGCTACATATATATAGCCAGAGGACCTGGTGCAGACCTGAGCAGGCCCCCTGTGCTTGCTGTTTCAGTCTTTGTGAGTTTTCACGAGATTTGTTTGGCTGATTTGGAGGGACTTATTCTTTTACTATTCTCCACCCCTCTGGCTCTTAGACTCGTTCTGTCTCCTCTACTGCCAGATTGCCTGAACTCTGAGGAAATGAATTTGTTAGAGACATCCCATTTAGAGCTGAGAGTTCCAGGTCTCTTTCTGTCTTTCTATGTCTCTGTCTGTCTGTATCTGTCTATCTGTCTGTCTGTCTGTCTGTCTCTTTCTCACAGTGGGTCTCTCTTTTGCTCCCATCTCCTGAAGGAGTAAACTTCTGCTGAATGATGGCTGAATATGGCACTGATCTATGGGAATAGTAGAATAACATTTGTAGTCATTTTATCAGTACTTTCTTTTAGACCAGTAGTATTTGGTTTTATTCTAGGTCTCTGATCTATCTATTCTCTGACTCTTGGCCACTCAAGAAGTGTCAAGTATGGGTTCTATCTTGTGGAATTAGCTGTAAGTCAAATCAGACATTAGTTGATTACTGCCACAAGTTTTGTGTCTAAATTGCTCTAGTGTATTTTGCAGGCAAGACAACATTGTAGATCATAGTTTTTGTGGCTATGTTGATGTTTACAGTTCTCTTTTGGTAGCCTGCAGAATACCTTACCCTATACACCATAGACTCTAGAACATAGGGGTAAAGATTCTAGGTGGGCAAAAGTCACTACTGTCTCCACATTCAGTACATTGTGCAGACCTTGTCTTCAACAATGAGGTCATGTTCTCAGTTTGTAGAGAGCAAGCTATTATCTTGACAACACCATGAGTTGTTTCAAGAGCTCTCTGGTGTCCCTTTGGCCACAACTAAATTGGATGTAACCCAGTACAGGTACTAAAAGCTTCATTTGATAACAAGAGATGAAGAGTTGGGACTATATTTACCCCATTATTGGAGTCTTATTAAGATAGTTTTCATATATTTTAGGAGGTTTTGACTGCACTAGGTTTCTACAGAACACCTCAAATATCTCTCAGTTCTATCTGTCTCTTCCTGCATTCTCTCATCTTCCCCACATAGTTGTCCTACTCCAATTCCTCTTGCCCTCAGTCTACTCATAAAATCTATACTATTTTCCTCTCCCAGGGAGATCCATTTGTTCTTCCTAGTTCCTTTCAGCATCTCTAATATCTCTTGGACTATAGATTGTACACTAGTTATGATTTACTTGATGGCATATACATAGTGAATACATACCAATACATACCATACTTATCTTTCGTGGTCTTGATCACCTTACTAGGAATGATTTTTGTCTAGTTTCATTCATTTGCCTGCAAAGTTCATGATGTCACTTTTAAAGAGCTGAGTAATACTCCATTTTATAAATATACTACATTTTCATTATCTACTTGTTGTTGAGGAACATCTATGTTGTTTTAAGTTTCTGGCTATTGGGGATAGAGTAGCAATGAACATGGTTAAGTAAATGTTCTTGTGGCAGGGTGAAGCACCCTTTATGTATATACCCAAGAATGGCATAGCTAGACCTTGAAGTAGATCAATTCTTATCTTTTTGAGCAATAGCCACACTGATTTTCATAGTGGCTGTACAAGTTTGCACTCTAACCAGCAATGGATTAGTGTTGCTCTTAATCCTCATCCTTGCTAGAATGAGCTTTCACTCGTGTTATTAAAGTAGTTTTATTTACATTTCCTTGATGACTAAGGATGGTGAGCATTTCTATGTTTCTCAGCCATTTGAATTTCTTCTATTGAGAAAACTGTTTAGATAAGTGCCCCATTTTTGATTAGATCATTTGGAACTCACACCATTTCCAATAGCCTCAAATAATATAAAGTATATTGGGGGTGATTCTAACCAAGCAAGTGAAAAACTTGTGTGATTAAAAACTTCACTTCTTTAAAGACATAAATTAAGTAAAATATTAGAAGAGGAAAAGATCTTCCATATTCATAGATTGGTAGGATTATCAGAGTAAAAATGACTATCCTACTAAAAGCAATCAGATTTAGTGCAATCCCCATCAAAATCCCAACACAATTCTCACAGATCTTGAGTGGATAATTCTAGGTTTCATGAAAAAAAAATGATGGCTAAAACAATCCTGAACAATAAACCCCTGGAGGTATCACCATTACCTATTCCAAGGTATACTATAGATCTATAGTAATAAAAAAAAAACTCATGGCATTGTCGTAAAAACAGATATGCTGATCAATAGAGTGGACTTGAAGATGCAGATAAAAATTTGCACACATAGGGATACATATAATTTTATTTAAAAAGAAATAGGTGGAAATAAACAGTGGAAGAAAGACAGCATCTTCAACAAATGATACTGGCCAAGGAAGAATGTTAGATTGGACCACTTGAACATCACAATCTTGTTGGATTTAACTAAGCTAATAGCCTGAGACTATGGAGTGCTGTTGGAAGGTGCTGGCACTGCACTCAGAATCATCTTCATTATTGACCTCAATGGTGCCATTAAGCACCTGAATCAACAACTGGGGGCTGTGGTGTAAAGAAACACTCCCTTTGGTGAAGGTCTTTGTGGAGACTCTTAGAGAACTCTGTCCAGCCAACTGGATTCCAGAGTCCCCTATGATCAAGCCAAGTCCAACAGTTTCCAAAGAAAACATTGAGAAGACACATCAGTAGCCCATCCCATGAAAGCTTCTCATACCAGGAAAGAGCTCCAGCTGGAATCCTTCCAGTGCCCTGAAGATTATTTATAGAATGGTAAAAACCCATCATGCTGGGTTCCACAGGCTTTGCAAATTTAAGATGGGCTTTGACTCTCTGAAAGTGGACAGCTGCTTCCACAACTGTCCTTACTAGGGACTTCTCAATGACTGATGAGTTCTACAGGAGTGCTTGGTACCTGATTTCTAGGATCATGTCTCCAGAGGGAAAGGATTTCTCCAGTTAGCCTACCCTGAACCTTGCTCTACAATGAAATAGCACACAGCAGAAATAAATAATGAAAAGAAGTAGTACACAGCACCAGCACTTAATGAAAGCTTCTGATTAAGGACCTGAAATTTTGACTTAAAGTCCTGTATATTAAACTGAATTTCTTATTATTTTTCACATTGTATTCATTAACTCATAAGGTCTTTGTGTGTTCTGAGGTATTGATGAAGTATAACCATGAAGAACTATGTCTAATCCAGCAGTTGCATTTTTAAAACACTATCATCATTTTCCTTCTTCAAGTGCTAGATGTACAGTACAAAAATAAACATTAAAATATTTGAATGTTTGACATCCAAAAACCAAATTCACTAAAACACATTCTGTGTCTATCTATCCATCTATGTATCTATGTATCTATGTATCTATCTATCTATCTATCTATCTATCTATCTATCTATCTATCTATTTATCTATAATTTTCAGTGTACTCTCATTTGTTTTCCCAAGAAATTACAATGACTAAATAGACTGGTATTCTTATTAATGTCATTTTCTTATTAATATACTAATATATCAATAAGGTAAACTTGTTGGCAAGAATATTGACCATTAACTCAATTTCTACAACTGTCTCATTTAACAGTTCTTTCTAAACTCTGTACTATCATGGCAGTGATAGTGGCTATATTAGTCTTGTCACTGTCCCAAATGGAATGCTTCAAGTCTGTGCATTATGATATTTTGAATGCTTACAAGGCCTTTTGGGAGTATATAAAAATTCATCTTGTATCATGAAGATTTTTAATATTTATGGCAAGAATTCTAAATTATTTAGAATTCTTAAATAGTTATCAAATATTCTATCAGGTATATACTGAGATGTACTTTGCATAAATTGTGTAAATAAATTTTCCAGTTGAATTATGTTTTAAGTTCTTAAATATAATTCCTAGTAAAATAGTTTAAAGGTAGCTTTAGATTAATTTTATAGCAGTGATTTAAAAGGAAATATTTTATTACATGTCATCTTAGATTTAGACATTTTCATAACTTTTGTGAATGAGGAGGGCTTCTGGTATTTATTTCAATTTATCAAAAGTAAATTTTCAAAGGACACTATAGCACAGTGGTTCTCAGTCTTCCTAATGATGCGATCCTTTAATACCATTTTTTACATTGAAGTGATTCCCAACTATTAAATTATTGTCATTGCTACTTCATAACTGTAATTTTCTACTAGTATAAATAATAATGTAAATATCTGATGTGTAGAATATCTATATGACGTCCCTGTGTAAGGGTCATTCAGTCCCTAAAGGTGTCATGAAGCACAGGTTGAGAACCATTGCTATAGCACATTGGGTAGTGTTTAAACAACACACAGCCCATGCCCCTTTCTATCTATCAATTGCTGTCAAACCACACGACAGACTGTGAAGAGTTTTGCTTGAGAGAGTAAGGTCACTTTTAAAGTGGATTCCCCATTTTGTTTTATAACTTAACTCATTTCTACTTTAGCCATTATTCTCATTACTGTTTCAGCATCATAGATTCTGCCTGTAGAACATTTCATCCTTAATATTTTGATTAATTTTCCAAATATTTGCTTTTTTAGACTTATAGAAATTTGCCATTTTGATTGGTTTTTCATCTTTCTTCTGATGTTATCTGGTTTGTGTGTTCTTTCCATTCAGTTTCTATCTATTTATGAATAGAAGCCACATTGTTTTAATTTCTGCATATTTTTATAATAGACCTAATTACTGGGTACTACAACATTAGGATAATTTTTATAGTTTGTATATTAATTTTGGGAATACTTATAATGTTATATTTCTTAATAAACTATAATCACAAGACAGTTCTTCATTTTTTGTCTGGTTATTGATGCCTCTAAATTATTTTATAATGTATATGCTCTCTATTTTTCATTAGATTAATTTCTAAGTTTTTTTTCGAGTTTTTCTTAGTTTTTTATATTTTTATTTACATTCAAAATCATTTCCCCTTTCCCATTTCCTCCCTCCCCAAAAGTCCCATAAGCCCTCTTCCCTCCCTCTTTTACCCATTCAGCCCCCTCTCGCTTCTCTGTCCTGGCATTCCCCTACATCTAGTCTTTCCAGGACCAGGGGTCTCTCCTTCAATCTTCTTGGAAATCTACTGATATGCGTATTGTGTCTAGGGTATTCCGAGATTCAGGGTTAATATCCCCTTATCAGTGACTGCATACTATGTGTGTTCTTTTGTGATTGGGTTACCTCACTAAGGATGATATTTTCAAGTTCTGACCATTTGCCTAGGAATTTCATGAATTCATTGTTTTTAAATGCAGAGTAGTATTCCATAGTGTAAATATACCACATCTTCTGAATCCATTCCTCCGTTGAGGGACATCTGGGTTCTTTCCAGCTTCTGGCTATTATAAATAAGGCTGCTATGAACATAGTGGAGCTTGTGTCCTTATTGCATGCAGGTAAAGCCTCTGGGTATATACCCAGGAGTGATATAGCTGGATCCTCCGGGAGTGTCATGCCCAGTTTTCTGAGGAAACGCCAGACTGCTTTCCAGAGCGGTTGTACCAGCTTGCAATCCCACCAGCAGTGGAGGAGGGTTCCTCTTTCTCCACATCCTCGCCAACAACTGCTGTCTCCTGTGTTTTTGATCTTAGCCATTCTGACTGGTATGAGATGGAATCTCAGGGTTGTTTTGATTTTCATTTCCCTAATGACTAAGGATGATGAACATCTCTTTAGGTGCTTCTCAGCCATTAGATATTCTTCAGGTGAGAATTCTTTGTTTAGCTCTGTATCCCATTTTTTAATAGGGTTACTTGCCTCTCTGGATGCAAAAAATGTGTAACCTAATTTCTAAGTTTTTATGCTTTATCAAAGATACCATTATACTTTACTGACCTCAAATTTGTTTGCTAAAATTCTAAATAGTATAACTCACTGGTTACTATGGAATTCATATGGATTGCCATTTTACCATAGTGAAATAGGTTAGTAATAATTGGCTACTTTTAATCCTCTAAAAGAGGTCTCACTAAGATTACTGAAGTTTCTTCCTCCAGACTTGAAAAAATAATCATAGATGCTGTTTGGGCTATGACTACAGGGCTTATATTATCAGAAGAATGGTAAGGTTGTATTTAATTTATTTGAAACATTTAGAGCTTTACATTGTTCTTTTTTAAAGCATTTTGCCAGTATTTTGTTCCTTTCATGTAAATTATCTGTTTATGGGAAAATGTGTTATGTGTTATCACATAATTCCATTGAATATGAGATAAGGTTTCATTTTTCCAACCCTTATATTTATTAATTTGTGTTTTCTCTCTAATTTTTACTATTTTAAAGGAGTAACACTAGTAATCTATGTAAATCACTCTCTTTGTTAATTTGTGTGTTTTACGTGAGACAGATAAATGGAAAACTAATTTAAGTTATGACAGCTACTATTTGCCTTCTTAAAGTTCTGCCCTTATTATTTAAATTTCTTAAAACAAACACTTAGAAAACCCAATTCAGCTAATCTTTATTCAACATTTGAAAAACATTGATATTTTTCTACATGCTGACCACAAGTTGAAACTACACCATTTGCTGAAAATGCTTTCTTTTTCCCATGGATGGTTTTGGCTTCTTTGTCAAAGATCAAGTGACCTTAGGTATATGGGTTCATTTCTGGGACTTCAGTTCTATTCCAGAGTTCTACTTGCCTGTCTCTGTAACAATACCATGCAGTTTTTATCATGATTACTCTGTAATACATCTTGAGGTCAGGGTTGGTGATTACCCCTGAAGTTTTTTTATTGTTGAGATTGTTCTTTGCTATTCTGGGTTTTTGTTATTCCAGATGAATTTGAGAATTGCTCTTTCTAACTCTATGAAGAATTGAGTTGGAATTTTGATGGGGAGTGCACTGAATCTATAGATAGGTTTTGGTAGGATGGCCATTTTTGCTATGTTAATCCTGCTGATATATGAGAGATCTTTCTATCTTCTGAGGTCTTCTTCACTTTCTTTCTACAGAAACTCAAAGTTTTTGTTGTATAGATCATTCACTTGCTTGGTTAGATATCACATCAAGATATTTTATATTATGTGTGACTATTATGAATGGTAGCATTTCCCTAATTTCTTTCTCAGTGTGTTTATCCTTTGAGTATAGGAAGGCTACTGATTTGTTTGAGTTAATTATATATCCAGCCCCTTTGCTAATGTTGTTTATCAGCTACAGGAATTCTCTCATGGATTTTTTGGTAGTTGTTTATGTATACTATCATATCATCTGCAAATAGTTATATCTGGACTTCCTCTTTTCCAATATGTATCCCTTTGGTCTCCTTTTGTTGCCTAATTGCTCTGCCTAGAACTTTGAGTACTATGTTGAATAGACGGGAGGAGAGTAGACATCCTTGTCTTCTACCTAATTTTAGTGGGATTTCTTCAAGTTTCTCTCCATTTAGTTTAATGTTGATAATTGGTTTGCTGTATATTGTTTTTATTATGGTTAGGTATGAACCTCTAAGATCAAAAACTCAGGTGACAGCAAATATTGGCAAAAATATGGAGAAAGAGGAACACTCCTCCATTGTTGGTGGGATTGCAAGCTGGTACAACCACTCTGGAAAGGAGTCTGGTGGTTCCTCAGAAAATTAGATATAGTACTGCCTGAGGATCCAGCTATAACACTTCTGGGCATATATCCAGAAGATGTTCCAACATATAACAAGGACACATGCTCCATTATGTTCATAGCAGCCATATTTACAATAGTCAGAAGTTGAAAACAGCACAGATGTACCTCAACAGAGGAATGGATACAGAAAATGTGGTACATTTACACAATGGAGTACTACTCAGCTATTAAATACAATGGCTTCATGAAATTCTCCGGCAAATGTATGGAATTAGAAAATATCATCCTGAGTGAGGTAATGCTGTCACAAAAGAACATACATGCTGCGTACTCACTTATGAGTAGATATTAGCCAAAAAAAAAAACCCTCAGAATACCCATGATACAACTCACAGACCATATGAAACCCAAGAAAGAACAAAACCAACGTGTGGATACTTCAGTCCTACTCAGAAGGGGGAAAAATAATCTCAGGAGATAGAGGGAAGGAGGGATCTGGGAGAGAGAGAGGTGAGGAAGGGTAAAGGGGAACAGGATCAGGTGTGGGAGGAGACAGGGAGAAGTAAGGAGGGTAAGGAAAATGAAAGAAGGAATGTAGCAGTGGGGGATGAGGAACTGGGGTAGCCACTGAAAAGTCCCAGATGCCAGGGAACCAAGAGGTTCCCAGGACCCAAAAGGGATGACATTTGCTGAAATACCCAACAGAGGGAAGAGAAAGCCTGTAGTGACCATATCCATTGGATTGGCATGGCTGCCTGTTTAGCGATGGGGCCATCCAACCATCTCAAAAATATTAACCCAGAATTTTTTCCTCTCCAGAGGAAATGCAGGGATAAAGATGGGAGCAGAGACTGAAGGAAAGGGCATCCAGAGACTGACCCACCTAAGGATCCATCCCATTTGCAGACACCAAACCCAGATGTTATTATTGATACCACGAAGCACTAGTTGACAGTAGCCTGATATAGCTATCTCCTGAGAGGCTGTCCCAGAGTCTGACCAATGCAGATGGTGATACACACAGCCAATCATGGGAATGAGTGTGGAAACCCCAACGGGGAAGTTAGGGCAAGGACTGTAGGAGCTGAAGGGGTGTGCAACCCCATAGAAGAACAACAATATCAAACATCCAGACTCCCCAAAGCTCCCAGGGAATAAACCATCAACCGAAGAGTATATGTGTAGTGACCCAAGCCTCCAGCTGAAGATGTAGCAGAGGATTACCTTATGTACTATCAATGGGAGGGGAGTCCCTTGGTCATATGGAGGCTTGATGACAGAGCATAGGGGAATGATAGGGCACTGAGACAGGATGGGGTGGGTGGGTGGAGGAGGACCATCATAGAAGTGGGGGGTATGGGAAAAATGAATAGAGAGTTTAACTGGGTTTAACATTTGAAATGTAAATAAAATAACCAATGAAATAAAATAAAACTGGAAAGAGGATACACTAGCAGACTGACAGCCCACCTGAAATCTCTAGAACAAAAAGAAACAAATATACCCAAGAGGAGTAGACAATATGAAATAATCAAACTCAGAGCTGAATCAGCCAAGTAAAACAAAAAGGACTATACAAAGAATCATCAAAACCAAAATTCCAACTCAATTCTTCATAGAGTTAGAAAGAGCAATTTCTAACTTCATCTGGTATAACAAAAAACCCAGGATAGCAAACACCATTCTCAACAATAAAATAACTTCTAGGGTAATCACCAACCTGATCTCAAGATGTATTACAGAGCAATCGTGATAAAAACTGCATGGTATTGATACAGAGACAGGCAGGTAGATCACTGGGATAAAACTGAAGCCCCAGAAATGAACCCACACACCTATGGTAACTTGATCTTTGACAAAGAAGCCAAAACCATCCAGTGGAAAAAAGACAGCAGTTTCAACAAAAGGTGCTGTTTTAACTTGTGGTCTGCTTGTAGAATAATATAGATTGATCCATTCTTTACCAATCCTACATCCGATAGAGAGCTAATATCCAATATATATACAAAGAACTCAAGGAGTTAGACTCCACAGAATCAAATAACCCGATTAAAAATGTCCTTACCCGCAGGAGAGTCAATGGGAGTTTCAGGGGCACCTAGGAGAGAATGGGGGACAAAAGACGCAAAGAACCAACAGCAAGACAGGAATTCTGATCAAGTTGGAATTTTTGTTTTTCTCACACTGCAATATAAAGGGGAGCAAGCAGGATGTAGGGAGGGGGTAAACGTTATCTCAGGAGACACACTGCAATATAAAGGGGAGCAAGCAGGATATAGAAGTTATCTCAGGAGATTTGCTTTGACTTATTCTCAGGACCTTAGAGGGAAGTTGGCCACAGCTGCAGGATATTGGTTAGCTAAAAGTCAAGGAAAGGTGGGTGCAGGTTGTGTTACTAGGTGACCCAACCATAGGAGAGCTATGTTTGTTCTAACCTACTTACTTTGGTTAACTAACTTGACTAAATCAAGAGCTAGTATCTTTTCAACTTAAATGAGCCTGAATAGCTGAGCCCACCAGTAACAATGAAAGGGGGCTGAAGGTCAAAGTGAGAGTGGCTCCTGGCAGTGCAGAGCTAAACAAAGAATTCTCAACTGATGAATATCAAATAGCTGAGAAGCACCTAAATAAATGTTCAACATCCTTAGTTATCAGGGAAATGCAAATTAAAACAACCCTGAGATTTCACCTCATACTAGTCAGAATGGCTAAGATCAAAAACTCAGGTGACAGCAGAAACTGGTGAGGATATGGAGAAAGAGGAACACTCCTCCATTGTTGGTGGGATTGTAAGCTGGTACAACCACTCTGGAAATCAATCTGGCAGCTCCTCAGAAAATTGGACATGAGGACCCAACTATACCACTCCTGGGCATATACCCAGAAGATGCTCCAACATGTGATAAGGACACATGCTCCACTTATGTTCATAGCAGCCTTATTTACAATAGCCAGAAGCTGGAAAGAACCTAGATGTCCTTCAACAGTGGAATAAATACATAAATGTGGTACATTTACACAGTAGAGTACTACTCAACTATTAAAAACAAGGAATTCATGAAATTCTTAGGCAAATGGATGGAACTAGAAAATATCATCCTGAGTGAGATAAAACAATCACAAAAGAACACACATGATATGCATTCACTGATAAGTGGATATTAACCCAGAAGTTCAGAATACCCAAGATATAATTCACAGACCACATGAAGCTCAAGAAGAAGGAAAACTAAAGTGTGAGTGTTTTGGTTCTTCTTAGAAAGGGGAATAAAATACTCATTGGAGCAAATATGGAGACAAAGTGTGGAGCAGAGATTGAAGGCAAAGGCCATCCAGAGACTGCCCCACCTGGATATCCATCCCTTACATAGACTCCAAACCCAGACACTATTCTGGATACCAAGAAGTGCATGCTGACAGGAGCTTGATATAGCTGTCTCATGAGAGGTTCTGCCAGAGCCTGGCAAATACAGAGGAGGGTGCTTGCAGCCAACCATTGGACTAATTATATGCTACTCAATCTGCATGGTGTTACTTGTATGTATGTTTCAGTCATGTTGCCGATATTCATGGGTGTGTCATTTGACATTAGTAGAAATAGCAGTCTCACAGAAAGCCTCCTGGCACTTAACATACTTTCCCTGTATTTTCCTCTATAATGTTCCTTGAGCCTTGTGTGCAGAAGTTGTTTTGTAGCTGTATCCATGATGTCTCTTCATTTGGATTGTTTGTAGTTTACTGTAGCGATCTCCATGCGCTGAAACATTTCAGCTACTCCTTTTAAAACACATTCAACTTAAAGGTGCAAGAAAAGGTAGTGTAGTTGGGGAGGTGGTGACGAAATTTGCCTGTACTATCTCACTTGTAAGGAGGCTCCAAATGTGTGCTTTGTTAACTGAGGCATTCAAACACCTCAGTGATATTAATAAAAAGAAAAACTCAAAGAAGAAAGTATAAGACAGTTCTTTCCCAGTTTCTCAGAAAATCATATTCAATAAATAAAATTTATTTAGTCCCCCGTACCCACTGTAGAACATTTCATCCAAGGTCACTCCCCTTTAGTTCTTAGAGTCTCTCACCTTCCAGATCTCAGGTACATTCTAGATGATTCCCCCACCTCCTACATCTCAAGGTTGCCTATTTCCATTCTTTCTGTTGACCCTCAGAGCTTCAGTCCTGTTTCTCACCCCCCATACACACCTACAGTGGAGAGGCAGGACATTAAGTGGAGGAATAGGGTAGTCACTCCACAGTAAAAAGCTCTGATCCAGAATTGTTCCTGTCTGAAGGAACTACAGAGACAAAAATGAAAATAAGCATGAGAAAAAGGAGGTCCAGTGAAAGGCCTCAATTAGCATCCAGATGAAGGGGAGGGAGGAGGCCCTGAACTGTTACTGATATTGTGGTAGGCTTGCAGACAGGAGCCAAGCATAGCTGCCCTCTGAGATGCCCAACAAACAGCTGAAAGGGCCAGATGCAGATACTTACACCCAACCAATGGACAAAAGCTGGGGATCCTGTGCTTGAATTGGCTTTTAAGTACCTTCATTCTTAACTGAATACCACTTTTATGTTTTATCTAGATTTATTTTCATTTTTCTCTCTTCTTTAGCTTACACATTAAAGAGAATCATATCACATAAGTTCCTGGTAGTGGCTGATTTATATTTTTTTTATTATTATTTTTGAGTAGCTTCATCATGTCAGGGACTGTGGGCTGAAAATTTTTAATGTTTCAATAATTTTTTTTGCATAGCAATGTGCCCAATTTGAGAGAATATCCTATACTCAAAAGAAAGGAATGTGCCTTCTGGCATTCATTCTGTTGCAATTTTACATATCTGCTTAGGTCAGATTGTGAGCTGTGCTATTTAGATCTCACAGATAGTCTCTTAACTGTCTGTGTGTTTTGACAGTTTCTGAAGAAAGCATGTTGACTTTACATGTACAATTGTGATTATCCTAGTCTTTGGCTTTTGTTTGCTGTGCAGGATGGATGCATTTCTGACTAATCACTTAGAGCATAATGGAATATGTTTCTTTGTGATCTCTGCCTTACTGTAATTATTCTTTGTCTTTCATCTGGAAGCATACTTTCTTTAGCAATATAGCTGTATTAGCTTCCACTTTTTTTTTGTTTGTTTGTTTTGTTTTTCGAGACAGGGTTTCTCTGTGTAGCCCTGGCTGTCCTGGAACTCACTTTGTAGACCAGGCTGGCCTCGAACTCAGAAATTCTCCTGCCTCTGCCTCCCAAGTGCTGGGATTAAAGGCGTGTGCCACCACCGCCCAGCAGCTTCCACTTTTTAAGTTAACTCCAATCATTTCTTTGGTTTTCTCGACTGCATGTTATATTTAAAATGCATTTATTTTAGGTGACATATTATTTTTATACCAAACTAAATTATATAATCTTGGATGGGTTATTAGATTTACGTATGTTAGAGTAATTGCTTATAGCTTGTATGTACTTCTGACCATCATATATGGCCCAACCATCATGGTTTATGTTCACTTCAATGTCTGACTGTTATAATTGAATCCTAAAATTGTTCTCTTAGAATATTTTAGTTTTACATTATATGTATATTCATAGTTAAAACGTTTCCCAGGTACCCTAAATATTATAATTTTATTAATTTTACAATAGAGACCATTAAAAATCCACAATCAATCAAAATTCAGAGTTGTGAAGCCCAGTATCAACTGCTATACTATCAGTACTAATCTGTTTTTAATGAATTGTGCAATTAGAGTGCTTCAGGAGTATTTAGAAAATATTTCAGTTTTCAGACTATGTGTGTCATATCTCATGTGTACATATTTAGTATATGTGTGCAAAAGTTCAATAATATATATATATATACATATATATATATATATATATATATATATATATATATATATATATAAATCATATTGGCATAAGTTGATTGCGTGCATGCATGTGTGTTTGAATGTACCACAAGCATGGCTGGTACAATGGAACTAGTGTTACACACAGTTATGGGCTGTCCTGTTGCTGATGGAAATTGAACCTATGTCCTCCAGAGGAACAGCCAGTGCTCTTAACCACTGAGTCATCTATCCAGCCTTCCACTTCAATTTTTAAGACAGAATTTTTTGGCCACTTTGCTGAAGTTGTATATCAGCTGTAAGAGTTCTCTGGTGGAGTTCTTTGGGTCACCTAAGTATACTATCAAATCGTCTGCAAATAGTTTGACTTCTTCCTTTCCAATTTGTATCCTTTTGACCTCCTTTTGTTGTCTAATTGCTCTAGCTAGAACTTCAAGTACTATATTGAAAAGATATGGAGAAAGAGGGCAGCCTTGCCTAGTCCCTGATTTTAGTGGGATTGCTTCAAGTTTCTCTCCGTTTAGTTTGATGTTGGCTACCAGTTTGCTGTAAATTGCTTTTACTATGTTTAGATATGGGCCTCGAATTCCTGATCTTTCCAAGACTCAAGCAAGTAAGTAGCCTTCCTATACTCAAAGGATAAGCAGGCTGAGAAAGAAGTAAGAGAAATGATACCCTTCATGATAGCTACAAACCATATAAAGTATCTTGGTGTGACTCCAACCAAACAAGTGAAAGATCTGTATGACAAGAACTTCAAGTCTCTGAAGAAAGAAATTGAAGAAGACTTCAGAGGATGGAAAAAACTGCCATGCTCATGGATTGGCAGGGTTAATAGAGTAAAAATGACCATCTTGCCAAAAGCAATATACAGATTCAATGCAATCCCCATCAAAATCCCAACTCAATTCTTCATAGAGTTAGAAAGAGCAATTCAAAAATTCATCTGGAATAACAGAAAACCCAGGATAGCTAAAACTATTCTCAAGAGTAAAAGAACTTCTGGGGGAATCAATATCCCGGACCTTAAGCTGTACTACAGAGCAATGGCGTTAAAAACTGCATGGTATTGATACAGTGACAGGCAAGTAGATCAATGGAACAGAATTGAAGACCCAGAAATGAATCCATACTCCTATGGTCACTTGATCTTGAACAAAGGAGCTAAAACCATCCAGTGGAAAAAAAAATAGCCTTTTCAACAAATGGTGCTGGTTCAAGTGGAGGTCAACATGCAGAAGGATGCAAATTGACCCATTCTTATCTCCTTGCACTAAGCTCAATTCCATGTGGATCAAGGACCTCCACATAAAAACAGACACACTGAAACTAATAGAAAGGAAACTAGGGAAGAACCTTGAACATATGGGCACAGGGGAGAATTTCCTGAATTGAACTCCAATAGCTTATGCTCTAAGATCAAGAATTGACAAATGGGATCTCATTAAATTACGAAGTTTCTGCAAGGCAAAAGACATTGTCAAAAAGACAAAGCGGCAACTAACTAACTGGGAAATGATCTTTACCAACCCTACATCCGACAGAGGGCTAATATCCAATATATACAAAGAACTCAAGAAGTTAGACTCCAGAGAGGCAAGTAGCCCTATTAAAAAATGGAGTACAGTGCTAAACAAAGAGTTCTCACCTGAAGAATATCTAATGGCTGAGAAGCACCTAAAGAGATGTTCATCATCCTTAGTCATTAGGGAAATGAAAATCAAAACAACCCTGAGATTCCATCTCACATCAGTCAGAATGGCTAAGATCAAAAACACAGGAGACAGCAGTTGTTGGCGAGGATGTGGAGAAAGAGGAACACTCCTCCACTGCTGGTGGGATTACAAGCTGGTACAACTGCTCTGGAAAGCAGTTTGGTGGTTCCTCAGAAAACTGGGCATGACACTCCCGGAGGATCCAGCTATATCACTCCTGGGTATATACCCAGAGGCTTTACCTGCATGCAATAAGGACACATGCTCCACTATGTTCATAGCAGCCTTCTTTATAATAGCCAGAATCTGGAAAGAACCCATATGTCCCTCAAGGGAGGAATGGACTCAGAAGATGTGGCATATTTATACAATGGAATACTACTCTGCAATTAAAAACAATGAATTCACGAAATTCCTAGGCAAATATTCAGAACTTGAAAATATCATCCTTAGTGAGGTAACCCAGTCTCAAAAAACACACATGGTATGCAGTCACTTAATAGGGGATATTAACCCAGAATCTCAGAATACCCTAGACACAATTTGCATATCAATAGATTTCCAAGAAGATGGAAGGAGAGACCCCTGGTCCTGGAAAGACTGGATGTAGAGGAATGCCAGGACAGAGAAGCGAGAGGGGGTTGAATGGGGAAAAGAGGGAGGGAAGAGGGCTTATGGGACTTTCGGGGAGGGAGGAAACGGGAAAGGGGAAATGATTTGGAATGTAAATAAAAAAACTTAGAAAAAAAAGACAGAATCTTTCATTGAACCTAGAACTCATTGATTCAAATAGGTTGAATGTCTAGTGAGTCCCATGGATCCACCTGTCTCTGTGTTCAGGGTGCTCGAATTAAAGATAAATACCACTGTGTCCAGCATGGTATGTGTGTGCTAGGGGTTGAATCAATGCTCCCATGCACACACAGGAAATCCTCTATTAAGTGAGCAATCTCTTTCATTTCTAAACGTGTAGTTTCACTGGCTTAGTTTTTAAAAAAATATTTTTTAATCTTAATTTAATATGAATGTTTTATTGCATCTTACTCTAATCTGCTCTTTCCTAGCATTCTTCCCCTTTGTGCTTTTCCCTTCTGCTAGCAACAGCTTCATTTCCTTTCATGTCAGCTCTATTCTATTGCACTCCTTTGTCAATACCTCTTCCTCCCCATTCATTGTGCTCTGCATGCTTCTATGTTCTACATACACATACACACACACATACAAACATACACACACACATGCACACACACAACTTTTAATTTACATTATGTATATGAGGAAAAAACATGAAATATCCATTTTTATTCATGACAAAATAAAAAATATTTCTCTTAATTTAATACATTAAGATTAGTTAAAGCAATGTGTGATGAAGACCACATTGTGGATGAAGGATTAATTTATTTCCTTATTTAAACCATGTTAGGCTCCTTGATGAAATGCTAGTCTGTTAATAAATACCACGAATTGTACATGTATTCATTCTATATCCCATGACACGGTACACATATTTGCTAAATGGCTTAATGACAGAACAAAGCTGGAGTTAAAACCCTGGTATTTTAAAAGTTTTGGGTAGATGATGAAAGAGAAGATTTTGCTCTTAGGACAAAAAACTAGAAATTGTAGCTTTAAAGAAAGAATGAACAATTTTTTTCTCACTGTAGTTTCCTTTCTTTCAAAGCTCATCTCTTTTTCTGATATTGAGAGAAGGATAATATCCATTATGATCTTAAATTTTTGAGCGGCAGAATGCATATGTAGTATGAGTAGAACTGCAAGATTTTTTTTTTGAAAAACTAAACACTGTTCAAACTTTTTCTCATTTTATTTATTGGATGAAACTATTTCTGATATAATCAGTGCTCAACATAGCTTCTAATACTGTTCTGGGTGCAAAACATTGATTCATAGTTTAGCTACTGCATTCAAGACTGTAGTGTTTTACCAACTCAATCATTATGCACATTCTGTACCACAAATGTGCAAGTGCAGTGTATGACCTGCACAATTAATGATTATTAATCTCTAAAACCATACCACAGACATATCTTTATATTCTCACAAAAAATGCTCTCTATTTTGAAAGAGTCTTTTTCTTCTTTATTTCTTATATGTATTCATCCCTCAAGTCTAACTAAAGAACTTTGTGAAAATCTGCTTTTCCATGTTGTCAAATCATCTCTACCCTCTGTTAGCCTAGTCTGTTCATTGCTCTTCTGCTTCCTTCCTTACAGCCCAGTTCCAATTTAAATCAATGTTTGGTAGTTAAAATTTCTCTTTAGAACCATCATTGCAAAATATCTTTTATTTCTTTTCTTCTTTCCCTCTCACCTTCCTTTTCTCATCTCCTTTCTCCCCAACCCCTGTTTGTCCTCTTATTCTCATAAGGGTTGGTCATTGAAGTCATGAGCCCATAGAAGACATGGATGCATACGTTCCTGTTGTTTTGACAAAGTGTGAAATTAGAAAGAAGTAGTGTATGAGATATCTACCTGGTGTGAAATTAGAAGACTGCTCAGTTGAATGAATATATTGTTAGTGATGGGATTTATAAATCTATGGGGGTCATTGGCTATATTTCCCTCTAAAATTCTTTGTTAAGAAATTGTGGTTAGATACATAAAAGTAGTTAAAAAGAATTATTTTCTTTGTTTTAGCTCAGTTCTCTGAGAGAATCTCAAAATAGAGCCCCGAGATAGCCATAAGATACTCTCATACACAATTTTAGTTTCTAAACAGTTTCCCAGTGATGGAAACCAATGTTCCTTTGAGAAAGAGCTGATTTCAGAGTTGTGAAAGGAAAGTACAAGATGAACTTGAGAAAGTTTCCAAAGAATGTGAAGACCATTGTGTTCTAAGACTCTTATGTACATAGCACATTTCTAACTAACTTAGAGATTTATGGCACTTTGGAAACTTTCCCATGGTTCTGGAGGTCACCGTGCTCTGATGGGTGGTTATTGTCTTGGATTCACAAGCAATTATTAAAAAAACAAGTAGTACTTGAATCATCTATAGATGACCACTCCATGCTGGCTATTGTGGATAAGTTCAGTTTTGAGATCAGGTAGAGATTATTACTGAATAATTCTCGCATTTTCAATTGACGTCCTCAAATTACAAGCTTTTCAAGATACAAGGCATAGATAAAGAGGTTTCTTAAGAAAAAGTGTGAAATTAATGTAGTTTTGACTGTTGCATTTTGTTACTAAAGACAAAACAAATGTCTGTGTATATGTAGACATATACATTGTGTATGTCTGGCAGGAAGGGTGGGCCAGATACCACAGATTGTTCTCAGATCCTATGATTCACTTGCCTCCCACAAATATGGAAGAGGGAGCAGAAGGACGATATGAGCCAGAGTATCAGATAATTTGCTGTGAGATGTGTCTCTCAGTAACATCCGAAGCTACATCCATACAGTCTCATCAGCATGAATATCTAAACATGAGACAAACAAGGATAACATCAATAGACATTCTAAAGTAGATAGAGAAAAACCCTCAAGGTTTAACCCTACACAAAGAACCACAGGCAACTAATGAATGCTGAGAATGAAAGAAATAGTCTTGCTCAGAGAAGAGAGCACATCAATTAGCTGTCCAATAACAAATGTCCAGGACCCAAAAAGTCATACAAGTAACATTACACTTCCTGAGCAGTTTATATTTAGGAATATACATACATACACCATACACACACATACATATATACACATATATATCTTATCTCTCTATATGTATGTATGTATATATGTATGTATGTATGTATGTATGTATGTATGTGTATGTGATAACAATGAAAAAAGCCATGAATTTCAAATAGAACATGAAATTTGAACTTGGGAGGGGATTGGAGAGAGAGGGGAAAGAAAGGGGGAGAAATATTGCAAGTATATCATAATCTACGAAAAATAAAATATATGTAAAAAAAGTATACATCTACTCCATCTGTCTATTAAATCCAATACAAAATGATATCAGGCTTAGAGACTTAAGGCTGATATGAAGTTGCAGAAAAATCCTGTGATTACAGTTGCTTAGTGACATTTCTTAAAGCAATGTTCTTCAGCACTATAAACATTATTAGTTCAGGTAAAGTGTGAAATGAATTTGCTGAATGACCTAGTGTTATAAAGCCTTAGGCACATATTGTAAGGTGAATGATAAAGCATTGTGAATTAACTGTAATGTAGTTAGGAATCTCTAAGAAAAAAAATCAAACAATTATATAAACCACAAACATAAAAAAAAATTAGAAGATAGATCAGTGGCCAAATAACACTTTTGTATAAGGCTTTATTGTGAGTATTTTAACATGTGCAGGTCACATAGGGTCTGCCATAGCTTTTTTCTTTCCAATCTGTACTTTTTATGAAACTTTAAAAACATGAATGACATTCTGGGTTTACACATCCTTTAAAAATAGGCCATGAACCAGATTTGATATTTAGGTCATAGGTTTCCCTTTTGTGCTACATTAATAATTGATATATATATCAGAAATTTGAAATATACATAGCAACTTTAATAGTGTGCACATTAAAATGGCAATTTCAGAGTGTTTATGAGAACATTTTAACTTTCATATTCTTTGTTCTATATAAGATATGTAATTTTAAATCTATCTATCTATCTATCTACATACATACACACACACACACACAAATAGAGAGATGGAAAATATATACAGCTATGAGTCTCAACTTAAATTATGGTTTATAGCAATTCTAAAATTTGTATATGACAATTGCACACAAAAGTGTTTCTTCTGTTTGTCATTGTTGTTGCTTTTTTATAGTGAACAGAAAAGGCAAACATGAGGGTAATACATTCTAATATCAAGCACAACCATAACACTTCCTGTGATGCATTTCTCCAGTGCACATAATTTGCTTCCATACTTCTTCTTGCTTAGATACTAAATATTTCACTGTAACTGCTGGGGGCTGTTCATTTACTGCGCAGTCTGCTGAGGAAGCAGATGCAAATTGTGCTTGGTCATCAGACTCCTGGACTTTCTAATGGACAAACTATAAAAGTTATTCATGTGGAGACTGGTGTTCTCCCTGTTTGTTACTGAACCTGAAGTTAGCTGGCAATAGACTGAGTTTACTTTGAGCTTCAAAAGCTAAAGTTTTAGAAGGAACGCTTTTGCAAGTTGTCTACATAGATGGAAATAAACGAGTGACGATTACATATTGGAGGTTTAAAGAAAGTTAGACATTCTACCCAGGAAAATTCTTGCCCCTGGGGGAGCAATGAGATAGATGAGCAATGGCGAATACAGCAGATCTTGTTTGGTATTATTAAATCAAAGCATGATATATTTCTCCCGAGGTGAAATTGCATTGTGGTTATGAGCCTGGGTTTTGGAGGCTGAACATCTGGAGTTCCACAACTTTGCTGTGTAGGAGAAAATTCGCAAATTCTGCAGATTTTTGTTTCTTTCATTTCCTCATCTGTAAAACAGGGGAAACAATGGGTTTTTGAGAGGACCATATCAGCTAGTCTCTGAAAGCCTGTTAGAACACCTGGAACAAAAGTAAATGCTTAATAATGTTCTTCTTACTTGTAGTTTTTAAAACTGGAAAGTCTTAGAGTTGACAGAGTATTTGCAATGCAAAAATAACAACCAAGCTGTAAGACAATTCACTAATTAGATATGAACAAAGGAGCACATTCTAAAATGAGACAAATCATGAACAGGTTTATGAAAATAGACTCAATATGACTTATTATTAACAGTTTGCAGACTGAAACCACAGTGAGTTAGTGTCTAACACCTATTTTCATACTAATTGTCAAAATACATATATAGGCTAAACAATAATCAACATCATCGACTTCTAGTGATCTTGTAGTGAAATGAGAAGTGGGATGAATAGGTAGCTCAGAGCCTAATTATGTTTGTTGCTCTTCCTGAGGATGTAAGTCTCCCCCATGTCAGGTGGCTTACAACCTACTCCAGGAGTAGCTGCATGGATGCCTGCACACACATAGCAAATATTCACATAAGCGCACACACATAACTAAGAAAATTAATTTGCTTTTATTCAAAATGAAAAGCTTAATCACTAGATGTAAGAAAAATATCAGCAATGTCTTTGAAATAAGAAGGATTTAGGCACAAAGAAAACAGTTACAAAGCCAGTGGTTTCTGACACTGCTAGAAGGAACAAAATGGTAGCACTGCCTTCCAGGAATATGCAGTCTTGAAGATGATGGGAAGGTGCACTAATGCAAGAAAAAGAAAAGAAAAGATGCAGATGGAAAAAAAGGAAGAAGACCATGCATGCTTGTACAAAAAATAATTTCTTAGACAATTAAATTGTTCTTTTGACAGTTAAGGTAGAATTAAACTGTCAGTCAGATGAACCATTGCAGCAAATTATATCATATAAAAGCACAAAATCTTGCTGATGGAGTCAACCTATGAGTGCCAAAGAAAGGACTGTTTGCGAAGCAAAAGGCACAGCCCACCTTACCAGTGCTAGATATCTGTGCTTGGGAGAACAGTTAAATCTGCCCTGATAATATCAGGATCCATGAAGCTGTGTTGCACTTTCAGTGATCATCAATGAATTAAACTTATAAAGGGGTCTGGGATGCAGAGATGGAATGGGCAATGAAGCACATGATTTAACAAGCTAAAATATGAGATTACTTTAGTCCACAAAGCACTCCAGGCATTAGTCTAGTAGTACATAAATTTTTCTGTCCTTGGAACATGTAACATGTGTCAGATGTCCTAATTCACGCCAAACAAATAAAACAGAAATAAAGAAATAAGAACGATGTAAAAGAAGGATGTCATTTGAAACTTTTACCTCATAGATACTTTCATAATTATTTTATGTAAAATATGTTGCTTTGTGTAGAAATTTTATAAAATCATACTTTTTTAAATATCATTGTACAGATGTCAAGGCATTAGACTAGAGCATTTAATAATATATTAGGACCATAAGTTGCAGTTTTGAACCAAGCATATTAGAGGTGAAAGCACTTTTGTAGTTTAAACACAAATCCAATTTTAGACTAAAGTAGCAAAGTCTCACAGATTACGTCATGATTGAATTGACTTTTATGTTCCGTTTTCAGAAATCAATCCTTATTCAGTATTATTATTTACCATATACTTTGAATTTGTCTATACTTGTTTCCAAGGCATTATTAGATGAATACATAGTATTATTAACCTAAATATTAATTAGCATCTTTACTGTGGCAGATGGCAACTTAAGCAAATGCAAGTAAAACAAGGTTATTTATTTTTAACCCTTCTGTCTCACAAAGAGATAAAAGATTAACAAGTGTTAATGTGATGTTAAAACAAATTAACACCAAATTTTGTCCTTCCCTTTGATAAATGTAGGAAGTGTGAAAGGTAACAGAAAATAACTTTTATGCTACATACTCTATTAATGCTTCTCTGTACACCAATTAAAATGGTATCCCTTGTAGTTTAAAAATATGGGTACACAGGAAGCTTTAGAACAATCTTCTGCCTTTAATTGGAAGGTTGACATTGCCCGAGTTTGAGTGCAGTGCTCAAACATTCTAGGAACACACTTCTGTAATCAATGAGCTATATTCCTGATCCTACCAGAAATTTTACATACAGAAAATATATGCTTACTGAGTTTTACCTTATCTATAAAGGAGAATAGTGCAATCACATATTGATTAGTATGTTGATAAGAAACCATTCCGTTTCAGAAGGGATAAAACTACTGGCTAGCTCTCAGTCTTATTGTATGGGTTAAGCAAGAAAAGTTACATGCAGTAGGCAGTAAGAAAGGAATTTGAGGAAGAGATGCTATAGAATTTATTCAGGTTATGAGTCTAAATTAGCACAACTTGGCTCACAGATTCACAGAAGTATCTAATGGTTAGAAATGTAACTTGTTCCTATCAATGTAAAGAAACTTAATGTCTCTGTGGGGAACGCCTACAGTTGAAAAGAAATAGTTAGAAAGGAGAAGAGCCAGTCTAATAAGGAGACTACCGGTACATCCTAAGAAGTAAAATTCAAAGAGAATACAATGCAACTGGAAAGCTGGGGATTTTGGTTTCACTAAGCAATATATTTGAGAGGATTATGTGGTTTGATGTGCATGACTTTGCTGATAGTGATAGGGGCAGAAACGTGTTAATAACAAGTGAAATACTGAATGAGCTACATATTTGAAGACTCTTCCAGGGGATATCTAGTATAGAAAACAAAAATGAAGATAGAGAGGGGAGGGAGGGAAAAGGAGAGGACAAGGAGAGGGAGAGGACAGGGAGAGGGAGAGGATAAGGAGAGGGAAAGGGAGAAGGAGAGGAACAGGGGGAGGGGGAGGGACAGGGGGAGCGTAAGGGGGAAGGGGAGGGAGAGGGAGAAGGAGAGGACAGGAAGAGGGAGAGGGAGAGGGACAGGGGGAGGAAGAGGGAGAGAACAGGGAGAGGGAGAGAGCAAGATCATAATGTATTGATAAGAACAAAGATTATAAACTTCCTGCAGCTGTTGATGGTGATATGACTGGTACCTTGCACATCGGGGTGTAGGTGAGAGCAGAAAGAATTATAATACAATTCAGTCTTGGGACCATAAATGGAAAGAGGATTTCAAAGGAAGACAGGGATCTTTATGACTCAAGGTCCTAAATAAATGGTCTATGAAACTGAGAAAGATCAAAGTATTGTATCTGACACTCGTCACACTAGTATCCTTAGAATACACATGTTGAAGGCAAGAATAAAGTTAGAAAATAATAAAGAGAATGGTAAGGCTGATAGCACAAATAAGCATGCCTATTTACTCTTTGAATTGGAATAATATGGAATGTATGTACCTCATGAGAAGATACTAAGATACAATTGTACATTTCCTTGCAATTTCATAGCATGCAAGTAAACATGCAATATCTTACCATTTACTTATCTCTTCATTCAACTGACACTCATTAAATGCCCACTGCATGCTTCTCAATCTACAGATTACCATATGGTAAAGTATTGTTCTGTCTTACAGGAAGACCTCTCTGAATAGCACCAATTACAATAAACAATTAAATAAAAAGGAAGTGAACCAAGCATGGAAAGAGAATTTAATTCTGTCTGCAGAAGTAAGAAACAGCTTCATGATGCAATACCCTTGTCCCTCATTAAAGTCACAAGAAAAGTCCCTGAAGCTGAAGAATCATCAAGAAAACAGAATTGGATTTACAAAAGGTTAATCTCATTCAGGGACAACCTTTTCTCCAAACACTCTAGAGCTTGCTCTCTGCACTTCTCTTTGGGCTGCCTTACCTAAAGCCAACAATTTTTTCATGTTAGAGATTCAATACTTACAGCTAAGTAAGGCAAGTTACATGTGTTAGATCATAAATGTAGTATAAATACATGATTGAAAAGCAATGGGGATTCTTAGAGAGTCCAATCGGCACACAGAGCTTCCAACCACTGCTAGCAATAAATCGCTAAAATGATTTTATCTAGTCTGTGTTTTAGTCACACATGGGCTGATATTAAGCCAGGAAAGTGGATTTGTCTTGAAAATTGATAAAATTTTATGTAGAGGTGAAGAATAGTTTGGAATACTGTTGCAATTTAGTTGCATAGATCCCTAATGTTACTGTGTAGCCAAACAGAAATTGTCAACAAAAGCCTTTGAATTGAGTAACTTGGTAAGATGATCAAGAAAGTTCTTTCCTTTCCTTTCCTTTCTTTTCCTTTCCTTTCCTTTCCTTTCCTTTCCTTTCCTTTCCTTTCCTTTCCCTTCCCTTCCCTTCCCTTCCCTTCCCTTCCCTTCCCTTCCCTTCCCTTCCCTTCCCTTCCCTTCCCTTCCCTTTCCTTTCCTTTCCTTTCTTTCCTGTATTATTAAATTACCTAGTCTTTGGCTCATTCATTTCTAGTGCAATGAAGACTGGAGAAAGAATATCTCTCACATTTAAAATACTGCACTGCTACTGCTACAATATTATGTACTCTTTAGAAGACATTGCCTTAGACTTTTTGGAAAACATAAACAATCCCTGACTATGCTGTGAAATGATACCCCATTAACAAATATAAAAATGTCTTTAAGGGATATAGGTTTAGTCAGTAAAGTACTTACCCAAGACTTCATATATATATAAAACCAAGCTTTGTAACATGTGCTTAGCACTTATAATTCCAGTTCTAGGAAGACAGAAACAAGGATGCATTGGGTGAATACTAGGCACTTCTGGCCCAACCTAACCTATGTTAGGTCAGTGAAAGACCCTGTCATAAACAAACAAAAGCATAGATTGTACCTGAGGAATAATACCTACAATTGATACCTGGTTTACATGTATGCATATACACACAGAGACCTGCAAACCTGCATACATGTGAATAAAAGTGTGTCTTACTTAGGGTTTCCATTGCTATGAAGAGACACCATGACCTAAGCAACTGTTATAAAGGAAAACATTTAATTGGACTGTCTTGCAGGTTCTGAGGTTTAATCCATTATCATCATGGCAGAAAGCATGGCGGCATCCAGATAAGCATCACACTGGAGAAGCTGCGAGTTCTATATCTTGTTCTGAAGGCTAACAGAAGACTGTCATTCAGGCAGCTAAGAGAATGACCCCATTGCCCACCCCCACAGTGACACACTTCTTGCAACAAGACCACACCTACTCCAAGAAGGCCATACCTCCTAATAGTGCCACTCCCAGGATCAAATATATTCAAACCACCATGACCTGATCCACAAACACCCAAAAGAGGAAAGCAAATACTATCTGTGATCACTTCAGTCACTTTGTTGACAGTCTTCAAAGACTTACATGGTCAGGAACAGTAAATTCAAATTACTTGAGCCACCCGTCAGCCCCACAGTCAGACTGCCAGATCCTTCCACTCTCATTTCCCAGAGATTTTATCCTACTGTCTTTCTTTTGTATTGGGTTGTATCTTGCTATCTTGGTTTATATACAGTTATCCTTCACCCTGTTTCTTCCCATGGAAATCCACCATCTCAAATTCATCCACAAGTTTTTCAGTGTGTAATAGCCTAAAATGACCTCATTCCTTGGAACTCAAAAACTCTAATTAACTTCACCATTTGGTGGTGATAACAGCAAAAACTGAAGGGCTTGGCAGTCATAACACAGTGAGTAACTTCCATTGAGAGGGACTAGTGCATGACCTCTGCATTTCCTAAGCTCAAGACCTTGCTCTTCTGGAAACCCTCAACACTCATTTTCTTTTCTCTTGTTCGCAAAATCTTATTGAACTATAGGTCCAGGTTTCTTATTTTAAAAAGCAGCATTTAAAAATTAAATCTACAAATTCTTTCAGTTCACATGATTTACTATTCTTTAAGACCACTATGTTTTAAAGGTATACATATATACCTTTATATGCCTTGTGTGTGTATGCATAAATGTAGATATATATGTATTTATGCATATATGTATGAATGCATACATTCATATGTATATATGAAATAACCATTTTCTTTTTTTTTATTTTTTATTTTCTAATTTTTTTTTATTTACATTCCAAATCATTTCCCCTTTCCCGTTTCCTCCCTCCCCGAAAGTCCCATAAGCCCCCTTCCCTCCCTCTTTTCTCCATTCAACCCCCTCTCGTTTCTCTGTCCTGGCGTTCCCCTACATCCAGTCTTTCCAGGACCAGGGGTCTCTCCTTCCATCTTCTTTGAAATCTATTGATATTCGAATTGTGTCTAGGGTATTCTGAGATTCTGGGTTAATATCCCCTTATCAGTGACTGCATACCTTGTGTGTTCTTTTGTGATTGGGTTACCTCACTAAGGATGATATTTTCAAGTTCTGACCATTTGCCTAGGAATTTCGTGAATTCATTGTTTTTAATTGCAGAGTAGTATTCCATTGTGTAGATATACCACATCTTCTGAATCCATTCCTCCGTTGAGGGACATCTGGGTTCTTTCCAGCTTCTGGCTATTATAAATAAGGCTGCTATGAACATAGTGGAGCATGTGTCCTTATTGCATGCAGGTAAAGCCTCTGGGTATATGCCCAGGAGTGGTATAGCCAGATCCTCCGGGAGTGTCATGCCCAGAAATAACCATTTTCTAATCTTACTTTCATTTCTTCCTTCTTTCTTTTACAACTCAAACTAAGTTTCTCTTCCCTCTTCTCCGCAGTCCTTCCCTTAAACTCCCCTTTTCACCATCCCTATCCACTCCTCTATTTCTCTTTAGAAATGGGCAGGCTTCTCATAGATTTCAACCAGTCATGGAATGTCAAGTTGCAGTAAGACTAGGCACTTCACTCCCATCAAGGCTAGATGAGGCAAAACGTTAGAAGAAAAGGCTTCCAGTGGTAAGCAACAGAGTCATCAACAGCTCCAATCCCACAGTTTGAAGTCCCATAACAAAACCAAGCTACACAACTGTCACATATGTACAGAGGTCCTAGTTCGAACCCATGCAGGCTTGCTGGATGGAGGTTCAGTCTCTATGAGTTTCCACTGCCCTAGACTTCTTTGTTTAGATCTTTACCCAGATGGAAATATGGGATAATTAAAGTTTTTTAGAATGCTCAAATTATATCAAAAAATAAAAACCTACCACACTAAGAAACAGAAATATTTTAATAGAGATATAGTTCTCAATCAACATGATCATCCATGTGAGACAAATGAAGGATAGGTTTCTCATGGACTACTAAATCTTGGAGTCCTCATACATAAGTCACTATTCAGCAATGCACCTTGAAACCCTCCTAATAACATCATGACACTTTCACCTTCACCTAGAGAAAAAACGGATCTGTCTCTCTATTCTATTTAATTACTGTGTCTTGTTTGGGTTTTTCCAGAGGCAGGTAGTTTTCAATTGGAACAATGTGCCTCCAAGCTGACACAACCAGATTTATATGGGGGATAAATCTTGACAAAACAGAACACAGTCGTTCAATTAACCTCCTTCAGGGAAACCTAATGTAATTGCAGAAATGCAATCACTTCAGCTGAGGTTATAAGGTTTGAGCCTAACTTTATTATCTGTAGATAAATGCCCCAGTATTAGATGTCCCTTTGGCAAGTAAATTCAATATGAAACTAACCAATAAAATTGTTAAGTAATAATTGACATTAGAAAAGTCTAGTAGCTGCTCAGACTTCCAAAACTGATGGAATTATTAATATTAAGTGGCAAGAATAATATTCAGAAAAGCCCAATTTAATCAAAATGCTTTCAACCTTTGTTTCTTTATACATCGAAGAAAAGAGCAAGGACTGAGGCATAGGAGTTAACTAAGCAAAAATTCACTAAGTGTCATATTTGGAAAAGGCAATTGTGATTGAACATAGTACACTTGATTTTATGCATAAGGAACTAACTTTGTTTGAGAAAAATCTTAGAGGAATAGAGCATTCCATATAAAGACTAACTATTCTTGCTGATTTATTTTTGCCATTACAGGCTGCTGGGTGGGACCATCTCATGCTTGCTATACAGCAGAAGCTCTTCCTGTAAAATTTGGTTCTGTAGGAACAATCAGGAAAGTGCCAAGGAATGATCACTTATGTAGCTTGCTGCTGAATCACACTGACTGTCTTTCCACTACATGTCTGTGGTTGTCATTGTCCGTTTGTCCAAACCACACCCATTTGGCCAACTACAGAGAAGAGTTGAGATGAAAGTGTGAGGTTCTCATATAATTACTAATTTGCAATGACAGATAACAATTATGAGGAGCAGTACGGTTACAGTTCTTTCTTCTCCATCACTCTGCTTCTTTCAACAACACTTAACTAAATTTACTATCATCTCATTTACAAAAAAAAAAATGAGTTGCATGTAACTATTTTCCTGGGGGTCATATAGTAAATAGGAAAGGATTTATGAACATACAGTTATACTTTAGCTTTATTATTGTGTTTCAACAGAACTTGCACAATATTCCACATCACTGAACAGAACAAGTACATTTATTTTCGTTGTTGTTATGGTTTCTGAAACTTTTCAAAGGCTTTTAACATTTAAGGTTTAGCAATGTCAATCAGAATTTAAACCATAAGAGAGATGTTTATAGTCATAGGAAACATACAATTGACATCCACATTCTATGAATCAATATGATAACCTCACTAAAATAAGTAAACATAAATCAAAATAAAACTCAAGGAATATTTAATTATTGATAGACAATTTCAAAGCCTGATTTTTAAAAAGTTATATGAAAGATGTAAGCATTTGTGTACATAGGTAGGATTAATTGTAATATTTCTGATGGATAACTTTGAAATATTTATAAAAATAAAATTATTACATCATTTGAATCAGTATTCCCATATTAGTGATATATTGTGTATGCATATATCCTAGTAAATTTTTACATACATGTGTATGTAAATATAGAAATTATCACTCACAATATATTTAATATTTTATTATCAATAACATTGAGCACAAAAGGAAAGTTAATCATTTCTTCATCATTAAAGACATTATAATGTTTACATACTACTGTATTTCTGAAATAAAGTATTAAGGAGAAAAGCACAATAAAAATCACGGGAAAGGGGAAATGATTTGGAATGTAAATAAAAAAATAAAATAAAATAAATAACAAAAATAAAAAATAAAAAAAAATCACCTTGAATTTAAAATGATTCATTTGGTAAAAACTACACAGGCATGTGCACATTTTTTATTGATTTATGGAGCTGAAAATAATACATCTTGACATATTAGAGATGTTTTTATGTCTGTGGTGAAATTATGAGTGAAAGCCATATACATGGGCACTTCCTAGACAGCATAATATACTCAGAAGAACATGTGTCATGATAGTGCTTTACACTTGTTGCAGGTTCCTTGAGTTGGATGTTTCCCTTTGACCATACCTTGAATATTTATCTTTTTCTTTTTTTATATATTTTTATTGAATATATACTTCATTTACATTTCAAATGTTATACCCTTCCCTGGTTTCAACCCCTCCCTGAAAACCTCCAACCCATTTTCCCACCCCCTGCCTCCAAGAATATGCCCCCCACCCCACCCACTCCCACCTACCCCCACCCTCAATTTCCCCAAGCTGGGGCATCTATTGAGCCTTCATAGGACAAAGGACCTCTCCTCCCACCAATGCCCTATAAGGCATTCCTCCACCACAATTGAGGCTAGAACCATGTATACCCCTTGGTTGATGGTTTAGTCCCTAAGAGCCCTGGTGGGGGGGGTCTGGTTGGCCAACATAGTCATTTTTCCAATGAGGCTGCAAAACCCTTTAGCCCCTCCAGTTCTACCTCCAATTCCTCCACTGGGGACCCCAAGCTCAGTCCAATGGTTGACTGCTAGCATCTACCTCTATATCTATAAGGCTCTGGCAGAGCCCCTCAGGAGACAACCATAACAGGCTCCTTTCAGCAAGCACTTCTTGTCATCCATAATAGTGTCTGGGTTTGGTGACTGTTTATAGGATGAATCCCCAGGTAGGACAGTCTCTGGGTGACTTTTCCTTCAGTTTCTGCCCCACAATTTGTCTCCATAATTGCTCCTGTGAGTATTTTGTTCCATTTCTCAGAAAACCCAAAGCACCCACACTTTGGTCTTACTTCTTCTTGAGCTTCATTTGATCTGTGAGTTGTATCTTGTTTATTCTGAGCTTTTGGGCTAATATCCATTAATCAGTGAGTGCATATCATATGTTTTCTTTTGTGATTGGGTTACCTTACTCAGGAAGACACTTTCTAATTCCATCCATTTGCCTAAGAATTTCATGAATTAATTGTTTTTGATAGCTGAGTTGTACTCCATTGTGTAAATACACCACATTTTCTGTATTCATTCCTGTGTTGAAGGACATTTGTGTTCTTTCTAACTTCTGGCTATTATAAATAAGTATGTTATGAACATAGTGGAGCATGTGTCCTTATTACATGGTGGAGTGTCTTCTAGATATATGCCCAGGAGTGATATAGCTGGGTCCTCAGGTAGTACTATGTTTAATTTTCTGAGAAACCACCAAACTGATTTCCAGACTTATTGAACCAGCTTGCAATGGAGGAGTGTTCCTCGTTTGTCACATCCTCACCAGCTTCTGCTGTCCCCTGAGTTATTCATCTTGGCCATTCTGACTGGTGTGAGGAAGAATCTCAGGGTTGTTTTGATTTGCATTTACCTGATAACTAAGGGTGCTGAGCATTTCTTTAGGTATTTCACAGCCATTCAGTATTCCTCAGCTGAGAATTCTCTGTTTAGCTCTGTACTCCATTTTTAATAGGGTTATTTGACTCTCTGGAGTCGAATTTCTTGAGTTCTTTGTATACATTGGATATTAGCCCTCTAACGGATGTAGGGATGGTAAAGATCTTTTCCCAATCTGTTGGTTGCCGTTTTGTCCTATTGACAATGTCCTTTGCCTTACAGAAGCTTTGCAGTTTTATGAGGTCCCATTTGTCAATTCTTGTTCTTAGAGCATAAGCCACTGGTGTTGTTCTGTTCAGGAAATTTTCCACTGTGCCCATGTGTTCAAGACTGTTCCCCACTTTCTCCTTTATAAGCTTCAGTGTAGTTGGTTTTATATGGAGGTCCTTGATCCACTTGGACTTGAGATTTTTACTAGGAGATAAGAATGGATAGATTTGCATTTTTCTATATGTTGACCTCCAGTTGATCCAGCACTATTTGCTAAAAATGCTGTCTTTTTTCCACAGAATGTTTTTAGCTCCTTTGTAAAATATCAAGTGACCATAGGTGTATGGGTTCATTTCAGGGTCTTCAATTCTATTCCATTGATCTTCCTGTCTGTCTCTGCACCAATACCATACAGTTTTTATCACTATTGCACTGTAATAGAGCTTAATATCAGGGATGCTGATTCCCCCAGAAACTCTTTTGTTGTGGAGAATAGTTTTTGCTATCCTGGGTTTTTTGTTATTCCATATGAATTTACAGATTGCTCTTTCTCGCTTTATGAAGAATTGATTTGGAAATTTGATGGGGATTGCATTGAATCTGTAGATTATTTTCAACAAGATGGCCATTTTTAATATATTAATCCTGCCAATCCAAGGTCATGGGAGATCTTTCCATCTTCTGCGATCTTCTTCAATTTCTTTCTTCAGAGGCTTGAAGTTCTTGTCATACAGATCTTCTACTTGCTTGGTTAGAGTCACACCAAGATATGTAATATTATTTGTGACTATTGTGACTATTGACCTAATTTTGTTCTCAGCTTGTTTATCCTTTGAGTAGAGGAAGGATACTGATTTGTTTGAGTTAGTTTTATATCCAGCCACTTTGCTGAACTTTTTTATCAGCTGGAGTTCTCTGGTGGAATTTTCAGGGTCACTTAAATATATGATCATATCATCTGCAAATAGTGATATTTTGAATTCTTCCTTTCCAATTTGTATACTGTTGACCTGCTTTTGTTGTTTAAATGCTCTAGTTAAAACTTCAAGTCCTATACAGAATAGAAAGGGAAAGAGTAGGCAGACTTGTCTGGTCCCTTATTTTAGTGGAATTCCTTAAAGTTTTTCTCCATTTAATTTGATGTTGGCTACTGGTTTGCTGAATATTGCTTTCACTATGTTTAGGTATGAGGTTTGAATTCCTGATCTCTCCAAGCCTTTAAACATGAAAGGATGTTGAATTTTGTCAAATAATTTTTCAGCATCTAATGAAATGACCATGTGGTTTTACTCTTTGAGTTTGTTAATTTACATTGATGGATTTCTTTATTATGAACCATCCTTGGATCCCTGGGATGAAGCCTTCTTGATCGTGGTAAATTATTGTTTTGATGTAGTCTTGGATTCAGTTGGCAAGAATTTTATTGAGTATTTTTGCATCAATGTTCATAAGGAAAACTGGTCTGAAGTTCTCTTTTCTTGTTTGGTCTTTATTTGATTTAGACGTAAGCTTTATTGTAGATCCATAGAATGAATTGGGTAGTGTTCCTTTTGTATCTATTCTGTGGAATAGTTTGAAGAGTATTAGTATTAGGTCTTCTTTGTTTATTTTTTTTTAAATTTTTTTTATTTTTTTAATTTTTAAATTTTTTTTATTTTTATTTTCTAAGTTTTTTTTATTTACATTCAAAATCATTTCCCCTTTCCATTTCCTCCCTCCCCGAAAGTCCCATAAGCCCCCTTCCCTCCATCTTTTCCCCATTCAACCCCCTTTCGATTCTCTGTCTTGACATTCACATACATCCAGTCTTTCCAGGACCAGGGGTCTCTCCTTCCATCTTCTTGGAAATTTATTGATGTGCGAATTGTGTCTAGGGTATTCCGAGATTCTGTGTTAATATCCCCTTATCAGTGACTGCATACCATGTGTGTTCTTTTGTGATTGGGTTACCTCAATAAGGATGATATTTTCAAGTTCTGACCATTTGCCTAGGAATTTCATGAATTCATTGTTTTTAATTGCAGAGTAGTATTCCATTGTGTAAATATACCACATCTTCTGAATCCATTCCTCTATTGAGGGACATCTGGGTTCTTTCCAGCTTCTGGCTATTATAAATAAGGCTGCTATGAACATAGTGGAGCATGTGTCCTTATTGCATGCAGGTAAAGCATCTGGGTACATGCCCAGGAGTAGTATAGCGGTATCCTTTGGGAGTGTCATGCCCTGTTTTCTGAGGAACAGCCAGACTGCTTTCCAGAGTGGTTGTACCAGCTTGTAATCCCACCAGCAGTGGAGGAGTGTTCCTCTTTCTCCACATCCTCGCCAACAACTGCTGTCTCCTGTGTTTTGGATCTTAGCCATTCTGACTGGTGTGAGATGGAATCTCAGGGTTGTTTTGATTTGCATTTCCCTAATGACTAAGGATGATGAACATCTCTTTAGATGCTTCTCAGCCATTAGATATTCTACAGGTGAGAACTCTTTGTTTAGCTCTGTACCCCATTTTTAATAGGGTTACTTGCCTCTCTGGAGTCTAACTTCTTGAGTTCTTTGTATATATTGGATATTAGCCCTCTGTCGGATGTAAGGTTGGTAAAGATCTTTTCCCAGTTAGTTGGTTGCCACTTTGTCTTTTTGACAGTGTCTTTTGCCTTGCAAAAACTTGTTTTTACTATGTTTAGATATGGGCCTTGAATTCCTGATCTTTCCAAGATGTTTAGCATGAAAGGATGCTGAATTTTGTCAAATGTTTTCTCAGCATCTAATGAGATGACCATGTGTTTTTTTTCTTTGAGATTGTTTATGTAGTAGATTACATTGATGGATTTCCTTATATTGAACCATCCCTGCATCCCTGGGATGAAGCCTACTGGATCGTGGTGAATGATAGTTTTGATGTGTTCTTGGATTCGGTTGGCAAGAATTTTATTGAGTATTTTTGCATCGATATTCATAAGAGAGATTGGCCTGAGATTCTTTTTCTTTGTTGGATCGTTGTGTGCTTTTGGTATTAGCGTAATTGTGGCTTCATAGAACGAGTTGGGTAGTGTTCCTTCTGTTTCTATTTTGTGGAACAGTTTGAAGAGTATTAGTGTTAGGTCTTCTTTGAAGGTCTGATAGAATTCTGCACTAAAACCATCTGGACCTCTGCTTTTCTTGGTTGGAAGACTTCCAATGACGACTTCTATTTCTTCAGGGGTTATAGGACGATTTAGGTGGTCTATTTGATCCTGATTTAATTTTGGTATTTGATATCTGTCAAGGAAATTGTCCATTTCCTAGAGATTTTCTAGTTGTGTTGAAAACAGGCTTTTGTAGTAGGATCTGGTGATTTTTTTCAATTTCCTCAGTTTCTGTTGTTATCTCTCCCTTTTCGTTTCTGATTTTATTAATTTCGATACTGTCTCTGTGCCCTCTGGTTAACCTGGCTAAGGGCTTATCTATCTTGTTGATTTTCTCAAAGAACCAACTCCTCGTTTTGCTGATTCTTTGTATGGTTTTATTTGTTTCTACTTGATTGATTTCAGCCCTGAGTTTGATGATTTCCTGCCTTCTACTCCTCTTTGGTGTATTTGCTTCTTTTTGTTCCGGGGTTTTCAGGTGTGCCATTAAGCTGCTAGTGTATGCTGTCTCCCGCTTCTTTTTGGCGGCACTCAGGGCTATGAATTTCCTCTTAGCACCACTTTCGTTGTGTCCCATAAATTAGGGTATGTTATGCCTTCATTTTCATTAAATTTTAAAAAGTCTGTAATTTCTTTCTTTATTTCCTCCTTAATTTCTTTCTTTATTTCTTCCTTCTTCATTGAGTAGAGCATTGTTCAGCTTCCATGTATATGTGGATTTTCTGTTGTTTTTGTTGCCATTGAAGACCACCCTTATTCCATAATGATCTGATAGGAGGCATGGGATTAGTTCTATCTTCTTACATCTGTTGAGGTCTGATTTGTGACCAATTATATGGTCTATTTTGGAGAAAGTAACATGAGGTGCTGTATTCTTTTGTTCTAGGATGAAATGTTCTATATATATCTGCTAGTTCCATTTGGTCCAAGTCTTCAATTAGATTCACTGTGTCCCTGTTTAGTTTCTGCTTTCCTGAACAATCCATTTCAGAGAGCGGGGTGTTGAAGTCACCCACTATTATTGTGTGAGGTGTGATGTGTGCTTTGAGCTTTAGTAAAGTTTCTTTTACGAATGAGGATGCTCTTTCATTTGGAGCATAGATATTCAGAATTGAGAGTTCTTCTGGGTGGATTTTTCCTTTGATCAGTATGTAGTGTCCTTCTGTGTCTTTTTTGATGACTTTACATTTAAATCAATTTTATCTGATATTAGGATGGCTACTCCGGCTCATTTCCTGGGACCATTTGCTTGTAAAATTGTTTTCCAGCCTTTTACTCTGAGGTAGTGTTTGTCTTTGACACTGAGGTGCGTTTCCTGCATGCAGCAAAATGCTCGGTCCTGTTTACGTATCCAGTATGTTAGTCTATGTCTTTTTATTGGGAAATTGAGACCATAATATTAAGAGAGATTAAGGAATAGTGATTATTGCCACCTGCTATTCTTGACGCTATCTCTATGTTTGAGTGGTTATCTACTTTTGGGTTTGATGCAAGAAGGTTACTATCTCGTTTTTTCCAGGGTGTTTTTTCTCTCCTTGTATTGGCGGTTTCCACCTATTATCCTTTGCAGGGCTGGGTTTGTGGAAAGATATTGTGAACATTTGGTTTTATCATGGAATATCTTGGTCTCTCCATCTAAGGTGATTGAGAGTTTTGCTGGGTATAGTAGTCTAGGCTGGCATTTGTGCTGTCTTAGTGTCTGCATGAGATCTGCCCAGGATCTTCTGGCTTTCATAGTCTCTGGTGAGAAGTCTGATGTGATTCGGATAGGTTTTCCTTTGTATGTTACTTGGCCCTTTTCTCTTACTGCTTTTAGTATTCTTTCTTTGTTTAGAACATTCGGTGTTTTGATTATTATGTGATGGGAGGTATTTCTGTTCTGGTCCAGTCTGTTTGGAGTTCTGTAGACTTCTTCTACGTTCATCGGCATCTCTCTCTTTAAGTTAGGGAAGTTTTCCTCCATAATTTGGTTGAAGGTGTTTACTGGCTCTTTAAGTTGCAAATCTTCACTCTCATCTATACCTATAATCCTTAGATTTGGTCTTCTCATCGTGTCCTGGATTTCCCGGATGTTTTGGGTTACACGTTTTTTGCATTTTGCATTTTCTTTGACTGTTGAGTCGATGCTTTCTAAGGTATCTTCAGCACGTGAGATTCTTTCTTCCATCTCTTTTATTGTATTGTTGATATTTGCATCTATGACTCCTGATTTCTTCCCAAGGTTTTCTATCTCCAAAGTTGTCTCCCTTTGTGATTTCTTAGTTGTTTCTACTTCCTTTTTTAGATCCTGGATGGATTTGCTCAGATCCTTCACTTGTTTGTTGGTATTTTCCTGTATTTCTTTAAGGTATTTTTGCGTTTCCTCTTTCAGGATTTCTGCCTGTTGACACCAATTTCTCCTGTATTTTTGTGTTTCCTCCTCATGGGCTTCCATCTGTTGATCCATCGTCTCCTGCATTTCTTTAAGCAATTCTCGTGTTTCCTTTGTAAGGGCATCTATCCATTGATTCATTTCTTTAAGCAATTTTTGTGTTGCCTCCCTATGGGCATCCATCTGTTGACCCATATTCTTCTGCATTTCTTTATGCAATTTTTGTGATTCCTTTGAAAGTGTATCTACCCATTGATTCATTTCTTTAAGTGATTTTTGTGTTGCCTCCTTGTGGGCCTCCATCTGTTGATCCATGTTCTCCTGCATTTCTCTAAGCGATTTTTGTGTTTCCTTTGTAAGGTCTTCTAACCGTTGATTCATGATCTCCTGTATTTCTTTAATATATTTATTTGTGTCCTTCTTGAAATCCTCTAATAACATCATGAGAAGTGATTTTAAATCCAGATCTTGTCTTTTGGGTGTGGTGGGGTATCCAGGACTTGCTGCTGTTGGAGAGTTGGGTTCGGATGGTGCTATATTACTTTGATTTCTATTAGTATTGTTCCTACGTTTGCCTTTTGCCATCTGGTTACCTCTGGTGTTAGTTGGTCCTGCTGTCACTGGCTGTTGGTTGGACATCCTGTGAGACTG
Source organism: Tokudaia tokunoshimensis (assembly GCA_036184795.1). NCBI lineage: Eukaryota > Metazoa > Chordata > Mammalia > Rodentia > Muridae > Tokudaia > Tokudaia tokunoshimensis. Next base: position 37,377,917 of record BTHU01000015.1, on the reverse strand, counting down.
CAAAGCTATTTCTGTCCCTCCTGGATTACCGGAATTCCCATGGCCCCGATTTCTGGGGTCTGCTCTGCTCCTGAGTGACTTTGGAGCCCTGATGTGCCTTGCCCCAAGTGATGTTATATTGGGGAATCCCTGCGTATCCAAAGGCTCAGCGTAGTGGATTCCGGGAGCAGAGGTCGCCAAAGGGAGGCTGGTAGGCTCCTGCCCTATGCAGGGGTGTGTGATCTCTCCCGGGGGGGGGCGGGTCCCTCTGCAGGGCAGAAGTCCCACAGCAGAGCAGGCATGCTGGTTACTGCAGACCTGCCCAGTTCTTGGAGCAGGTTACACACAAGCTGCCTGAGACCCAAGCGATATTATGCCTGTCTGTCTCTGAACCTGGCGGTCCCAACTGCCCTGATGCTGGAGCAAAGATGGTGGAGTGCACTCTGCATTCTCTCGGTGGCGCAGATCACTCTGCAGGGAGATGGCCCACAGCAGAGCTGGTGCCCACAGGACCTCAGCGCTGTCCTGCTCTTGGATGCAGAAAGAAGCCCCAAAAGGCCGTTTCCCAAGTGATGTTATATTGGGGAGAACCTGAGTACCTGTCTCCTCAGTGCAGTCGATCCAGGAACCAGGTCTTCTTTGAACATCTGATAGAATTCCCCACTAAACCAAACTGGTCCAGGATTATTTGTTGTTGTTGTTGTTGTTGGAGACTATTAATAACTATTAATAATTAATAACTATTAATAATTTCCTCAAGAATTATGAGACTATTTAGATGGTTCATCTGATCCTATTCTAACATTGGCACCTGGTATGTGTCTAGAAAATTATCCATTTCATCCAGATTTTCTAATTTTGTTGAGTATAAGCTTTTGTAGTAGGATCTGATTCCATTTTGAATTTCTACAGTTTCTGTTGCTGTGTTTCCCTTTTCATTTCTGATTTTATTAATTTGGGTAGTGCCTCTGTGCCCTCTGGTTAGTCTGGGTATCTTGTTGATTTTCTCAAAGAACCAGTTCCTGGTTTTGTTGATTCTTTGTATAGTTCGTTTTGTTTCTATTTGGTTGATTTCAGCCCCGAGTTTGATTATTTCCTGCTGTCTACTCCTCTTGGTGCATTTGCTTCTTTTTATTCTAGAGTTTTCAGGTGTGTTGTCAAGTTGCTAGTGTAAGCCCTCCCCGTTTTCTTTTTGGAGGTACTTAATGCTATGAGTTTTCCTCTTAGCACTGCTTTCATTGTGTCCCATAAGGTTTGGTATGCTGTTGCTTCATTTTCATTAAATTCTAAAAAGTCTAATTTCTTTCTTCCTTGACCAAGTTATCATTGAGTGGAGAATTGTTCAATGTCCATGTGTATGTTTGATTTCCATTGTTTTTGTTTGAACTTAAGACCAGCCTTAGACTGTGGTGATCTGATAAGGTGCATGAAATTATTTCTATATTCCTGCATCTGTTGAGTCCTGTTTTGTGACCAATTATATGGTCAATTTTGGAGAAGGTACCATGAGGTGCTAAGAAGAAGGTATATTCTTTTGCTCTAGAATGGAACATTCTATAAATATCTGTTAGATCCATTCAGTTCATAACTTCTGTCAGTTTCACTGTCTCTGTTTAGTTTCTATTTCCATGATTTGTCCATTGCTGAGAGTGGGGGGTTGAAGACTCGCTCTATTATTGTGTAGGGTACAATGTGTGCTTTGAACTTTAGTAAAGTTTCTTTTATGAATGTAGGTGCCTTTGCATTTGGAGCATAAATGTTCAGAATTGAGAGTTCATCTTGGTAAATTTTTCCTTTGACTAGTATGAAATGCCACTCCTTATCTTTTTTTGACAACTTTGTTAAAAGTTGATTTTATCCGATGTAAGAATGGTCGCTCCAGCTTGCTTCCTAGGACCATTTGCTTCGAAAATTGTTTTCCAACTTTCAACTCTAAGGTAGTGACTGTCTTTTTCACTGAGGTGGGTTTTTTGTATGCAACGAAATGTTGGGTCCTGTTTATGTATCCAGTCTGTTAGTCTATGTCTTTTTATTGGGGAATTGAGTCCATTGATGTTAAGAGATATTAAGGAAAAGTGATTGCTACCTCCCGTTATTTTTGTTGTTAAAGGTGGAATTCTTTTGGGTTTGTTGAAGAAAATTACTTTATTGCATTTTTTAGGGTGCAGTATCCCTCCTTGTGTTGGTATTTTCCAACCATTATCCTTTGTAGAGTTGTGTTTGTGGAAAGATATTGTGTAAATTTGTTTTGGTCATGGAATATCTTGTTTTCTCCATCTATAATAATTGAGAGTTTTGCTGGGTATAGTAGCCTGGGCTGACATTTATGTTCTCTTAGGGTTTGTATGACATCTTCCCAGGATCTTCTAGCTTTCATAGTTTCTGGTGAGAAGTCTGGTGTAATTCTGATAGGTCTGCCTTTATATGTTACTTGACTTTTTCTCTTTCTCCTTTTAATATTCTTTCTTTGTTTAGTGCATTTGATGTTTTAATTATTATGTGATGGGAGGAATTTCTGTTCTGGTTCAGTTGGTTTGGAGTTCTGTAGGCTTCTTGTATGTTCATGGGCATCTCTCTCTTTAGGTTTGGGAAGTTTCCTCTATAATTTTGTTGAAGATATTTACTGACCCTTTACGTTGTAAATCTTTGCTCTCTTCTATACCTGTAATCCTTAGGTTTGGCCTTCTCATTGTGTCCGAGATTTCCTGGATGTTTTGGGTTACAAGCTTTTTACATTTTGCATTTTCTTTGACTGTTCAATGTTTTCTGTGGTATCTTCAGCACCTGAGATTCTTTCTTCTGTCTCCAGTATTCTGTTGTTGCTGCTTGCATCTACGACTCCTGATTTCTTTCCAAGGTTTTCTATCTCTTGAGTTGTCTCCCTATGAAATTTCTTTATTGTTTATACTTCTATTTTTTAGACCCTGAATGGTTTTGTTCAGTTTCTTCACCTGTTTATTTGTGTTTTCCTGTAATTCTTTAAGGGATTTTTGTGTTTCCTTTTTAAGGGCTTCTACCTTTTGACCCATGTTGTCCTGTATTTCTTTAAGGGAGTTATTTATGTCCTTCTTGAAATCCTCTGTCAGCATCATACAATGTGATTTTAAATCCAGATCTTGCTTGTCCAGTTTGTTGGGGTATCCAGGACTTGCTGTTGTGGGAGAACTGGGTTCGGATGGTGCCATGTTTTTGCCTTGGTTTCTGTTGATAATGTTCTTGCGTTTGCCTTTTGCCATCTGGTTATCTCTGGTGTTAGCTGGTGTTACTATCTCTGACTATGGCTTATCTGTCCGGCCAGCCTGCGTATCTGTACTCTTGCAATTCCCATTCTCTCTGTGCATACAGGTATGTAGACACTCCTGTGAGACCAGCTCTCTTGTGGTGGTATTTGTGTATGTAGCTCTGTAGCCCAGGATCAGCTATGCACTCTCAAGCCTCTCCACAGTCCTGGGAGTTTAGCTATCTCCCTGTGCCACCTGGATATAGCACACTGTGGCAGAGTATGGTCCCCAGCTAGAGACAGAAACTGGAAGCCTCCAGCCTGAGGGTTCTGGATAGGTTCCTCTGAGCAACAGTGGTGGTTCCTACATGTGCGCTCAGGCTACTCTGCACTCCTGCAGAGGGACCACCGGTGGAAGGAGTGGGCAGAAGGAATGTAAGAGGAGTGGTATTAGGGAAGGGGTTGGTTTTAGTAGTTGCTTGGTAGAGTCCTGCTGGGTCCCCAGCAGCAGCTCTGGGACTCCAGACATGGGAGTGGTTTCTTACCAACTCCTCTGAGTGCAGCAGGTTCCCTAGGATGAATCAGGGGATGGTGTCTTTACTGTAGCTGACCTGCCAAGAGTCTGTTCCAGCAGAGACCTTGATTTTACAAAACATATAGAATATACACCTGGTTGAACTAATAATTTAACTCCCCTGGGTATATTACTCTCATACAGAGCAATCTAAATCATGAACCAGCTGCTGATCCATAAAGAAAAAGATGACTGAGCGTTTTGAACCTCCCTAAAACGTACCTTCAAACAAACACTTAAAATAGGATTGTACTCAATAATATACAATGACTACTGAAAATGTTCAGGTCTATAAGCAATGGAAGCAAAGACAGTTCCTAGGGCATTTCCACGTGGCTTTTATTGCTGTTTTGGCTTCCATGTCTTGCACAAGAAATGCTGCTTGTAAATCACTCCACAAAATACTGAAAAATAAGATAACAGAATCCATGGAAGATGTGAATATGCAGTCTGTAGTAGTCCAAACTGTTATTACAATTTTGCAAAAACCATTGTCAGTACATAGCAGAAAACTTACATTCAAAATGTGGCAAAACTCTTGGAAATACATTTGGACAGTGAATGAGGCAGATTCTTACACATAGCAAAGGGAACACTTAAAGCTTAGATCTCTTCCACCATTGTGTTCTGATCACAACCAGTCTTCTTGATGTGGTAGATCAATAATTTAAAGACTAATAATAAATGAAGGAATTTGATAAGATGATTTTACTTATATATCTACTTTTGGAGAAAAGAAACAAAATCTTTAAAAACACATACAGAAAAACATATGGACATGATTACAGTCAAGATCTGAATAGATGTTCAAGCTATTCAAGTTGGGAAATGTGAAGAATTTAATACTTCTCATAGGAACTTCTTATTTGAATAAAATGAACCATCTTTTCCTATTCATATGGTTTATAATTGAATTAAATGAGACAAGGTAGGAATGTGTCAACTGCATTCAGTTCCTGGATGGTAGGTAATACTCCTAAGCAAACTTTTAGAATATACTTGTTTCCATGGTAGCTAAGCTTCTTCAAATTATGCCAGAATACTTAGGGAAAAATACAATAGTTTAAAAATAACATGCCAAAGAAATAGTTTTTACTGTTATGAATGACTTTAAAAACCCACAGCTTAATATGACCAGAACAGAAATGGCAGGGGTTGTTAGCAATTTTTAGTGACAAAAATCATCTGATACACTGGCTGCCACAAGTTAAGGAAGAACATAAGTAAAGGTGCAGCTGTTCTGTTACTGACGTATTTCCAAATCTAGTCAATAAGGTAAGGCATCACATTCTCCAGTTCCTTCAAATTGGCAACTTTCAAACTTTAGATTTAGCTCACATTACTTTTCTAGTTACTTTCTTGTTTTTAATTGGCAAATAGAAATTGTATATCTTTGTGACATTCAATATGGCATTTTAAGATGTGTATATTTTATAGAAAGCAACATCAAGCTAATAAACATATATGTTACCCCATACATTTATTAAAAAATCTACCTTCTTAGCAACTTCTAAGAGTGGAGTGTATGCTTCATGGTACCCACTCTTCTGTACAATATATTGCTCGATGATGTTCCTTGCCATGCCTTCCCTACAGCCTATGGACAGCATCTCACATACCTCTGAGTGAGAAACCTAATTCCTTCTTCAAACCTTACAATTTATACCAAATGAACCTTTTTAAACATTCATTAATGGACTTTTATACATGTAGTGCAATTCCTGCAAAAGTGTAGACAACCACATATTATTCCCCAAAAGGGGATGCTTTGATATGCAGAGCTGGAGAAACTGCCTCAGATTCAGACCATGCTATGTACTAAACACAAGGAGGGGTCTTTTTAAGGTTCTCTAATGTGACTGAAGGAATCCCTCCCAATAGAAATGCAATAGTCTTGGACCTATTTCCTGAGTTTCATTAACAAGGGACAATTAAACTCATTTTGCAGGAAGGAAAACAGAAATGTCACTATGACTAATGCTGTCACACACAGTTTATTGTCTGTTCTTCAGCTTCCAAAGACAAGAGGAGATAAGCTTTTTTTTTCATTAAGCCCATTCAATTTTCCCCAAATCATTCACTATCTCTATAAAATGGTTCAAAGACCTTTTGGTTCTCTCCATGATGTACAATATTTTAGTTTTAATCATCTGATTCTTCTTGGGGTTTTATGTTTTGCATGACTCTTGTACTGATGCAGATGAATAAATTCATATCCCTTTTCTCCTGCTAACATGTTTACGGCCAGTTCATTTCAGTGTGCTTCCTGAGAGTTTAAAGGAAATAACCATCAACCTTAAAATACTTGCCAAATTTTGGGGAAAAATATAAATAAATAAACTACAGTATTAGGTTAGGTACTATGCAGAAGTAAAGATAAGAATAAACAATGGCGCTCAATCAGATGAAAGTTACAGTCTACGTAAGAAAACAATGCTTGAGTGCATAAATTTAAGTAACTATTAAAGGATATTTTTCCTAAGATCTTCAATCACAGACTTTCATGTTTAAACTGAGAGAGAGAGAGAGAGAGAGAGAGAGAGAGAGAGAGAGAGAGAGAGAGAGAGAGATTGTTCCTCTGTGTTTGAGAGAATGTGAATCTGTCTTTCTCTGTTTCTGTCTGCCTATCTCTGTCTCTCTCATCTCTGTCTCTGTGTTTCCCTCTGTTTTCGTCCCTGTCTGTTGGTTTGTGTTTCTGTGTCTTTCTCTGTCTCTCTCTCTCTCTGTCTTTCTCTGTCTCTCTGCATGCATCTGTATGTACGTGTGTGTGTGTGTGTGTGTGTTTATTAAAATCCACCAGTAATCTCACACATTACCAGTAAGGAAAAACAACTGACATAAAAGATCCACTTACCATCCCTCTGCCTCATAGGCATAGGTGTGTCTTGGCAGCTTTGATTAGTTAGTATCTATAAAGCATTTTGAAGATGAAACATGCTCGATGTTATCTAACAGCTCTGAAAATTCAAATTTGTCCAGTCTTACAAAATTTAACAGAGTTACATAATGACAAACTGCTCATGAATATAAAATTTTCGGCATAAAGTTTGCATGTAGAGAGGCCATGTCGGGGAAGGAAGATTTTCTTGAGGCCAGACGATCAAGTTAATCTGCAACCCCATCCCTAACCTCTGCCAACACAGCACTATAGAAATGTTTCATTTAAAGTCCCCAAAATGTTTCACTCTGCAACAGCATGTAAATCAATGCTTTTATTAAAGCAAGTAAATTACTATGCAGATAAATGCACATCACCATAAAACACACTAGAGCAGACTCAACTCTGCTCTGTTCGCAGTGGAGCAATTAGAATATGCCTTGCTTCGGCAGGTGAGGATAGTGCCTAGCAAGGAGCCATCTCACCCTCTTTTACCTATGAAACTTAAGAATCTTTTATTTATTTCATTTACCCCCAAAGTACGAATGATCCAAATTTCTCCCACTGTAATTTTTTTAATTTTATTTTATTTTCTAAGTTTTTTTATTTACATTCAAAATCATTTCCCCTTTCCCGTTTCCTCCCTCTCCGAAAGTCCCATAAGCCCCCTTCCCTCCCTCTTTTCCCCATTCAACCGCCTCTCGCTTCTCTGTCCTGTCAGTACCCTACATCCTGTCTTTCCAGGACCAGGGGTCTCTCCTTCCATCTTCTTGGAAATCTACTGATATGCGAATTGTGTCTAGGGTATTCTGAGATTCTGGGTTAATATCCCCTTATCAGTGACTGCATACCATGTGTGTTCTTTTGTGATTGGGTTACCTCACTAAGGATGATATTTTCAAGTTCTGACCATTTGCCTAGGAATTTCGTGAATTCATTGTTTTTAATTGCAGAGTAGTATTCCAATGTGTAAATATACCACATCTTCTGAATCCATTCCTCCATTGAGGGACATCTGGGTTCTTTCCAGCTTCTGGCTATTATAAATAAGGCTGCTATGAACATAGTGGAGCATGTGTCCTTATTGCATGCAGGAAAAGCCTCTGGGTATATGCCCAGGAGTGGTATAGCCGGATCCTCCGGGAGAGTCATGCCCAGTTTTCAGAGGAACCACCAGACTGCTTTCCAGAGTGGTTGTACCAGCTTGCAATCCCACCAGCAGTGGAGGAGTCTTCCTCTTTCTCCACATCCTCGCCAACAACTGCTGTCTCCTGTGTTTTGGATCTTAGCCATTCTGACTGGTGTGAGATGGAATCTCAGGGTTGTTTTGATTTGCATTTCCCTAATGACTAAGGATGATGAACATCTCTTTAGGTGCTTCTCAGCCATTAGATATTCTTCAGGTGAGAACTCTTTGTTTAGCTCTATACCCCATTTTTTAATAGGGTTACTTGCCTCTCTGGAGTTTAACTTCTTGAGTTCTTTGTATATATTGGATACTAGCACTCTGTCGTATGTAGGGTTGGTAAAGATCATTTCCCAGTTAGTTGGTTGCTGCTTTGTCTTTTTGACAGTGTCTTTTGCCTTGCAAAAACTTTGTAATTTAATGAGGTCCCATTTGTCAATTCTTGATCTTAGAGCATAAGCTATTGGAGTTCTATTCAGGAAATTCTCCCCTGTAATGCCCAAATTATCTCCCACTGTAATTTTTAATTTGTATTTTGAAAATGCTTACATTCTTTCCACTCTCCCCTCACTTGACCTTAATTATGCTCAGCCTAAGAGGCTTGCTTAGCCTGATTACATTTCATACAAAGGGAGATGTATATATACTATGCTATTTCTCTCCAGCTTGCCTGTCAGAAAGAAGATCTGGATTTAATATCTTGAAGCATGTGTCCTTGTAGCTCACATTTACTTAAAATGTATATAAAGTAGCCATGTAATTTAAAAGCAAGAATGATGGCCTCAATTTGAGCATTTTAGGTCAGGATGTGGGTTTAGGTCCATTTAGTTTCTCTCTCATTGACAAGAAAAAAAGGCATCTAAATAACAATCCTCAAAGATGATGAGGATAGAACAAATAATGCCAACTGAAACTGAATTGCAAACAAATAAGTAAGAAATAGAGAGAGGAGTCAGAAAAATGAAATGCCACATGCATTCATACACGACAAAGACCTGTGTGACAAAACACATTAAAGAAAATAGAAAGTCAACCCTTCAGTTGCTTTGACAATGCCTGTTTGAGTCACTAAAAGAGAAAGCAGAGCTTTAAATGTCCTTGTCATGCATAACCTCATTTTGCATTAGGACAACTTGTAAGATTTCTTCATTTCAAAGTAGGTCTGAGAAAGCTTCACCACTGTAGATTATGTTAACTAAACATGACAATGAATAAACTGCAGATATTATTACGTTGTCCCATCTCTAATGATTTGGTTTCTAAGGCTCAGTTGCTTTTTAATGTATTAAGCAATGAGATCCCAATGACAAAAATAATGGAAATTGCAGTGATTTCATGTTAATGATACCTTGAGAACTTAGCAGCTAAGTGAATTTTCACAGGGATATTTTGTTTTATTTATGAAGAGTAGAATAATAGGATAATCAACTTTTCCATTTTTTAAGCATTGAGTTTTGAAGATCAGATGATTGTAAATGTGCCTCAAGTATGATACAAGCTCTACAAACATTAGGTTTTATAAAGTGCATAAAATAATAGAATTCCTTTGGAAATTTTTGATTTGAATTTACAACATAGTCATTATTGTAACAAAGTCTCCATTCATCCTTATAGTCTAATCAAAGAACCTTTTCCAACCTATCCCACAAGGTCAAAAGAAATTAGAATATATATATGCATAGACTGAGAATATGAAGGCAAAGGTGATGTTTCTTATCCAGCATCACTGACTTGTGCCTGCTTATTCATCGATTTGGCAGCAGGAATAAGTTACAAATCAAGATAGTTCATTTTATGTAAATACATATTCATCAAGAATATGCAGCCATGGGTCATAGAGCTATGGCTTACTAGTGAAGAACACTTGATGCTTTGGGGAGGACCAGGGCTCCATTCTCAGTGCATACATGCTGGTTTACATTATCAATGTATACGTGCTGGTTTACAACCATCTAAGACTCTAGTCCTAGAAGATGAAGCTTCCTCTTCTAAATTTCAGGGTATATATACAAAAATACTCATAAACATGCAATAAATTAATTTAAACAATTTCATGAGTGTTTTTTTAAAGAATATATAGCCTTACAATAAACGAGTCATTCCATGAATGGCTTTCTCCCATGTAATGCCCCAAACACCACTAATTACTTCCAAGAAATATAGTGATCATCAATACTCTACTGGAGTTACAGAATAAGACAAAAACTCATTATTATATGTTATTTATTGATATGCATTTTACATAGAAACTGTAAATTATTAATATTAGCTACATAGATATAAAATATGTTCTCTGTTCCTATGCATTGCACAATTGATTTGCTTTTGGAGATTATTATTGGAGATATAATATAGTGTCCCATGCTTCTAAACCCAGCACTTAGTAGATATAAGCAGAGATTTTAGGAATTAAAGGACACTTTCAGCTGTGCAGTAATTTCAAAGTCAACCTTGGATATATAGATCTTACCCTAATAGATATAGATATATGATTGGTAGATAGATAGATAGATAGATAGATAGATAGATAGATAGATAGATAGATAGATAGATAGTGATAGCTATTTACTTAATATAATGTTCTCTCCCATAAACCCTCCCAAATCTTCCCCTCCTCCCTATCTACCAATTTCAAGTACTTTCTCTGAAACCTAAGCCAGAACAAAACAACAAAATGTACAAAAGTACAAAACATTCTCAAAACAAAATATGGAATCTGTTTTGCACTGGCAATTAATCCTAAGCATAAGGCCTACTCTGGAATCTGTTTGATAATCCCAGTATCACTCCAACAACCCAATGTTTAATTTGCCTCTCCCAGTAGCTAGAAATTACCAAAGGCTTCTTGAACAGAGGTGGGTCTTTGTGCCCACTTTCAGGATTTTGTCTGGCTTGGACTTGTGCAAGTCTTGCATGTGTTGTCACAACCTCTGCAGGTTTAGGTGTGAATCTGCCCTATTGTGTTTAAAAGATTTGTTTTCTTGGAGGTGTCTACTACTTCTGGCTCTTATAATCTTCATGGTCTAATCAGAGTTACTATTGCTGTGAGAAAACTAAAACAAAAGTAGCTTGAAGAGGAAAGGGTTGATTTGGCTTCCATATCATTGCTCATCAATTAAGAAGTCATGACAAGAACCCAAATATGGCAGGTACCTGGAGGCCAGCTCTGATGCAGATGCCCTGGAGGATGCTGCATAGTACCTTGCTTCTCATAGCTTTGTCAGCTAGCTATCTTATACAACGCAGGAGTACAAGCCCAGGATGGTACCACTCACAATGGACTAGACTCTCCCTCATTAATCACTACTAAGAAAGGCCTGCCTACAATCTGATCTTAAGAAGAAATTTTCTCAATTAAGGTCACCTCCTCTCAGACGACTTTAGCTTGTGTCAAGTTGACATGAAACTAGCACAGTTGAACCCTTGTCAACTTGACACATACACACATCTCCATCCAGCCACAACATTTACTTTCTAAGTCATCTCTGAGATCTCACATTAGGAAAGTAACTAATGTTTTTTTTAAAAAATTCCATAGTCTTTACAAATTCAAACACAAACAAAAATTCAATCTCTTTAAAATAGCCAGTCTCTTAAATATCAAAGTGTGTTAAAATTTAAAGTCTCAAATTTGGGCTCCTATGAAATAAAACATAAATTAAGTACTTTCTTACTGCAAGAGGAAAAAACCAGGGCATGGTCACAATGAAATTCATGCATAACCAAACTTCAGTGTCTGAGATCAACACATGATCATCTGGACTCCTCCAAAGGGCTTGGTCACTTCCCCACCTCTGACCTGTGTGGCATATACAGATCATTGTCTAGACTCTACTTCACTGCTGCTACTCTTCTTGGTAATTGTCCCAAGATATTGAGCTCTTCTGTTGCAACCAGGCTGCATTTTTATTCTCTCCATGATGCCAAATTTCTTTGCCTGACCCCCTTCAATTCTTTATCTGCCATTGAGGCTCCACCCACACCAATGGCTTCTCCAGTGTCAAGCCCCCAATGATCTTTCAAATACAGTACCACATCTGAGAGACTAAACTACCATTTAGGCTGCTAGTGTGAACTGCAACATTGGCCACCTCTGGAACACAGCTTCTGTGTGCTGACTCAGGCAACACTTCCAGAAAGATTCTACAACAAAAATTCTGGTCCTTTTTAGTTGCCTCTACTTTCTCAGCTCCAGCGAACCAGCATTATATCTTCCATCAAGGCAAAGGTTTCACTTTACTAATCTGTTATCTTGCTAATCACGACTGATTCTTCAGACTCAGCCAATAGCTGCAGAATCCTAATTCAAAATAACAAATGACTCAGAAAGAGTCTTTTTTTTAAATATAAATATGTGTATGTTTATTATGTATATTTCTTTTTTATTTATTTTCTATATTTTTTTTATTTACATTCCCAATGATTTCCCCTTTCTTGGTTCCTCCCTCCCCGAAAGTCCCATATGCCCTCTTCCCTCCCCGTTTCCCATTCAATCTCCGCTTCTCTGTCCTGGTATTCTCCTACATCCAGTCTTTCCAGGACCAGGGGTCTCTCCTTCCATCTTCTTGGAAATCAATTGATATGTGAATTATGTCTTGGGTATTCCTAGCTTCTGGGTTAATATCCCCTTATCACTGTCTGCGTACCATGTGTGTTCTTTTGTGATTGGGGTACCTCACTAAGGATGTCTTTAAACTTCCTTCAGCAATTTCACAACTCAGATCTATATCATGTTATTTGCTCTGTAGAGCATTTTTTTCTGTTGTATTATGTACTTCATATGTAATCAAATTATTACTAATTATGGAGGTCTGATTGTTTTACTGAATATACAGAAGAAATGTACTTGAAGGGGAAGTAACAAAATTCAAATTAATATAGATCTATAGATCCCTGTAAATGAAATATAATGAGTTATGTGTAAAATTGATTTCATGTATTTAAAAGATGAAGGATTATTGAGGCTGGTCCAGAGGGAAAACTTTTATTCTTTTTCCTTTTATTTAAACTAGATTATTTTTCTCATATATAATGTCTTGATTAAGGTTTCCCCTCCCACTACTCCTTCCATCTCTTCCCCACCTCTCCATCTTTCTAGAAACTGCTCCTTTTCTGTCTCTCATTAGAAAAGTGAAAGTCTTTAATAGATAACAATCAAATATGACATAAAATGTAATAGGATGAAGCAAACACTATCACATCAAAGTTAGACATGGCAACCCAGGAGGAGACAAATCCCAAAGAGCAGGTACAAGAGTCAGACGTCCATTCATTAAAAATGCTAAGCTAATAGCAATAATATATACCAAGGAGCTGGCACAGAACCCATTTCTATCAACTTAGGAATACTTTTATGCCTACCATTATTATATCTATATAAAATTTTCCGTGATAATCTCTAATTTTCACATGTTTTTCTTCACTTATCTACATTTTTATCAGAAATATTTTCCATGTAAATCTTCAGTTCTATCATAAAATGTTTCTATTTCATTTTTCAATTAATTTAGCAATGTTTCTTATATCTACCACTTTACTCTTTAATTTTCCATGAAAATTGTCAATTTTAAAGTGTTTTTTCATATATTTCTTCTATTTTATCAGAAATATTTTCCAGGTAAACCTTCAATTTTATCATAAAATGTTTTTACTTCATTTTAATTCCTTTTTCAATAAAAAAAAAGAAAAAAAAAGAATAAATGGGCCGAGCAGTCAGTGGTGGCGCCTGCCTTTAATCCCAGCACTTGGGAGGCAGAGGCAGTTCTGAGTTGGAGGCCAGCCTGGTCTATAGAGTAAGTTCCAGGACAGCCAGGGCTACACAGAGAAACCCTGTCTTGGAAAAAAAAAGAATAAATGGCTATTCTAATATGTGTGGAAGTGTGTGTGATCAGGCAACTACTCTGATAATGTGAAATTTGAATGCAGCTCAATATTTGCTTAAGTACAAAAATTGTACAGATTTTTGTATAGTGATGAGATTCTTTGTAGAGAAATACTTTTTACAAAAAAAAACTCATAGCTTTTTAGGGGCTACAATGTGCAGTTAGTTTTAAAGCTCTTGATATTGAATGCTTCTAAATATTTAGCAGTTTCTTTAATATCTTATGGTAGCAAAGCAAACTTAATAGGAATTTGAACTGCCAGTAAAAAGAAAAATCTTTTAAAAAAATTATAGGCTAAGCTGAACTTTGGAAAATTTTTAAATTGCTTTGATTGTTGATGATCTATTTTTGTTTATCTATAAAATTCTGCCTAAATTAGCAATAATAATTTTACTGAAACACCTATATGATATGCTGAAAAGATATTATTCCAAATGGAAGTGGAAATATGAGTTTTCTGCTATATTCACTGAAAGAAAATAATTTCCTCTCCCTGAGAAAGTAAAATACTTAATGCTGCAAGTTTTAAAGCAATTCAAAACAGAAGTGGGATTTTATTCTGGAAGTTGCTATTATAAGACAAAACATATGAGCAGTTCTTCGTTCACTGATTGAGTAACATTTGTACCTGAAATAATTATATATACATATATATATATACATATATACAATTATATGTCTAATGTGTTAAGCACTGATCTAAGACATTGAAAATCAAGCAGCATATATATGAACCTTGAATCAGGTGACACATGGTTGAGTCTTACAAGCATTTCCACTTATTGGAAGGTTTCTCCAGATTTGACATATGCCCAGACACAGACAGTGCTCAGGATTGCCTCAGTTGAAAAAAATGGAGTTGGAAGTCTGAAGTGAACAAGGTTATCTAGAGTTTATATAACAGTAATGAAGGAGAGAGAATTATAGATAGAAAACTGCAGTGACTTGTGAAGATCCCACATAAATGGTGATCAGCACAGCTCAGTCCCTGTTTAAAAGAAAAGAGCTGAGGTTCAGCAAACAACAACCAAACCATTTTAAAGGGACAGTCTCCATAATGAGAGGTCTGGAAAACAGCAGCTGCTATCACTAGACAGACAAGAGAATCTCATGACCACCTAGTGCTTAGTGTGCTGTTCAGAAGAGGTAACAATGAGAATAAACACTCTTACAATAAATAGGACTTTTATGTTCCTCGAAATAGTTTTTAAAAAAGAATAAAATCTTGCTCAAGTACCAGATGAAAACCATAAAACATCTGTCTGAATCATCACTTTATGAGTTCAAAAGTCTCACCCAGAAAGTAAAATTAAGAACTGACACCCAGTCAGAAGTTACCAAGTAGAGAAAACATCCAAATAAGATCCTCAATAAGGATCATATGGTTGAAACTACACACGATTGTCAAATATACGAATTATAGCTAAGGATTGTCCATTATATATTTTCACATTGAAATTGATTAGAAATCAGCAAGGAATAGAATAGGCAAAACCAATATTGAAATTGTAGATGTCAGGGCTTCAATTTTTGTGATGACAATAACAATGATCAAGAGCAATGGCAATTTGTATATCTCAGGAGATAAAAGTTAGAGAAATAAAAGATATAGATAATCAGAATTGTGCAAAGTGAAATAGAGAAAGGATGAAAATCAGAGGCAAATAGGTGAATTAAGTACTATGGACTGTGTGGGAACTATAAACCTAACATTTGCACAGGTGGACTCTATGAAGAGGTGAGAGAAAGGGGACCTGAGAAACTACCAATGCAATAATAACTCAAACTTTTCTAAACATTAAAGTACAAATGTACATATCCAAGAAAATCAAGTAGAGTCAAAACCAAAGACACATGAAAAAAAATTACACCAATGTCCCTCAAATCTAACTTTCTCTATATTACCAGTAAGGAAAGTCTTACAAAAATGGAGGTAAAAAGAATCACATACAGAGAAAACTAAAAAGGATAAATAGATTTCTTATCAGAAACAGTTTACTTTTTTTTAATGTTTTTCTTGAGTTCTTTGTATATATTGGATATTAACCCTCTATCGATATAGGGTTGATAAAGATCTTTTCCCAATTTGTTGGTTGCCATTTTGTCCTATTGACAGTGTCCTTTACCCTACTAAAGCTTTGTACTTTTATGAGATCCCATTTGTCAATTCTTGATCTTAGAGCATAAGTTATTGGTGTTCTGTTCAGGAAAATTTCCCTGTGCCCATGTGCTCGAGGGTTCTTCCCCACTTTCTTTTCTATTACTTCCAGTGTATCTGGTTTTATGTGGAGGTCCTTGATCCACTTGGATTTGACCTATGTGCAAAGAGATAAAAATGGATCATTTGCATTCTTCTGCATGCTAACTGCCAGTTGAAACAGCACCATTTGTTGAAAAGGCTATCTTTTTTCCACTGGATGGTTTTGGCTCCTCTGTCAAAGATCAAGTGACCATAGGTGTGAGGGTTAATTTCTGGGGCTTCAATTCTATTCCTTTGATCTACATGCCAGTCACTGTACCAATACCATGCAGTTTTTTTTGTTTTTTTTTTAATCACTATTGCTCTGTAGTACAGCTTGAGGTCTGGGATGCTGATTCCACCAGAAGTTCTTACATTGTTGAGAATAGTTTTGGCTAATTTATTCCAGATGAATTTAAGAATTACTCTTTCTAGTTCTATGAAGAATTGAGCTGGAATTTTGATGAGGATTGCATTGAATCTGTAGATTGCTTTTGGTAAAATGGCCATTTTTACTATGTTAATCTGGCTGATCCATGAGCATGGGAGATCTTTTCATCTTCTGAGATCTTCTCTTTCTTTCTTTATAGACTTGAAGTTCTTGTCATACACATCTTTCACTTGTTTGCTTAGTATCTTACCAAGATACTTTTTATTGTTTGTGACTATTGTGAAGGGTGTCATTTCCTTAATATCTTTCTCAGCCTGTTTATCCTTTGAGAACAGGAAGGCTACTGATTTGTTTAAGTTAATTTTACATCCAGCCACTATGTTGAAATTGTTTATCAGCTGTAGGAGTTCTCTGGTGCAGTTTTTGGGATCACTTAAATATACTATCATATCATCTGCAAATAGTGACAGTTTGACTTCCTCCTGTCCAATTTGTATCCCTTTAACCTCCTTTTGGTGTCTTATTGCTCTAGCTAGAACTTTAAGTACTATTTTGAATAGATAAGGAGAGAGAGCACAGCCTTTTCTAGTCCCTAATTTTTGTGGGATTATATCAAGTTTCTCTCCATTTAACTTGATGTTAACTACTTGTTTGCTATATATTGTTTTTAGTATGTTTAGGAATGGGCACTGAATTCCTTATTTTTCCAAGATGTTTAACATGAGAGGATGCAGAATTTTGTCAAATGCTCTTTCAGCATCTAATGAAATAAACGTGGTTTTTTTTCTTTGAGTTTGCTTATGTAGTGCATTACATTGATGGATTTCCATATATTGAAACTTCCCTGCATCCCTGGGATGAAGTCTACTTGATTTTGGTGAATGATCATTTTGATGTGTTCTTGGATTCGATTGGCAAGAATTTTATTGAGTATTTTTGCATTGATATTCATAAGGGAAATTGATCTTAAGTTCTCTTACTTTGTTGGATCTTTGTGTGGTTTTGGTATCAGCGTAATTGTAGCTTCATAGAATGAGTTGGGTAGTATTCCTTCTGTCTCTATTTTGTGAAATAGTTTGAAGAGTATTAGTATTAGGTCTCTTATTTTATTTTATTTTCTAAGTTTTTTTATTTACATTCCAAATCATTTCCCCTTTAGGTCTTATTTGAATGAAGGTCTGACAAAACTTTGCACTAACACTATCTGTTCCTATCTTTTTTTTTTTTTTGGTTGGGAGACTTTTAATGACTGCTTCTATTTCTTTAGAGGTTATGGAATGGTTTAGATGGTTTATCTTATCCAGATTTAACTTTGGCATTTAGTATATGTCTATGAAATTGTCAATTTCATCCAGAATTTCCAGTTGTATTGAGTAAAAGTTTTTGCAGTAGGATCTGAAGATTTTTTGAATTTCCTCAGTTTCTGTTGTTATATCTTCCTTTTCATTTCTGATTTTGTCAATTTGGATACTGTGTCTGTGCCCTCTAGTTAGTCTGGCTAAGGGTTTATCTATCTTGTTGATTTTCTCATAGAACCAGCTCCTGGTTTTGCTGATTCTTTGTATAGTTCTTTTTGTTTATACTTGGTTTATTTCAGTCCTGAGTTTGATTATTCCCTGCTGTCTACTCCTCTTGGGTATATTTGCTTTTCTTTTGTTCTAAACCTTTCAGGTGTGCTGTTAAAATGTTAGTGTATGCTGCTCTCTCCAGTTTCTTTTTGGAGGCACTCAGGGCTATGAGTTTTCCTCTTAGTACTGCTTTCATTGTTTCCCATAAGTTTGGGTATGTTGTGCCTTCATTTTTATTAAATTCTAAAAAGTCTTTAATTTCTTTCTATTTCTTCCTTCACCAAGTTTTCATTGAGTAAAGTGTTGTTCAGTTTCCATATGTATGTGGGTTTTCTGTGTTTTTGTTGTTATTGAAGAACACCCTTAATCCATAGTGATCTAATAGGAGGCATGGGATTATTACAATCTTTTTATATCTGTTGAGGTCTGTTTTGTGACCGATTATATAGTAAATTTTGGAGAAAATACCATGAGGTGCTGAGAAAGAGGTATATTCTTTTGGTTTAGGATAAATTGCTCTCTCTCTTTCTCTCTCTCTCTCTCTATATATATATATATATACATATATAGATATAGATATAGATATAGATGATATAGATATAGATATAGATATAGATATAGATATAGATATAGATATAGATATAGATATAGATATAGATATAGATATAGATAGATAGATATAGATATAGATATATCCATTTGTTCCAAAACTTCTGTTAGTTTCACTGTGTCTTTGTTTAGTTTGTGTTTCCCTGATCTGTCCATTGATGAGAGTGGGGTGTTGAAGTCCCCCATTATTATTTTGGGAGGTACAATGTGTGCTTTGAACTTTAGTAAAGTTTCTTTTATGAATGTGGGTGCCTTTACATTTGGAGCATATATTTTTAGAATTGAGAGTTCTTCTTGGTAGATTTTTCCTTTGATGAGTATGAAATGTCCTTCCTTATCTTTTTTAATGACTTTTGGTTGAAAATTGATTTTATCTGATATAATGGCTTCTCCAGTTTATTTCCTGGGACCATTTGCTCACTGAGGTGGGAGAACTGTTCTGATGATGCTCAGTAGCCTTTGTTTTTGTTGCTTATATTCTTGTTCTTGCCTTTTGCCATCTAGTTATCTCTGGTATTAGCTGGTCTTGCTGTCTCTTACTGTGGCTTATCTGTCCTGCAAGCCTGTGTATCAATACTCCTGGGAGACCAGTTCTCTCCAGGAGGAATTTAGGTATGGAGAGCTGTGGTACAGAGTCAGCTCTGGGATGCAGACAGAAACCAGAAGGATCCTGTACCCAGCTGATCCTTGGTTCCTACGTTCTGATGGCTCTGACCAGGGCCCTCTGGGGCCAGGAATTTGAAGAGAAGTGATGGTCTTACCGGTGGTCTCAAGTGTGTAAGCACTCCTGGGAGACCAGCTATCTCCAGGTGGTGTTTGTGTATGTAGTTCATTGGCCCAGGATCTGCTCTGGGTGCCAAAAGAAATTGGAAACTCCTGTCCCAGGCTGCCCCTTGGTTCCTGTGTCCTGAGGGTTCTGGGCTGGTTCCTTTGAACAGCAGGGGTGGTCCTATCTACATTCACAGGCCTGTCAAGCACTCCTGGGAGGCTAGCCATATCCCTGCACCACCTGGGTATGGAGCCCTGTGGCAGAGGATGGTTTCCAGCTACAGACAGAAACCAGAAGCCAGAAACAATTTAAATCGAGAGGTTAGAAGGAGCATGAAGACAAGTCGTGCCAATTTAGGATTCCTACAGAATGAAACCATGTTCAGTATGTTTACTCTGTGGGTCTCTCACTCATTAACTGAAGAAACATTCACTGGACACTGGGCACCAATAATAACTACAAGTCATGTCACACAAAGTCCTTATATTCACAAAATTACAAAAAATGGGTGTCAGGATCTACACAAAGGAATAGATACTACTGAAAATAACTGGGTAAAAACAAAGCAAAGTCACTTCCAACTTAAGGTACTGTAAAAGGTAACTGTTAAAAGGAAAAATAAATATAATAGAGAATTTGTAGCAAAAAAATAGAACATTTGATGGCAGTATACAATTGCTTAACAGGAACATTCTATAAATAAATGTATTTTGGAAAGTCTTTATCATGTAATTGAGTTGATACATAGCCATAAAAAGCAGACCATTAATGGAAGATATTTATTATTAAAACTTAAAAAATAATTAATATAGTAAAATAACAAGGTATAGAATGAAAAATAAAATATTGAATTTACCTAAAAGGGGGAAAACAATAGAAATAAAGAGAGAATAGAACAAATAAGAAGCAATAGACAATATGACAGGTGAAAATATACAACATGAATAGTTACTATATTCATTGTGCACCACCACTTCCAATGAGTAGACCAACTGCTGTGTCCAACATTCTTAATGACTTATTTCCTGCATTACTCAAAATGAACCTATCAGGAGATAACTCTCTTTTTATATTTCATAAATGTTTAGTGAAACAGTATTATTTTAATATTTTTGGTGTTCTTGCTTTCCCTTTTTCCTTTTCCTATTATTAATAATTTTATTGGTTTATATTACAAATGTTATCCCCCTTCCTGGTTTCCCCACACACACAACCCCCCCCATCACATCCCCTTTCTCCTTCCCCTTTGTATGAGGGTGCTCCTCCATCCACTCATCCTTTTGTGCCTTGCAGCTATAGCAACCCGCTACACTGGGGCATCAAATCTCCATAGGACCAAGGGCCCCCCCCATTGATGTCAGATAAGGCCATCCTCTGCTACATATGTATCTGGAGCCATGACTCCCTCCATCTATACTCTTTGGTTGGTGGTTTAGTCTCTGGGAGCTCTGGGTGTTTTATGCAAAATAATTGGCAAGCCTAGATTTTAGATTCAGAAAATCATCTGCCAGATGATGTTAATCACTTCTGAATCAGTTTCTATGACAAAATGGTTTTTAATCCCCTGTACAGATGAATTGTATATTTTAATAAATGCGAATACTGTAGAAATGCATTCAGTCTACCTGCTACATCTCTCTGAGACAATGAAAATAAAATGAAATAATCAAAATGAGATGACCATTTTATAATTTTGTTTATAATTTTGGTGTCTACACATCTATTATATTCCTTGATTCAGGTTTCCACACTGAATAGTTTCCTAAATAATTGATGTTTTTGGTATGTCATCTGGAAGGACCGTCTACTATCAGGCTAGCCAGTGGTCATAGTACAATTACTACATCTTGTTCAAACAAGATGCACATATATTCCTCTTCTGTATTGTAAAAACTAATGTTGATTTGGAAAATAGAATTGAGGTAAAATCTTGTGGCACAGGTAACAATAAATAAATATGTTATTAAAGGAAGACAAAATACTGTCGCAGGATTTTCCCTGTCCAATTACTTTAGTGCAGAGAAGATCTGTGATTAGACAGGGAAAAGGGGGCGGATCTAAGAGTTGTAGAGAAGGGGGGCGTCCTAGAGAGGAGAGAAGAAGAATGGAGGCCGAAGTGATGATTTCATGAGGTTAGAATAATTGGTATAAAGCTTTTATCATTATCAATTGGCTCTGAAATTATTTTATTGGCATGTTATAAATCGTGATATTATTGATTCATAAATCTGATTGGTTAATTAAGTGTTAAGAGTCATGATTCAACTGGGTACTGGGTATAATGTTATGCAACTATGAGGTTGGAGGCTCCATTTAGTTACTAGAATGTGGGATTGCCAACTACATGGGTTTATGGCTAAGGGTGAACTAGTGGCTCCTGGAACAAACAAGCCAGATGCTGCAGCGGGGAGAGGGGCTAACTCCAGAATGTTGGCAGTGGCAGCAAGAGCACCAAGAGCATAGTCCAGCGCTGTGGGGAGCTGCCGGGACAATCTTTTAATATTTCCTGCGACAACAATAAGGTAAAAACAGGAGGAAAGATGTAGAGGAAAACTATGACAAGAGTACTGATTGCCAACATCCCAGTTAGAGTGGAAAATTGATGCTGCACAGTGGAGTTAGCACTTTGCTAAGGTTGAAACTAACACCTTGTGAAAACAAACTGGCCTTATTGACAAGGTGTAGATGTCCCCATTCTTTCTGAAATACATAGATGATAAATTAGATAGATAGATGATAGATAGATAGATAGATAGATAGATAGATAGATAGATAGATAGATAGATAGATGATAGATAGATGATAGATAGACCTGAATTCATAGAAATTCATAGAAAGAATATGCAAATTTGATGTTGTTAAAGATTTAAGATGTATTGTAGTAACAGAGAAACCCTGGGCACTATGCATCATGCAAGAAAGTAAATATTGTTTTATGTGTTTGAAATTTGAATAACTGGAAAAATCTAAATGATAAACATTTTAGCCTTCCAGGCCTTACAATTCCTGTCCTAATTTAATATTTTTTACATTAAAACTTAGTTTTGTTTTGCACTATGGCACCAGTCATCCATATGCAATGTGTTAAAAAAAGAAAGTGTGTTCCACCATTTTTCATAATGAACTTCATTAGAAAACAAGATCTTGAGTTAGATTTGAATTTTAAGTTTCAATATACTGTTCCCTAAATAAACAATACCTTTTATAAATATTTAACAATACTCAAGAATGCTCTCTACATATAAGGTTTCCTCTCAGGATGTTCTCTTAATATTTCTTTTTATTTTGACTGTCTAAACATGTCATGAACAAAGGCAACATCAATAGACATGCTAAAATGGAAGGGGCAAAGTTTAAGAGACCTCTACCCTAGACAAAGAACTACAGAAAGCTAAGGATTGCTGACAGCACAAGAAATAGTTCCCATGGGTCATTTTAAAAGTGAATTTTCCTGAGTCTTGAGAGCATGGATAGCCTCAAACTCAACTGTCTTAATAAAAGAGAACATGGTGAGATCTAAAGTTCTTTTGTGTTAGTAAAAACTTTACATCAAAATTGTAACTGTGAGATTGGAATTGATCTAAATCACCCACTTACAAATGGATATTCTATATAACCAGTGGCCAGAATCTAGCCACATATTTTTAAAAAGGTTGTAGCATAATCAAAATGAGTGTAGCCATAATGATACAAAGATTAAATTTGAAATTCATGTAAATATGTTAAGGCACAGAAAAAGATACTTAAGATAAAATTCCTATCAAACCTGGGATGCAAATAAGGTAAAAGTAACTAGATAAGGTAAGGTAACTTAATAAGAGTAATAACCAAGTTCCCATGAAGAGTTATAATTAATGATGAAAGTGTAAGTTTTTCCAAAGGACAAGAGATTAGTGATACACAAGGGATACTCATTTATATTTCACTGGAAATGTTGACTAACACAGTGATGTAAGAAGAAATGGGGAGATAAAGGTTTGAAGAAAGGAAACAAATTATCATAACTCCTCAAGTATGTGTTTACAAAGGAAATCCAAGAGAATTTTTTAGATAAATTTGGAAGTAGGAAGAGTGTTTGGTAAATTGGCATGATGTAAGCTTAGTCCTCTCAAGTGATTTGCATTTATTATATCAAAACATCTAACTTGAAATTTTATCAGCACTTTTTAAAATGCACCTCATTTGTTATGATCTCAGACTGCAAGGATCCTTGGATGGATATAAAAATAGGAATAAAAGAACATTGGTGAGAGTATTGTGAAACTTTGTCAAGCAGTAAAAGCAACTCACGTGGAAGGAGATTCCATATGCAACATGGAATAATGGAACCTTTAAAAGGAAACATCTTCTTCAAGTATATAAAAATTTATCTGAATGTGATTTTTAATGGTATGTTGTACTCATAGATTATTAGTAAAATTTACATCTTAACTAATTGTATTTATAAATCTTCAAGAAGCATTTTTTTTCTGTGTGTGTTTCAATAAGACCACAACAGCACCATGCAAATAGAACTAAATTGCAGTTCTCCAAATGGAGCTCAAATTTCTTAAGATTTAGTTCCAAAGTGTACTGATGACAATGTCAACATGAACATTTAGTATTTTTCCAATTATGAAATGATGTGTGCTTATTGTAAAGCACAATAAAAAAATAAGGGTGAAGATTTGAAAATTCAGAAAAATACAAATAATGAGCCAAACCACTAAAGCCAAGGTAAGCATAATTTGCCATTATTATAAGCAGTGTTACTATTTGTTGCATGTATTTCAGATATTATTCTAAGGGTATTTATCATTTAACATTTTTCTCATTTTAATTTTATAGTCTATAGATAACTGCCTTCAAATGTTCTACTATAACATGGTTATTACAGAGATATTAAAACATTGGTCTGTACATTTCTGCTAAGACTATTTCAA
The DNA here is from genome assembly GCA_036184795.1 of Tokudaia tokunoshimensis. NCBI lineage: Eukaryota > Metazoa > Chordata > Mammalia > Rodentia > Muridae > Tokudaia > Tokudaia tokunoshimensis. The sequence continues at coordinate 37,353,700 of BTHU01000015.1, read as the reverse complement.
CAGGGTATGATCAGTCTTACAAACCGTGAATTGATGAATTGGAAGAGTAAATTCTACCTGTGCACTTCTAGAACTCAAGCAGATGAGACAGGAGGATGGTGAACTGAGGTCATACTGGGCTACATATGGAGATCTAACCTTCTAAAATCCAAACCTCAAAAAACAAAAAGATGCACTCTGGGCACACATGGATGGCAAGCTCTGGCTACACAGGCATATTTCTTTATTTTAGTCTAGTTTCATTCTTATTAATAGCTTCCTGTTTCCCACTGATGTGTTAGAAAAGAATTTGTAGTCTGGGTGACATAAAAAGTCAGCTAACTAAATGCATTTTTTTTTTATTTTTGAAGTTAGAAACAATTCCCTCTTGTCGTCTATTTAAGCAGAAAAGATCAAATCCTAATGTCTGTCTTGTAAACAAGTGACTACTCCCTTATTTAATAATATATCCAGGAGAAATGATTTGTTATAAACAATAGCTCGGGGGGACTAATAACCATCCAAGTACAATTCAGAAAACAATATTGCTGTCAGATGCTAAGCTACACATTTTCCCCACCATGAAAGGACCAGAGACACCTTAACAGCATAGTTCTCAGTCTGGTTCAATTTGACCAGCTTATTATGTCTTATGCAGCAGCAAAGGTAATGTATGACTCATGTGTGAAAGATTATGATAAAAGTTATTGGTAATACCCTGGTATCTGCCCATTCCTCACACTGTTCTACACCAAGATTTCTAAATAGGGCAGGAATATGTCACTTATACTGAAGCAGGTAAAAGTATACATTTTCCCCCACCTTTGCTACTCCTTCCACCCAAGTTTTCATTCCAATTTTAGTATATGTGCTGCCGAAGCGAGCACCACCCAAGTTTTCATAATCCAGCTCAAAGAACATGTTACACTGCTCTAAGTGGAAGAAAATCAATTCCCTGATTATTGAAGGATTGTCCTATAAACCCTCCTGTTCTGCATATGAAAATGAATGCCATTAGGAAATAAGTTTGATTTATTTGCCACACATTAAAAGGTTGTATTTTTTTAAACCCATATGATTTTTAAAAACTAAAAGGTTTCCTTTGCTTCTTTCAGTTTCATTTATTTTTCAGTGGTAAAAACCACAAAATGAGAAAGCTCTGCTAGAATTGGGTGCTGCTACATATTTTAGTACTTACTTTAAGATTTTTATTACTTTGATAATTCCATACAGAATGTTTCCGATCATATTTACTTGACCTTCACCAACCCTGTCTCTCCTCAGTTTCAGGATCCTGAGTGGGATGACCAAGAGATGAGAAAATGAAAAAGAGAGACAGAAGAGCTGAGCTCAGGAGTTCTTGGACAATTTGTGTCCTATGCCAAACAAGCTTGTTAGGAAGTATAGCATCTTATATACTCTTATTTACTGTTTCCAGGGTAGAAACAGGATGATATTAGCAGAAATTATCATACAATGGAATGATGTCTGTGGGAAGCTAATAAAACAAAATTGCCCAAGGGGAACACTGGGTATCTCAAGAACATTAAAGATGTATCACACAATGTCTGGGAAATGATAACCAAAGCTCCATACAGTGGAAAGAATTGAGTTTTCAGGATCCAAAGCCGAAGCTCTCAAGGCCCCAGGCTGTTACCAGCTCTGTCAAGTATCTATGTGGCTTTTGAGAAGGAACTGTATTCTTTCTCTAAATATCAGGGAAAGCCTCAGGGAAAGCCTTGAGTGATCCCAGACCTTAACATTTATTCTCATTCTACTCAAATGAAAAGAATACACATTCAAATTATTTGATAATTAAAACAACGGGTTTTATTTTTGTCTATGTCTTGTAATAGTAGGTTTTCTTATTATACTATGAAATATATTTCAGACTTATTTGCTTCCTTTTACAGTTTTTCCCAGGTCTGTACTTGACAGACATGTTTTTGTGTTTAAAGAATTGTGGTCTGTACGATCTGAGAATTTTCTATAATTCAGGATGTCAGTAAGTATCAGTCCTGCAGCTACCATCACAGTGACAATTCCTGTCCTCATGAGTTGACACCTAGGATAAGAGTCAAGAAGTTAACAATGTCAGTTCTGATGAACAGGGACCAAAGACAGAGTAAAATGAAGTTCACTGTGTGTGAGTGTGTGTGTGTGTGTGTGTGTGTGTGTGTGTGTGAGAGAGAGAGAGAGAGAGAGAGAGAGAGAGAGAGAGAGAGAGAGAGAGAGAGAGAGAGAGAGAGAGAGACCAGGGGGTGTTAAGAAGTGAAGAGTTGGATACCATATTGATAAATGTATAAGTTAAGAGACAATAAACAGAAAGGCAAGCTTCAACCGAAGAAGGAAAAACCTGCATCTCTGTAAAACTGGCTTTGCTCAGAGAGAGAGAAGATGAATAATGCTGGAGGCAAATCAAACAACATGTGCTGAAAGTACCTACTTTGGTTTTTGGAGAACCACAATGTTCATTCCGCGCCCCTAGTCAGGGTGGCTCACAACCTCCTGTAACCCCAGGTCCCATGACATCTGATACCATTTTCTGGCTACACACAAGACAGAAACAAATGCATATGCATGAATACAAATAAAACATAAAAAAAGAGAAAAACTTAAAGAAAAGAGAAACACCAAAGTGTCTAGTTTAAAATAAGCTATCCCTAAGGACTCAAAGATGTAGCCAGATCAGCAATTGGTATTCAGTCCCAACTTTAATCTTAGATTATATATTTTCTTTATTTACATTTCAAATGTTATCCCTTTCCCAGTACCCACCTGAATCTCCCTATCCCATCTCCCCTCCCCCTGCATTTACTTGATACTAATAATACATTTCGCTTTAATGCTTAAGTATATAAAATTACAATGAATATTGCTTTCCTTCCATGTCTTCACTTAGAGGCATTTGTGTATATTATCATGAATACATACCACATGCACAAACACATACACATACACAAACAAAATACACACAAGCAAGAAGAGTTTTTCCCCACTCAGAAATTGGGCCCACACATAGGAAAAGGCTGCATTTCTGCTGAATCAGAATCGTGCCCAGCCTTCTTCATACCACATATGAATTCTCTGATTATATGCAGTCAATTTTTTTCACCCAGACCAGATTTTTGTTCTCATATACACTAAACACAACCACCTTCTCTTTTATAACTGAAACTTGTGACTTTTCGTCATTCCACAAGGGCAATTTTCTCTTCCCTTAAGTTAATGTTTAGTGTTCAGCAGTGTTAAGTAAATTGCATACATTTAATCTGAGGCAATGACTACAAAACTCATTTCAAAAACGGCCTTTCATCTCTCTGTCCCTGAGTCCATACCCTTTCCAATGTGATGCTGCAGGTGAAGCTCATTTCCCTAGTTGAGTCTGGATGGGCATTTTCATTTGCTTTGGCATATTATGCCCGTGCTGAGCCAAGGACTAACGAGGGCTGGCACATTTGCATTCACTTGCAATGTTATTTCAGCGGTCTCAGGTTTGCCTGCTCTACTGTGCAGGACAAAGTGAGATGATGATGATGATGATGATGATGATGATGATGATGAAGAAGAAGAAGAAGAAGATGAGTCTTTCCACCTGTAGCCAACCTTGACCTTCTAGTCCTTAGCCAAGTTGAGAGCTGACTGTAATCACCTGAGTCCATCTGAGATCAGAAAACCCAGATGGGTGACCACAGCTAACCAACTGTTCACACATACAGTAAGATAGATGATAGGCTTTCTTATAAGCTACTAATTTGGGGGTAGATTATATGCAACCAAAGAAAACTGTTATATTTAATCTATGATTCCATAATGTCTCTTAGAATATTGATATGTTTAAAGTATTGTAATAACTTTATTCATTTAAGTTCACATAAATCACAAATTCTGGTTAAAATAATTAACAATACATTTTAGTTATATTTTAAAGTAAGAACACATTGCAGTTTGATATGAATTTCAGCAAATAAATATATTCAGATGATTATCTACATATCTATGCAGCTTGTTTAAAATTTCCGTTCCATTCACACACATACCGAATAAGCCTTAATGGATATACTGGTTACAACAGTAATACTAAAATGTACTGAAGATTCTATTAGAACTCATAAGAAAGAGGTTATAAAGGTTGTATTAGTGAAAACTTAGAAGAATCTATAAGTGCACCTCTAACACATCGGCACAGGGGAAAATATTCGTGAACAGAGTACCAGTGGCTTATGCTCTAAGATCAGCAGTTGACAAATGGGACATCATAAAATTGCAAAGCTTCTGTAAGGCAAAGGACACTGTCCATAGGACAAAATGGCAACCCACAGATTGGGAAAATATCTTTATATCCTCTATATAACCCTATATCTGATAGAGGGCTAACATCCAAAATATACAAAGAACTCAAGAAGTTAGACTCCAGAGAAGCAAATAACCCTATTAAAAACTGGGATATAGAGCTAAACAGAGAATTCTCAACTGAGCAATCTCAAATGGCCGGAAAGCACCTACAGAAATGTTCAACATCCTTAGTCATTAGGGAAATGCAAATCAAAACACCCCTGAGATTCCACCTTACCCCAGTTAGCATGGCTAAGATCAAAAACTCAGGTGACAGCAGATGCTGGCAAGGATGTGGAGAAAGAAGAACACTCCTCCATAGCTGGTGGGATTGCAAGTTGGTATAACCACTCTGGAAATCAGTCTGGTGGTTCCTCAGAAAATTGGAAATACTTCTACCAGACCACCCAGCTTTACCACTCTTGGGCATATACCCAAAAGATGCTCCAACATATAACAAGGACACATGCTCCACTAAGTTCATAGCAACCTTATTCATAATAACCAGAAACTAGAAAGATCCAGACATCTCTCAACAGAGGAATGGATACAGAAAATGGGGTACATTTACACAATGGAGTACTACTCGGCTAATAAAAACAATGACTTTATTAAATTCACAGGCAAATGGATAGAACTTGAAAATATCATCTTTAGTGAAGTAACCCAGTCACAAAGAATATACATCGTATGTACTCACTGATAAGTGACTATTAGACAAAAAGAAGCTTGGAATACCCACGATACAACTCACAGACCATATGAAACCCAAGAAGGAGGACCACATTAAAGTGTGGATGATACATTCCTACTCAGAAGGAGGAAGAAAATAATCTTGGGAAATAGAGGGAAAGAGGTATCTGGGAGGGAGAAAAGAGGAGAGGGAAAATGAGTGCTTGGTTCAGATTAAGGAGGAGATGGGAGAGAAAGGAGATGTGTAGCAGTGGTGGAGGGAGTTTTGGGTGTAACCACTAGAAAGACAAGAAGTTTCCAGGACACAACAGGGTGGACATTAGGCAAAATACCCAACAAAGGGGAGCTAGAACCCATAGAGACAATATTTAGGGAATCGGCACAATGAGGGATGGGGCCACCCACCCACCTCAAAAATATTAATCTAGAATTTCTCCTGTCAAAAAGAAATGCAGGGACAAAGATTGGAGTAGAGAGAGACTGAAGGAAAGGCCATCCAGTGATTCATGCCATCTGTAGACACCAACCCCAGACACTATTGCTGATACCAAAGAACACTTGCTGACAGGAACCTGGTATAGCTCCCCCATGAGAGGCTCTGACAGAGCCTGACCAATACAGATGTGGATGCACACAGTGAAACATTGGACTGAGTGTGGGGACCCAAATGGAGAAGTTAGGGCACAACCCCATAAAAAGAACAACAATATCGACCAACCAACCCCCAAAAGATTAAATGACCAACCAAAGAGTACACATGTGGGGACCTATGGCTGCAGCTGGATATGTAGCAGAGGAGAGTCTTGTAGGGCATCACTGGATGAGGAGCCCCTAGGTCCTGCAGAGGGTCAATGATGAGGGTAGGGAAATACAAGGGCACTGAGGCAGGAGTGGGTGGGCAGGTAGATGAGCACCCCCATAGAGGCAGGAGGAGGGGAGAGGATAGGAAGTTTGTGGAGGGGAAACTGGGAAGGGGGATAACATTTGAAATGTAAATAAATAAAATAACCAATAAAAATGAAAAAAAGAAAGTTTAAATTACCACCAATTTTTTTTTCACAGAAAAATAGATCTTGAGATATTTTTCTAAGGTCTTCCCAAAAAGGATTAAATGAAGATTGCTTTTCTTATGCTGGAGTTAAAGTTTAACCATAAGATATAGGGAAGGGGCAGACTTACATAATATTAAATTATATTCATCCATCATATTCATTCAGAAAAACTACAGCAAAAAGACATGCTATTGAAAGGGCATGATTCTAAGCTAAAGGTCTCAACCAACACAACTCACAATGTTAAGCTATTACAGTGATTTTGCAACAGTGGAGACAAATTGAAGTGATGAACTATAGATAAACACAATAATGAATATTATTCATTTTTGTTTACAAGCTATGAAAAGCTAAAAGGCTCCATCAGAGAAAATTTTAGAAATGTAGATTCAAGTCATAAAAGAGAAAAAATAAGCAGTAGGGAAACTACATGCAAGATACTACACTGCCTCTAAGCAAGGCTATATATCAAGTATCTACAGTTACAGACTCCAAAATGTTCTGAGAAGGAAAAAAGATTACCAAGTTCTTATGAACTCCAGCACAGCAAACTCATATTAAACTTGTATGAAGATAATTATCACCTATACTAACATCATTTAGTATGATTCTCTGTACATTTATTTGTGGATTTATTGAAGAAATATATCTGATACAATACAGACTCAGTCCTTATGGGTAGCAATAGAGAATAAATATATAACATACAATGTATTCACTGAATAAGTTTTCTAAACTATATGAAAAGACTAATGATGATTAGGAAAGTAAATAATGATAATAAAACCTCAGTAATAAAAATCCTTTAATTAAAGCAAACCCAGAATCAGATGTGTTGTAACTAAATTCTGCCACAAACTTATAGAGAATTTATATAAAAATCTCTCAAGTTCTTCTAGTGACCTGAAAAAAATGAAATACTTTAAATTTATCTTATTAAGTCGAAGTTATTCTGTTGTTACAGTCAAAGACAGTACACAAAAGGAGAGTGAGAGGACAACATTCTTAATGATCAAATGTGTGAACATTCTTAACAAAATGTTAATAAATTAGACAAAATTGAACAGCAGAGATAGTATATGTGATATATATACACTATATGGTAAATAATAGGCTACATATGTGAATATATACATAATATATACTAAATATATTTCACTTTATTATATATTATATGCTGTAATATATGATATGTCATACATCATGTCATATATGATATGTCATACATCATATGTCATATAATATATGTCCTGTCTCATATAACATATATATTATATAATCACATAATATTACATATTATATATTACTTATTAAACTAATATTGTATCATATGGCATATATTATTACATATTCTCTAGTCTATATTTATTATATTAAACATTTGTTAATGTTATATGCTATTTGTCATGTGTCATGTGTTATGTGTTATATGCTATATATTATATGTTGCATTTTATATATTGAATATTGTGTATTGTGTTATGTGTCATATGTTATATATTATATATTTTATATGTATTCTGTATTGTACATTATTGTAATATTATGCATTATAATTGTATATTATATATTATACATTATGTATTATGTGTCATGTGTTACTTGTTACATATTAAATATTAATTGTGTAGTATTTTATGTATTATGTATAGTACATGTATACTATATGTTATATTGTATATGTTATGTAGTCTGTAGTATTTTTATGAAATATATAGTATGTAGTAGTATAGAACATACTATACATTACATAATACACATTATATATTATACTACATAATATATATTCTATATTCATTATACATTATATATTATATTATACATTACATTATATATTACATTTGACACATGATATAATATGTTATATGTGATATGTAATGTGTGATATGCTATATGATATATTGTATATTATATATAATATATATGTATAATGAGATTGCAAACATGGTTTTATCAAATTTTTATGAAGCTATTGTAATAATTTCTTATTATATTTCAGAGGCTACAAGCAAATATCTTAATTCATAGCTCAGTACATGAATAAAATATTATAAAAATACTACCTCTTAATGATAACATTACAGGAAAGATAAAGACTAATATCTCTCAGGAATGTAGTTATGATAATGTTCAATAAAATCCAGGAATTTATAAAAACACTCTATCTCACTAGTAAATGGAGTTTAAGTATGCAAAACTACTTTAATATTTAAAATTCAATTACTAAAATCCGTTGTATCAGGCAGTAGTGGCGCACGCCTTTAATCCCAGCACTTGGGATGCAGAGGCAAGCAGATTTCTGAGTTCAAGGCCAGCCTGATCTACAGAGTGAGTTCCAGGACAGCCAAGGCTATGCAGAGAAACTCTGTCTCGAAAAGGAAAAAAAAAAATCCATTATATCAATAGGTTACAGAAGAGTAACATGATATGTAAATAAAAGCAGAAAATTACTTAAAAATAAGGTGACACCTTTTAAGACAAAATTAAAAAATAACTAGCAATGAAGGGAATCTTCTACTTAATAAAGAATAAATGTATAAAAATCCATTAGCATAGCATGGGTGTTCTTGCTCACCACTAGTTTTTTATGCCATATGAGAAGTTGTAGATGATGAAATAAAATAAAGAAATTAAATAAAAAATCTATAAATTAAATAGCAATAATTAAAAATTAAGTTTTTAGATGGCTCAGTCATTGTCTTAGGGTTTTCTGCTGTGAACAGTCACTATGGTCAAGGCAAGTCTTATAAAGGACAACATTTAATTGGGCTGGCTTACACGTTCAGAAGTTCAGTTCATCATCACCAAGGTGGGAGCAGGGCAGCATCTAAGCAGGCATGGTGCAGGCAATGCTGAGAGTTCTAAATCTTCATCTGAAGGCTGCTAGTGGAAGACTGACTTCCAGGATGAGGATCTTAAAGCCCTTGCCCACAGTGGAACACCTACTCCGAGGCCACACCTACTCCAACACGGCCACACCTTCTAATAGTGCCACTCCCTGGACTGAGCATATACACATCATCACAGTCATTTATGTAAAATATAAAAACAAATAATTTTGCTTACTGAAACAAAGTTATGTTAATGGCTACAGAACTAGGCTAGCTTCAGTATGGAGAGCATGGCTTGGGCAAACCTTGCAATATATTTTCAAAAAGAAAGAATAAATAAAAAAGTCAAATTCTGAGAAAAACTACTTATCAAATTTATAATTTAAAGGGATTTTTATCCAAAAAATTTATTAAAACATACCAAAACACAAAGGATCCATAAAAATGAAAATGTGCATATGACAAAAATTGCTAATTAGCTAATTAATGTAGAAAGAAGAATGAAGACACCAAATTCCTCCATGTTATATTTTAATGATTTTAATGCAAACAAGAGAAGTACATATTGGAATTATTAGCTTTGAGAGGAATAATTAGTAAATAAATAATATAATAGATAAAAGAAAGATACAAGTGAACTAAAGTTTCATCTTCCAAAGTTGGTTGTAAACAGCTCTGACTAAAGGTGGCAAATAAAAGAGTGAAATGTGTCATTTATAGTTAAGACCTAATGAAAGGAAACACACTTTTCAAAATGTCTATTTATCGACCCTAGAACTGAGATAAAGAAGGTAGGTTAGATGCTGATTTTAATTACCTTGTCAACAATTAAAAAAATAGACAAAGCAAAATTACAATGATACTAGATTCAAATAAATTTTGCCTAGAAAGTCATTGTCATTTTAGATGTGAGAGGGGTCATGGGTAGATCCTGCAGTGCCTGTCGTCCAGGCATGAAACCTAGCCCATGTTCAGGTGCTCAGTGAATGAACTCTGACCAGCTTCAGTATGGAGAGCATGGCTTGGGCAAACCTTGCCCTTCTCTCCCCTTCCTCTGACTTGTTAAAAACTGTGAGATTACATTCCTAAAGCCAGCAACCAATTTCTATTCCCTAATTTGCCCACTTCTTCCTCCTAAGGTTGACAACCAAGGTCCAGCAATCAAATTATTGAAGTCCAGCAATCAAAACTCCCCATTGGCACACCTAATTAACATGACCAATCAAAACATGCCACTATATATATCCTAGCCCATTCTAATATGGACCTCCCCTTTTCCTCTCAAAAATTTCACCTGCGAGGTCATGTGTTGCTGTTTTTCTACCTGAGTCTGAAAGCAGCCAGTTTAACTTTTCTTTGTGGCTTAATAAAGGATCTCTCTGTGAAAACAGGTGTTTGGGTGTGGTTTATGCCTAATTCAGGTGTCTGAAGGCACCCTTGCTATGAGGGCGTCTTTTTCACATAGACTCCAGCTGGTACCTTAGTGATACTGTGGAAGTGGATTACAGGGAATCAAAAGTATAGAGCAATCCCACAGAGCCTTATAGGCCACAGTATGAAGTCTGATGCATTTTATGATGAAAGTGGGAGGAAATGAAGGGATTTACACCAGTCAGAAGATACTCTGCTTTGTGTTTAGAAAGCCAACAGAGTGAATAGATGGTCTGAAGGGGTAAGAAGAATGAAGAAGAGACACCAGATTCTTATAACGTGTAATGGAAAGAATTTTGAAACTAAACCAAGCATGGTTGTGATGCTTAGTGTTGTCAACTTAACAGAATGTAGAATTGCTTGGGAAGATTTGTGAGAGATTATCTTGACTATGGTCATTGAAATGGGAAAATCCAACCACTGTGGGTGGGACCCCAGTCTAGATACATTTAGAAGTAGAACTCAGCAACAGAATTCATTCATTGTACTCGATTTCCAGATTTACAGATGGGGTGTGACCAGCTGCTTCAAGGTCATGCATCCTTGATTACAATGCCATGACAGTCTGTATCCATGACCTGTGATCTGGAATAATCCCTTCCTCTCTTAAATTGCCTTTGTCAGGGTATTTATCATAGTAACAGGAAATGTAATCAATGCAGGAAGACCTGGAGCTGAGAAGGGGTGGAAACATGCCTAAGACTACAGATTTGCACATCCCGAGAGCCTAGGAAATTTGGCTGCTCCCTTGCCTTGCCTGGATGCCAACATACCCCAGCAGAAAGGCTGCCCTAACAAAGACATGACTCAGTGCATGTAGCAACGGATAAGCTCATGTGTCTCTAGGGTAATGAGGGCTGGTTTGTATTTATCTAGCAAGGACTTTTACTCACTAAATCATCTTGTTAGGCTATTGTTGCTGGTGTTGTTGTGGCTGCTGCTGCTGTTATTTTGATTTTATAGCCACTCATACATAAGAAATTTTGGGATTTGAGAGTGTTGGAATTATTAAAAACTATGGGGACTTTTAAAGTTGTATCAAGGGAATTTTATACAATAACATGGTCATGTGCCTAAACAGACAAGGTAAAATGTCAGTGATTTAGATGTAATATTTAGCTACCAAGTTATCAAGGGTGGCATTTTGGTGGCTAGTTAACAGAACCTAGTATCTCTGGATTGATGAGAATCTGGACATACCTTTATTACATGAGTTAAGGTGTGAAGACACCCACTATTGAGATCTCACAATGCCCTGGTTGACATACTATTCTATAATAAGCAGAGTTGAGTAGCAGTACATACTGAATTTCTTTGCTTCCAGTTTGCCAATGTGATGAGGTATGGAAAGCTGCTTCAAATTTCTATACTGTGGCTTCCAGGTCATAACAGATGTTCCCTTGAACTATGATCTAGAATAAACACTTTGTCCCTTCACTTTCTTTTGTCAGGTAATTTAATCAAAGCAACATAAAGGTTGGCCAGGACTATTCTTGTTCTTTAATTGGTTCTGATGAGGAAAAGGAAAACACATCAGAGTCTGAATAGCAGGATGGTAGTGATGATAATAACAATTCTCACAAAGAGTGGTGGCACAATTCACATTTTATTTCATGATTTTTGCAGCATAAACTCTGAATTCTCCTTTCTACAGTTTCAGTGTGAGATGGCCATCAGAGACATAAGTATAGATGTCACACAGGGTACTAGATTAATGAATCTAGAGTCAAGAAAATTGAGAAAATGCAGGTAGGAGCTTGGTCATCCATGTAAAAGTGATTCTTAGAGCTAGAAGGAACTCACATCAGAGGACAAGCATGTAATAAACCCAGCTAATGATAGTTAATTCTTATGTGCATGGCATTTATCTAAACATGTTTTGCATGTGTAAGATGGGAGTTCACAAACTGCCTCTGCTTCTAAGACTGGCTAGGAAACCTCACAGAACTCAGTACACAGCCGTATTTATGGTTATGATTCATTGCAAAAAAAAGGACAAAAAACAAAGCTGACAAAGGAAAAGGTCACATAGGGCATCATCTAGCAGGCGTGTTGAACCCTTTGACACTGCAACAAGATGCTACCTTCTACAATGTTTATGCTTAAGAACCACGCAACCAAGTCCACAATAAATATGCAAAGAATCTCACAAAGTTCTTAAGTTTATAAATTTATATTGGGCCACTGATTGCTATCCACATCCTCCACTACCAGGGGGAAAACGGGAGGACAACCTCTCCCAGGAGAGTGACAGAACATGCTTAATTACCTCATCAGTGAGTTGCAAGTGAGAGAGTTGCAGTGAGAGCAAGTGAGATGTTAGCATCCTGGGTCTAATTACTAGATATCTGGTATTGAAAGCTTTTACTGGTGCTGGCCAGGTTTGGTGTGTGTGTGTGTGTGTGTGTGTGTGTGTGTGTGTGTGTGTGGTGGGGGGGGAGGGAGTGGCATGCATCAATGCATCAGCAACATCCGCTTGGCTTCAACAGAATATCCAGTCATGCTGTGTTCACAGCACAGATCCTGCTGTTTTCACTAATAGTATAGGCACGTGAGGTGGTAGGAATGGTGGTGCCTGAATACAAGTTCTGGGATACTGACAGGAGTCTATAGCTAGACCCGACTATGGATGAGAGACCATGTCTGCTATGTTAACTCATTTTAGTATATGTCTTAAATAATTTGGTATGATTCCAATAATCTCTTTATTAGGTCCTATTTTTACATTTTTCTTTTTTTTCACTTTGCAGAAAATCTTATTTTTCTGGGTCATTTATTAATCACAGCTGATTTTTAAACTGCAGCTAATTAACATTTATTGTACTAATAAAGCACAGAAAGTTAGATCACAGATTAGTAGCTAAAAATATCACATAAACAACCACTATATAGTCTTAGCTTTCCTCTGCATTCTTTCAGCATTTGTTTTTTCCAGGTTTCCACAGAATAGTACATTAAGTTTTGAGCCCTCTATACAGTTCTCATAACAAAGTTCCAAAAATCTTTCCATATTTCTTTCCCTCAAACCAATGCCATGGTCTGCTCCACCAACATCTCACTCTTTGGTACCAGTTTCAGTCCCATGGTTACTCTTTTGGTTAAGCAGGGACAAAGGTTGAATGATTCATTTCTTCACAATTCTGGAGTCTGCATTTTGAGGTGGTTTCTTCTTACGTCTCTTCTGGCTTGCTGCTCACGCTACTGTGTTTTGGCATTAGTTTGCCTGTGTGTACAACCATGGCATCTTCTCTTCTTTTAAAAATGATACCAGTGTGAATGGATTAAAACTCTACCATTAGAGCTCAACTTAATCTTCATTAGGGCATTATTGACTGAAAATCTAGTCTAAAACTCTAATCTTATACAGATTGAGCAAATTATATTTATATGTGTTATACACACACACACACACTATACTTGTTACAAAAATTAAAGATGTAGAGGGCATGCATTTGAGGAGGTAGATGGACACATTGCAAGAGTTGGAAGGAGGAAAGGGAAGTGGAAAATTATATAATTATATTATTAAGTTCAAAAAATTAAGCACTCTAGAGAGATGGATCAGTAGTTAAATCACTGAATGCTCTTTTATGGAAGCCAGGATTAATTAGCAGCACCCAAATGCTGACAAACAACCATCTGTAATTCGAGTTTGAGAGAATATGATTCCCGATTTTAACATAGTACACAGATATACATACAGGCAAAACATGCACATGCAATAAAAAAATATAAACCTCCCCAAATAGTCACTCAGCTACCAAAAGATCAATTTAGAGATTTCTGGCAACTGATATGGTTCTTATGCAGAAACTCGAAGAGATTCAGACAGGAACATCTCCAGAAATAACAGAGCAGTGGGGTGAAAGAACCAAACCTTGGGAAAACCTGCATTTAATGATAAGTAGACAGTGCATTACATGTTCTTACCTCTGCCCCGCCCTTTTTTGTTTGTTTGTTTGTTTGTTTTTTGTTTTCCTAGTGACAGGGTTTCTCTGTGTAGCCTTAGGTATTCTGGAACTCACTCTGTGACCCAGACTGGCCTCAAACTGACAGAGATCCTCCTGCCTATGCTTCCCAAATGCTGGGATTAAAGGTGCGTGCCACCAGCAGCAGCCATACTTACTTTAGTTTTTTTTTTTTAAGCTCAAATGTTTATTAGAGATCCATGTCATTTCCGTCCCTTTCCTTCGTCTTTATTCCTGTTCCATTTTTTTCCCTTGCCTCTTTGCATGTCTCTCTATCATGGTATTCATTTCATTCCTGCCTTTTGATTTTCAGTAGGTTTTTTTTTTAATTTTATTTTATTTTCTAAGTTTTTTTTTATTTACATTCAAAATCATTTCCCCTTTCCCGTTTCCTCCCTCCGCGAAAGTCCCATAAGCCCCATTCCCTCCCTCTTTTCCCCATTCAATGCCCTCTCACTTCTCTGTCTTGGCATTCCCCTACATCCAGTCTTTCCAGGACCAGGGGTCTCTCCTTCCATCTTCTTAGAAATCTATTGATATGAGAATTGTGTCTAGGGTATTCCAAGATTCTGGATTAATATCCCCTTATCAGTGACTGCATACCATGTGTGTTCTTTTGGGATTGGGTTACCTCACTAAGGATGATATTTTCACATACTTGAAGTTCTAGCTAGAGCAATTAGACAACAAAAGGAGGTCAAAGGGATACAAATTGGAAAGGAAGAAGTCAAACTATCACTATTTGCAGACAATAAGATAGTATACTTAAGCAACCCAAAGAACTCCACCAGAGAACTCCTACAGCTGATAAACAACTTCAGCAAAGTGGCCGGATATAAAATCAACACAAGCAAGTCAGTAGCCTTCCTATACTCAAAGGATAAGCAGGCTGAGAAAGAAGTAAGAGAAATGATACCCTTCAAGATAGCCAGAAACCATATAAAGTATCTTGGTGTGACTCTAACCAAACAAGTGAAAGATCTGTATGACAAGAACTTCAAGTCTCTGAAGAAAGAAATTGAAGAAGACCTCAGAAGATGGAAAAATCTTCCATGCTCATGGATTGGCAGGATGAATATGGTAAAAATGACCATCTTGCCAAAAGCAATATACAGATTCAATGCAATCCCCATCAAAATCCCAACTCAATTCTTCGTAGAGTTACAAAGAGCAATTCAAAAATTCATCTGGAATAACAGAAAACCCAGGATAGATAAAACTATTCTCAAGAGTAAAAGAACCTCTGGGGGAATCAGTATCCCGGACCTCAAGCTGTACTACAGAGCAATAGTGTTAAAAACTGCATGGTATTGGTACAGTGACAGGCATGTAGATCAATGGAACAGAATTGAAGACCCAGAAATGAATCCACACTCCTATGGTCACTTGATCTTTGACAAAGGAGCTAAAACCATCCAGTGGAAAAAAGATAATCTTTTCAACAAATGGTGCTGGCTCAACTGGAGGTCAACATGCAGAAGAATGCAAATTGACCCACTTACTTTATTTTAATATGAACTGCTCTTCCTCTCTCTTGTACATTATGACAAGAGCTATGTTTTCTTTATAAATTGCTATTACTTCTCCTAAGTGGTATTGTGGCATTTTTTCCCTGGAAAGTTTCTCTTCATGTCTCTGTTGCAATCTGTGTCTTACTAGCTTTAAGTTTGATTTCATTCGTGCATCAGCATCAGTCTCCAAGCTTTGAGCTACTGAGAGGCTGAATGATCATCTTTCTCCATACTCCACCATCAGCATCTAATCTAGCTTGGGCTCCAAAGTACAACAGCTGCTTAAGATATGCAGGAGCCAGTAAGAGGAGCAGAGGAGGAGATAAAGAGAGGACAGGAGGAAGGGACATGAAGAGAAAGGGAGGAGAAATTTAAATTGAGGAAAAGTCAAATAAAGCAAAATAAAATGTGTTTTTGGTGAATGTATACAAACATTCCTGTAATGTATGGCATCTATGAGATCCTAGGATTGGAAAGATTTAAATCTTAAGAGTATACATATTTAATTTGCCTTTGACTACATTGTGCTATACAAATGACGCCATGAACCCTGATTTCCATTTCACATACCTGAAAACCGGTGGGTGAAATAGCCTAGATAATGCTTTATTTCTCTTTCCACTGAAGGCTGCAATGGCCTAACTATACTTCAACATTTTCTGAAAAGAAAATGAGAAGAACATTTTAAGGGAACGAAATTTTTTACTTTTGATAAAAATCCTTATTTTTTAAATGTTTTCTACATCAAGTTTTGCTTTTAAGTGTGTTTTAAGAAAATTGATATGAAATTCTTGAGAATTTAATATTATGTGTCTGAGACAACACTATTTCAAAAATATGTGACTGTTAACTCTACTCAGAGGAGAAATGTCATATGTAAGCTGAGCATTCAACCATTCATTCTCAAAATTCTCAGGAGAATCCAGATGAACTGTGGGTGAGAGTATTAATCAGGACTTGCCTAGAAAACATGGCAGAGCTATTGAGACAAGGCATCTGGCCAGGTTGGGGAGGCCCTCCACTGTTTGGTCCATATGAAGTGGTATATGATAAATAATCTTCCTCAGGCTCCAGAGAATGAGACTCCGTGGAAAGCTGGCAGAGTCAGTCATCCACAGCTCTGCAGTTCTCCTGTGCTCCCAGATGTTTCCTGCCTTCTGCACCACATGTGGCCAGCACTGAAGCCTTTGTGTTTTCTGGTAAATGCATCTGCTGTGGTTGGACACTGTTCCAGGGTCAATTTCTCCATCATTAAAAAATGAAGCCATGAAGAATTTGTTAGAGCGAACATTGAACATAATTTAATGACTTCATATATCTGGATTGTTTTTGTTTGGTTTTGTTTTAGAGAAATTGTTCTTTTTTTTTCTAAGTTTTTTTTATTTACATTCAAAAACATTTCCCCTTTCTCTTTTCCTCTCTCCCCGAAAGTCCCATAAGCCCCCTTCCCTCCCTCTTTTCCCCATTCAACCCCGTCTCGTTTCTCTGTCCTGGCATTCCCCTACATCCAGTCTTTCCAGGAACAGGGGTCTCTCCTACCATCTTCTTGGAAATTTATTGATATGCGAATTGTGTCTAGGGTATTCAGAGATTCTGGGTTAATATCCCTTTATCAGTGACTGCATACCATGTGTGTTCTTTTGTGATTGGGTTACCTCACTAAGGATGATATTTTCAAGTTCTGACCATTTGCCTAGGAATTTCGTGAATTCATTGTTTTTAATTGCAGAGTAGTATTCCATTGTGTAAATATACCACATCTTCTGAATCCATTCCTCAGTTGAAGGACATCTGGGTTCTTTCCAACTTCTGGCTATTATAAATAAGGCTGCTATGAACATAGTGGAGCATGTGTCCTTATTGCATGCAGGTAAAGCCTCTGGGTATATGCCCAGGAGTGGTATAGCCGGATCCTCCAGGAGTGTCATGTCCAGTTTTCTGAGGAACTGCCAGACAGCTTTCCAGAGGGGTTGTACCAGCTTGCAATCCCACCAGCAGTGGAGGAGTGTTCCTCTTTCTCCACATCCTCGCCAACAACTGCTGTCTCCTGTGTTTTTGATGTTATTCATTCTGACTGGTGTGCGATGGAATCTCAGGGTTGTTTTGATTTGCATTTCCCTAATGACTAAGGATGATGAACATCTCTTTAGGTGCTTCTCAGCCATTAGATATTCTTCAGGTAAGAACTCTTTGTTTAGCTCTGTACCCCATTTTTAATAGGGTTACTTGCCTCTCTGGAGTTTAACTTCTTGAGTTCTTCGTATATATTAGATATTAGCCCTCTGTCGAATGTAGGGTTGGTAAAGATCATTTCCAAGTTAGTTGGTTGCCGCTTTGTCTTTTTGACAGTGTCTTTTGCCTTGCAAAAACTTTGTAATTTAATGAGGTCCCATTTGTCTATTCTTGATCTTAGAGCATAAGCTATTGGAGTTCTATTCAGGAAATTCTCCCCTGTGCCCATACGTTCAAGGTTCTTCCCTAGTTTCCTTTCTATTAGTTTCAGTGTGTCTGCTTTTATGTGGAGGTCCTTGATCCACTTGGAATTGAGCTTAGTACAAGGAGATAAGAATGGGTCAATTTGCATTCTTCTGCATGTTGACCTCCAGTTGAGCCAGCACCATTTGTTGAAAAGGCTATCTTTTTTCCACTGGATGGTTTTAGCTCCTTTGTCAAAGATCAAGTGACCATAGGAGTGTGGATTCATTTCTGGGTCTTCAATTCTGTTCCATTGATCTACATGCCTGTCACTGTACCAATACCATGCAGTTTTTAACACTATTGCTCTGTAGTACAGCTTGAGGTCCGGGATACTGATTCCCCCAGAGGTTCTTTTACTCTTGGGAATAGTTTTTTCTATCCTGGGTTTTCTGTTATTCTAGATGAATTTTTGAATTGCTCTTTCTAACTCTATGAAGAATTGAGTTGGGATTTTGATGGGGATTGCATTGAATCTGTATATTGCTTTTGGCAAGATGGTCATTTTTACTATATTAACCCTGCCAATCCATGAGTATGGCAGATTTTTCCATCTTCTGAGGTCTTCTTCAATTTCTTTCTTCAAAGACTTGAAGTTCTTATCATATAGATCTTTCACTTGTTTGGTTAGAGTCACTCCAAGATACTTTATATGGTTTGTGGCTATCATGAAGGGTATCATTTCTCTTACTTCTTTCTCAGCCTGCTTATCCTTTGAGTATAGGAAGGCTACTGACTTGCTTAAGTTGATTTTATATTCGGCCACTTTGCTGAAGATGTTTATCAGCTGTAGGAGTTCTCTGGTGGAGTTCTTTGGGTCGCTTAAGTATGCTATCTTATTGTCTGCAAATAGTGATAGTTTGACTTCTTCCTTTCCAATTTGTATCCCTTTGACCTCCTTTTGTTGTCTAATTGCTCTAGCTAGAACTTCAAGTATATTGAAAAGATATGGAGAGAGAGGGAAGCCTTGTCTAGTCCCTGATTTCAGTGGGATTGCTTCAAGTTTCTCTCCATTCAGATTGATGTTGGCTACCGGTTTGCTGTAAATTGCTTTTACTATGTTCAGATATGTGCCTTGAATTCCTGATCTTTCCAAGACCTTTAGCATGAAAGGATGCTGAATTTTGTCAAATGCTTTCTCAGCATCTAATGAGATGACCGTGTGGATTTTTTCTTTGAGATTGTTTATATAGTGGATTACATTGATGGATGTCCTTATATTGAACCATCCCTGCATCCCTGGGATGAAGCCTACTTGATCATGGTGAATGATCGTTTTGATGTGTTCTTGGATTCTGTTGGCAAGAATTTTATTGAGTATTTTTGCATCGATATTCATAAGAGAGATTGGCCTGAGATTCTCTTTCTTTGTCGGATCTTTGTGTGCTTTTGGTATTAGCGTAATTGTGGCTTCATAGAACGAGTTGGATAGTGTTCCTTCTGTTTCTATTTTGTGGAACAGTTTGAAGAGTATTAGTGTTAGGTCTTCTTTGAAGGTCTGATAGAATTCTGCACTAAAACCCTCTGGACCTCTGCTTTTTTTGGTTGGAAGACTTCCAAAGACGACTTCTATTTCTTCAGAGGTTATAGGACGGTTTAGATTGTCTATTTGATCCTGATTTAATTTTGGTAATTGGTATATGTCAAGGAAATTGTCCATTTCCTCGAGATTTTCTAGTTGTGTTGAATACAGGCTTTTGTAGCAGGATCTGATGATTTTTTGAATTTCCTCAGTTTCTGTTGTTATCTCTCCCTTTTCATTTCTGATTTTATTAATTTGGACACTGTCTCTGTGCCCTTTCGTTAGTCTGGCTAAGGGCTTATGTATCTTGTTGATTTTCTCAAAGAACCAACTCCTTGTTTTGTTGATTCTTTCTATGGTTTATTTGTTTCTACTTGATTGATTTCAACCCTGAGTTTGATGATTTCCTGCCTTCTACTCCTCTTTGGTGTATTTGCTTCTTTTTGTTCTAGGGCTTTCAGGTGTGCCATTAAGCTGCTAGTGTATGCTGTCTCCCATTTCTATTTAGCGGCACTCAGGGCTATGAATTTTCCTCTTAGCACTGCTTTCATTGTGTCCCATAAATTAGGGTATGTTGTGCCTTCATTTTCATTAAATTTCAAGAAGTCTTTGATTTCTTTCTTTATTTCCATCTTGACCAAGTTATCATTGTGTAGAGCATTGTTCAGCCTCCATGTGTATGTGGGTTTTCTGTTGTTTTTGTTGCCATTGAAGACCAACCTTATTCCATAGTAATCTGATAGGAGGTATGGGATTAGTTCTATCTTCTTATATCTGTTGAGGTCTGATTTGTGACCAATTATATGGTCAATTTTGGAGAAGGTACCATGAGGTGCTGAGAAGAAGGTGTATTCTTTAGCTCTAGGATGAAATGTTCTATATATATCTGTTAGTTCCATTTGGTCCAAGGCTTCAATTAGATTCACTGTGTCCCTGTTTAGTTTCTGCTTTCCTGAACGATCCATTTCAGAGAGCGGGGTGTTGAAGTCACCCACTATTACTGTGTGAGGTGCGATGTGTGATTTGAGCTTTAGTAAAGTTTCTTTTATGAATGAGGGTGCCCTTGCATTTGGAGCATAGATATTCAGAATTGAGAGTTCTTCTTGGTGGATTTTTCCCTTGATCAGTATGTAGTGTCCTTCTGTGTCTTTTTTGATGACTTTAGGTTGGAAGTCAATTTTGTCTGATATTAGGATGGCTACTCCGGCTCGTTTCTTGGGACCGTTTCCTTGTAAAATTGTTTTCCAGCCTTTTACTCTGAGGTAGTGTTTGTCTTTGACACTGAAGTCCGTTTCCTGCATGCAGCAAAATTCTGGGTCCTGTTTGCATATCCAGTCTCTTAGTCTATGTCTTTTTATTGGGGAATTGAGACCATTGATATTAAGAGAGATTAAGGAATAGTGATTATTGCCACCTGCCATTCTTGACGCTATCTTTATGTTTGAGTGGTTATCTACTTTTGGGTTTGATGCAAGAAGGTTACTATCTCATTTTATCCAGGGTGTTGTTTCTCTCCTTGTATTGGCGGTTTCCACCTATTATCCTTTGCAGGGCTGGGTTTGTGGAAAGATATTGTGAAAATTTGGTTTTATCATGGAATGTCTTGGTCTCTTCATCTATGGTGATTGAGAGTTTTGCTGGGTAGAGTAGTCTAGGCTGGCATTTGTACTCTCTTAGTGTCTGCATGAGATCTGCCCAGGATCTTCTGGCTTTCATAGTCTCTGGTGAGAAGTCTGATGTGATTCGGATAGGTCTTCCTTTGTATGTTACTTGGCCCTTTTCTCTTACTGCTTTTAGTATTCTTTCTTTGTTTAGAACATTCAGTGTTTTGATTATTATGTGACGGGAGGTATTTCTGTTCTGGTCCAGTCTGTTTGGAGTTCTGTAGGCTTCTTGTACGTTCATCGGCATCTCTCTCTTTAAGTTAGGGAAGTTTTCCTCCATAATTTTGTTGAAGATGTTTACTGGCCCTTTAAGTTGCAAATCTTCACTCTCTTCTATACCTATAATCATTAGGTTTGGTCTTCTCATTGTGTCCTGGATTTCCTGGATGTTTTGGGTTACACGTTTTTTGCATTTTGCATTTTCTTTGACTGTTGAGTCGATGCTTTCTATGGTATCTTCAGCACCTGAGATTCTTTCTTCCATCTCTTGTATTCTACTGTTAATGTTTGCATCTATGACTCCTGATTTCTTCCCAAGGTTTTCTATCTCCAAAGTTGTCTCCCTTTGTGATTTCTTATTGTTTCTACTTCCTTTTTTAGATCCTGGATCGATTTGCTGAGATCCTTCACTTGTTTGTTCGTATTTTCCTTTATTTCTTTAGGTATTTTTGCATTTCCTCTTTCAGGATTTCTGCCTGTTGACCCAAGTTCTCCTGTGTTTCTCTAAGCGATTTTTGTGTTTCCTCCTCATGGGCTTCCATCTGTTGATCCATCATCTCCTGCATTTCTTTAAGCAGTTCTCGTGTTTCCTTTGTACGGGCATCTATCCATTGATTCATTTCTTTAAGCACTCTTTGTGTTGCCTCCCTATGGGCATCCATCTGTTGACCCATATTCTTCCGCATTTCTTTATGCAATTTTTGTGATTCCTTTGAAAGTGCATCTAACCGTTGATTCATTTCTTTAAGCGATTTTTGTGTTGTCTCCTTGTGGGCCTCCATCTGTTGATCCATGTTCTCCTGCATTTCTCTAAGCGATTTTTGTGTTTCCTTTGTAAGGGCTTCTAACCCTTGATTCATGATCTCCTGTAATTCTTTATTAGATTTATTTGTGCCCTTCTTGTGATCCTCTAATAGCATCATGAGAAGTGATTTTAAATCCAGATCTTGTCTTTCGGGTGTGGTGGGGTATCCAGGACTTGCTGCTGTTGGAGAGTTGGGTTCAGATGGTGCTATATTACTTTGATTTCTGCTAATAACCTTCCTACATTTGCCTTTTGCCATCAGTTTACCTCTGGTGTTAGTTGGTCCTGCTGTCACTGGCTGTTGGTTGGACCTCCTTTGAGACTGCAAAGCTATTTCTGCCCCCCCCTGGATTACCAGGATTCCCCTGGCACCGATTTCTGGGGCCTGCCCTGCTCCTGAGTGACTTTGGAGCCCTGATGTGCCTTGCCCCAAGTGATGTTATATTGGGGAGTCCCTGCACATCCAAAGGCTCAGCCTAGTGGATTCCCAGAGCAGATGTCACCAAAGGTAGGCTGGTAGGCTCCTGCCCTGTGCAGGGGTGTGTGATCTCTCTGGGGGGGGGGGCGAGGGGGCGTCCCTCTGCAGGGCAGAAGTCCCACAACAGGGCTGGTGCGTCAATTACTGCAGACCTGCCCAGCTCTTGGAGCAGGTTACTCATAAGCTGCCTGAGTCCCAAGCGATATTATGCCTGTCTTTCTCCGACCCTGGAGGTCCCAACTACCTGGACACTGGAGCAAAGATGGCGGAGTGCACTCTGCACTCTGTTGGCGACGCAGGTCACCCTGCAGGGGGGATGGCCCACAGCAGAGCTGGTGCCCAGAGGACCACAGTGCTGTCCCGTTCTTGGGAGCAAATGGAAGCCCCAACAGGCCGTGTCCCAAGCGATGTTATATTGGGGAGAACCTGGTTACCTGTCTCCTCAGTGCAGTAGATCCTGGAATAGAGGTCGCCAAAGGGAAGCTAGTAGGCTCCCGCCCAGTGGGGGGGGGGGTCCCTCTGCAAGGCTGAAGTCCCACAGCAGAGCTGGTGCGCTGGTTACTGCAGATCTGCCCAGCTCTTGGAGCAGGTTACACACAAGCTGCCTGAGACTGAAGCAGTATTATGCCTGTCTGTCTCCGAGCCTGGCTGTCCCAACTACCTGGACACTGGAGCAAATATGGCGGAATGCCAAGACATTGTTCTTATTATGGATAAATTGATTTCACCTATCTGGCAGGAAGATAAACACTACAACACTCTCTAGGAAAGTGGGAGGGATTCTTTATCCATCCATTGCTAGGCTTAAGTTACAAACTTAAGAAACATGTGCCAGATATCTATTGTCACACTAAACTTCCTGTTCATTTTTGAGAATTTGTCCTGAGATCTCACTACTTGTTCACTTTCCATTATTGGAGAGTGCAAGCAAAGTCAGGGCGTTCTCAGATTAGCACTCTGCGATTGTAGCATGAGCAACAGCTTCTGACTTCCCAAAGTGCTATAGCTAATTGACTTTAAAATCAGAAAGAAATTTAAGGTACTGCATTAGTTACATTTTCATTGCTATGATAAAATAGCATTACCAAAGCATCTTTAAAATGAGGAATTTAATTTGGCTTACCATTTAAGAGGGTGAGAATACATGATTGGGGAAGGAAGGCATCACAACAGCAAAAGGTGAGAGCTCAAATAGAATCACAAGCAGAAAGCAGGGAATAACCCCTCCTCCAACAAGGCCACACCTCCTTATCCTTCCCAACAAGTCAAGCATATGGGCCTAGGGTGAGAGGCCATTCTCACTCAAGCCTCTACAATCATATATAAGTGGAATCGGTACAACCTCATCCAACTACTGAAAAAGTAAGTGTTCCTCAGCTCTACCTGCTTTGGAAAGGGTACACTGCCTCGTCATAGTCCTTGTCTGGGCTGTGTATTTCCTAGTGACCAAACATGCTTTCATAGACTGTAACTGCCTTTTTTTTTTCCATGTACTAAATAATATTTAAAAATATATTTTATTCCATTTATTAAGTTCTATTAGAGTCTGGATATGAGTGCCTTAGGTCATGATCCCATCTTGTGATCCCTTTTCGTGAAAGGATCTCTCTTCTTTATCTGTATGCTTACTTCGACTAATTCTAAGCCCTTACTTTTGATAGAATCTCTCAGTTTCATTAGAAATTGAGTTTAAGACTTGCCATAGAATGCTACTGGTTATTCAGTCTGTGTTAAATATACATGAAAGATAGAAGAAGGCTTGTATCAGGTGTTTTAAGCTCCATTAGTATAGGAGGGATTAAACCTCAAATTTGGTCCACAGATAACCTAATAAATATTCTGAATTTTGTTCATTTTAGTTTAGAAAACAGAGATCTTTCACATAAAGCTCAATATTTCGGTTGTTCTTTTTTTTTTTTTCTAAAACGAGAATTGTCAGAGTAGCCACAGGTTCTCACCCTTGACCAGCACACTTGGGCAGGTTGTTCTTGCCCTCTTTAGGACTACGCAGCCAACTATTCTTGCCATCTCCTCTGTGACTGTTCCCAGGCTAAAATCTATCATCTACTCCTGTCATAGCCAGACATCCGTGTCCTTCCCATTACTTTGAGTGCTTACCTAGAAGGCTCAAATTTCAGTTCACAGCCTCTGAAAATTGCTAAAGCTACTATATTATTTCTTCAACTGAAATGGCTATTGTAAGTTCTCCTCCCAGATCCATGACTTCATTAGCCCAGGATAGTTGACTGGGTTTCCAGTATTAGGCATGATTTCTCTCCTTTTGAGTAGTCTTAAGTACACCATGCAACCAAGCTGTACCAAAACTTGGCATAAGCCATTGCATTTGTTATTAAAAACAGAAAGAAAAAGCATAGGGCAAATGAAATGAAAGGGAAGTTAAGAGAAAGAGAGGGGGTCTACACAATTCTTTCTACACTGTTCTGTTTCTCGTTAGACATGGCTTCCAACTTGAGGTCTCTTGAACTGGAGCTTGTTGTTTTCTAGCCCTAAAAGGCAAATATCATAGAATATATAATATGATATAAGCTTATGTCACTGCTCATATTTATTAGAATCATGTTTGTCTGCAGCAAGAAGTCTGAAGCCCACAGTAAGTGAATTTGAGGGATGCAATCCCTGCTGCTAAAAAGACAGCACACATCCACTTTACATGCTCACGGTTTCCTAGCACATTTTGAGAGGAGCTAATGATTCTTTCTCAAGGATGCTCATTTTGGCCTCTTTAGCTGTGAAAATCAGAGGAAAATACTTTGCAGTGCAGCAACCTGATTAATTTTTACCTTTCACTGAAGGAGAAATGTCAAGCCTGGTACAGATGCGACTGACAGGAAAGTAAGGAAAACTGTCTCCTCCCTAAGGAAAATGTCAGTAGGATGTCCATCGCCAGTCTGTGGGGTAACCAAGATGGCAACACAGGGATCCAGAAAGGAAGACAATAACAAAGCAGACAACGCTCTGCACTCCATTTTTAGAATTTAATTTTATAGTGTGTGTGAGTGTGTGTGTGTGTGTGTGTGTGTGTACAAGCACAAGCGTGTGCAGCTCCCTACTGAGGCCAGAAGAGATCAGAGTCCCTGTAATTGGAGTTGCACATCATTGTAGGCCTCTAAACTTGGGTGCTGGGAACTGAATCCCAGTCCCAGAAATGAATAGCAAGTGCTCTTAACCACTGAGAGTCTCCCCAGTTCCTCCTGATTTCTTCAGCCGTCTAAACGCAGCATTCAGCTCTTACTAAGGATGATTGACTGATGGTGCAATGAAACCAGAAAGGTACCTGTTTCCTCCTTCCTCATAACCTTCACTCTATGTTTTAAGATTCACTTCCTGCTCCACATCTTAAGCTTGTATGTTAAACTACCAGGAAGACAAATAGCTAACCAGAAATAAAGCTTCTTAAACTTATTTCATCATGAATGTTTTTGGGGACAGATGATAACAAACACAACAAAAGATCAGGAGACCACAATAGGTACACGAGATACCCATAAATAAATATAATCAGAACAGATTCTTCTTACCAGTGAGTAGCAAATGTAAGCACCTCTCTCGGGCTGCCAAGCAGGAGGCTATCAGTGATACCTACATAACCCAGATGCGGTGCCTGTGACTTTCTGCTTTACGTGAACCCCTCAGCTGACCATTGGTACTTAGTGCCTTCTACATGGGATTTGAGGTTTAAATGCTAAACAATGAGCATGTAATATAACTCATTAAATATATTTACTTGTTTTTAACCTTACTGCAATCATCTGCACACTCTTGAAAAATCTATTCTCTTGCTTCCAAAAAATAGCCTCCCAAATATCACATGACCTCACAGCTCCTTAAAGAGCCTTAGTAACAGGAACCACGGAACAGCTTCAGTGTATGCAGGGCTGTGTTGGTCTTCATTAACTTTCCCCTGTTGAAGAACAGATGCACTGTGTGAGTTATCAAAAGAAATAGGGAGAAAGGGAGAAATGGTAAAGCCACCTGAAGTTACTATGTAGTGACATAAGAAACACCAGGCTCTGACCTGCCTTCCCTACAGCCCATTCTCATTTCCCCTCCAGTGCTTCACTGCTCAGTATCCAGGCAGCGACTGAAGCTGAAAAGCTGCTGCCTGCCCAACCTCTGATCATGAATTTTATCATCCTGAAACGAACTGCGCTCTAGCTCCAAACCCAACCTATCCTTTCCTTTTGCCAGAACCAATATTGTCTTAAATATCTTTAAGGAAGCATGCCAACAGCAGGGAGGCAACAGGGTAAAGAGGAAAGCAATCCACCTCATGACCAGTGAAAGACAGTGCACTCCCTCAATGTACTAAAGACATCAGAGTGCCAAGCTGGAAAACAGGCAAGGGGGGTTTTGGGGAAGCATTCCATACCTAAGCTATAAGACTGTATAAAATTATCCTGATCATTAGGACTATTAAATGCAAAATTTCTAGACAGACAGATTTCAAAAGAAATGATAAGATTATGAGATTTTTATGCAAATCTGTTATTACATAAAGCTTATGGGAATAACTCTTCTAACAGAACAAATATTCCAGTGAATATAACATTCACACACTTAAATATATGTGTGTATGTCTGTCTATCTGTCTTTCTGACTGTCAATCTGTCTTTTTTCTGCCCTCATTGGGCAATTGCACACACACACACACACATTTGTACCATATAGACATATGATAAAGAGTTAATGTCCCACCTTTCTTTATATAACTACATGGCGCATCTACATATACAGGGGAAATATATGTGTGTGTATTTGTCTACCTCTGCTTGTACATATGTATGTGTGTATGTATGTATGTACAAGCACCAGTCTGTATAAGTTCTCACTAAGGTTAGAAGATGTGAGTGTGTGTGTGTGTGTGTGTGTGTGTGTGTGTGTGTGTGTGTGTGGAGAAAGACAGACAGAGAGAGAGAGAGAGAGAGAGAGAGAGAGAGAGAGAGAGAGAGAGAGAGAGAGATCCTTCAAACTGCTTGGAATTTGAAATTCAGACCTCTGTTAGAGATCTGAAGCCTTTGTGCAGAAACCATTTGCTCCCTTCTCACCTAAACTGTACTGAAAATAACTATTTTATTGACAAATAATAACTATGTACTTACGGAATATGACATAATATTTTATACATGTTTACATTGTAGAATAATTAAATTGGACTGGTTATTAGCTTCATTACCTTTTAAACTCATTTCTTTATTGATGATGGATATTTAAAGTCTACTCTAGTGGGAATTTTGAACTACATGAATTAGCTATACTCACTGTGCCATGCAAGAGCTATTGAATGCTTACTGCCATCTAGCTGACGAGTCTAACCTTAGTGGTGCATGTTTTACTGAGCAAATACAATCCCCTCGTGATGCTGCTTCAGTTGTTTCATCTTATTCTGACATGCCTCGGATAACACAGAACTTTACAGCAGGGCTTGCTTGCTTGCTTTTTGTTTTACTTATTATTCGCTTTACATTTTTCTCTCTGTCCCCGTCCTGGTCACTCCCTCCCACAATCCTTGCCCCCTCCACTCCTCCCTCTCTCCTCTGAGTGGGTGGGAGTTTTATACTGTTCCTTTGTGGATCATTCCACAGAGAGGAATGGATAAGCCAAAAGTTATTTCTCATTTCCTCAAAGTCTAACTAACACTTAGTATTTCTCCCACTATAAATGTCAGCATCTACTACTTGTTTACCAACAATATCCACTACTTTCTAGAAAGAAAATCATCGATAGGTGTATATCACACTAACATTGTCACTTATATTTCAAAACATTAAGTGTGTACATCAGTGCTTCAAAATCATAGTTGTTAATACTTACCGCTAAGACATATGGTTTAGTGTTGGAAGAAAACAGCACAAATTTGCTTTGCAAAAATTATTTTGACCTGTTTGTTTTCTTATTGTTTGATCCCCTTAAAATTATTTTAAGGAGTCTAGTAACTTCACCCTACTTTCAAAGAAATCTAAAATACATAAAACACTGAGAACCCAATATAATTTTGGATTTATTTGGGCTGTCAAGTCTCTTTAGATGCCTTGGTGTGTTTCCACATGCCCATGGGCACCTCTACCCAAGCTCTACCACTAGTTGCCATAGATTTCTTGTTTACTCCTCTAATAACTAGAATAGTAACTGGAATGAAAGATACACACATGAAAAGTGTTTTGCTGATGAAACAAAATGGCAGAAGAAACTGGGTCTTTAATGTAGACAACAAACCAGGAAGTGGCCACAGCTTTTACTGTTATGTTATTTATTTAATGAGTTTGTGTTTTAAGAGGTGTCAACATATGTATACAAATATATGCATACAACCATACATATGTTAATTTATCTGTCTGCTTCCACAGGAATTGTTTCCAGGACACACTGGAGACAACCAAATCCACTGATGCTCATGTTCAGTGTAGAAATGATGGAATATTTGTTGGTAAGGCTTGTTGAATATAGTTGAAGTTTCCTCCTCCATCCTTAGTGACTTAATGTTATAAACTAGCTTGTATAAAGCAGTCAAAACAAAAATACTTTGAGAAATTAAATGAAGAAGTTACATTTGTAAAGAGGTCAGAAGAGGGATAGGCTTTGTTCAAAGGAGCAATGGGTCACTAACATTGTGAACTGTGTTCAGAAGACTGTTTACTTTTTATTAGTTGAATTTTATAATTAGAAGTTCTGTTGATGGGAAAGCTGATTTACTAGACATCGATATGTCTTTTTCCCCCTAGCCATTAAACCTACCACAATATTCACTACAACATTGTACATACAGAAGGTATTTTTTAACTTTTGCTTAAATGAGCTGGTGGTTTGCTGTGTGTACCCACTTTTCATTACCAGGAAACTGACACAGGAGTAAATGGTAAGCATAGAAAACTCCAAGTAACAAGTTTAATATTTCATAGTCATCCCAATATAACAAAAGGTCCAAGAATCACCAGAATTAACTGATGCTTCATGACTCCTCCCTTTAGCTTCACATTATCTTTTCTCCAGTAAGGCACTTCTTTAACTTAGTGTTTTTGAGATGTTTAAATCCTATTTTTACAATAAATTCTCCTACTTACAAAACCCACTGTCTTTGAATACCACTAGTGAAAAGAAAGCCTGCAGTTAAATTATATACTGTTAACAGTGTCTTGAACCAGAAATCCCATGTTTTGGGCTGTACTGTTAATGACATGACAACAGTTGCACTATTACAGACTTGTTCCTAAAGTTCTCCAGTTCTATGAAGTTGTGAAGTCAGAAGTAAAAGATGAAGTCTGACATCAGCGTGACTGTAGCTGATTGTTGACTGACCTGGAATAGCCACAGCATTACTTCCATCTTCTTGAAGAGAACTACTTCAAAGTGGAATTTGATATCAAATGGCAGGATGTGTTCTCTGAAACCCCTGAATACAACCAGCCAAACATTCCTGAAGCAATGTTCCTTGCTACATAATTCAGCTCGTCTGAACTGAAGACTAAAAAGCACCAGTCTGTCCACATGCACAGTGATTTTGGAAAGCAGGAAAAATTAAAATGGAATCATAGGGAAAAAAGTCATTTTTTTTAACCTGTGAGATAGTAAAGAGCACACATGTTTGAAAAATCATGCATATACTTCTGGGACATAGATATATGTGGAAAAACTGGGATGTTAGATTTATATGCATGTAGTTGTATGACTACTTTAGCAAAATTCAAGCCTAGAGAAGAAGAAAGCATAGTAATCTGAACATGTTCTTACCATTACTTATAAACCTATTTTATATCGTTTTCTCTTTGTGAGTACATTTGTGGGTGTGTGTATGTGTGTGTGTGTGTGTGTGTGTGTGTGTGTGTGTGTGTGTGCAAATGCATTCATACATTCTTATATGCATGTGCTTCTTTGTGCATGTACTATGGATGCTGGAGGTTAGAATCAGGTGTTTTCCTCAATCTCCAGGTAATTGCTTGAAATTTTCATGAATGCATATAATGCATTTTGATCAAATCCTCTTCTTACCTCCAGCTCTTTCCCTTATTCCCTCATCACTGCCTCACCAACATTTTCCTTCCAATTCCATGAACTGTTTTGTAATGAGTTCATTTGTAGCCATCAATATGTGAATGGGCGTAGAATCATACTGGAGTTTGGGTAGTCTCTCAAGGACTTCATAACTGAATAAAACTAACTCTTCTTTCCCAGAAGCCATAAGAGGCCAATAGTTCCCTGGCTAGTAGTAGAGCTTAAGAGCATCTCCTTCATCGATGCTGGGAATTTGGCTTTATCTTGCATAGGTCTGGTAGCCCATTGTCTTGCAATATAGCTGGAAACCAAAACACTATTATTGTGTGCACCATATGAGCATGCAATCCAGCTAAGGGTCTGAGGGTGTTCACCCTCACACACATCAGTACAATACAACCAGAACCAGTACTCTCTCCTCAGCAGAGTAAAATAATTTGGTGTTTTTCAAATTGATGTGTGTATAAAAATCAAATTGGGAGTTTAAGTGTTTATTCTTACAAGCCACAACTAGAGATTATGATTTGTGAAACTTGGGATAATTGAAAGGGTCTTCATATTTTAAAAGTTTTTCTGGTTAGCTTGTCACAGAAATCAGATACTGTGTTTAAGAAATGCCACACAACATATTATTTGGTTCAGAGAGGGGGCAGTTGTGAATTATTTGCATTGTTGGGCTGTCCTCTTTCACCTCAATATCATCTACTTTTTGGTGGACCTTTAACTAATTATTCCTGGGCATCATCTACAAATTCTGTTTCTAGATAGTCACCACCACATGCAAATGTACTAGGAGAGAAAAAAATACCATATAGCACAACCAAATTTGCCTTTGTCTCTTCCCCTTATCAACAACAAACCTCTCATAAGGCCCTGGAATTCTAAGAGAGTTCACCAAAAATTAACAACTTAAGATTGACATATTTCAAGCTGTACTATAGAGCAATAATAATAAAAACATATGGTATTGGCATAAAAACAGACAACTTGGTCAATGGAATTGAATCAAAGCCCCAGAAATAAACCCATAATATGGACAATTGATTTTTTTTAAAAAAGAAGCCCAAATTATACAATGGTAAAAAGAAAACATCTTGTTCTATAAATGGTTCTAGCTTTAGAATGATGTCTGCATGCAGAAGAATATGAATAGATCCACAACTATCACCCTGCACAAAACTCAGGTCCAAGTGGATCAAAGACCTCAACATAAAACAAGATACACTAAATTTGATAAGGAAAGAAAGTGGAGAATAACCTTGAACATATTGACACCAACCGCTCAAGCATTAGGATCAACAATTAATAAATGAGACCTCATGAAACTGAAAGTTTCTGTAAGGCAAAGTATGCTGTCAAAAGGACAAAACATGAGCCTACAGAATGGGAAAAGATCTTTACCAGTCCTACATCTAACAGAGGGATAATATCCAAAATATGCAAAGAACTCAGGAAAGTACACAGTGACAGACCAAATAACCCAATTAATAAATGGAGTACAGAGCTAAAAGGAATTGTGAACAGAGGAATGCTTCATAACCAAAAAACACTTAAATAAATGTGCAACATCCTTGTTCATCAAAATGACTCTGAGATTCCATTTTATACATGTCAGAATAGCTAAGATCAAAAATTAAATGGCAGCTCATACTGGTGAGGATGTGGACCATGGGGGACACTTCTCCATTATGGATGGGAGTGCAAACTGGTACACCTATTTTGAAAAGCAATTTAATGGTTTCTCAGAAAACTGGGAATAGTTCTAACTTAAGAGCAATCTATACCACTCCTGGAAATATATCCAAAAGATGTTTCATTGTACCACAAGGACACTTGTTCATCTATGTTCATAGCAGCTTTATTCATTATAGCAAGAAACCAGGAACAACCTGGATATTCTTCAACTGAAGATAAAGAAAATATAGTATATTAATCAGTGGGATAGTACTCAGCTATTGAAAATAAGGACATCATGAAGTTTGTGGGCAATGGATAGAACTAGAAAATATCATCCTGAGTGAGGTAAGCCAGACCCAGAATTGTATTACTCATTTATTAGTGGATATTGGACATAAAGTACAGGATAACTGTGTGTCTTAAGATTTCTTTGCTGTGAAGAGATATGGCAAGGCAATGCTTATAAAGGGAAACATTTAATTGGAGCTGGCTTATAGCTTCAGAGGTTTAGTTCATTATCATCATGGTAGGAAGCATGGCAGCTGTGCCTTCCCCTCCCAGTCCTTGGAGCGGGAATTCCAGACCTGTGTTAGCCATAATGCCGCCCCCCAACTCCCTTAGCTTGGAGCTCTTGGACCAAGATGAAGTTCATTGTTCCTCCAGATCTACAAATTCCTGAATAAAGCAGGTGACCTGCCCTGCAGCCTGAGCAGTATCCAAATCTAAAACTTCATGGGACTCTTAAAGCCTTCAGAAAGATTCTATTTTAGATACAGCTAGGCAGGAATTTCTTTTCTTCCTCATAACTGTCTTGCCCAAATATACAAGTGTGCCACTTATAGAAGCCATGCCATATGCCCCAATCTCCTCATCAGATGACAGGTCCGTCAGAAGACCCCCACTCAATAAGGCCACAGAGACCGGAATCGCTGCAATCCACAAGAGGTTTATTGTTCCAATGTATGTTGGGGCCCCCCAGCATGCAGGCAAGAGGAGACCCCGAGATCACAAAGCATACCCTTTTTATAAACATTTTGGCGGGGAGTTCAGTGGTTGCCTGAGTTGAACGACTGTGATTGGTTACCCTGAGCAACATTTAAAATTATTGGTCAACTCGAATGGGGAGGTTGTCTCTGCCATTCAGCCCTGTCCTGCTCACCTTGTGGTATTCGTGGTATTTCCTGGCATTGTCTTTTTTCTTGAGTCACTTCCCTGTCTGTTCTCACTCTAGGCAGGGTAATTCTCTGTTTAGGCCATTTCTTTATCTGTCCTTCCCCAGGCAGTCCTGGGTGGAATGGAAAGTTTCAGTCTGGCTGTGAGCCCCCATCCTTGGTTACAGGGAGCTGGCCTGCTGTTTCTGACAGGGTTCTCATAAGTGCATTCTTAGAGTCTGATTTCTGAAGTCTAAACCCTGACATGAATGGCCATTGTGTCTGGAGTTTTTGTACAGATTTGATTAAATAATTTCTCAAGATGTTGAAAGCTCTTTGAGAAGCACAGTCTAATCCTTTCTTATTTAAACTCTCATTGCATAAGTCCATTTAGCATAGTAGACAACCAGGAAAACCAAGATCATTGGCTTAGAGCTGTTTTATTATTGTTGTGTTAACAAGAACATTATGTTAATGATTAGCACTAGGGAGCTAGTGAGGCAGAGGCCTTACTGTTAGGGTTAAATGACTGTGATCTTTGAGGACCAGGGCCAGGGCCACAAATATCACACCATGAAGCAGATCTAAGCAGATTTATTGGGGCAAAAGGCTGCCTAGGAGCAAGGACAAGAGAGATAGAGACAAACAGAGACAAAGAGATAGACAAAGAGAGAAACACAGATCAAGAAACAGAGAGCAAGAGACAGAAAGAACAGGAAAGAGAGAGCAGGCCTTGCTGGTAGGGACCTTTGAAGGAATATGCATGCCATTTGGGGCAGCTGGTGAAGGCTTAGCTTAGTAACTGAAGGAAGGCTGGGGCTAACACCTACT
This sequence comes from Tokudaia tokunoshimensis, assembly GCA_036184795.1. Lineage (NCBI taxonomy): Eukaryota > Metazoa > Chordata > Mammalia > Rodentia > Muridae > Tokudaia > Tokudaia tokunoshimensis. Next base: position 37,319,071 of record BTHU01000015.1, on the reverse strand, counting down.
ATTTCCACAATTTATTCTAACAGACTAGATAATGTTCCAAAATCAGCTGATATAAAAATGCAAACATTTCTCAAATTTGGGCCAAGTCCTGAAAATAATGTAGCAGATTAAAAATGACTTTGGGATGTCACATATCCAATTGACATTCACAGGGAATGCCTGATAAATGAAAGTGTAGGAAGAAAGACCCTGCTTATCCTCAAGGACATTGACCTCTCAGCTGCCAGAGGAGATTGTGGTCTCAACACATTGTCATCCACAGTGGCAGTGTCATCCACAAGTGTTTGCAGCACTTGTCATGCTCACACAGAAGGAAAACAATGCAAATAGTTTACAATGACATCCAGTCAGGTTGAGTCCATTTAATGGGAAGAGTGTTGAAGGTATAAAAATAACATGAATAAGATATGTATGTTAGGGAGTAAGTTTAGCACAGAATATCGTAATTAAAAATTTACAGTCAAATGGGATTAGGTTTGAAATAAGACTTTTCTCACACTAGTAATGTGGGAAAAATCTTAATAACAATAGACTGTTGAGCAGTTCCGTGATAGGCTACATGAAGTGCTTTAACCATTATGAATGGTTCAGCTGGCTAAAGTCAGCTCTCTTTTGGTTAAATAATTTCTGTAAATATTTAAATGAAACTACAAGTTAGAAATACAATGTTCAGAATTCAGTAGTTACAAGTATGAATGCTAAATCTTCTAATATGTTGCATAATTCCTTTTCTATCTTATTTCAGTAGGTTTTATATTATTAAGACACATGAAATAATTTCCCCTTCAAAAAAGAAAGAAAGAAAGAAAGAAAGAAAGAAAGAAAGAAAGAAAGAAAGAAAGAAAGAAAGAAAGAAAGAAAGAAAGAAGAGAGGGGGGAAGGAAAGGAAAGGAAAGGAAAGGAAAGGAAAGGAAAGGAAAGGAAAGGAAAGGAAAGGAAAGGAAAGGAAAGGAAAAACGTACCCTAGATATCTTGTTTTAACCAATTTAAGGAGGATGTATGACATTAATTTATGTAGAGAGTCCGACAAACAGGGTTGGATGCTTGAAGGAGAATAAATACACAGAAATTTAGGATGTGTCTGAAAAAGAAACCAAATGCTTCAGTTTTCCGTTAGTTCCTCTACAGCTTTATCCCTGTTGGTCATCTTTATGTTTCTGTAAGAAGCATAGCTGAGATAATCAGCTTACAAAGGGGGAAAGCTCATTTTCACCTCCCTTTTCTGAGCTCTGTGTCAATGACACTTATTACCCTTCCCCTCCTCCTCCGTGGCTCAGTTTGGAACACAACGGGTGCTTGGGTTTGAGGATCCACTTGTCCTTCAAGGACAATCTCTCAATGAATAGAAGATCTTTGATATGTCCTACCTTTTACATTACTTCCCAGTTGTGCCTCGCTGCAGACTATGTCTTTTGTTCATGACTCTTAGAAGACACTTAAAGATTCACATTGAAGAGCAATCTCAAATAAACAAAACAGAAACATACATAAGTTGAGTGCACATTTACAATCCCTCTTCCTTTAGATCTCATGTCGCTCCACTCCTTTCTTCCTGATACTTTCTCATGCTGCTTCATTCCTTTGACTGACACTTTCAAAGGTTAGGCTTTTTTTTATTGGTTATTTCATTTATTTACATTTCAAGTGTTATCACCCTTCTCAGTTTCTCCTCCGCAACCCCCTATTCCCTCCCCCTGCTCCTGTGAGAATGCTCTCCTGCCCACCCACTCCCCCCTCACTGCCCTAGCATTCCCTTATGCAGGGTCATAAAGTCTACACAGGTCCAAGGGCCTCTCCTCCATTGATACCAGATAAGGCCATCCTCTGCTACATATGCAGCTGGAGCCATAGGTCTCTCCATGTATACTCTTTGGTTGGTGGTTTAGACACTGGGAGCTTTGGGGGGTCTGATTGGTGGAAATTGTTGTTCTTCCTATGGGGTTGCAAAACCCATCAGCTTCTACAGTTCTTCCCCTAACTCCTCTATTGGGGTCAAAAGCATATATATGAGAGATTTTTAATACTACGTCCCTTAAATTATCTAATTATACTTTTAAATTGTAAAAGCAGGGCAGTAGTGGCACACATCTTTCATCTGAGCACTCTGGAAGTAGAGTCAGGCAAATTGAGCAGGGTCTACACAGAAACCCTACCTTGATAAAAAATTGGAAAAAAAAATTGTCCATTGTGTTCTGAAATGCAGATATCCTTGTTAGCTGTGTAGAACTGGATAAATATATTTTTAAAGTGCATGTTAAAGCCTAATTTGTATGAAATTTATTTTAGCTTGTTACATTTGTATGTGATTTTCCCTTTAATGAATTCATATATTTCTTATCCCAGATCATGAAAAATGTTTACTATTTTTAGCTTTTTGGCTTTAGATAAATATAAAGCACACTGCAATTAAAGAAGAGTTTACTAAAATACCACTCAAAGATGCAAAAATCGTAAAAAGTACCTGATTGTAGATAGTAATACATAGGAAATAAATGTATTACAGGTGACAAATCTAAACTAGTTTCTTTTTAAACTAACAAATGGGTCAGTACAAATTTTTGTTGTTCTTAGTGACATTTACAGACAATATGCTATTTTTGCAAAGTTACCATGGAATGAATGGGAAGAATTAACCACATAGTAAAGTCAAGGTAGGGGTAAGACAATGCTCTCCCATGGTACAGCACACCCTGTCAATCAACCTCCCCTGCCTTCTTTCTTTTAGTGCTGAGTGAATTCAGTAGACTTAATTCAGAGGATCTACACTGTTTACTCTATGAACTCATCCTGGAATGATATTCCCATGTATTTTCCAGTAGAGTTGGGCATATGACCCATGAATGGCTTTAAGCATCAAAGGTGAATACCTGTTACAGAGAAATGTAAAGGATCCAATTAAAATTTCAGATGAGAACTAAAGTGATCCCAATGGTAAATGAGAGCAGTATACATAAAGGGCTGCATATGGCTAAAATACATAATCTTACTGGTAGGTATTCTCCAAAATGTAACACCAGTTTTGTTTAATTTTCATAGATCTCCATTTAATTCAAGTGGTTTATGGAAAAACAGAAATTTTAGGCTCATAGGTAGAATCTGACCAACTTAGTTACAGCAGATACCCAGTCCCTCATTCTTGCCGAGGCCGTAGAATCAGGGTACAAGATCCCTGTGATGAGTGATTTTACCTACCATGTACATGGCTTCAGCTGATAGAATTAAAGGAAGAAAACAATCAATACACGTTACTCAGCTGAGAGTTGATAGTTTACAATAAAAAAAATGAAAAGGTATGTGTGTTCTGTTACTCATTGCCATAAAAAAGAACATATCTAAAGAACATATCTAAAGAACATATCTAAAGAACATATCTAAAGAACATATCTAAAGAACATATCTAAAGAACATATCTAAAGAACATATCTAAAGAACATATCTAAAGAACATATCTAAAGAACATATCTAAAGACTAAACTAAGACAAAAAGCAGAACAGAGATACAAGTATAATCACACGCCGCCATTGATTGTGCAGGAAGCCACTGATTATTTTTTCCTCTGAGACTCAAATTTAAATATCAACCTAATTACCTACAGGGGATATAGAAAAATAGCTAAAATTCAAATTATCTAATAGAATTTTGAAAAATTTTGAAGGTTATTTGCACATAGACATACCATTGCAGAGAGACAAGAGGTGAGCAAATAAAGGAGAAAACAAGAACTCAATGGAGTCCACAGCTGTCTGACAGGAGGATCAAAGAACAAATAGGAAGAAGATAATTCAGAAAAATAGATAAATAGATAGAGATAGATAGATAAATAGATAGATAAATAGAGAGAGAGAGTGAGAGAGAGAGAGAGAGAGAGAGAGAGAGAGAGAGAGAGAGAGAGAGAGAATCTCCTTAATAGCTATATAACTGTGTTCTGAAGGTAGAAGCATAGTAATTGCTAGAGAAACCAGGCAGGAAAAGAAGAACCTAAAAAGAAAGTCTAAAACCACGCACATTGTGCTAAGCTCATTAAGTATATGTCTGCATGTATGTAATGGAAACACTCTGTGGTCTACTCTGTGGTTTACATTTTAGTTTCCTTCATGTATCTAGAATGCAGGGAAACTAGATTGTAGGGGTTCACAGCAGTGGCAGAACAGAGAGGCAAACTGAGTGTCATAGCCACCTGGCTCTGCATTTCATCTGACACAGTAACGCCACAAAGCAAGTCTTATTGTGATATGTGTGACTTTGTTGGAGGAGATGTGTCACTAGTGTGTGGGCTTTGAGCTCTCAGAAGCTCAAGCCACACCTAGTGTGGCATTCTCTTCCTGCCGCCTGCAGATTCAGATGTAGAAGTTGTAGTTCCTTCTCCAGCACCATGTCTGCCTGCATGCCACCATGCTTCCTGCTACAATGATAATGGACTAAAGCTCTGAAACTGAAAGCCAGTCCTAACTAAGCGGTTTCCTTTACAAGGATTTCTCTGTTTTCAGGGTCTTTCCACAGAAAGAGAAATCCTAAGACAGCAAAGAAACCCAAATGTCAGGAAATAAAACAATACAAAGCATCTGATAAAGATTCAAATGTTTTATTAATTTTAAAATAATTTTTATTTTTTGAGAAAACAATATATATATTTTCTCCTTTTATTTCCTTTTTCCTAATTCTCTGCTATCATATAGACATACATATATATGAAATTTTGTAAAGACACACACACACACACACACACACACACACACATATCCATCTAGACATCTCTAATAGGGTCCAAGGTTTGATTAAATAAGTAAGCACCTGTGTATTTTACTCTTGTAAGTAATTTCATTAATTGTGTATTTAAACAATGGAATTTCACTACATTTAAGAACAAGGAGATAACTAACACATTCAGTTATATGCCACTGTATCAGAAGAATTTCTATTCTTATATTACCTACTCTAGTAACATTGGTACATATGATCCATGCTGTGGAAAGCAGTTTAACCTGTGGTTTAAATAAGCATTGCATAAGCTAATTACAGAGAGTACACATTTGATTACATACCATGAAACAATGCTTAGCTGAAATGTAATTGGAAGAAATAGTTGCTCTGGCTCCTGCGGTTTTCACTGTGTCTAATGATTCTCACAGGTTTCATATCAACACTTTCCCATCAGTGACCAATAATACGTGGATTATCATTGGTTTAGTGATGAGTGAATTGCCATACAAAGCCACTGGCTGTTACAAACAAAGAGGCAGGACTCTCATTACAGAGACACAAAATCCAGTCCATAGACAGACTGCTTGGCCTGCTGTTCGAAGACTTAATAAAATGGAGCTTATTACTGATATTCCATTGCTTTAAGCAAAATCCTAAGAAAACATGTTGAGAGGTTAGATTTGTGAATCTGGTTAGGGAATTAAGCAGATGTGGATGGTGATGTACTTACAAACGACTCTTTCTGAGATTCCCAATGCTTTTCCTGATTTAGAATATACAACAGAATAATTGGAAATGTAGCATTGCCTAGACTTTTTGGTAGAGCTATTTCCTCTAATATTTTAAAAGGACTGGATCCTGGGGGGAATGAGTGTATACGATAATCAGAAACTAGCATGTATGTTTACAATTTTGTTTATGCATTTTGTTACATTGAATAGCCACTTGCCTGAATGATACCAAACACAGCAGTGGTATGGCCCAGATATGATGCTTATGTACAATTTCTTCCCTGCCAGCCCTGGTTCTACCATTTTTTTCCTGAAACACAAACAAACATACAAATAAACAACAGTGAATTATGTCAACATGCACATAGTGGGAGTCACACTATGAGACAGTGATAACCTTGAAACCATGTACATTTTCACAAGAAGAATATGTTCAAAACTTTAATTCTGTCACCAAGGTCACTTTCTTACTTCCTACCTTCTTCTGTCTGTGATGTGGCATCTGGGTGTGCGCGAGTGCTCACATTTGATCTATACTTCATTGAATATTTTCATCTAGTCTCAGAACAATAAATATGTATTTTCTGATAATTTCCCAGTTTCTACCTTGAGCACAGACCTCTACTACCCTGAAGATATGAATGTTCAGTGGCCTCATCACTGTCTCCATTTGTATAGTGCTCCACATTTCAAACTTAAAGGATCCAAAGACAAGGTTCTAGTGTTTGATGCCTCATTCTTCTGTAAGTCTCTGCCTTAAGCATCCTGGGTGTCTTCAGTTCTCAGTAAATAGGCACACTGGTTTCCCAGTGGGTTATGTGCAAACTATGGAAAATAATTTTTGTTTCTTTTTCCAACCCTGTTCTCTTTTATGTCCTCCATTTGGCTGCAAATTTTGTTGTCTACACAAGCAAAATCCAGAATCCAATAACTTTTCACAGCATTTACTACTGCTGCATTTTTATACCATCTTCTCTTTTTCAATGTGCAGTTTTACATTCATAAATACAAAAATTTATGCATTTATCACAAATTTATGTGTATTTATTATCACATAAAACATCTAATTTAAAATAAGTAAATATCAAATTATTGAATTAAGGCAATTAGAGTATTACTTCCACATACTTTTGTGTGTGTGTGTGTGTGTGTGTGTGGGTGTGTGTGTGTGTGTGTGTGAGAGAGAGAGAGAGAGAGAGAGAGAACACAAAATGTATTTTCTTAGCAATTTTAAAGAAGCTGTCAGCATTTATTCCCATAACTTTTTAATGGTTCTTTCTTATACTTCTCTTTCAGTATTCTTCATTCAAAAATGAAAATCCAGTTATGAGACCCCTTTATTCCAGTGCCTCTGAAGGCTTGCCTTATCATCCATGGTAAAATAAATCAAAGCCAACTTGGCTTACAAGTCCCCATACTCTAAAGTTCTGTCTGACCTCTCTGACCCTGTGGGACCATGGTCTGTACCTTGGTTGAGCAAGGACAACTCCATAATCCTGTGGCTATCAGTCACATGTGGCCATGCCCCGGACCCTATTGTTCTGGCTGGACTCCACCTCTGAAGTCACCTGGCTACAGCCAGGCTTTCTCCGCCTCCCACACCCCCCACCCCTCTACCCCCCCACCCCACATCCCCCACTCCCCCACCTCCCACCCCCCACCACCCACCCCCACCCCCACGCCAGCACTCCCTACCTACCTTCCGGTGTCCTCTATCCCCCCATCTGCCTGCCAGAGCTCTCCTATGCAAGACCTTGCCACTGCTGCCTGGGCTCCCGTTTTTTTTTCCCAAATGACCCTTCACACAATATCTCCAGTCAGCATAGTCATGTTTGAGTCTCCTAGTGTGCCAGATTGGCATGTAGAAAATTTTAAGTTTGTTGTTTATTTCTCTCTTCCTTTCAAATATCTGCATAGTCAAATCCTGTCACATCTTTCAAGGTTCCACCCAAACATCACATCCTCGCTTGAAGGCATCCTTATCTCTCTATAACAAGTACAGTATTCTGTGCCTGGCAGACATGACCTATGTGCTTCCCTCACTGTTAGTCCATGCTTATTTCCATTCTGTAAACTTCCATGCAATTTGTCTTGTTACATCATCAGTTTTTTAAGATGATAGTGTCATCCTGAAAGAGCTTAGATCTCTGTTACCTTCATCTTCAAGAGTTATCTTGTTTATGATGAAAATTCACACTTCCTCAAAGGATAAAACCAACTGATGATCTTTCTGCTTCTGTCCCAACTGTTGATGGAAAACAACACTGTCCTAAAGAGAGCAGAGAGTTTTAGTTACAGCAGTGTTGTATAGTTTCCACCCCCATACCGGTATTATGAAATCTAATTCTAAGTACTTCATATCACAGGTTATAGTATAAGTCATATTATGAACTTATTTCAAATTACTATTGCTAACATAAACTATGAGTTTGGTTTTGTATATTTACTTTGTATTTCACAAACTTGTTAAACTCATTTATCAGTTGACAACTAAATCCATCATTTAATTTCAAGCAAGTATTTTTTGTCTCCAGTCCCCCCTTTTCAAACAGAAATAATACTAAAAATATTCCTTCTCTTTTTAGATGTTAGAGGAAGAAATTTTTGTCCACTGTTAGGAGCAAAGATGGGCTTTGTTTTTCATAATTAGCCATTTTTGGTTAAATACATTTAATGTCATGCTTAACTTACTGTTTATTGTAAGTAGATAAATGGGAGTGAATATTATTAAGCAGAGAAGGTTCTTGGATTTTTTTCATATACTGTTCCCAGAATCAACTGAGATAATCTCATAATTTTTTCAGCCTGTCAGGATGAATGCCTTTGATTGACTGTTTTACATGTTAAACCAGCCATGCATTTCTGGGATGAACTTCACAAGACTGCTCATTTGCTTATTATATGATATGGTATTTAATTGCTAATATGCTCTCAGTTCTCTCCTATCAATGTCCATGAGACATAACATTCTCAAATTTTCTTATTACTAAGAATGAAATCCAACAACGATGCATTACTTAATCTAACAGAGATATGGAACCTTTTCCTCTACTGAGTAGATAATTTTTAGTTATTATAAATATGTGTCAATAATTTGTGAAATAAGACTATGAATTAGAGAGTTCAAGTCATAACAAATAAATTCACAATGACTTAGCAGAGTCCTCCATTTCTACTCTATTGCATTTGAAGATGGCTCTTCTAGGAAGCTTTGTTCTAAATAATGACGCTAGAATCTACACTTTTTTATCTTGTGTGTCTTTTCCTCTCTAGCTATTCCTCCCAGTCCTATATTTGATTTCTTCTACTTCTCCAGCAGATAACAAAAAAACATATAGGATGCTAGATTTTAAGATAATGTGGTAATTTAGAAATGTGTCCTAGATCCTCTCTTTTAAAAAGAAGCCATTTTCTTCTGTCAAATGTAATCTAGTTTCAACAAAGAAATACAGAAGAAGTTATTGTATTCCAGTGTAAGTATTCCACTACTTAGTCACAGAAATCTCTCTCTCTCTCTCTCTCTCTCTCTCTCTCTCTCTCTCTCTCTCTCTCTCTTCCCCCTCCCTCCCTCCTTCCCCCTCTCACCCTCCCTCCATTCATCCTCCTCTCCTTCCATCCCTTTCTGAAGATACCAGATTAAAAGTTCAAGGCTAGTTTCATGACTATGAATTAGACAGATCCGTATGACTTACACATGTGTAAATGCTCAGTGCTTGCTATCTTACTAGATATCAATATTCTTAACAATATGTTAAACATGTTCATGCTGTATTGATCTATCAAAATATGTATGAGACAAATTCTCTGTGAAGATGATAAAGCAGTCTTATGAGGAAGTTTATGTAGTGATGAACTAGAAACTCTTTGCCAAAAACCAATAGAAAAGTAGGGCTGTCTGCTAATGATCTTTTGTATGGTCAATATTTGAATTAATCTACCATCCCTAGTCAAGTCTTGACATACTAGCAACCTCACAGACATCTTGAACAGTCTGAGCAAGAAACATCCCCCAAGGTACTTATTAAGTTGTCAGACACACGCACGCACACACACACACACACACACAAATTATGATACAATAAATATATGAAGCTTTTATATGACACTAGATTTTAGAGTAATTTTATGTATCAGTAGTGAATAAAATAATGAAAGTCACATTGCATTTAGGACTCATTTTGTTAACTAAAATCCAGCTATGTAAATACAGCCAACTCGAAAAATGAATGAGCCATCAATACTGTTATTTTTCCCAGAAGAAGGAAAGATTGATCATTAGAGAGTCTAAAACAGGTAGATTTTTATTCTTACAATATATATGTATTATATTATAAATTTATATTTATATATATATAAATGCATACCATTATATTGTGTATGAACACATAGAATACATTTATTTTTCTGATATCTAGTAGAATATTAGAATATTTTAATTGCAGGTTTTGTATTCTAACATTTGTAGACTGATGACAATATGTTTGGAGTAAAATTTAGCATTTCAATAGAGGGAAATCTCTAATGGAGCATTGTGAATAACAGTCTTTCCTCATTTAGCTTAACATGTTTCCATGAATTGTACCAGTGGGACAAAATGTTGATGAAACACAAGTAAACCTTTAAAGTTACCAGCGATTTAATTAAAAAACACGAAGACTGGTGAGTGTGTAGAATGTGAGTACTGCTACAGAGTAACCACATCTATGGCAGGATAGGAACCCAGGAACAGACTCAAATGTTAAGTAGGTTTTTAGCTACTATACTTTTCCTAGAAATGGATAAGTCTCCAGTATGAGCAGCTCTTCCCCTCATAGTTCAAATATACTCATTGAGTTCCAATTAACATAGCTACAGACTTCACCTCAGGATTTTGGTTTTGACATGCTTTTTTATATTAGTACTTGATTTGAGACAAGGTATTTAATCGTACAGCACTTTCATCTCTAAGATGGGAAGAAAATGAACCTAATCTCAAGAGATTGTTGACAAAATTAAATATAATGTCTTCAATGTTTTAGTTATCGTAATTCATACACTCAATAAATATTGAAGATCACTATACAAAGACCATCTACTAATCATACTCATTAAGCTAATAGGTATGGTAAAGACAGGAAGGAATCAGAAAAGTAGAACTTTGCTAATAAATATTAAAATGATTTGAGTAAGTGTTCAGACTCTCATATCACTCACTCAACAGATATTTTTAGTAGCTAATACATGGTAGAGGCACATGGAGTCAGATGCAGGGATATTGCCACTCAACATGTGAGTGAGCACTGCTACTGAATAACTGAGAATTGCCAAGAGAAATACTAAAAATCAGCAAGAGAATAGAAAAGACAATGGATATATAGCTTTATAAGTAATGAGAATAAGCCCTAGAGTAATTTCAGAATACATTTCTCTAAAGAAGTAATGGATAAGGCACATATTGCAGAGGAAGAATATTTTTCTAGACTAAGAATAGGTGATAGAGAGGTAAAAGCAAGGGAACGAATAGGGATAATAGACTGGAGGCGAACTTGCAAAGGACAAGACATACACATGAGCTCAGAATATCAACCAAACAACATAACACAATTCGTGGGTGTCAGGAGATAAACTGGTTGAGAATGGGTGCTTCAATAGAACATTGATGTAAAGATAAAACATTATACATTTTAGGACTAGGTTGCGGGGAAGATGGATGGGGACATTTAATGGAATACCTCGAAGTTCGTGGAATCAATAAGATCCACTATTTCAGAGTAATTCAAGATTTACAGAGGAAAACGGCATGGGTGAATCAGACAGAAGGATAGAGAAGTTGCTATATGTGAGATGTTGAAGAAATATTGGGCAAGCAAAAGTTTCTGTATCTTAGCCCTATGAAGGGTTTGAGAAAGAGAACACAGGGAGTCAATTTCCAATTGCCAGATCACTCTGTAGAACAGGGTTGGAAAGAGTTTAGAAAGAAAAGAGTATGTGGACTTTTGTTTTATTGTTTATAAGAGAGGAAAGTAAAGGATAGATCATAAAAGAGACATGCAGAATAGTGATATACAGTTCAAAGAATTGAGTAGTCTTCACCAAAGCAGAAGCAAAGCATTAGAAAAAAAAATTAACCTGAAAATCCTGTAAGTCTTTAATAGGAAACAAAATTCATTAAAGTCTAAAAGTTCCTGATTAACTAAATTACTACTGGAAGACTAGAAAGAGTTTGTTAGTTATGTTCCTACTACTGTAGGAATACCAGAAACCATCAACCTTGGAAGAGAAAAGTTTACTTTAGTTCACAGAGTTAGAGGCTTTAGCTCATGACGTACTGGTTCAATTGCTTTGGGTCTTTGGAAAGGAAGAAATCTGAATAAGGAGCACATTTTGGAATGAGACAGATCACAGGAAGACAAAATCAGAATGACTAAAGCTTCCAGCCCATCATCAGTGTCAATCTGGGTCCTCGACCTTTACTATGGGCCTTTAAGAAACGTTTATGCTCCCCATCTGTAACAGAGGATTGTGTGCCTCAAATTCCACACTGTAACAACATAAAATATGTGTGTATTTTATAATATTTATAGTAGTTATATGACTTGCACATATGAATTATTTAGGTTTTTATAGCTACGATAAAACACCATTCCGCTTTGACTTGGGACAAAGAGGTGTGTTTCAGCTTACAACTATCTGGCCATACCCCATACCTGAAGGAAGTCCTGGAAGGATTCTGAGGTGGAAACTGAAGCTGAAGCCATGGAGGAATGCTGCTTACTGGCTTGCTTCCATGACTTGCTCAGTTGGCGTTCATATAGAACCCAAGACCCTTAGTCCAGGGATGGTATCATCCACAATGGGCTGTGCCGTCCCACATCAATCAGTAATTAAGAAAATGCACAGCAAATGCATATATAGGCAAATCTTACAGAGACATATTCATAATTGAGAGTTCCTCTTCCCAAATAAACCTAACTTGTGTTTAGTTGACAATAAACTAGTCAGGGTTACACAAATACAGACATTGGTAATATATAAAGATAAAAAAAAAAACCATCCACTTGGGTGTGCTATTTATGTATTTATTTTTTATTGTAACAAAGTGAACTCAGCCATTTTATAAATAAATGAACTTGGCTCAAAAGTAACCCACTGTTGTCTATAAAGTAATTTTTAAAAATCAGTGCCTGTTAAAACATACATACACACACACATACGCATACATGTGTATGACTTGTATGTATACAATTAAAACACTATTTGGAGTCTCCCACAAGCAATAATAGGGAATTTCATTTTATTAAGGAAATGTGAAGTACTGTAACTTAACAAACAAGAAACTCACTCTTCTTACCTATATCCAACTTTGCACCTTACACTGCATATTGTACACAGGACTATAAGATGTATGTGCTCAACCTGATGGCATCTAAAGAAAGGGATTTAAACAAAGCAATTGTGCAGATGTGTATATTGGATGTAATTCTATCTCCATTTTAATAATGAATACTTAATAATTTAAAAATTTTATAATAATAGATTCTATCAAGCTGTCCTTCTGAGATTAATTTGATTGCAAATGCACACACACATACACACACAGAGAGATATTTAGTTTTATTATATACATAATGTAGCTTTAACATATACATCTTTTTATGTATGTAACGTATACATACATACATACATACATACATATATATGATAAGGTTCTATTATGTAAGCTGTTACACTCTCGTTTCCAGGTTAGGAGATAACAGCTATAAACATTCCTGTCACTGAACAGCTATCTCCTGAAGCTGACAGGAAAAGGCCTGGAGTCAGCAAGTAATCTAGTCATCTGGGTAGGAGTAGAAACCAGATAGCAAAAGGAATGTCTTCAGGTCAAAGGAGGCTTATTGGGCTTAGGAGAAACTAATTTAGAAGAGAGCAGGAAGGTGACGTGGGATCCGGGAGGAGACAAACCTGGAGGCAGTGGCACGTGAGTGGCTATTATCTCCCACAAGCCACTCTGCCTAGCACAGGGGTGTGTCTGCCGAATACGGCTGTGTATCTGTCTAATCCGCAGCTCGCCCTTGCTTTACTAATGACATCTGAGAGCACGTGTTAGAGATCAGGTAGGTTTGCAAGGCTACTGTGACCCATTTTCTTCAGGGGGGGGTTCACAAAAGCAAAAAGTACAACTGACCATGGCCGCTCTTAGGCAGTGTTCCCTGAAGAACGTGAGACAGCCATCACTCTTGGCTCCACGAAGACAGAATCTGCAGCTTCATTTGTGTGGCAGGAAAACCTGATTAGAGATTAAAGGAGAAAAGTTTTTAAGAAAAAAAAAAAGTAGTCTCCCTTCCTTTAAAATAACTCTAAGCTTTAGGGAAGTGTTGAATACATTTTGAAAAAAAAAAAAAACATGCGGGCAAAGCAGATCGCACTATGGCCTCTGATTAGAGTTGCTTTGAGTGTCTTAGTCACACCTCATAGAATTACTGTCAATGCTTTTAATTGGTAGCTTCTTTTATTTCAAGCCTTCACATCAAACACCGGTGCTTCTTTATATTTCCTCCCGTGGATACTGCCTTTGCTGTTAATTTCTCCCTCCTCTCTCAAAGGCTCAGTACCCACGTTATACACATAATTAGGGCTTCTTCTCTGATATTTTGAACTTCGCTGATGGAGGTCATGGGTATTTGTTCTGCCCTTGTTTTATAACTCCTTTTTATCCCACCTCGTTAAATCTAAATGGATAGATCCTGATTAGTTTCTTCTAGAGGCCTATATGTCTTTTTGATCATTAAAACCTGGTGTCATTCTACAACAGCAAAAACAAAAAGGAAGAGTCAAGAGGAAAAACAGGGCATCTAAGTGTGGGGTTCAATCATCTGTCTCTTTAACAAATTTCAGTCTGAATCTAGCAGTGACGCAGTATTAACTTTGAACTCAGTACAACTTCAGTTTGGGGTGGTGCTAAGTTAAAATGGTGGACATTAGTCACTTCTCTCCTGCTGGGTGCTAGAGAGACTATATTTTAACACTCTCTGTCTAAACGCAATCTTTTGAACATTTGTTTGTTACTCCATCCTGCCCATTCAAAGTTAAAAAGTTGCTGGCAACGCTGAATTTTTAAGAAAAATCTAAGTGTAGCGTTGAATAAATCGCGAGTGCCCCCTAGTGTATGGAAAAAGCAACATCTATGTACGGCTGGAGTTTGCTGATACTGTTCTTTTTTTTATAAAGGAATGGAACCAGAGAGCTTCAGGTTTCCTCATCAATTTGGAGGAACAAAATACTACACCTTTCAAGTGATATTATAGTCATGCCATAGTAATAAATAGTACAGTTTAGTGAAATCATCGAGGGACATGAATAAGAAATAAGTTTTTATGGAGACCTTCGTTCGTCTTCCTTCTTCTTCTCCTCCTCCTCCTCCTCCTCCTTCTCCTTCCTCTTATATATAAGCAAGTATGCGCCTGTTTGTGTGGGTGTGTGTGTAGTTGTCTTGAAATAAAGTGAATGTGACCTGTTTTCTTTAATGGGATGCTTAATTCAATCTCTAAAATTCTATGGAAAAAGAGAGGAGTTATCCTTTTTTGTCTGGAAACATACATTTAAACATTTTTCGAGACATTCTACAGGCAAGGCTATCAGTTTGAGAACACTCTGACAGTGGAAGCTGGTTCTTTCCAAGCTGAATGGAAGCAGCTAACAAGTGCATTTTTAAAGGTAACACACCTTTCCTGATGTCTTCAGAGACCGGAAGGGGAGGATATTTCTGCTCTGCGTGAGTAGTCTCAGCATTTGCCTTTGTGCTCAGGTTTGCCACGAGAGATTATACAGATTCACTGGGAGCCATCACCACTTGGATCAGCACTGGCGAAGCAATGGATCTCGGAGTGGAAGTTACAAGGACCACAGTGACATTTAATCAAAAGTCATAGTAGAGGACTGTTAAACTCACAAGAAAACAGAGAAATCTGTTTTGTTTTGGTTTTTTGTTTTTGTTTTTGTTTTGTTTTTGGCGACAAAGAATGATAACAGTCAGCGATGATCTGAAACAGGAAGTTGTTTCATAGAGGGCATGCTACAAAGAGGGAAACTGAATTGATGTACAGAGTGATTTTCTGGAACTCTCTTCCAAAGGAAAATAGAAGTGTTTAGGGAAGTGTTTCCAAAAGGAATGGAAAATATCAACTCCACGTGGTCCAGAAGCAGGGGTCACCATACTCATAGGCAATTAATGGCTAGAGGTGACAGTGTAAGCATCTAGTATGTTTTGACTTCTAGCTACCTTTGGTAAGTGACTCCTTCATGCACTTTCACTTAACGCACTATAACCGTGTATGAAACGCACCACAGTCTTCTGTCTTTTCTGTCCTCAGCTGCTTCTGCTTTAGAAAACTTGAATATTCCTTCCCAAAAGTTTCGCAATTTTCCCTATGTTTCTCCCTTCCTCAGGCCACTATTTCCTAGGCTGGTACTGTAGTTCTTCTGAGAGCATTATAAATGCCTTATGGATCATGGCATAGCCTATGGAGGAAAGCCAGGAAACTGTTTTAGAGTGAACTCAATAAAAGTTGTCAAATAATCATGATATACAATGAATTATGTATTATTCTTTTGTATTTCCACGGCAAATTTTGATGAGGGCCTAACTAAAACATTTTGTCTCATTAATGTTTTTTTGACCAACAATTTGAAAAGCAGATCTTAAGGTATGACATAGACTATAGAGGTTTGGGGGATATAAGGCAAATGGGCCACCTAAGCATACATGGCCTTTCTGACAAGTTATTGGCTCTAGCATTTGGTTTATTACTCTAAATTCATGGTCTAAGAACAGCCTCTTCCCCATGGGTAGAAAATTCTTTCCCATTCTTCAGAGTAGCATCCTCAACAGTGAAAAGATACAAGAAAACAACACAAAACAAACACAATCTTGTCACCTTGTCAGTTTCCATTTTCTAAAAGAACCAAGTGATGGAAGTTTCTAGTACTTTATAGGAGGTAATTTTGGAAGGAAAAATTAGCATGTGGCTGCAATATTTCAGCAGTAACACAAATGTTTAGAGAATAAATATGCTTCATATATTTTGTGACCAGAGTACGAGGCTATCCCTCCACTTCCCTCCACAGCATCATGGTGATCAACTGCACAGAAATTTCAATCACTGTTTGAGAATGCTGTGCATGCAGTATTGAAAGAGATGGTATCACAGTACACAAATAATACTTAATAAAGCCCTTTACTCCGAAGTACAAATTTATTTGTGTATAAGTGATGGAAGCTTATACTTTTTAAAAGTGGTTCTCAAGAAGGCCAAATAGGCATTAACCTCAGCTAGTGACTAAACTGTTTTCTTTTCCATTGATTTCTCTTGCAATTTCCAAATTCATAAAAAGATAAAGATAAAACAATAACATTCAAAAAACAGTGGAGGCGTACCTGCAGCTAACTAAGGAAGAAACATTGTAACAATAATAATAATAATAAATGAAAATTGGTCCTTGTGATTATGACCAGTGAGTGCCCATGCAGAAGTTTGCGGGCCAGATACTGGGTTTTCTATAGTTCAGGGCAGAGACACACAGCCTGTAATCCTAGATGACAATGCTTCCAGCTCTGGCACACATTCAGCTTGGGGTCTGCATAGCTCTGAGTAAGAAAGAAACAGAGGGACTGTGTGGGTAATAGTTAACTACAAAACACATTCCTCAGGAACAGTTTTTACATTGCCACCTACCCAGAGTGCACAAAGATGGTTTAATTCCATAGATGCCACTCTCTGCTGAGTACTCCACAAGGACTACCATTTTCCAATCACAATGGACTGTTTTTCTGCCCTTTTCTAGGAAGTGTTAGCTCTTTTGTCTACCTGGTATTTCAGATTCCAATAAGATAGGTGATATTCAAGAGTGACACCAGTGACTCTTAAAGGTCTGTCTAGTACTAATTACTGCCATAGGCTTCAAATATCCTGCCAGGGACAGCTACTGCTGTATTCTGCTTTATAATCGTAAAGAAGGCCTTTATGTTCTAACAAGTATCCAAACAGTTTCTCCAGATGAAGCCAATCTCCAATGCCTAAAAATGAAGCACTTCTTCAGATTCTGAATCTAGACATGAGATGAGGTCTCAGTAATAAGGGAATGAATTCACCCAAGCTAAATGGACCCCAGTGCATTCATTGTGTAACCAGAAGCATCAAACAACATGTATAGGATAGAATAGATCAATGCAAGTAACAGTTGCCAGCTCTCCCTAGCTTAACACTCGATAGGTTTGCATGAAACATATTCAATATGAGTTTTCTACATTTCCATTTTAGCAGGATGAGATCATATATCAACCCTAACCACCACACATGTGAAAGAAGCACACAGCACTTGTGTTCATGTCCACTGGCTAAGGATAATCATGATGTCATACTGCACTATAGGGGGACATAACAGTATAAAACCATTCTGTACCTAGAAAAAGAATGGGAAATCCTTAGTAAATAATAATCTTAATGATTATTTTAACCTCAATTTATTTGGTGATGTCTTTTTCTGTTATTATCTCTACCTTAGTTTCTACTCTTCCATCCCATCCTAAATTTCTTTTTGTATGGGTTTCTCAGGCTACATCTAACCCATGCTAGTAAAAACACTGGAGTTTATACTTTATATCTCTATATATTTCATTCTCTTTTATAGCAATTATTAGTATGATGTGTCATTTTTATTATAAGGTCTTACTAGTGGAAACATTGGTTTGAATTTTTTAACATTGAGTTTATTTGAGTTCCATGTAGTTTTAGGTTTGTGTCTTTGAATAACTTTAGGTAAAAGTTTTATTTGGTCCCTAAAGTCAAGAATAATGTCTAAGAGCAATGAAAGCCATATAAAACTATTAAATTGTACTAAGAAGTAAAGCCAAGGACACTCTTCATAAATAGCCACTGTAGATGAAGAAAATAGTTCAAAATAAGATTGATGTTTTCCTTCATGCAGAATTGTTTAAAAATAGTATAAAACATATTTAGGAATACTATGAAATGTGCAATGTAGTTTTTTTTTTATTTTAACTTATTTACATTTCAAGTGTTATCCTCTTACCCGGGTTCTCCCTCTCCCAGAAACTCCCTCTCATATCTCCCCTCACCCTGCTTCTATGAGGGTGTTTCTCCACCCACCCACCCACTCCCACCTCCCCACCCCCGATTCCCCTATGCTGGGGCATCTATCAAACCTTCATAGGATCAAGGATCTCTCCTCCCATTGATGTCTGGCATAACTGTCCTCTGCTACATATGCAGTCAGAGCCATGTGTACTCCTTGGTTGGTGGCTTAGTTCCTGAGAACCCTGCGGGCAGGTGGTGATCATCTGGTTGGTTGGTATTGTTGGTCTTCGTATGGGGTTGCAAACCCCTTCAGCTCCTTTAGTCCTTTCTCTAACTCCTCCATTGGAGACCTGTGCTAAGACCAATGGTTGGCTGCAAGCATCAGCCTCTGTATTTGTCAGGTTCTGGCAGAACCTCTCAAGAGACAGATATAACAGGCTCCTGAGGGCAAGCCCTTCTTTGCATCTGCAATAGTGTCTGGGTTTCTAAGAATGAGTGTGTGAACCTCTCCTGCCGGAGAAAAGTGATAAGATATCCTGGTTTTGTAAGTGTCTTTTTAAAAAACATCTTCCTTTCTAATAGAATCTAAGATTTATCTAATTTTTGTTTCATTATTTATTCATCAATCATTTATCTGTTTGTTGTTATTTTGTTTTCCAGTATGTGCTCCCACCATGTGCCTCATGGGAAACTGAGCGATGGAACACACCTCGGTGGGTGCATCATGATTAGATTATACACAGGGTGCAGTTGTTCTGGAAATGATTAATTTGGAAAAGAGGAGAAGGGAGAACCTTCAGTTCTAGGACTGAGTTTTCGTACATTTCTGGGCGTTTCTCTTGTCCTCTTAAGGAAGCCCATTATCTTCTGCTCTGGCCATTGCCCCCTCTTGCTGTAAGCAAAGAACTGTTGGAAGGACCTGCACATGGGTAGGAAAACCTGAGCATGGCAGAACCATTAAAAACAGAGACTGATCCTTCTGAGGCTGCCAGCCAGACTGCTCCTGGGGTAGGTGTTATTATTTTTACTCTCTACTATGAGTCTCTTACTCATTAAAATGTTTGAATCACGTTCAGGACAATTTATTCTAGTCTTAGTAATCTCTAGACTTAATTTGGTTGTTCATCACATGAAAACACCAATGATTTCTTACTGATTTTACTGTGGGTTACAATATAATACAGAGAAAGTCTCTAAATTGGACTTCAGATGAACAATGGATGGTTATTTATGGATAATTATGGACTGTGTGATGTTACAAGCACAATATTATGAAAAATTACTTTTCATTTACAGAAATTCAATTTTATCTGACTGTCATATATTTGTATTTGTTTTAACCGGTTCTAATACAATAATATTAGGAAAGGAGCTTGAGTGTAATGCAAAGGTTAAGAGCATGTTTTGCTCTTGAAAAGGGCCCTAGTTCTGTTTCCAGGTCACATGGTTTACAAGTGCCTCTGACTCCAGCTCTAGAGGCTTCCCTGCCCATGGCCTCCATGGGTACCTCTATGCGTATGCACATTCCCATACAATATGCATAACTAAAAATAAAATGGGACATAAATTCTTAAAAAATAATAATGTTATTAAATGTGCAAACCTGCTTTTCAGTGGCCTAGGAGAAATATCATGGCATTGTGAATGAGCTGATGATGAAGTGGCTGACTAGATTCACAAGGCATTTGGACAGGAGGGGAAAGTTCAAATTCATGTTTGTCTGAATATACATGGAAGTACAAATGTGGCTAAATATACTGTAACAATGAGTAAAAATGAAGATTTTTTTCCTGACACAAATACTGCATTGCTCCTCTTAAAGCATTCTTATGGAAGCCATTAATATTAAACTCACTTCTGCCTTACGTTTTTAGATTAAAAATTTACAGCTCTTCATAGATTTGAGATGTGTGGATATGGTGTCTAGTCTCTGCACTGATTGGAAGGAATTTACAAGCTGTTGTATTAATGAAGGTCAGGAAACAAAGTAAAGAGAAAAAAGAAAAAAATTGAATCATTTGTTGACTTATCAGATTTTTAAGTAATGTTTTAGCTTCAAATTATTAATATATAAAACAGTACATTAATTGCTTACTGTACTGGCTGGTTTTGTATGTCAACTTGACACAAGCTGGAGTTATCACAGAGAAAGGAGCCTCATTTGAGGAAATGCCTCCATGAGATCCAGCTGTAAGATATTTTCTCAATTAGTGATCAAGAGGGAAGGGCCCATTATGGGTGGCACCGTCCCTGGGCTGGTAGTCTTGTGTTCTATAAGAAAGCAAGCTAAGCAAGCCAGCAAGTAACATCCCTCCATGACCTCTGCCTCAGCTCCTGCTTCCTGACCTGCTTGAGTTCCAGTTCTTACTTCCCTTGGTGATGAACAGCAATGTGGAAATATAAGCTGAATAAACCCTTTCCTCTCCAACTTGCTTCTTGGTCATGATGTTTGTGTAGAAATAGAAACCCTGACTAAGACACTTACAGATAGTACTTTTGTGGATTTCAAAGCATTTCATAAATGATAAGTCTCAGTAATAGATTAACATTATGAGTGTGTTAATTAACCTGGGCTCAATAAAAATCAACTCTAAAAGATCTCCAATTCTTGAAACATTCTCACAACTGCAGTCCATAAGTGTTTGATTTCCATGTTGTGTTTCTTTCCAAAAATCCATTGCTTATCATGGCTTTTCTCTAAATATGCCTCTTTCTTCATGCAATCTAGATATGAAATTATTTTGTAATTCAGGTGTTCTGGATAGCCCTGGGGCTAACTGTATTTGATGCTAATTCCGTTCTCCTGTGAGGGACTTCAAACAAGGAATGAGTCAGCAATTAGGTGATTTCCTGTAGACCTTCGTCCACCTTAACTTATAAATAAAGGCTAGAGCTGGTGACTGGGCAGGAGAAGAAAAAGGTTTTGGATAAGAAGGAGAGAAAGAGAGGATGAGGAGAAGGAAAAGAAGGTTTTGGATGAGAAGGAGAGAAAGAGAGGATGACACAGAAGCAGAAGAGGGGAAAGTGGAACTGAAGGTTTTGGGAGAGGGAGAGATGAGAAGCAAAAGCACCTGGCCTGGAGAAATCACAAATTATAAGGGGTCTCATAGATGGGAAATATGGTAATGTAGTGGTAAATCTGCCCAATCTAGGTGAACAGCTTGTATTCATATTATTTGAATTGTGCCGGGGCATATTTGGGTTGGAGATTTTACGACAACATTCAGATGCTATCAATAGCATGTTAATGTTTATTATTAACCCTGTAGCTATTTTTTTCCAATAAGCAAAATTTGACTTGATTTTTTTTTATATACTAGTAAAAGGATTTAAAACTTTCTTGAAAGTTTAGCATTTTTAGATTCTTCAACTTTGGTCTTCTGGTTTGATTATTTTGACTTCAAAGCATTACTCTTCAGAACAGTTAAAGCAGAATGCCTTATTTAAAGCAATTTTCCTGCCATGAGGGAAGTAGGAATATACTGAGTTATTAAATTCATTATAAATCTTGAATTATTTTAGAATTAAAAATACATGTCACTAAAAAGCATGCAGAAGGTAAAATGTTTTTGAGATCTTCTCAGAGAAGATTTGTAGAAAAAAAATGTTTGTAAATTGTTAATCAGGAATAAACACATTCCAATCAAACACATAGAAATTTTAATTGTTTTTTACAACTCTTACTTTCAAGATGTTGCCAGAGTAAATGATTATCTTCTAATTATACAATTGTTCTTGCTGTGGTACTTCAATTTCCAATCAAGACTGTTATGGTTTGCAGATACTGAATGGAATGAAATATTTTTATGAATATAAGAAATCTATGGGGCTGCAACTATGCGTGCTTTAGTTCCAGGGCCTTTACCTCTTTTTGCATACTAGAGAAGAGTTGACACATTTTAAAAGTATTTGAATTGAAACTTGATTGTCCTAATAGTATAATGTTTTGCGATTTCTGGCTATAAAGGATAATGTATACCTATATCAAGGTCTTGAGCAGAAGAGGGAGAGGAGGAGGTAGAGATGATAAATATGTATGAAATAATCATTGTCACATTGATGATGATGACTGGAATAATGACTGGAATAATGCTCCTATGAGCAGAGGATCCCTAGAACTATGCATTATTGCTGCATGAAATTGACTTCCCAGATCATCAGCCATTTTTAAAAAACGGTTACTTAGAGATCTGAGGAAGTAGCCGGGCGGTGGTGGCGCACGCCTTTAATCCCAGCACTTGGGAGGCAGAGGCAGGTGGATTTCTGAGTTCGAGGCCAGCCTGGTCTACTGAGTGAGTTCCAGGACAGCCAGGGCTACACAGAGAAACCCTGTCTCGAAAAACCAAAAAAAAAAAAAAAAAAAAAGAGATCTGAGGAAGTGTTAAGTTTCCTACCTCCAAGGCAACTTTTAAGGTGATTCTGTCACAAAAGATCTCTGTTTTTTAAAACAGCATATGCAAACAGTGATGATAGGACAAGACTGATCAGGAATTTTAACTCCCACACACTTAAGACAAGTATTGATCACTTTCTAATCAAGACATAATAATATCTCATTAAGGATGAAATTCTCAAGGTGAAATATCTAGAATAGTAGGATGTGAAAAATCTACTTAACTCAGAGAAGTATTAAAATGAGTGAATTTGGGAATGGGAGAGAGGGAGGGAAGAAAGATGGGAGAAAGAGAGGAAGAGAGGGAGAAAGGGAGGGCCACTTACAATTTTATGAATATGAGAAATCTATGGGCTTCAGGGAGATGAGTGAAGCAGGTGGCTGTGATTACTGACAGTGTTGATTTTCCAAGTATTTTTCTAGGGTGTGATTACATGTTTTTCTTACTAAGTGTCTTACTCTGCCATAAGGAAAAGGGGATAAGGAATTGTTTGCTTATTTTTACAAATGCAAATACTGGGCAGCTATATATGAAAAGGTTGGCATTGGTTATCTATGGGTGGTGGATTAACATGGAAGGAAAATGGGCTACAGATATGTGATATCTCTGAATATATATATTTCTGACTAGTCTACACTCTTGTCGCCATGTTAATATCATACAAATTTGAAAAAAATAGATACAATCAATAAGGATGGTTGAAAGATATTTAGACTAAGTTCATGTCATTATGGTGGCCTTCTTTATGGAGGAGACCACCAAGATGCTAAACATGGGTGAGCTAACACAGGTCATTAAGTTTTTATTTCATATTTAGAAATAAAAACAATGCATTCAATGTAATATATACAATTCATAGGTAATAGAATGATGATCATAGATGATCATTGTTTACATATATACATATAAATATGTCATATGCATATTTGAATTCTTACATATGTTATATGCAATATGTGTAAATGCATGTTCATGTGCATATGCATATAACATGCATACACATGTATACGTAAAAGTTATGCTTATTGAAAAGGCCTAGGAGCAATGATATTTACATAACAATGAAATTTAATACTGACTTCTGATCTTATGACTCATTAAAATAATTTAGAACTCCCTGAAGCAATGACTGGATCTCTTGCTAATGATGTGTTCTCTCTTGCTCCCTTGCTCTCTCTCTCTCGCTCTCTCTCTCTCTGGATTTTCTGTGTAACCCTGGCTGTACTGGAACTTTCTCTGTAGACTAGACTGGCCTTGAGCGCAGAGATCCACCTGATGTACTTCTGGAGAAGTATAAAACAGGCTTGAACAACCTTTGTGTTTTAGAAAGTACAAGAACATTCAAAGCATTGATCAAATATTAAGGACATGGAAATAAGCTGTAATGACTTTCTTCTGCCAGGCAAAGGAAAAATTGAGCTCAGAAGAACAGATAAATTATACTAGAGTACAATCTATATAATAAAAGAAAGGCATCCACTAACTGAGACAGAATAAATAAGTAAATAGCATAATGTATCTGCTACACTCATTATAGAATGCTAAAAATAAGTGTAGAAACATTGATGGATATGGAAAGTCATGTTTTTTAAACATCACAGCAATGAAGACCAGAAAGCAATTTCGATAAATACTACAACTAGTTTGCAGAAGTTGTTGACAAAACAATATTTAGGTAGTCTCAGGGTGTCTGCTTCTCAACTCTATTAATCAAAAAGGAAATAAAGTGACATTTTATTGAAAAAGTTTGGATATACAACCTTAAGCCAGTGATCAAATTATCAACTATTCAATGATGGTATACAAAGAAAAGTTAAGAACAGCTATTAGTCCTTTACTTCTTAATGTTTCCACACAGAAAAAGCTGAAATTAATGTGCTAGATGGTAGTGAAGCAAGCTCTTACAATGCACATATCAGGGTGCTGGCAGCATGTGTCATTAATCCCAAGACTTGAGAGACAGAGGCAGTCT
The DNA here is from genome assembly GCA_036184795.1 of Tokudaia tokunoshimensis. NCBI lineage: Eukaryota > Metazoa > Chordata > Mammalia > Rodentia > Muridae > Tokudaia > Tokudaia tokunoshimensis. The sequence continues at coordinate 37,294,199 of BTHU01000015.1, read as the reverse complement.
ATCTCTGAGTTCAAGGCCAGTCTAGTCCACAGAGGAAGTTCCAGAACAGCCGGGGCTACACTGAGAAACTGTGGAGAGAAAGAGAAAGAGAGAGAGAGAGAGAGAGAGAGAGAGAGAGAGAGAGAGAGAGAACATATCATAAAGTAAGAAAAACAGTTTAATCTGCACATCATATGCATTGTTCAGATAAGAATAAAGCACACACAAATGCTAGCCATTAAATATGAATTGAGTAATTTTGGTGATTACGGGGGAATTATTTAAATGTTTTTACATTTGTGTTGAAAACTAGCTCTGTACAATGTAAACATTAGCAACAAAAGATGCTAAAATCACCAAGGCTATTTTCTTTGCTTTAGTACATTAAATAGCAAATATGTGAAACTGATTAATCAAGAGGAGAAACTGGGTGGGGGGGGCACTGTCTTTCAATAACTGCTACAGCAATTTTTCTCTTATAGTTTTGGAAAGCAGCACAGAATTATATTTTTATTTTTTAACAGAACCCAAAAGTGTGCATAGTGAAAACTTCCCGGGGAGAAGTGACACTGTTGTATTACATTAACATCGCAGTCTTGTTTCCCTGTCACAAATACCATCCTCTTTGTAGTTTCCTCTGCAGGCCTGCACAACTCTCTGAATTTTGGCAGTAGGACAACTTGATTTATTTAATTTAGCTTCAAGCATGACACATAGGTATTAGTATCTGGTCTTTGTAAGATGTAGAGCCAGAAGGTAAGCTTGGATCAGTCTGAATTCTGAGCCTTGAGTCCTAATGTCTACACCATGGTCTCCAGGCATTCATTTTTCAGAAGAGCTGAAGAGGCGAATTGAGAAAAATGACTAGCAACTGTTGCAAGAAAGATTTGCACTCAGATAAAAGCACAGATCACTTTTATGGCTCATACTTTATAGAACAACATTTAAAACCTGGATAAAATCTAAGGACATAAACTCAAAAGGGTGAATAAAAGCACTCGCGCCAAAGCTTCTAGAGCCTGTGGAAGGAACAATGCTTTCTGAAGACATCAGCACATAGAGTCCAAACTTCCTTAAGGGTACAGGCTTATTGTCACTAATGATATCAGACTCCAGTTTGATTGAATTTTTGAAAAAGACTGAGTTAACAACGGCATTAGAGTTTAGAAGCTGATATCATGGTCACTGTAAACAAAGAATTTGACTTGATGTCTAGTCTATAACTATGCCACAGCAAGACTCTAGAAAGTGACAGCTTCTCTCTAACTTAATTTCTTCATCTGAGCAATAGGAATAAGACTATCATATATGGTAGTGGAGAAGATTGAATGGACTAAGACATGGGATGTTATATCATAGTATCTTGAATATAGAATTCTCACCAAGAATAATCACAATTATTGTATGTATACTTCAGAAACAGAGGGAATGTTGGGAAGGAATTACTAATTTAAGTAAGTTCTAATGTTAGAACTTAAATAGGCAGTGCGTCCATACCTAAAAATGTACATTTGGCAGACCCCAAAATGCAGGAATAAATGTAATATAAAGGTAGTAGCTGGGATTTGAACTAAAACACCAGGCACAGGTGGACACTAAAGAAGCAACAGATAAAACAGCTCACCGTGGGGACAATGATACTGTGACTTAGGAGAGCCTGGAGGTTATATGTCATTCTCTGGCTTTTCCCAGTATGGCAGCCACTAGAAGCAAATGGCTGTTCAAACTACTTAAAACTAAAGAAGAATATTAAAATCAGACCCTCAGATTACTAGCTGCATTTCTAATAATGCATCTAATGGTGACTGTTTTGGGTAGAACGTCACACAGAATTTGTGCCATTTGAGGAATTCCCAGGAGACATTGGTGTTCCCTGAAAGGGCAAGATACCCCATATTTAGGCCTGTGGTTTTAGACCCTAGAGTACCTAGGTCTTGGGGAAAATCCCTGCTCTCTCTTCCTACCACATTTACTTGGTGAATTTTCCCTCCTGCTGTGAGCAGTTAGATGAAAGCCATCACCAGCTCAGCGGCCATTGAAGTTCTAAGAGAGCTTCTGAAATCACCATGACTGCTGCATCCTCCCTGTATAACCCTCTGCCATGGAGTGAAAGTGGTACCCTATCTGCTCAAGGTCCTTTTAAAATAGAACCTAGCTATAAAGAAAAGGAACCATTAGGAAGATGAAAGACAAAGAGACATTTTCTTGCTCTGCTTGTAAGGAAGTAGAATATGGCTTGTTGTAGAAAAATATACATGGCAATGAAGAGCATTAAGTGTCTATGAACATGCAGCAGTCATGATCAACACCAAAAAGAAAAGAAGGACTTTGTTCTAATGATGAAAGAGAGAGAGAGAGAGAGAGAGAGAGAGAGAGAGAGAGAGAGAGAGAGAGAGAGAAAGAAAGAAAGAAAGAAAGAAAGAAAGAAAGAAAGAAAGAAAGAAAGAAAGTGAGGTAGACTGTAGACTACTAAGCTTAAGTTTTTTTGGATCTAATCTTCTAAAGAGATCCATTCTTATCTCATACTTTGATATTAGCAAGACAGGATCCTAAGCTGGGAATAAAACAGCTGTGTTCAGATTTTAGATCTATGGAAATATGATATAATAAATTTATACTATGTGAAGCTGAGAAGTGTGATATAAGGCAATTATTCCCCAGTAAGAAACTAACATAAGCCCCATAGAAAAACAGCCCAACCTCACTCATATGTGACCCAAGCTTATTCAACATTGACTACCAGCTCATATGAGGCAAGCGAGAGCATATTCGAGGACCCAAGTTAGAAGTAGATTTTATAACCTACAGATAAGCAGCAAGCATAACTACCCACTACATGGGAGGCACTATGAGCCAGTTCTGCAGGCTCATTAAATGTGCTAGAATCCCTAATATACATATCCATTTGTACTGCAAATGAGGGGAAACTTTTGGGAGCCTTAACCTGCTTTAGGTCTTACACCCTAGGTGCAAATAGTATGTTAGGTTTAAGACTTGAAGGACATCCTGTTTCTAGGGCAGAAAGAAACAAGTACAGGTTGCCCACCCAATGTCTCTTTGTCAAGATCTCTCATGTCTACAGTGCTCACTACAGTTCTTCTTGAGAAGTAGAAGAAAGTTGAGGTGCTGTGTCAATCCAAGGATACTTGAAGAACTGTCCAAAAACATGGGAACACATAGAGAGAAATAGGCCCTACCCCACCAAGACACATGTTTCTCCCCCTTTGAGATACAAAATAAAATACTCTTTCCAAAAGTATTTTTGTTTAACGGTGATCAAAGGTTAAGGAAAGAGTCTGTGTTGCAAGTTCTGTTGTTCCTCTTGGCAGCAGAGCAGAAGAAAAGTGAGGTAATTACATGACACTACAACATATTTCCTTCTTCAAAGAGAATCAAATATTTTCAATTCTCAACAGCTCTGAGAAAGTCAACATTAAACGTTCATGTAACCAAGGAAAAACTGGGTAAGTGGCGCCTGTTGATTATTAGGAAATTATTCCACATTGTGGCTGAAATCTTTTTTTAATTTCACATCAAATTTTCTGACCTTCTGAAAGTGACTTTTGAAATACCCAGTGTTGTGTGGTACGTAGGTAAAAGAATATGTGTGTGTGTGTGTGTGTGTGTGTGTGTGTGTGTGTGTGTAGGGGGGTCTCATTAAAACTTATGATTGTGCTTACAGGAACTTCTCCATGAATTTCTAATGAAAAGCAGGCCTGCAAAGAAGCTGGAGGAGGTGGACTAATAGGTTAGGTGAGGTTTAGCACTGTGGAGGGAGGTCAGGAAAAATGGCCATTGCATGGAGTTTAGAGCAGACCCATGGGGAGCAGGTCTACAGAGGGAGGAAGGCATGAGAGCATGCTGAGGGAACCAAATGGAGGGGTGATGTTTCCAAAAGAAGTGAAGAAGACTGAGACAATCTGTACCTACATTATAATTTTGATCTCTGCCCCCTGTTGTGTAAACACCACCTTTCAGTCACATACACATTATCTCCTCAAAGGAAGGAAACCTTGCAGGCTGCCCTAAGTGGCTCTTGACAAGAACTTGAGGAATCCCTGAGGAGAAGAGACATTTTTAAGCGAGCATGAGAATCCAATTAACTTTTCCCCTGATGAACTTTGTCAGGGCTCTTTATCAGAGGGGGAGATGGAAAGCTAGGATAAGAATTTAGACATGGGAAAGGGGAAGTGATTTGGAATGTAAATTAAAAAAATAAAATAAAATAAAATAAAAAAAAAGAAAGAGAGCTGAACAAGCCAGTAAAAAAAAAAAAGAAAAAAAAAAGAATTTAGACATGGAAAACTGTTACTGAGTGAATAGGTTTCTAATGGTTTCCTGCTTTCCACGCCTTTTGTAAAGAGTTACATGTTTGAAAGAAAATGTTATTTAAAGATCAAAATTATTTCCACATAAGGAATAGTTTCTCAACAATGGAGTATCGTTCGAAATAATTACATCAGAAACAGCAAGTATGATACATGACTGTCAAGACATCTGAAATCACCTTGGACTCTGGAATATTCGCCATCAGAAACACTATGTTCCAGTTTTTCTTACTGTGGTTTGCTATTGTGGACCATTAGATAGTTGCTGTTCTTTAATTTTAATAATGTAAGTTGGTCTTGTCTCTCCATGTGCTCCTTTAGGTCAGGAACAAATTTTCTTTCGAATCCATTAAATGGGCAAGGGCTTAAGTGGCTAGGAATTAGCTGCTGGTTGTTTCACTGTAAACACTGACATGAAGAACCAAGATAAATAACTACAACAGATCCTCAAGACACAGCAGCTATGTACAACACACATCTGACAAATAGACACTTCTCAAATGTAGAACTAGTGGTGTGGGGAGAAAGCTGAGGAAGGCATTTTGTCCTTCCCTATCCCTGAAGAATCCTAACAAGAGTCAAAGGGCTTCTCCTGAGCCCTCTTGTTCCTGCTTCACACCATGCCTCAGTCAATAAGATCACCTTGACTTAGAAGAGGAGCCTTATCCTAGAAGTGGCAATGATAACCTGAAATAGCATTTGCCCAACCACAAGGACCCACAGCTTCTCAGTGACTTGTGTCACTCCAGAGGGTCTGCAATGTACACTTCAAAGGACACATCTGTCACTTATTTAAAGGACACACATATCAGCCAAATAACTATCTGACAGCTTATCATATGCTGATTGAATATAAGAATTCTAGGAGCAGGAAGATCAGGATAAATAAGGACAGGGTTGAATTTGCAGAATCAGATGGGGAAGGAACTCATGGGTGCCAATGTCACCCACACACTGTAGGATGTGTAGACCACAGAATGCCAATTTAAAGATATAACTATCTTGCTTCATCCAGAGCACAGTTTTTGATTTGTATTTAAAAAGGACGGCTACTTTTTCTTTTTTTTTTGGTGCAGCTGACCCACTGTTGGAAATGAGATGTGTACAGAGCTGCTTAGTACAAATATTTCACATACCTTAGGTATGGTTCTTTAAGTATCCATAAATAAGTGAATAAAGGTTAATTTCACACTTTAAAGAATATATTTAGTGTCCTTTGAAGCTATCAGATTAGGAAGAAAGAAGAAAAGACAACTTGAAATTGGAGGGTTTCTTCTTATTAATTCAGCACAAAGCCCCATCCCTCCAATATTAAAAGCTCTATCCTATACATACATTCTATCATTTAGACTTGTAATTTATGGCATCTGTTTGGTTTTGTTTCTGAGCCTGTAATACACAAACCTGTGATTTAGGTGAGAGCCACTAATAAAAGTCTCTCCGGCGATTTGGATCAGATTCTGCTCCTTAGTTTTCATGTCCTCTGTTGGGTGCACTTGGATGCCAGGTTAGCTTATGGTACATTAATCTCAGATGGCTCTAGCTGCCACAGTTCTCATTGTCCTATGTGTTTCCTTTCCTCCTGAAAGATTAGCTCAGACCATTCCCAGAAGAACTAGGTATATTCACAGGAAACTGATGAGACTGTCTCTTCAGTTTAGATTAGGATCCAGGATGTTTCTTGGGCCACTTCCAACTCTGTAAAGTAAGTCACATTGCCCTCTTGATTCAAAGGATGACTGAATAGACTGACCCTTCTATAGAAAAGAATGAAATGACATATTGTTGTTAGTCACATAAATCAGAGAAGAATAATTACAGATATTTTCACAGTCTACCACATACCTTGGTTCTATATGATACAGTGCATTCCTCTGGGTGACGTATATCCACTTTAACTTCCACATCTTATACAATGCCTTCCTCTGTTTCTTCATTGCCCTTCTCCTCTATTGATTTTCATATTTGTGTCAAAATTAGCATAATATTATTTCCATTAGGAAGATTTCCATAATCTTTAGACTAGGTAGGTTTCCCTCACCTAGGATTTTCACAACTGTTGGGTTATTCAATTTCACAAAAATCTGAAGCTTTCTATTGTAATGGCTCCCACTCTCAAAAGATAATGAAGAGATTTTCATTTATCTATTTCAATAACCCATATCAATTCTCATTTGTACATGGAATTGCTTATGTCCACAGGACATTTACTAGAAAATTGTATATGATTACTGCCAGTATTAATATGAATATCTTCTCTAGACATCATCTTCAAATCCTGTCTCAGTCTCAGACAACCTGAAAATACATAGAGTTCATAAAATTATTCCAAATAGTCATCACTTTAAAAAAAATCAGAACAACTAAACTGTTTTCCACAATAACTTTTTCCCCAAAAGATAAAATTGAGTCTTTAATGTTATCAACTAATTCAGACACCATAACTTATACAGAGTGTTAAAAAGTAATGGGCCTGGAAGACAGTCCTGAAGGCCTCCATTTGTCATCTCCATGATGATTTGTTACAATTTACTAGTATTCTATATTTTTCAGGCCACAATAAGCTTTCTAGATAGGTTGGTACTTAGAATGAAGTCTAGCATTCTGCTCATTAACTTTCCTATCATAGACTGTCAAAAGTTCCACCTGAACTCCTGTTAAATTGCATCAACTTCTGCACCCTCGTGTAATTACTTGGTTGCTGCCACAAAGAGCTATAAATTGTCTGATAAGACCCAATTTTCCTTTTAGCAGCCTGAGATACCATCTCCTATTCTGTTCCTTAAATGAGCCAAATTGTCTGTTTTTTTATAAAGGCTTTCAAAATCTTGACTGTTCTAATCCAGTTCCTCAGCCTCTTATCTTTCAAATGCAATACCTATACATATTTTACATGATTATTCCATTTTCCACTCCAAATTTTCTGCCATCCATTTATTAGCGGTTTAATAACACCAATTAAATCCATGAAGTGCTTAACAAAGGTAACTTTCTTCTAGGTCTCCAAACAAGCAAAATACCTTCAATTATCACATCTGATGTATGGGACTTTCACACCAGTTTTTACTATAATTGGATAAGCTCTCTCACTTTAAGTCTCTTGTAAAAGTACACTCAATTTTAGTGAGTGATAGACATGTCTGATATCTATAAGAATTTTTATTAGCTAAATCCATATCATGAGAGTATTCCAGGGACAGAAATTTATGTTGTATTGACTGTAATATTTACTAATGATATTTTATTTTATATTGTTCAGCATTTTAGACATTTTTCTCTTTTTTGGTTGCGATCCTTAACTTTTAACAGCTGAGCCATCTCTCCAGAGCTGTCTTTGTTTTTGGCTACTTAATATAATCTCAATGGGAACTTAATAACTATAGGAGCCATAGATAAAAATGATATAAGCCTGGTAGCTACCGTGTAACACAGGTAAACCACAGGCACAACACATAGTACATCATAAGAGCTTAGTGAATATCACTCATTATAGCTAACATTAGTTCTTGCTTTATATGAAGTTTATAATTTGTCATAATATTTTCAACATTTAAATTTTTCTAAATGAAATATTGTATATTTATAAGATACTATATGATGTTTGGGCACATTACGTAATGTGCAAATCACCTTAGGTAGATATCTCTTCAGATATTTATTATTTCTTCCAGGTAGAAGCTTTTAAAGTCTTATCTCCAGGCTTTTTCAAAGATCCCGTATGCGTTGTGACTTATCAGGTCCCCCTAGTGATACAGCACATCAGAACTTTTTGTTCCTATCTGTGCCTTGGCAATATTCCACCAGTTGTTTTCTTTCCCTGCCCTGCTGCTCCACTCTCCCACCTCTGAAAAGCCTTATTCTGCTTGCAACTCCTGTAAGATCATTTTTTATTTAAAAAGATCTTTCATACAATACATTTTGTTTATTTCTCTCCTCCAACTCTTCTCAGAACATCCTCACCACTCTACCCACTCAACTATTATCTCTCTCTCTCTCTCTCTCTCTCTCTCTCTCTCTCTCTCTCTCTCTCTCTCTCTCTCCCTCCCTCCCTCTCCCTCCCCTCCCCATCCCCCTCCCTCTCTCTGAAAACCAAAATCAACACAAACAAGCAAAAGAGGAATAAGATAAAAAAATGTCAAAACATGGTGTTCCTTGACTTTTGGCCGACTATTCCTGGGCTGGGAGCCTACTCTGGAGTGTGATTGATATATACCCAATGATATTCCATTGGAGAAAACTGAATTTCTCTTCTCCAGTGGATATTAATTGCAAATTGCAAATATTTTCTCTGTTACAGGTGGGATTTCCTTGTCCACTTGCCCATCTCAGTCCTGAAACCTCATCTGGCATGAACTTGTGGGAGACTTATATGTGATTCCACAGTCCCTACAAATTCATGTGTGCATGAATCCTATTGTGTCTAGATAACTCGATTTTCTTGGAATTATTTGTGACCTCTGGCTCTTACACTCTTTCTGCCTCCATTTCTGCATGGATCCCTGTGCCCTGAGGGGGGGTCTCATGAAGATATCTCCTTTCGGACTGAGTGCTACAAAGTCTCTCCATCCATATACATTGCCCAGTTATGTGTATTCTGTCAATGTCTATCAACTGCAAGAGGTAGCCGCTCATTTGTATTCGCCATGTCGCTTAGAAAGTATGGGTTTGTCTTTAGGTTGTTTCTATTCTTTGGAATAGCTCATATTTAATGAGAAGCTATCAATTTTTATAAAATATTAGTGTGTGGTCATGATGCTCAGGAGGCTGAAGCGAAGAATGTCCTGGAGTCAAGATCAGTCTGGGCTATTGATCAGGACACAGAAACAAACAAAAAAAAATTAGGTTTTATAAATTTTTTTCGTGATTTAAGAGTAGAGAAATTTTATTCCTTAGAAAAATACTTTTCATTCTTACATTGTCATTCATACTCCAATACCCTAGAATTTCTTTCTTAAGGTTCATACAGGCTGCATGTTAGCTAAACTGAACACTACAGAGAAAATATGAATGTCCACTGCATCATGGACTTGGATATTCCTATATTCATAAAAAGGGCCAAAGCAAGGCTCCTGTTTCTTGGCTTTGTTGGTTACTGCCTACTAAAGCCCACCACCCCACATATGACAGTAACATTATATAGTGACGAGGTTGTATTTATGTATCTAAAATGCACAAACACACACACACACACACACACACACACACACTCAACATGTAACAACAGTTAAGGAAAAAGTCACCATGAATTTGAAAGATAACATGGAGGTGGGGTACATGTGAGGGTTTGGAGGAAGAAAAGGGAAGGGGAAACGATACAATTACAATCTCAAAAAGTGCAAAATAAAACCTTTGTGAGGTTAAAGTGTACAATGATACAGAGTGATCATTTTCACCCCTAAATGATCTGGTCAAATCCAGACTGAGACTTATTAAACATCAAACTGTATAGCTCCATGTCTGGCATTTGGGACTTATAATGGGAAAGTATGGACTCCACATTTCTGTGACCTGCACTTGAGAACATGGCTTTCTCTGTCTGTCTGTCTGTCTGTCTGTCTAACAGTATATGTGTATATGTGTATACATGTGCAAGTAAAACTGTATAAATGTGAATGTAGAAGCTAAGAGGACATCTTAAGTGCCATTCTTTAGGCATAGTCCACCTTAATTCCATGATAGGATCTCTGAACAGCCTGGAACTTGGCAAGCATGCCAGTTTGAGTAGATAAGAAGTCCCAAGGACTAACTTGTCTTCATTGCCTTAGCATTAGGATTAAAGCACACATCATGATACCTGAATTATTCTGGTTGTTGTTTATTAGTTCTGGGAATCAAACCCATGTCCCCATGGATTCCAGAAAAGCACTTGGCTAACTGATCTACCTTTCTATCCCAAGAGATTTTAATTGACTCATAAATTATTCATGACTATCAATTATTATTTTATAAACAGATTATTTCTCATTTTATAACATTCCCTCAAATTATGCATTTATCATTGTAGTAATTTCAATAATGCTCCCCAAAATGTATGCCCTATCCATGACACCAGAAAATGTGACTGTATTCAAGAATTGTATTTTTGAAAATATAATAAGCTAAACAGATCAAAATGAGCTCATCCTGGATCTACAGAGGGTTCTGAATCACAAAGGAAAGAAAAGACAAATTGTTCACAGAGATAAGATGATTTAAGGGTGGAGAAAGATTTTCAGATTACACGTGGACCAGAATTCACTGAATATTTGAGAAGTCAATTAATAGTTTGTAAGTATAAGATTCTTATTATAGTTGCTAAAAAATTAATAAGTGATGAGCTTAACTGCATAGTAAGTGTCTGGTGGTTGAGTGGCAGTTTTGCATTGTGTTTATTGCTATGTTACATGCTTTAAAGCTAGCCTCATTGCAATTTTGTAACTAAACTTCTAGTATGCCTATTCATTGGCCAAATTACATATCTGAATATGCTTAAAACTAATTAGCCCATTTGAATATGTTGCATAAAAGTGAGAGAAATAAATCATAAGGGAAGAATTATGAGTAATCTGGAAAAATATTCTGGATATTAAAATTCATACCACATTCTTCTAAGTAACCACAGATTAAAGAAATATCAAGACAACTTAGAAAGTATTTTGAATAAAACCACATTAAAACAAAGCACATCAAAGTACCCAGCATATAGCTAAAGAAGTAGTAGAAATGGAGAACTATAGTTCTAAATATTAATTCTAGAAAGAAGAAAGTATTAAAATCACCATCTTCCAAATCTATTTAATATTCTTGCTTCCTTTGAAATCAATATATGCTGCAATATAAGCCTCATCTCTAATCAATCACAAAATTATAAGTTTCCTAATGTCTTCATCTCAATTTTAAATGTAAACAACTTAAAAATAGGCAAAATGGGCTGTATTCTCATCTTCACAGGCCCTGGTTACCCTAGAACTCACTATGTAGATCAAGTTGGCCTCAAACTCACAGATCCATCTTCCTCTGCTTCCTACATGCTAGTATTAAAGCATGTGCAACCACACTCTACTTAAACAAACAAACAAACAAAACAACAATAACAAAAACCAAACAAAATAACTCGTGGTTTATTAAAAAAAAACAGTATTTTTTAAATGAGTAGACTGAGTTGTCCTGAAGACAGATATGGTTTAAGTGTAAAGATATATCAGTTCACTCATGTCAGAGAGCCATAACATGGTTTTTTTTTTTAAGCTTATAGCAGAACTCATGAATTTAAACGTTTATATAAAATATTTTAATTCATTTTAGAAACCTTGGCTATATGCTATGAGTTAAAATTATACACAGCTATCAAAGGTCCTAAAATACTATGTTTTGCTAAAAGTTTAAGAAACTTCATTGTTATTCTAAATTAATTCCAGTTGAGGTTGATTTTTTTATACTACTAATGAGTCTGATATGTATAATTTAAGTGGATTGTCTCATTAAGTAGAAAATAATTATCCCCCTGTACTAAGGAAAGAGTGGGTTTGTTTTTATCTAGTTTTGATCTGACTCACCAGAAAACAACCTAATGAGCAAGCAGAACCCGAGTAATTCACGCCCAGTGCTTAATAGGAGAAAATGAAAGAATATTAAAAATGTCGGGATCCAGTCTCGACACAGGATCGGAGTTCTCAACTGGAAGCAGGGATATCTGGAAGGCGAATAATAAATATACACAGACTACTTTTTGGGTACAGGCGGACAGGCAATTTTTCAAGGCTTAAAATTTCTCTTCTCTTAGTTTCAGTGTGTCTGGTTTTATGTGGAGATCTTTGATCCACTTAGAATTGAGCTTAGTGCAAGGAGATAAGGATGGGTCAATTTGCATTCTTCTGCATGTTGACCTCCAGCTGAGCCAGCACCATTTGTTGAAAAGGCTATCTTTTTTCCACTGGATGGTTTTAGCTCCTTTGTCAAAGATCAAGTGACCATAGGAGTGTGGATTCATTTCTGGGTCTTCAATTCTGTTCCATTGATCTACATGTCTGTTACTGTACCAATACCATGCAGTTTTTAACACTATTGCTCTGTAGTACAGCTTGAGGTCCGGGATACTGATTCCCCCAGAGGTTCTTTTACTCTTGAGAATAGTTTTAGCTATTCTGGGTTTTCTGTTATTCCAGATGAATTTTTGAATTGCTCTTTCTAACTCTATGAAGAATTGAGTTGGGATTTTGATGGGGATTGCATTGAATCTGTGTATTACTTTTGGTAAGATGCTCATTTTTACTATATTAATCCTGCCAATCCATGAGCATGGCAGATTTTTCCATCTTCCGAGGTCTTCTTCAATTTCTTTCTTCAGAGACTTGAAGTTCTTGTCATACAGATCTTTCACTTGTTTGGTTAGCGTCACGCCAAGATACTAATAGAAGGGAAACTAGGGAAGAACCTTGAACATATGGGCACAGGGGAGAATTTCCTGAACAGAACTCCAATAGCTTATACTCTAAGATCAAGAATAGACAAATGGGACCTCATTAAATTACAAAGTTTTTGCAAGGCAAAAGACACCGTCAAAAAGACAAAGCGGCAACCAACTAACTGGGAAATGATCTTTACCAACCTTACATCCGACAGAGGGCTAATATCCAAGATATACAAAGAACTCAAGAAGTTAAACTCCAGAGAGGCAAGTAACCCTATTAAAAAATGGGGTACAGAGCTCCACAAAGAGTTCTCACCTGAAGAATATCTAATGGCTGAGAAGCACCTAAAGAGATGTTCATCATCCTTAGTCATTAGGGAAATGCAAATCAAAACAACCCTGAGATTCCATCTCACACCAGTCAGGATGGCTAAGATCAAAAACACAGGAGACAGCAGTTGTTGGCGAGGATGTGGAGAAAGAGGAACACTCCTCCACTGCTGGTGGAATTGCAGGCTGGTACAACCACTCTGGAAAGCAGTCTGGCGGCTCCTCAGAAAACTGGGCATGACACTTCCGGAGGATCCGGCTATACCACTCCTGGGCATATACCCAGAGACTTTACCTGCATGCAATAAGGACACATGCTCCACTATATTCATAGCAGCCTTATTTATAATAGCCAGAAGCTGGAAAGAACCCAGATGTCCCTCAACGGAGGAATGGATTCAGAAGATGTGGTATATTTACACAATGGAATACTACTCTGCAATTAAAAACAATGAATTCACGAAATTCCTAGGCAAATGGTCAGAACTTGAAAATATCATCCTTAGTGAGGTAACCCAATCACAAAAGATCACACATGGTATGAAGTCACTGATAAGGGGATATTGACCCAGAATCTCAGAATACCCTAGACACAATCAGCATATCAATAGATTTTTAAAAAGATGGAAGGAGAGACCCCTGGTCCTGGAAAGACTGGATGTAGGGGAACGCCAGGACAGAGTAATGAGAGGGGGTTGAACGGAGAAAAGAGGGAGGGAAGGGGGCTTATGGGACTTTCGGGGAGGGAGGAAACGGGAAAGGGGAAGTGATTTGGAATGTAAATTAAAAAAATAAAATTAAATTAAAAAAAAAAAAAAAAAAAAATTTCTCTTCTCTCTCATTCTCTGCTCTCTTTCTCTCTCGCTCATTCACTCACAGCTTGAAGCTGCACACACTCTGCATTCTCCTGCGCGCTCTGCTTTTCTCCTGTGAGCTTTTCTTTTCTTGCACTCTCACACTCATGCATACCTCTGTGTGTTCCCCTTTCACTCACATACACACTCTTCACACACACACCACATGCACTCTCCTTTCACTCACACATATCACACACACTTCACATTCTCTCTTCACTCACTCTTTACAAGCTCTTCTCATGCTCTCCGCATTTCTTCTCTCACTTGCTCATCACATGCTCACTACTTGCTCTTTACATACTCCCTACATGCTCCCTATATGCTCTCTACATGCTCTCTACATTCTCTCTACATTCTCTCTGCATTCTCTCTACATTCTCTCTTGCCTTCTTCTTGCCCCAGTCTTTTATTGATACTCCAAAAACAGATAAAAAAGACATTGTATAATTGTTGCCAAATCAAATTTAAAAGAATAACCACATCCCACAAAGAATCAAGAATTGCAATTGTTCCCCAAAGTTTTAAGCTTCCCTATTCCCAGGTCTATAACCAAAATAATAATAATTGCAAACTTATCATTATTTAAACTTTAACTATTATACTTCAGAGCTCAGAGTTCCGAGACCAGCTACTTGCATTTTCTTGTGAAGCTCTAATGATAAATGAAATTGGCAAAGCTGCCAGGCAGTGGCCAGAAAGAATCAAGTTAACCCTTAACTCGGTAGTTCCCCTAGCTTTCTGCTTCTACACACTGCACACAATGACTCTCCTAAGAGTCCCAGTGTTTTGACTTAGTTTTACTAATCTAAGATTTTACATATTCTATACTTGCTTATCCAGGAACCACTCTCAAATGTTGTGCAAAACTTATTTCATAACTTTAATAGCTTTTATCTTTCTTTGGGGTCCCAATGTTGGCTCTAATTCATTTTCTAATAATTTTGTCAAACTTTCTTTGCAAGTCAAGTATTGTGCAGTTATTGCATTGTTTCTAAGATGGGAACACACAGCATGCACCTGGGCCATTAGGACTGTGCTGTGCTGTGCCCCGTGCCTCAATTCCCAATTGTTTAAGAATCATTACATCAGGGAACATCTAGTTTCTCAGAATTTGCCAGAGCAGAAGGGGAAAGAAGTAAGAAAGTCAGATATAATAAAATAATTATGCACACTAAGGTCAACTGAAAAACAGTCACACAAAAATGAAATCTATACAACCTTTGTCCTGGGCTAAGGTTAGGAGAAATGGGAACAACTGTTGTTACAAAGCACTCCCACGGGCTACTTAAATGTCTCCATCTAGGCCTACTGCAGGCAGTCCCTTATTTCAGATGGCAGATCACCTAGAGGGATGTGTCCTGCTTCTCAGGGTCCCAGACACCATCCTTTTCTACAAGGAGATGTTGCGGGCTTCTGAGATGTCTCCATCCCAGCCTACTGCAGGCAGTCCCTGTCATTGTCCCCAACAACAACAAAAAAAAAATACAAGATCCAAAGTTTTCTGTTCATTCATTTCAAATTCCATATTTTTCATTGCTATTAATTATTATTTCATGAGTAGAATCTCTAACATTTCTCATTATTAACAAGTTTTTATCAGTCCATTTAGATATGTGATAATATAAATTATGCAGATTACCTACCTCAAAATGTTAAAAAAAATCATCAAAAACTCACGTATTGGTCATGAGACTTGTGTAATGAAGTCTAAAATACAGATTGAACAGAATATAAAGCAGTTTCAGTGTTTCATTTTTATCTATACTATAACAATAAAATTTTGAGTTCATGGACAGTTTCTATCAAATGGTCCAAAATAAGCAGAAAATATAATGTAGTGTATCCAAATCTATTTTATAGGAGTAAGTTATACATGTGATTTCTGTGTAAAATAATTATATATATATATATATATATATATATATATATATATATATATATATATAATGTAAACTATTGAGGGAACTCTGATCTTTAGCTGGCTCTGTAATAAACCTCTGCACCTTGTTTTTCTATATTACTATCTCTTTTCACAGTCAATGTTTGCTTCATAGCAAAATATCTCTTATACCTGCATCTCTCTATTTTTCCACTCTGAGTTATAAAAAACCTATCACCTCTCCTTTACCTGCCCTACTTCCAAAATATCCTAGCCTACTCATGATTGTTCCCAGTCTGGATCAGGTATTCTGGAAAACAGTTCCATGTCAGGCTAGATGCCCATCTTTCTTGGCCTGACAGATAATAGTGCTGTAATCTAGTTGCCCTGTCACTGGATGAGAAGGCAGAAAACATGCCTCCCATATTTTCTGTTTTAAGGTACAAAGTGTTGAGTACCTATTTAAAGAATGATGACTGGTACACAAGAGATGGTTCCTGATCATTTGCTGTTCACCAACAGGCAACAACAGTACAGGTGGGTACTAGACAAAGGATACAATGACACAAGTCACTAGACAAAGGATACAATGACACAAGTCACTAGACAAAGGATACAATGACGCAAGTCAACGAAAAGAAATATAATTAATTGAAAATACCCATTTCGCTAACCAAACTGAAAGGGCAAGCCCTAAAACAATTTTGCGTTTGTAGTTTTCTATGACAATATATATGCCATTCTTGAAAGTCAGCTTATTATGAGATAAAATGTTATAGTCACTTCTTTAGTATAAAGGAAAATGAAAAACTTAAAGATGTTGTGTTGAAAAGGAAGAACAAAAAAATAAGTTCAAGACCATTCGACCCACATTGGGAATTTATCTTCCAAAAAAGAAAAAAAAAGGGGGGGAAGAGAAAAGATCAAAAGAAAGAGAAGGTTCTATGTCCAACCTAGTGCTCAGTCCTGAGCTCCAAACACACCTGCCCAGCTAACAAACAGCTGACTAGGCCATTTGAGAATCATTCGAAGTCAACATATTTGAAATTAAACCTGATCCTTCCTAGAAAGCTGATTCTGGCTTCAAGCCAGGACACAATGCTTTATTTGTTGCCAGACTTTAATTGTTTACACAATAAACCTTGGAACTGTCTTTAAATCTCCCCATTCCACTTTATTTAGCTACTCAGTTAAATACTGTGTTCTTCCCACTTTGCTGATTTCAATTATGTTTCTCTCTTTTCTTCTGCTACTTTAGCCCAGAGTTCTAGCATCCTGCATTTGAAATACTTCAACAGTCTCTGCTCCTAGCCAACCTGTTTTGCATAATACAAACCACAGATTTTCTTATCTTCTTGCTTTCTTGAGTAAATCACCGGGGTTGTTTTTGCTACTGCTCATTCTCATTGCATTTTTAATTTGGCTTAAAAAAGCAAAGTAATTTCTATAAGAACAGTCAGTGCTCTTAACCACTGAGCCATCTTTCCAGCCCCCTTTTCTCCTATTTCTAATTACAAGTTACATGTTTAGTTTAATGTATTATTTTCAAATCACTCTGTTGTCATTTATTCTACATTACCTTTGATGGATATTAGAGATATGTGCTGAAAACATATACTTTCTTTTTTGTCCATTAATTAATTTATTCATTTATTTTTACATGCTGGTCTCTGCCCCCTCCCAGTCTACTGTCACAGAGTCCCTCCATCCATCCCCCTCCCTTTCTCCTTTTAGCAGGTCAAGACCCTCCTCTTTATCCCCCAGACCCTAGCACATCATGTCTCTGCATAGCTACGCATATGCCTGTCTGAGAAATATTCTTTGTTTATACTCTTCCTGCAAAATATAAGCCCCTGAAAAAAATCATTTTTAAGACTTTTTTTGAGACAAGACTTTATGTAGCACAGAATGACCTTAGATTTGTTGTGAACCAGAGGATGCCCTTGCATTTTGGGTCCTCTCATCTCTGCTTTCAGAGTTCTAGAATTACAGGAATGCACATTCATGAATGATATTCAAAGTATTTTAATATCACTTAATTCCTCTCATTGTTCACACTGTTTTTGTCAAGTATTTCTTTGCTGATTTTTTTTTCTTTTTGCCAGTAGCATTTTAGACTGTTAATTTCTGTTTGGAATAACACAAATGAATCAAATAAATACTGTGACTGTTTGCTTTGTTCATCACTGCATAGGTCCTCTTGAATTGTCCACATGCAGTGAAGACTTTCTAGTAGCAAAGACAAACTTTTTCAAAAGCTTAGTTATGGGTGGATGGGGCAGCGGGATGGAATGGAAAGGGAGAAGAAAGAAGGGGCTGTGGAGAGAATAGTAGGAAAGGCATGTAAAACTAAGGGTCATTTGAGGGATCATATGGATATCTAATACAATAGAAGCTTCCTAAAATATATACATATAAGAAGGTGAATAAAATGTAATCTACCAAAAGAAAAGGGAGGGATGGGAGCTAAGCTTCAACGGAACATCTTTCATCATCAAATAAAGCTTCCAGTTCTGGGAATTGGTTACATCTAATTGAGTTGCTAGCCAGAAGAGTTCCATTGGAACCCCCCAAAATTAGCCCCATTCCAAGGCTATTCAGAGCCTATGGGTTGCTCTCCACAAACTGATAGTAAGGCCCTATCACTGAAGACAACACCTATACCACTCATTGATCAAGAAGAAGTAGAACTGCTGGTTACCTAGACCCTTCAACACTCCTGATTAGTGTTCAGAATACTGGAGGTACTTTCCATGCTATACGAAAGGAGAAAGGTAATCACCAACCCAGTTACAAATCCTTCAGTCTAAATTGGTGGCATTAGGGTGAGACTGGCAGGAATTAGGACTATTTCCTCTTTGCTCTGGGCCTACATGTCCCAGTGCAGTAATCCTTATGACCTCCCTGTCACCCTTGAGTTAGTCATATAGCTGATGTCCAAATTACAGGTTAAACTTCCTATATCCCTGGGACATATCTAGCAAACACCTGGAATTCCTCTTCATGTAAATGAAGCATTCCCAGCACCTCAGCCACAGTCAATAATGCATGCTCACTCTGAAAACTTCTACCCATTCCCCAAGGTTTATATGAGCCTTGTTCCCTCCCAAAAAAGGAGAACTGTTTCACTGAAATACTGTCTCCAGAGAATACATCTGTTCAGGACCATAGCCCAGTTTTTTGAACGTGTTATTCTTTGTTTGTTTGTTTGTTTGTTTTGTTTTGTTTGACTGTTTGTTGAGTCTTATTATTCTGGATATTTATTCCCTACAGATGTATAGCTCACAAAATTACCTCCCATTCTTTGGCTTCCTCTTTGCCAGGTTAATTGTTTCAAAATTGTTGGCCTTAATTATTGGGTAAGTGGAATCCTACTTAATTTTTTATCTTACACCAATATCTGCAACAAATAAATATTATTACAATCATAACTGATCAAAGTTCAAAGTTGTATAGCCCTGTTTCAATGGACACATCTACAATATGACTCTTGCCCTTAAGGCTCAGGAATAAAGGGAGGAAAGATAGTTATGAACCATAGGTTCAAGGTAGCCACTGTGAGATTGTGTTTTCTCGAAATGTCAGAAGATAGACACTACTAGACGGTTCTAGAATCATAAAGTATCACCAACATGATTACCTAACTATTAGGTGAACAAGGACAACAGCAAATGATATGCTAGTGTGGAAAGAGGAAAGTATTGGAAGTCTCAATTCTACACAAAGAACTAAAGATCACGCATAAAGACATGCTAAATAGGAGTGAAATACTCTTCCTCAGTAATAAGCACTTGAATTGCTTATCCAATAGCAAATGGTCAGCCCTGAAAGCATATATTCAAGTGGTATTATTCATTCTGAGCACTTTGTGCCCACACACACACACACACACACACACACACACTTACACATGCCCGTGTGTGTGTGTGTGTGTGTGTGTGTGTGTGTGTGTGTGTGTGTGTATGATAGGAATTAAAGAAAAATTCATGAATTTAGAAAAGTGCACGAGGGTATATGGGAGGGTTTTGAAGTGTGGAAAACGAAGGACAAAAAAGTAATTATATTATAATCTCAAAATTTAAAAGAAATAATTTAAAAAAGAAAAAAGTAAACGAAAGGAAATTATAGTGTTCAACTACATATAATGTTTAAAGACTTGAAGTAGATTTAATTTAATAAGAATATATTTATAGTAGAACGTAATAAAGGAAGCCATTGCAGAAAAAATGTGACTTATCCTAAGAAAGTCTGAAAATCAAAGTATTTCTTTCAGAATATTGGTGAATAATTAAAAATGCTTTTTCCTCATAAACACTGGTTGGGTATACTTAATCCCCAAGTATGAACTACAGAATACCCTCAAATTGAAGATTTTTTTTTTTGAGCATGCAATACTATGATTCAAACTTCTACACCACTGAACTCTATATCCTGTAAAAAGAGTAAAATGATTATATAAAATTATACTTCAAAATATTACCTTTAGCTATGTGTATAAAATAAATATGAAAAACACTAAAACATGCTCTAGGGTTTTATCCTGAAAATGTCTCATTCTGTGTGTGAAAAATGTGCCAAAAAATTAAAAACTATCTGTAATCCTACTTGTCCTGTTGTAAATCATTTTGACCAGGTTAACCCAAGTTTTAAGCAACTAGCATACTATCTAGACAACAAATGGTTCTAAGAGTAGAAAATGGGGGTGGGTTGAAGTTTGGGTAGTACAGACAATAATAGAACCCAAGGGTTAGTCACTAATTACACATGCGTTAGTAAACTAATTTTTTACAATTGATGTAACTGAAACATGCAAGAAGAGGTGTGCTACAAAAAAAATGAAAAATAGAATGCAAGAAAAGAATCTAACTGTTTAAACAATACCAAGGTAAGTTAGAGAAAAGACTGAAGAATTGAGAATTTTCTTAGAACTGGGCTTTCTCTGAGAGGCTGGATAAACTGGACACTGTGGTGTTATTCCTCTCCAGCAATGTTGCTCTAACTAACCCTCAAAGCTTGATGTAAGGAAAGAAAAGGCCACTTCTTAAGTCTGTGCTATAACTTCATGCAATTCCTCCAGAATTCGCTGCCTTGTAAAGTATCTTAAGATGACAAGTTGTTTGTTATGCCACTTTTATGAGCTTTCAAATATCAAGCTACAGGTACATTGATCATTTGGATATCCCAGCCTGTCAGTCATGGATTCTAATTGCTGCCTGTGCTTAGACCGCAAATTCCTCTTGGAGTCACTAGGCACATCTTTCCCCTTTGTGACTATTATTCTGGTGCTGGCTACTGGTTGGTGTCTTCAAGCAATCTGGTCCTAACATTTTTTTTTCAGTATACTGAAATGTAGTACTTATTTGGAAAACTGTTTGATATTCAAGCCACTAAAGTAGCAGAAAAGACTTTGCCTGCTATGGACTCCCTATGCAAACTTGTCTACTTTGTAAACTTGGTATACTTTGCAAACTTTGTAAACTTGCAAGGCAGGAAAGTGGCCAGGCCCTTGCCTAAGGAGCTCCTGTGGCCAGGTCTCTCCCCCATACCTCCCTAACCATCATAGTGGTGCTTCAAGCCTCTGTAACTGTCAAAAAGGTTATCTCCAGCCCTTCAATGGGACCTCCCCCAGATTATGCTAATTTTATTGTGAGAAGTCTGAAAGCAAAAAAGCCACCAATCTCTGAATAGGAAAACCCACCAATCCCTGAACATCTCTCAGAAGCCCAACAATCCCTGAGTTGCCCCAAGCTCAGGACTTTAAATCCCACCAATCTTCAACCTGAAAATATCCACCCTAGAAAGATATACATATGTACACACACACACACACACACACACACACACACCAGGAACCCCCCCCATATAAGCACTGTGCTTTGTCCAATTCCGTATTGTTTGCTCCCTCCTGAAAGCATAAGCAGCCCTCCTAGACCCATCTCTTCACACCCTGAGCTTCCCACCCATTCTTTTGTATGAAATTTCCCGCCTGGTGTGACTCTCTTCAGAAGATCACAAGAAACAAACAAAAGAAGGGAAGAAACATAGGGCAGAAGCATGGCTGAGGCTGCTGAACTCCTTAGCTCTGCTGACAATACCCTCCACTGGGAGCTCTAATGCCTTTGCTGAGGAGGCTTCCTCCCAGAGATGTGTGGTTCCTGAGTTCCCCTGTCTCAGGATGCCTTTCCAAGGGACACTATCCCATTTCCAAGCTGTGTGGTTCCTGGGCTTTCAAGTTCCAGGACACTGCCCCATCTGAGCAGAAAGACCAACAGAAACATTAATGAAAGTTCTGCATATATATCTCTATATTACTAGTTTAGTCAGTCTAGAAATCAGACATAATTGTGATAAAATAAACAATACACACTTCATCTATTTGTTAGTTGCCTGGTAGTACAAAAAGGTCTCCAATGCTCATATTTACTTTCCTTTTACTCATTTATGAGTACAAGCTAGTATAGATTTTGAACAGTTGATTTTTAACTATCAGTATTTGGTTTTAGCAAGTCTCTTCATCTTTGCTCATACTCAACTACATTATTATTTCATCCAGGCTTCCTGTATAATATGTTCTATATTTGTGATATGTCTCACATTTTGCAATATGTCAGATACACAAATGTGCAAAAAACCCATACATCACTTTTGTGTATGATTTTCATCATGACATCTAACATAAGTTATTTTCCTACTAAGAATGATGGCTTAAGGGTGAAAGTCACACTCTAAAATGTACAGTTTTCTTAACTAGTACAATTACTTGCATGGCAACTTGAAATCAATGCAAACTTCCAGTGTGGTAGTTCTCAACTTTTCTAATGCAGTGACAGTTTAATACAAGTTTAATAATTTAAACTTTACACTAATGCTGAGGGATAGATGCATTTCCTTTGATGCATGTTTGCAAGAAGCTTATATAGTCTCACTTCCTTTTGACTTATGCAAGAACAGAGTTTCTCAAGGTGGGTTGTGACCCCATTGGGGGACCAAATGATCCTTTTACATGGGTCTCCTAAGACCATTAGAAAACACAGATATTTACATTATGCTTCATAGCAATAGCAAATTACAGCTATGAAGTAGCAATAAGACCAATTTTATAGTTTAGTGTTACCTCAACATTCTGGAAAGTTAGAGAATTAACAAGGACTGTAGTGGAACATTGTGTAAGCTCACTAACTACCTCTTGTTTTATGTCAGGGAAAACTTACCTGTAGTATTCATTTCTGTCTTTCACAGAGAAAATATTAATGACCCATGGAAGTCACATAGGAAGAGAATGGCAATTTTAGTCAGTATTCTAGATGATGTTCAGCAAGGATAATATTTTTCCCTCTGTTCTCTCCTCTCCTCTCCTCTCCTCTCCTCTCCTCTCCTTTCCTCTCCTCTTCCTTTCTTCTGCACTCTCCCCCCCTCAACTTCTTTCCTGTCCTCTTGTCTTCTCCCCCTCTCTTGTCTCACCCCACCACATCTCTTTCTGTCTGAACAAGCAAACTATTACTCAACCAAGAGCTTGTACTTGAAAAAAGAAAACTTAAGGACAGGAAGTGAACTTGATTTTTTTATTATAACTTAAGTAAAACTCTAATTTTTCTATGCTTATGTTTTAGAAAGAGATCTTTAGATCAACTGTTTATGAGATCTATACATGCTCTTTATTAGATATTTTGCACTAAGCAATTTGTCACCTTTTCAGGAAAAGCTTTATTAGCAGAATTTGACTCTATTCCAATGGTTTAGATTCAGATCAATGTTGCAACTGTTAATGTGGGCAACATTCATTATAACGAATCATAGTGCTTTAGAAAGTATATTTAACATGACACAGGACTGAAGGAGCTTCCAACCAACAAGTTTAATGTCTTCTAAGGATTATAAGCTGAAACTTTGGGTAAGTAAGGAAGCCACACAAAACCCTGCCTTCAGAATAAAAACTTAGAGACTGATGAAAATTCAAACTAATTTTTAATAAAATAATGTGGGTGTGTATGCTCATGTGTGATCACACAAACACACACACACACACACACACACACACACACACACTAACCAAACTCAAGTTCATAATCCTTTACCCTGTGTCATTCCCTTGCTGTGAACCGAGCCTCTTAGGCAGATGAACTAAAGCACCATGAACCACAGAAAGCTGGAGAAGGAACCTGGTATTGGTCTAAAGTCAGGGTTTGGAAGAATAATCCACTGCAATTTGAAAATACTGAAAATGTTCCTGGGAAGCTAAGCACAGGAACTACAGGAGGCAAAAAGAAACCCACAGACTATACATGAGCAAAGAGACATCTTCAAAGCTTCTGAGGAGAAAGGAAGCCTTGAAGGTAGAGAGCAGCATCTTTTAACATTTGATTAATGAAGGATGAGAAGCAAAAAGGGAAAATGTAAGTTCTCATGAGGAAAAGAATCACCATTCCTTTCTTCACCAGCCAATTTAAAAGTCTGCCCAAAAGAATCGACCAGAAAAAGAAAGTTTAACCCAGTTATCTCAAAAAATAGGAGAAAGGGTAACTAACTCATCAGTGGAGTCCCTCTTGCTTCCATAGAAGATGCATTTGATTGGTTCACCAACTTAGAAGTCTGGAAGTAGGTATGCAGTGATGTGAATGATCACTGGGTTGTGAATTGGGACTTGGGGTGTGTGTGTGTGTGTGTGTGTGTGTGTGTGTGTGTGTGTGTGTGTGTGTAGTAAAAAGGAAGACCTGACATCCTAGAATGAAAGCTGACAGTTCAGCAGGTATAAAGGAAACATGGACCACCGAGCTTAAGTTAGGTTAACTTAGGTTAAGCTTGAGCTCACATACTTATCCTGAGAGTCAGAAAGAAAAGAACTAAGCTTTATCATTTTTATCATATATCTACATATAGATAGATGATAGATAGATAGATAGATAGATAGATAGATAGATAGATAGATAGATAGATAGATAGATAGATAGATAGATAGATAAATAGATAGATAGATAGATAGACAGACAGACATATCTTTGGTAAGAGGTATTTTGACTCCATTAGTCTGAAGAAAACTCTGATTGTTTTAATATCATACTATTCTTATTTTTTTTCCTGTGCATGAGCATGGGTTTTTAATGTGGAAAATACTTTTCTGTGTAGTAGGGTTAAATTAATTAGCAATTTATTATAAATAATGTGAACCAAGTTTCTCACAGTTAGATGAAAAGTGCTATGAATTAGGAAATATGGAAGGCTAAATATAACTTTAGTGTACTTAAATGGGAGGGATCAACTCATGAAGTTAGAGAGACATATGTTATTGTGCACATTTATTCATATTCAGATTAGGAATTAAATGTAGATGTGTGCATGGGTGAGTCTGTGCAGCTACTTCTTTTCTATAAATGAGTGCCTAAGAGGACTGAAAATCCTATATATGAAGGAGACTCCCTTCTTGTGTTTAAATTGATGACTTCAAAATTCCATTATCCAATAATGAAAAAAGAGACTTGCTTGAAATAATGTCTTGTTTCTTGATAAAAACAAAACTCACATGTCTCACAAACACCTTCCCCCAAACACATGTGCAAATGAACATGCATACACGCACAATTCTGAAATAACTTTTGGTACCAGAAAATAAGTGTTGAAAAATTATAAAAGACAGTGAATATCAAAAGGAACTCTTAAATGTCAAAGCTGAAAAAATTTGAGTAACAAAATTCAGTAATGATAGTATTTATGATGTAATTAGAATGTAGAGAGAGATGTATGCCAGACAAGACCTTTACCAAGTGACAAATGTTACTGTAATGAGAAAGAAGACATTTCAATACCATGGGTTGGCTGATAGGTTGAATCGAAAAGGGCATACCATTTCTGGGATATTTTTACCAACATAGATAACCTCAGTCTCATTGCAGGAAAAACAAGCACAAATAAAATAGCTGAGTAATTCGCCTTAAAATGGTCAAGGTCATGAAAAACTAGGAAGACTGCCAGGCAGAAGAAGACTAAGAACATATAGTTATGATAGCTAAATGATGGTCTTTGGAGAGATATTGCACATTAAAAGACTAAAGAAGTGTATTAGCAGAACCTTGGTAAATTCTGTATAGTTTATAGGTCAGTCAATTTTAGCACATCAGTATTAGTTTCCTGGTTTTCATGACTGTTCCATGACTGCACATGCTGTTGACTTTAGGAGAAGTTGAGTTGGCAAGCAATGTGAAGCAATTCTGTATGTTACATTAGAAACATTAGACATATAAGTATTTCAAAATGAAAAGAAAGAAAGAAAGAAAGAAAGAAAGAAAGAAAGAAAGAAAGAAAGAAAGAAAGAAAGAAAGAAAGAAAAGATAGGAAAAATCCTTGTTTTCAACTCTTTAATGATGCTTATATAATATCCTTTCAAGTTGCAAATATTTCCATTTACAGAGGATGGGGCTTTACTATTGCTGAATAAATCTAGTTATTAAGTGAGTCACAAATATAGAAGAATCTGCTTAGGCAGCTGTATGTGTTATTTGTATGTGTTATAACCATATGAAATAATATTTATAAAAATTCAAAATAATTCTACTCTAAGCTAGAATAAAAGTCAATATATAATGCAAAGAAAAGTAAAACTAGTGTTGAATTGAAAATGAACCCTTGAGATATGATAAATCTAAATATCCTTTAGAATTACAGAAAGAACATTGAGTGTCTCTTGCAGAGAGAGATATAATAATTCTATGTCTAGGACATGGCCTCATGGGTAATATATTTTCCAAAAATTCAACCTGTAATATAGCTTTGTCATCTGTCTTAATGAGACTCAAAAGTTGCCTCATAAAGAGAGTGAATGTGGGTTAAATTTGAGCACTTTCCAGTGGGAGACCATGGAGAGAAGAGGGTGTATTTTAAATTTCAATTAATATGAGTAACGTTTGCTATATGTTCCTTATATGGGTATATACAGATAATGCCATCCTTTAACTTTTATTAATAAGTCTCTTTGTAAAACTTAGATTTTTTTCCCACTTTTGCTCTGTTTTCAAGAGTGTCATTTTCACATTTCCTGTTCTTAACAATACAGTTAGCTTCTGACCATAGTAAATTGTGCTGGATAGTTTTATGTCAACTTGACACAAGCTAATGTCATCAGAGAAGACAGAACCTTAGAAAAATACCTTCATAAGATTGGACTGTAGGCAGACCTATAGGACATTTTTGTAGTAATAATTGCTAGCACCCAGTGCATTGTGGGTCATGCTATGCCTCGGCTGGTGGTCTTGAGCTCTGTAAGGAAGTAGACTGAACAAGCCATGAGAAACAAGCTAGTAAGCAGCACCACCCCCACCCCCCACAGCCTCTGCATCAGCTCCTGTCTCCCAGATCCTACCCCATTTGAGAGCCTGTTCTGACTTCCTTAAAAATGAGCTGTGATGTTGAAATGTAAGATGAATAAATCTCTTCCTTCCCAAGTTACTTTTGTCATGGTGTTTTATCACAGCAATAATAACCCTAACTAAGACAGAAATATTTAAAGTATAGTCTCTCAATCTTTGTAACAGGTTTTTATGATTAACCACTGGATATTTTAAACTTTTATATCATTTTTAGAGTCATGCTTTCATTGTGTCACTATATATAACATGATATAAAATTTCAGGAAAATCTCTGTATTTCTCCCTTTGTTTCTACCTTTTTTTTTCTTCTTTCATTTATTATTTTAACCTTTTTACATCTACATTATGTAACACTAAAGCCACTAATGGTGACTCTAAACACCATAACTGCCTATTAAAATACAAAGATGCTATTACTGCTTTATAAGACCAGGCACCTTAAATTTCTGAGGCAATGAACAAAATGTTATATTTTCCTATCATAAAAGAACTTCCTCACCCCAAAAGAAAACCAATAAAAGCCAATTCTCTGATTAGGGTAAAGCAGCATTGGAACATGACAGTATAACAATTTCAATAGGCTTCTCTTTACACGTACTTCAGTCACCACTCTAATCAGTGGTCTTGGGAGGGGGCACAGCTATGAAGGGTCATATGTGTTTGATTCATATAATAAATGTTTGATCAGTGTTATTCACATACCCTCAGTGTTAATGGAGGTCACAATACTAGCTGTGTGTTTAATAATCTTATAAACACTACTAAATTCTTTGGAGGAGGTTGCAGGGAAATAACAGTAAAACAGAATTCATTCATTTATTTCTTAATATGGTTGTGTTTTCATGGCCTTTTCCTTTCTGTCTACCAGCACAAAGGAACAACTTCTCTCCTGACTTAAATACTCTGATGGTTACTGAGCTCTCTTCGCTTTTGTCTGCTATCTTAAGTACATTATTGCATAAGGATGAATGATATCTTTAAAGGCATCTGCTAGAATAATAGATATCTATAAGAGTTGTAGAATGTTCTTCCTGAGAAATTTAACCTTTGTGAAGAGTACAATAAGAAATAGCATTCTTCTATTGTGTTCATCAAAATTTGCATGTCATTTTTGTTTTATAACTTTTAAGTTGTGTTTAATTTCATTTTTATTAACTATTTTCATTTTTATTTACATTTGATATATTGTCTCCCTTCCTGGTTTCTCCTCCACAAACCCCCTAACCCATTTTTCTTTGCCTTTGCCTCTAAGAGAGTGCTTTCCCACGCACATAACCACTCCTGCATCACCCCTCTAGCATCCCCCTTATCTAGGCCAACAGACCTCCATAGGACCAAGCACCACCCCTCTCATTGATGCTAGATAAGGCAGTCCTCTGCTACATGTGTAGCAGGAGTCAAGGACTGATTCAAGTATTCTCTTTAGTTGGTGATTTAGTCCCTAGAAGCTCTGAGAGGTTTGGTTCGTTGATATTGTTGTTCTTTCTATGGGGTTGCAATCCCCTTCAGCTCTTTAAGTCCCTCCACCTAACTCTTCCATTGAGGGGCCTGGGCTCAGTCCAATGGTTGACTGTGAGTACCTGTAATTTTTTTAGTCAAGTGATGGAAGAGCCTCTCAGAGAAAAGCTATACAGGCTCCTCACTGCAAGCACTTCTTGGCATCGGCAATCGTGTCAGGGTTTGATGTCTGCAGATGGGATGGATTTTAAGGTAGGATGGTCTCTGGGTGACCCTTCCTTCAGTCTCTCTTCCATTTTTTGTCCCTGCATTTCCTTTAGACAGGAAGAATTCTGGGTTAAAGATTTTGAGATGTGTGGATGGCCCCATCCCTCAACTGGGGGCCACATCTATCTACTGGAACTGGTCTCTTCAGGTTTTATCTCCCCACTGTTGGATATTTCAGCAAATGTCATCCACATTGAGTCCTAAGAGCCTTCTACATCCCTGGCATCTGGGACATAATAGTGGTTAACTCTGTTCCTCAACCCCCACTGTTACATATTTCTATTCATTTTCCTGTCCCTCCAGTCGTTTCCCATACCTTATCCTGCCCCCTATTTCCCTCCCACTATTATTTTGTTCCCCCTTCTACATGGGATTAAAGAATCAACACTTTGGCCTTCCTTCTTGTTAAGCTTCATAGGGTCTGTGAATTGTATCATGGGTATTCTAAGCTTTTGGGCTAATATTGACTTATTATTGGTGAGGACATACCACATATATTCTTTTGGGTCTGGGTTACCTCATCAGGATGATGTTTTATAGTTCCACCCATTTGCCTACCAAATATGTAGGCAAATTTGTGTAAATTGTCCATTGTGTAAATGTGCCACATATTCTGTATCCATTCTTCTATTGAGGGACATCAGGGTTGTTTCCAACTTCTGTCTATTATAAATAAGGCTGCTATGAACATAGTGGAGTATGTGTCCTTGTTATATGTTGGAACATCTTTTGAGTATATTCTCAGTAGTGGTATAGCTGGGTGTTTAGGTAACAACTACTTTCAATTTTGTGAGGAACAGCAAGATTGATTTCAAGTGTGATTGTACAAGCTTGCATTCCCACTAGAAAGAGAGGAGTGTTCCTCTTTCTGTACATCCTCATCAGCATCTGCAGTTGCATGAGTTTTTAATCTTAGCCATTTTGATCAGTGTAAGTTGGAATCTGACGGTCGTTTTGATTTACAATTCCCTGTTAACTAAGGATATTAAATATTTCTTTAGGTGCTTCTCAGCCACTTGAGATTTCTCAGTTGAGAATTCATTGTTTAGCTCTGCACCATTTTTAAAGTGACTTATTGGGTTTTCTGGAGTCTAACTTCTTGAGTTCTTTGTATAGTCGGGATATTAGTCCTCTATCGGATATAGAGATGGTAAAGATCTTTTCCCAATCTATAGGTTACCATTTTGTCCTATTGAGAGTGTCCTTTGCCTTACAGAAGTTTGTCAGTGTCATGAGGTCCCATTTGTCAATTGTTGATCTTAGAGCCTGAGCCACTGGTGTTCTGTTCAGGAAATTTTCCCCAATGCTGATGTGTTTGAGATTCTTTCCCATTTTCTTTTCAGTTAGATTCAGCATATCTAACTTTTTGTGTGAAAGTGCTGGATCCACTTGGACTCGAGCTTTGTACAAGGAGAAAAAAAATGGATCAATGTGCATTCTTCTGCATGCTGACCTCCAGTTAGACAGGCACCATTAGTTGAAAATGCTTTCTTTTTTCCACTGTATGGTTTTCACTTCTTTGTCAAAGATCAAGTGACCATAGGTATGTAGGTTTATTTCTGGGTCTTTAATTCTATTCAGTTGATCTATCTGTCTTTCTCTATACAAATACCATGTTTTGTTTTGGTTTTGGTTTTGTTTTTTAAATCACTATTGCTCTGTAGTGTGGCTTAAGGTCAGGGATGGTGATTCCCCCAGAAGTTCTTTTGTTAAGAATTCTCCTTGCTATCCTGGGTTTTTTCTTTTTAATTCCAGATGAAGTTGAAGATTGCTCTTTCCATGTCTTTGAAGAGTCGTGTTGGAATTTTGATAGGAATTGCATTAAATCTGTACATTGCTTTTGGTGGGATAGCCATTTTTACTATCTTAATCCTACCATGAACATCTTCTGAAGACTTCTTTGATTTCTTTATTAAGGGACTTAAAGTTCTTGCCATACAGATCTTTCTTGTTTGGTTTGAGTTACCCTAAGATATTTTATATTATTTGTGACTGTTGTGAAGGCTGTTATTTCCTTAATTTCTTTCTCAGCCCGTTTTCCTTTGTGTAAAGGAAGGCTACTCATTTATTTGAGGTAACTTTATATCCAGTTACTTTGCTGAAGTTGTTTATCAGGTGTAGGAGTTCTCTAGTAAAATTTTCGGGGTTGCTTGTGTATACTATTATATCATCTGCAAATAGTGATACCTTGAATTCTTCCTTTCAAATTTGTATCCCTTTGACCTCCTTCTGTTGTCCAATAGCTCTAGATAGAACTTCAAGTAATGTATGAATAGATAGGAAGAGAGTGCCAGACTTATTTTGCCACTGTTTTTAGTGGAACTGCTTCAAGTTTCTCACCACTTACTTTGATGTTTGGTGTTAGTTTGCTTTATATTACTTTCATATATATTTATGTATGTGCCTTGAATTCTTGATCTTTTCAAGACTTTTAACATGAAGGGGTATTGCATTTTGTCAAAGGCTTTTTTAGCATCTTATGAGATGATCATATGATTTTTTCTTTGAGTTTGTTTATATAGTTGATTACATTAATGGATTTTCATATATTGAAATAATCTTCCATCCATGGGATGAAGCCTACTTGATCTTGATCATGTTTAATGATTATTTTGATGTGTTCTTGAATTTGGTTTTTTGAGAGTTTTATTGAGTATTTTTGCCTTGATATTCATAAGCAAAACTGGTCTGAAGTTCTGTTTGGTATTTTGTGGTTTAGGTGTCAACTTAACTATGACTTCATAGAATGAACTAGGTATTGTCCCTTCTGTTTCTATTTTGTGGAATAGTTTGAGGGTATTATCTCTTCTTTGAAGGTCTAGTAGAGTTCTGCATTAACCATCTGCCCCTGAGCTTTTTATGGTTGGAAGGTTTTTAATTACTTCTATTTCTTTGGGGGATATGGACCTGTTTTAATGGTTTACCTTTTCTTGATTTAACTTTGGTACATGGTATCTGTCTAGAAAATCATCCTTTTCATCTAGATTTTCCAACTTTGTTGAGTATATACTTTCATAGTAGGATCTAATGATTTTTTTTTGAATTTCCTCATTTTCTGTTGTTATGTCTCCCTATTCATTTCTGATTTTGTTAATTTGGATATTTTCTCTGGGCCTTTAGTTAGTTGAATAGGTGTTTATCTATCTTATTGATTTTTTCCAAGAACCAGCTTTTTGTTTGTTTGTTTGTTTTTATTATTTGTATCATTCTCTTTGTTTCTATTTAGTTGATTTCAGACAAGACTGTGACTATTTCCTGCTGTCTATTGCTCTCGTGTGTTTTTGCTTCTTTTTGTTCTAGAGTTCTCAGGTGTGCTATTAAGTTGCTAGTGTAGGATCACTCTGATTTCTTTTCCAGGACACTTAGTGCTATGAATTTTGCTCTTAGCACTGCTTTCACTGTGTCCCATAAATTTGGGTATGCTGTGACAACATTTTTATTGAGTTCTAGGAAGTTTTTAGTTTCTTTCTTTATTTTTTTCTCTAAGTTATCATTGAGTAGAGAATTGTTTAGCTTTCTGTTAGATTTGTTGTTGTTAAAATCTATCCCTAGTCTGTGGTGATCTGATAGGATGCATAAGATTATTTCAATCTTCTTGAATCGGTTGAGGCTTGTTTTGTGACAGATTATATGGTCAATTTTGGAGAAGGTACCATGAGATACTGAGAAGAAGGTATATTCTTTTGTTTTAGGTTGAAATGTTTTATAGATATGTATTGAATCCCTTTGGTTCATAACCTCAATTAGTTTCACTGTGTCTCTGTTTAGTTTCTGTTTCAATAACCTGTCCTTTAGTAAGAGTGGAGTATTGTCCCCCACTATTATCGTATGGGGTTTAATGAGTGTTTTGAACTTCATTAAATATTTTTTTATGAATTTGGGTGCCCTTGCATTTGGGGAATTAATGTTCAGAATTGAGACTTTCTTTTGGTGGATTTTTCCTTTGATGAGTACGAAATGTTCTTTCCCATCTTGTTTGATAACTTTTGGTTCAAAGTCTATTTTATTGGATATTAGGATGGCCAGTCGAGCTTGTTTCTTGGGATAATTTGCTCAGAAAATTTTTTCCAGCCTTTTATTCTGAGGTAGTGTCTGTCTTTGTATACAGCAAAATGCTGGATCCTGCTTGTGTATCCAATCTGTTAGCTGAAGTCCTTTTATTGGGGAATTGACTCTGCTGTTATTGAGAGATATTAAAAACAGATTATTGTTAGTTCCTGTTAAGTTTGTTGCTGTAGATTGCATTATGTGCATGTGATTCTCTCCTTTTGGCTTTGTTGTAAGATGATTGTTGTCTTGTTTTTCCTTTGATGTAGGTACCCACCTTGTGTTAGAGTTTTCTTTTAGAATCCTCTGTAGGGCTGGATTGGTAGATTGATATTGTTTGAATTTGGTTTTGTCCTGGCACATTTTAGTTTCTCCATTTATGGTGATAGAGTTTTGCTGGGTATACTAGCCTGAGCTGGCATTTGTATTCTCTTAGGGTCTGCATGACCTCTGTCTATGCGCTTCTGGCTTTTAGGGTCTCCATTGAGAAGTCTGGTGTAATTCAGATAGGTCTACCTTTATATGTTACTTGGCCTTTTAATATTCTTTCCTTGTTCTGTGTGTTTAGTGTTTTGATTATTATATTATGAGAGGATTTTCTTTTCTGGTCCCATTTATTTGGTGTTCTATAAGCTTCTTGTACATTTATGACCATCTCTTTCTTTAGATTGAGGAAGTTTTCTTCTATGATTTTGTTGAAGTTGTTTTCAGGTCATTTGACCTGAGAATCTTAGCTTTCCTCTGTTCCTATTATTCTTAGGTTTGGTATTTTCATTATGTCCTGGATTTTCTTGATTTTGATTAGGAGATTTTTATGTTTTGAATTTTCTTTGACAATTGTATCAATATCTTCTAAGGTATCTTCTAAATCTGAGATCTCTCTTTTATCTCTTGTATTCTGTTGGTGCTGCTTACATTTGCAATTCCTGACCTCTTTCCTAGGTTTTCTATGTCAAGGGTTGCCTCTAATTGTGCTTTTGTTATTGTTTCTACTTCTACTTTTAGGTCTTGGACCACTTTGTTCAATTCCTTAGCCTGTTTAATCATGTTTTTCTGCATATCTTTAAGGGATTTATTTGTTTACTCTTTAAGGGTTTCTACCTGTTTACCTGCATTTTCCTGTATTTCTTTCAGTGAGTTATTTATATATTTCAATGAGTCCTTAAAGGACTCAAATATCTACATGAGATAGGATTTTAGGTCAGCTTCCTGATTTTCAGGTGTTTTAGTGCATCCAGGGCTTGCTTTGGTGGGTGAACTGAGTTCTGATGATACCAAAGTATATTGACTTCTGTTGCTTATAGTCTTGTGCTTGTATTTCACCATCTGGTTATCTCTGTTGTTAGCTGGTCTGGGTGTCTCTATCTGAAGCCTGTCTCCTGTGTCCCTGTGTTGCTACAGGTCTCCTGGGAATCTGTAGCAGACCTACTGTGAGGCCTTCAGACTGTAGGGTCTTCAAAGTGGCGTGTATACCAGTGACCTGTTGCCCTCACTGCAGCGGCTCTCCTGGGAGGCCTTCAAACTGTGGAGTCTTCAAAAGGGTAGACAAGCTACACTGATCCCTTGTCCTGTATGCTCCAGATCTCCTTGGAGGCCTTCAGACTGTTCAGTTTTCAGAGGAGTAGTCAAGCTGTTGCTCTGACTGTAGCTGTTCTCCTGGGTAGCTTTCAGACTGTTCAATCTTCAGAGGTGCAGACAAACTGGTGATTTGCCCTGGTGGAAAGCACAGGACTGAAGGGGAGTGTAGTTCATAGTGGTGGTGGTGGGGGTGGGGTGGGTGGTGATGGAATCCAAGACTGCTGAGCTCCTTGGGGTTTCCCGGCTGCTGTGGTTATTTGGGATGGTACCTTACCAGTTTCAATGTGTGCAACAAAACTCCGGGGAGGCCGTCAGATTATTAAGTCTTCATAGGAGCCAACAAGCTGGTGATCTGCTCTGGCAGAAGGTACAGGCCAGAAGGGGCATATTATTTCTTTGTTCTGTGTATTTAATGTTTTGATTATTATATGATGGGAGGAATTTCTTTTTGGTCCAATCTATTTGGTGTTCCATAGGCTTCTTTTATGTTTATGTGATCTTTAGTTTAGGGAAGTTTTCTTCTATGATTTTGTTGAAGATGTTTTCTAGCCCTTTGAATTTGGAATCTTCCCTCATCTATTTCTATTATTAGGTTTGGTCTTTTCATTGTTTCCTGAATTTCCTGGATGTTTTTGGATTAGGAGCTTTTCACACTTTATATTTTCTTTGGCTGTTGTGTCCATATCTTCTATGGTATCTTCTATGCCTGAGATTCTCTCTTTAATGTCTTGTATTCTGTTGGCGATGCTTACATCTATGACTCCTGCTCTCTTTCCTAGGTTTTCCATCTCCACAGTTGCCTTCCTTTGTGATTTCTTTATTGATTCTATTTTCATTTTTAAATCCTGGACAGTTTTATTCAATTTCTTCGCCTGTTTGATTGGATTTTCCTGTATTTCTTTTACGGATTTACGTGTTTTCTCTTTAAGAGCTTCTACCTGTTTACCTGTGCCCTCCTGTATTTCTTTAAGGCAGTTATTTATTCCTCCTTAAGTGCTCTGTCATCTTCATAAGATGGGATTTTAGGTCGGAATTTTGCTTTTCAGGTGTGTTAGAATATCCAGGGCTTGCTGTAGTGGGAGCACTGGGTTATGATGGTGTCAAGTGGCATTGGTTTCTATTGTTTAAGTTCTTGTGCTTGCCTCATTCCATCTGGTCATCTCTGGTATTAAGTAGCCTTGCTGTCTCTGACTTGAACCTGTTCCTCCTGTAACCATAGTTATGATGGACCTCCTAGAGTCAGGCTGACTCTGGGTGTGGGAGAGGGTCTGGAGCACAGGATCTGCTGTGGGCTAGAAAGAAGATGAGTCTCCAGCAGAGTGGATAGGTTCCACGTGTCCCTGGTGGTCTCAGTTAGGCTAGAGGTGGGTCTAATCTGTGAGCCTGGTTATTGCTGATCTCCTGGGAGTCAAGCTGTTTCTGGGTGGGAGGAATTGCTGGAGAAACTGGAGTACCTAGTATGCCTTTGGGCTCAGCTTTGAATTGGAAGGCTACTTTGTAATTTTTAAATTTTTTACTTTTATAACTTAACTTGCAATAACTTAAAAGTGACAATCTAAAACAAATAAAGGCCATAAAATAATGTTGAAAAATCTTATGTTTGTAAATGAGGGCCTTGGGTTTTCTAAAATGTTCCTTCATTAGATTGAGAAGACCTAGACTTTTCAGCAGCCTGACTTTTTCATAAGTGCACACAATTTATCACCACTGATGTCCACATTAATCTTTTATTTTCTGTCTGAAATAATACCTCCTGCTTAAACTCAGGCAGTTAGAAACAATGAGACAATGCCCCATCAGGTTGATGCATGTGTTCCAGATGTGCCTGTGACACTTTAAAGTCCTTGTCACTTTATTTGCCATAACATTGGGCAACATAACCACTTCTATTTTCCTAGGGTAGAAGAATGTATATTTTCTGTTGTTTTTCTTTTCCATAAATGTGTATTTCTCAATCTGAAAAATAAACATCAGGCAAAAATTCAATACTGAGAAAAATGGAATTTAAATTTAAATGACCCACTAAAGGGCAATTAACACTTATTATTATTAGGAACTAATGGAAAAATGGAGATGAAAGAAACTGTACAATGATAAAAAAGAAAGATTCATGTGTTTGGAATATCCTTCTAAGAAGAAAAGTATGAAGAAAAACTACATAAGGAAAACCACTGCTTCTGCTTTGAACAAATCTGTTATGACTTTACAACTTTTCAAGGTGCTACATTTGCATTTTGAAATTAGGAACCTGTTGTTCTGAGTCATCTTGTAAACCTATAAACCACAGGCTTTTCACACATGCAGGTGCCAAATAGTTAAAGTGAAACACAAATATGCACTTGCCTATGAAGTTGTTGCTCAATGTAATTGCAAGAAAATGCCAGAACTGTGAATTCTTCTTTTTTAACTTTTTATTAGATATTTGCTTTATTTACATTTCAAATGTTATCCCCTTTCCTTGTTTCCCCTCCACAACCTCCCTATCCCATCCCCCTCCCCCTGTTAACCAATACTCCCCTCTCAGTTTCCTGACCTGGCATTACCCTACACTGGGCCATCAAGCCTTCACAGGACCAATGGCATCTCCTCTCATTGATATCTGAAAAGGCCATCCTCTGCTACATATGTAGCTGGATTCATGGGTCCCTCCATGTGTACTCCTTGGTTTATGGTTTAGTCCCTGGAAGCTATATACTTAATAAGCTTTATTAATGTATTTGTGAGGCTAGATAGGGAAGCTCATCCCCATAGCCTCTGAATATAGGATGCTGAGACAAAAGAACTTCAATGAGTTTGAGGCATCTTTGCTCATGTACTGAGTTCAAGAATAGCTTAGTTACAGAGTAAGACTCAATCCAAAAATAAATGGCTTTTAAACATTGCCTTCCAGAAAAATGTCTGTAATAATATAGACTAAATGGAAATGTGGTGACTATACAAAATCTTCAATGACTCAAAAACGGAAAGGATGAGGTCTCACCTAAAATTAAGTATGAACAGAAACATGGAAACAACTGCTAATAAATCACACCTGCAGCTATGCTCCTCCAGTGAACCATATTTCAAACATAAAAAAATATATTTAAAAAATCATAGTCCATTGTAAGGGATTTGGAGAGAATGGTTTGCTCTTGATCACTGCTGGAAGGAGAGTACATCAAAACAACCTGTGTTAGGGAGGATCCTGGCTTTAGTATTCTAAAGTCCTGTTGTTAGGTGTGACCCCTAAGCCCAGCATGTGGTAGGCAGACATGAGAGAATTACATGTTGGAGTTCAGACACTGTCTCACACACAAGAGTAAATTTATTTATTTATTTGAATTAAAATAACTTGCATATCCTCTCATCCATTAGTACTCCTTTTAGAACTATACTCTATAGATATAGAATATCTAAAATACTAAGAGATATATAATGATAGTTCAAATTAAATTTGATGTGAAGACACTACAATATTAAATATTCAGGTAAGTAGTGGATGACTAATTTGTTATATATTCTCTTTGTTTTTGTCATTTCTCTCTGCAACTACTCCTCAAGCTCCATCTCTACATTTATATGTATATGAACAAAAAGGGAAACTATCATATTGTTAAACACAAACAGATGTAGAAGGTACATGCTGTCAAGATCAATACTGAAATCTACTACAAACCCAGTAACTTAAATCCACCCATAACCACTGCCAATAAAGCAACTTTCACTGGAGCCAACTGGAGAGAGGTATCAAGGTAGCTACTACATTTTAGATTTCAGACCATAGTTTCTTTCTGTTCAATCTGTTAAATCAAGCATCATTAACTCTTTTATCAACTGAAGAAAAACTAACTAAGTATATAAGTCACAGCCTTCCTAATTGACAAACTCCTTTCTTTAGAGAATTAATTCACCTTAATCTTCTGTATCCTCTAAGGGGTTAATTGAGAAGAAAAGCTCCAACAACCTCCTGGACTGGATTTATCTCTAATTCTGCCTGTCATAGTCTATCTGACCATTCAAATCAACATTTCTTTCAGAGCTCTCTGAACCTCTATTCTTCAGTCACTAAACTCAGTTTCTAATACTGATTCCCATATTGGAACTATCTGGGTGCAATTTCATCATACATGTGTCCTGTGTTGTATTTGATACTTAGTCATTCCAGCCCATAAGCCTTGACTATAGATGAAACATACTTTGTTATTTAACATGTTGGATCAAGAAACATTAAGGAGTTATTGATACATAAGATGCCTTTATAGATCTCCCAATGTTTGGGAGGATCAATAAAGAAGAATTTCAGATGCTCTAAATATAAACATAGTAATTTAATTATTGAAATAACTACCATCCTGAGGCTGATTTCATCACAGGTTTTTCAAACGAAAGAAAATCCATCATTTAACAAGTGGACCACACTAAAGTTGAGTGCTGTGTCTTGATAGATACCTAAGAGGTTGATAGCTCACTAGAATGGCATTTAGTTCTTCTGTGTCTTTGGAATTCTTGAAGGAAGTTTGAAGAGCCTCCTTTTGTCTGAAGAGAAGATTCAGACATAAAAGCTTTAAAGAAGGAGGAGGGTCCTTCATGGACAGCGTGGCTTCTGTAGTGCAGTCCTTAATTCTCTCACTTCTGCCCACAGAGATATTTGCTCTTCTCTAAGCTCTAAGTGAGCTTTTCCCACTACCTTCCTCCCTGATGCCATTGGAATTCATGAGGCACAAGTTTTGTGACACACTGTCACTCTGACCTAGGTATTCTTTCTTCAAGATGGTCTCGGCCATCTCAAGCATGGGAGTTGCATTGTTTAAAAAAATGTATATTGTGTATGTGTATAACATATATTACCTAAATTATGTAAAACAAACATACAGTAGTACATGTATTATATAAAATATATATAACAGTTTCCTCCACTTTTCTCCATCCCTTTGGAGAACACATCTTTAGGTTTACAGTTTAAGTCCTGCAAGAAATCCTTATTGACAATGCTGTTCCATGTGCTTGTCAGATGACCAGGGAGATGTGGTAGAGAATAGATAAAAGGGCAGTTAGTGTTGAAAATCACAATGCAGTTCTAAGCTTCCATCCAACCTAAAGTACTCAAGTCATGGAAAGCAAAACATTTGAACTGGACTCCTATAAGCAAGCATTTCCTCCTGTAACTTCAACAAGACAAAGAGATGGACACTTTGTCATTGTTCTGTTTTCTATTTTGAAAAAAACAGCTTCACATATTTGAAGCTGGGCTTGAATTTACAATCTTCTTAACTCCACTTTCCAAGTCTGGCAATGACGGGCTGTGCACCAACATATCCAGATTTTGGTAGGTTTTTTTTTTTTAATGTATTTACCATAAATAAAACTTCTCTGGACAGTGAGGTGGATCCTGGGGTCATCCTTGCTAATAGGCAATGTGAGAACTAAGTCAGAGCTGAGGATGGCAATGTGAAGTTTCCAAGTACCATTATCTTTTGGGACTACAGATACTATACAGTTTGCTGATGAGTGGTAGAGAGGCATGTTATCAAATAGGGAGGACAAGAAACCAAGCCCAGTAAGACTTTCACCATCCTTTAAGATAGAAGGATGCCAAAAAGCCTAACATGGGGGAGAGGCCAAGAACCATGTCTATGGTCACCAAGTTGATGTGTAGATCTATGGAAAGCAATGGTGATGTAAGGATCAATAACTGTCTTTTCAATTTTCTTTACAAAGCTACCCTGTAATGAGTGCAGAACTGAAATGTACAGAGTTGGGTACTGTGAATAACCAGAGAAACCAGAAACAAAATTTAAAACTTAGATATGTTTCCACATCAACACCTAAGACCAGGGTTTTATTATTATTATTAATTTTATTATTTAGAAGTTGACTTAAAGATTTATCAAGAAAATTAACTTTGGAAGACATTTATTATTAATTTTATTATTTAGAAGTTGACAAAGATTTATCAAGAAAATAACTTTGGAAGACATTTATTTATTTATTTATTTATTTATTTATTTATTATTTAACTTACTTATTTTTATTTATTTATTTATTTACTTATTTATTTTACTTACTTACTTACTTATTTATAGTCTCAATGGTAGGAAGACCAATAAAAACGCCTCGAATCTTTTTCAGGCTCATTCTCCTCTTGAAAATAGCTAGTGTGACTGGAAATATCCAATGGCATCCTGCAGAAGACAATGTTATTCTTTATAATCAAACTTTTTAAGAATACCAGAAACAAATCACTTACTCTTACCTGAGATTATGTCTATATGTCCTTATTGCCTGAATCCAACCTTGTCTATCCAGAAACCTATGAACTTCATTAGATCAAGGAGAGCTATACATAAAACCAGAAACCAGCATCAGAAATTATTAGAATGTTTTGGTGGGCACTTGATTGCATGGTTGCCAGGCAAGTATTTTGTATATGATAAAGCTGTATTACAGAGTCAAAAGGGACCTGGTCTAGAATTTTAAGAGTAAGTTCTAATATCTTGGGATTTATGTCCAAATAATTATTCAATTTTAATTAAAATATTCACTATTAAAATATCCAAATGTTAGGAATGCTGAGTGACCTTGAACCTCAAGAGCCCCATATATTTTATCACTCAAACTCATTAGGGAGCTACAGCAAGCATAGACTTTATGTGAATGTAATATTAGGCACTATAACATGTGTTTGCCTTCCTGGCACTGACAGCTCTTAGGTCATATATAGTGAACATTGTCTTTGTGGAAAGGGCATGGTCATAATTTTCCTACTGATATCAACATATGAAGAAACGAAAACCATGTGTTCATCAGATCAGCACATCTCCACAGCCTGTGTTTCATCATGCATGACTACATGAAAGAAAAGCAAACCCAGAACATTTCATATTACAATAAACTATGTAAATATGCAAGAGTTATTTTATCATTCAGGAGACACATTTTGATAATTGGTTTGCATCTGTTTTAAAAATGGGTTGAAATCTGAAAGTTCTATGTGCTTCCTTACGATGTCATTCTGTAGTGAGAAAGATTTCTTTACTCGATTTATAGGTTGGCCTCTCAGTCTTTTGAAATGCATTATTATACTACTATAGTTGTTGTTGTTGTTGTTGCTGTTATTGTTGTGATCATTTAAAGAAAACATACACTCTAGAGAAAAAAATGATTTATTAAATAGCAAAGGGCTGCATAATGTTCCACAAATTCCAGACAATTCTCCACACATGTAATCAGTTGATGACTTTAGTGAAAATAAAATAGTGGCCATTTAGCCATTGAGATGTGGAAATATCAAGAAAAAAATTGGGTCTGAAATTCCCAACTTCTTAGCTAAACTAAACTTGTCTTTGGTATTGAGAAAAGAAA
Source organism: Tokudaia tokunoshimensis (assembly GCA_036184795.1). Taxonomy (NCBI): domain Eukaryota; kingdom Metazoa; phylum Chordata; class Mammalia; order Rodentia; family Muridae; genus Tokudaia; species Tokudaia tokunoshimensis. The sequence goes on along the minus strand of BTHU01000015.1, from coordinate 37,252,389 downwards.
TAAGTGCAATTTCTGAGAATTTTTTCAACCAAGTATTTTACTTCATAATTTTCACAAAAGACTCAAACTTATTTAATGAAGATGTTTTGTTGAAGTATCAGACTATTTGTTGTGTCTCATCAAAGAAGGAGGCATGGTCTTACAGCTGAGTGTGACAAATTGAAGATTGTAAATCTGTCACTTTTAGTCCATAATTTTATAGTATGATCTTATGATCTATGTGGAAATTATACAAATATATATATATACATATATATATGTATATATATATACGTATATATATATATTCTGACTTTCGTTCAAATTATTTGATCATTAAACTTCTTTAAGAAGTAACTAATCTGAGCTTTCCTTCCGCGACCTCTGCTCCCGTAGACTGCACTGAAGAGACATGTACCCCAGGCTCTCTCTCCCCAATATAACATCACTTGGGACACGGCCTCTTGGGGCTTCCATCTGCGCCCGAGAACGGGTCAGCACTGTGGTCGTCTGGGTGCCAGATCGGCAGGCCATTGCGTCTGCAGGGTGAGCGGCGCCACGGAGAGTGTGCAGATTGCACTCCGCCATCTTTGCTCCAGTGACTGGGAAGTTGGGACAGCCAGGTTCTGAGACAGACAGGCTTAATATCACTTGGGTCTCAGGCGGCTTGTGTGTGTGCGGCTCCCAAGTGCTGGGCTGATCTGCAGTAACCAGCATGCTAGCTCTGCTGTGGGACTTCTGCCTGGCAGAGGGACGCCCCCTCCCCCCCCCCAGGAGAGATCACACACCCCTGCACAGGGCAAGAGCCTACTAGCCTCCGTTTGGCGACCTCTGCTCCAGGAATCCACTAGGCTGAGCCTTTGGATGTGCAAGGCCTCCCCAATATAAGATCACTTGGGGCAAGACTCATTAGGGCTCCAAAGTCACTCAGGAGCAGGCAGGCCCCAGAAATCGGTGCCAGTGGAATCCTGGCAATCCAGGGGGGGCAGAAATAGCTTTGCAGGCTCACAGGAGGTCCAACCAACAGCCAGTGGCAGCAGGACCAACTAACATCAGAGGTATCCAGATGGCAAAAGGCAAACGTAGGAATGTTACTAACAGAAATCAAAGTAATGTGGGACCATGCGAACCCAACTCTCCAACAGCAGCAAATCCTGGATACCCCACCACACCCGAAAGACAAGATCTGGATTTAAAATCACTTCTCATGATGCTATTAGAGGATCACAAGAAGGACACAAATAAATCTCATAAAGAGTTACAGGAGACCATGAATCAATGGTTAGAAGCCCTTACAAAGGAAACACAAAAATCGCTTAGAGAAATGCGGGAGAACATGGATCAAAAGATGGAGGCACACAAGGAGACAACACAAAAATCGCTTAACGAGATGAATCAATGGGTAGATGCACTCACAAAGGAATCACAAAATTGGCATAAAGAAATGCAGAAGAATATGGGTCAACAGACGGATGCCCATAAGGAGGCAACACAAAAATTGCTTAAAGAAATGAATCAACGGTTAGATGCCCTTACAAAGGAAACACGAGAACTGCTTAAAGAAATGCAGGAGACAATGGATCAACAGATGGATTCCCATGAGGAGGAAACACAAAAATCACTCAGAGAAATGCAGGAGAACGTGGGTCAAGAGGCAGAAATCCTGAAAGAGGCAATGCAAAAATACCTTAAAGAAATACAGGAAAATACAAAAAAACAAGTGAAGGATCTCAGCAAATCCATCCAGGAACTAAAAAAGGAAGAAGAAACAACTAAGAAATCACAAAGGGAGACAACTTTGGAGATAGAAAACCTTGGGAAGAAATCAGGAGTCATAGATGCAAACATAAACAATAGAATACAAGAGATGGAAGAAAGAATCTCAGGTGCTGAAGATTCCATAGAAAGCATCTACTCAACAGTCAAAGAAAATGCAAAATGCAAAAAACGTGTAACCCAAAACATCCAGGAAATCCAGGACACAATGAGAAGACCAAACCTAAGGATTATAGGTATAGATGAGAGTGAAGATTTGCAACTTGAAGGGCCAGTAAACATCTTCAACAAAATTATGGAGGAAAACTTCCCTAATTTAAAGAGAGAGATGCCGATGAACGTACAAGAAGCCTACAGAACTCCAAACAGACTGGACCAGAACAGAAATACCTACCGTCACATAATAATCAAAACACCGAATGTTCGAAACAAAGAAAGAATACTAAAAGCAGTAAGAGAAAAGGTCCAAGTAACATACAAAGGAAGACCTATCCGAATCACATCAGACTTCTCACCAGAGACTATGAAAGCCAGAAGATCCGGGGCAGATCTCATGCAGACACTAAGACAGCACAAAAGCCAGCCTAGACTACTATACCCAGCAAAACTCTCAATCACCATAGATGGAGAGACCAAGATATTCCATGATAAAACCAAATTTTCACAATATCTTTCCACAAATCCAGCCCTGCAACGGATAATAGGTGGAAACCTCCAATACAGGGAGAGAAACAACACCCTGGAAAAAATGAGATAATAACCTTCTTGAATCAAACCCAAAAGTAGATAACCACTAAAACATAAAGATAGCGTCAAGAATGGCAGATGGCAATAATCACTATGCCTTAATCTCTCTTAATATCGATGGTCTCAATTCCCCAATTAAAAGACATAGACTAGCAGACTGGATACGTAAACAGGACCCAGCATTTTGCTGCATGTAGGAAACGCACCTCAGTGTCAAAGACAAACACTACCTCAGAGTAAAAGGCTGGAAAACAATTTTACAAGCAAATGGCCCCAAGAAACGAGATGGAGTAGCCATCCTAATATCAGATAAAATTGATTTTCAACCTAAAGTCATCAAAAAAGACACAGAAGGACACTACATACTGATCAAGGGAAAAATCCACCATCAAGAACTCTCAATTCTGAATATCTATGCTCCAAATGCAAGGGCACCCTCATTCGTAAAAGAAACTTTACTAAAACTCAAAGCACACATCGCACCGCACACAATAATAGTGGGTGACTTCACCACCCTGCTCGCTGAAATGGATCGTTCAGGAAAGCAGAAACTAAACAGGGACACAGTGAATCTAATCGAAGCCTTGGACCAAATAGAACTAACTGATATATATAGAACATTTCATCCTAGAGCTAAAGAATACACCTTCTTCTCAGTTCCTCATGGTACCTTCTCCAAAATTGACCATATAATTGGTCATAAATCAGACCTCAACAGATACAAGAAGATAGAAATAATCCCATGCCTCCTATCAGATCACTATGGAATAAGGGTGGTCTTCAATGGCAACAAAAACAAAAGAAAACCCACGTACACATGGAGGCTGAACAATGCTCTACTCAATGATAACTTGGTCAAGGTGGAAATAAAGAAAGAAATCAAAGACTTTTTGAAAGTTAATGAAAATGAAGGCACAACATACCCTAATTTATGGGACACAATGAAAGCAGTGCTAAGAGGAAAATTCATAGCCCTGAGTGCCGCCAAAAAGAAACGGGAGACAGCATACACTAACAGCTTAATGGCACACCTGAAAGCCCTGGAACAAAAAGAAGCAAATACACCAAAGAGGAGTAGAAGGCAGGAAATCATCAAACTCAGGGCTGAAATCAATCAAGTAGAAACAAATAAAACCATACAAAGAATCAACAAAACGAGGAGTTGGTTCTTTGAGAAAATCAACAAGATAGATAAGCCCTTAGCCAGACTAACCAGAGGGCACAGAGATAGTATCCAAATTAATAAAATCAGAAACGAAAAGGGAGAGATAACAACAGAAACTGAGGAAATTCAAAAAATCATCAGATCCTACTACAAAAACCTGTATTCAACACAACTAGAAAATCTTGAGGAAATGGACAATTTCCTTGACAGATACCAAGTACCAAAATTAAATAAGGATCAAATAGACCATCTAAACCGTCCTATAAGCCTTGAAGAAATAGAAGTTGTCATTGGAAGTCTTCCAACCAAAAAAAGCACAGGTCCAGATGGTTTTACTGCAGAATTCTATCAGACCTTCAAAGAAGACCTAACACCAATACTCTTCAAACTGTTCCACAAAATAGAAACAGAAGGAACACTACCCAACTCGTTCTATGAAGCCACAATTACACTAATACCAAAAGCACACAAAGATCCGACAAAGAAAGAGAATCTCAGGCCAATCTCTCTTATGAATATTGATGCAAAAATACTCAATAAAATTCTTGCCAACCGAATCCAAGAACACATCAAAACGATCATTCACCACGATCAAGTAGGCTTCATCCCAGGGATGCAGGGATGGTTCAATATAAGGAAATCCATCAATGTAATCCACTACATAAACAATCTCAAAGAAAAAAACCACATGGTCATCTCATTAGATGCTGAGAAAGCATTTGACAAAATTCAGCATCCTTTCATGCTAAAGATCTTGGAAAGATCAGGAATTCAAGGCCCATATCTAAACATAGTAAAAGCAATTTACAGCAAACTGGTAGCCAGCATCAATCTAAATGGAGAGAAACTTGAAGCAACCCCACTAAAATCAGGGATTAGACAAGGCTGCCCTCTCTCTCCATATCTTTTCAATATAGTACTTGAAGTTCTAGCTAGAGCAATTAGACAACAAAAAGAGGTCAAAGGGATACAAATTGGAAAGGAAGAAGTCAAACTATCACTATTTGCAGACGATATGATAGTATACTTAAGCGACCCAAAGAACTCCACCAGAGAACTCCTACAGCTGATAAACGACTTCAGCAAAGTGGCCGGATATAAAATCAACTCAAGCAAGTCAGAAGCCTTCCTATACTCAAAGGATAAGCAGGCTGAGAAAGAAGTAAGAGAAATAATACCCTTCACGATAGCCACAAACCATATTAAGTATCTTGGCGTGACTCTAACCAAACAAGTGAAAGATCTGTATGACAAGAACTTCAAGTCTCTGAAGAAAGAAATTGAAGAAGACCTCAGAAGATGGAAAAATCTGCCATGCTCATGGATTGGTAGGATTAATATAGTAAAAATGAGCATCTTACCAAAAGTAATACACAGATTCAATGCAATCCCCATCAAAATCCCAACTCAATTCTTCATAGAGTTAGAAAGAGCAATTCAAAAATTCATCTGGAATAACAGAAAACCCAGAATAGCTAAAACTATTCTCAAGAGTAAAAGAACCTCTGGGGGAATCAGTATCCCAGACCTCAAGCTGTACTACAGAGCAATAGTGTTAAAAACTGCATGGTATTGGTACAGTAACAGACATGTAGATCAATGGAACAGAATTGAAGACCCAGAAATGAATCCACACTCCTATGGTCACTTGATCTTTGACAAAGGAGCTAAAACCATCCAGTGGAAAAAAGATAGCCTTTTCAACAAATGGTGCTGGCTCAGCTGGAGGTCAACATGCAGAAGAATGCAAATTGACCCATTCTTATATCCTAGCACTAAGCTCAATTCTAAGTGGATCAAAGATCTCCACTTAAAACCAGACACAGTGAAACTAATAGAAGGGAAACTAGGGAAGAACCTTGAACATATGGGCACAGGGGAGAATTTCCTGAACAGATCTCCAATAGCTTATGCTCTAAGATCAAGAATAGACAAATGGGACCTCATTAAATTACAAAGTTTTTGCAAGGCAAAAGACACCGTCAAAAAGACAAAGCGGCAACCAACTAACTGGGAAATGATCTTTACCAACCTTACATCCGACAGAGGGCAAATATCCAATATATACAAAGAACTCAAGAAGTTAAACTCCAGAGAGGCAAGTAACCCTATTAAAAAATGGGGTACAGAGCTAAACAAAGAGTTCTCACCTGAAGAATATCTAATGGCTGAGAAACACCTAAAGAGATGCTCATCATCCTTAGTCATTAGGGAAATGCAAATCAAAACAACCCTGAGATTCCATCTCACACCAGTCAGAATGACTAAGGTCAAAACCACAGGAGACAGCAGTTGTTGGCGAGGATGTGGAGAAAGAGGAACACTCCTCCACTGCTGGTGGAATTGCAGGCTGGTACAACCACTCTGGAAATCAGTCTGGCGGTTCCTCAGAAAACTGGGCATGACACTCCCGGAGGATCCGGCTATACCACTCCTGGGCATATACCCAGAGGATTTACCTGCATGCAATAGGGACACATGCTCCACTATGTTCATAGCAGCCTTATTTATAATAGCCAGAAGCTGGAAAGAACCCAGATGTCCCTCAACGGAGGAATGGATTCAAAAGATGTGGTATATCTACACAATGGAATACTACTCTGCAATTAAAAACAATGAATTCACGAAATTCCTAGGCAAATGGTCAGATCTTGAAAATATCATCCTTAGTGAGGTAACCCAATCACAAAGAACACACATGGTATGCAGTCACTGATAAGGGGATATTGACCCAGAATCTCGGAATACCCTAGACACAATCCACATATCAATAGATTTCTAAGAAGATGGATGGAGAGACCCCTGGTCCTGGAAAGACTGGATGTAGGGGAACGCCAGGACAGAGTAACGAGAGGGGGTTGAATAGAGAAAAGAGGGAGGGAAGGGGGCTTATGGGACTTTCGGGGAGGGAGGAAACGGGAAAGGGGAAGTGATTTAGAATGTAAATTAAAAAATAAAATAAAATAAATAAGAAAAAAAATATAAAATATATCTCAAAAAAAAAGAAGTAACTAATCTGAGAAACTGAACAACCACAGAAGAAAAGGTGAAAAAGTTTCTCCTGAAGTTTGGTTAAAATATTCCAATAAAATGTATACTAATTTTGATCATAACTAGAGCTCAATAGTGTGCCTTTCCATGTTTGATGTCTTGGTACAATGTCAGGATTTGTTTGCAATGTCAATTCCACACCAAGTCTTTAGAAACAGCAATTCATGTCTTGTTCAATATAGGGAAGGACTGATGTATACATTTTATTTTGAATGAAAATGTTGGCTTCCATTTTGAATTTCATTATCCCTAGCAGATTTATTTTTAGTGGTTTTGTGTTATCTATTCATTCAGAAATCTAAAAAGGCCATCTTTCGTCTGGCCTTTCATAACTAAACACTTCTTCCTTAGATACCTAAATTCAGTAAGTTACCATACTAGATAATGTTAAAAATGAACATTGAGATTAAATGTGGGAAAATTGAGAGTGGAAAGACTACATCTATCAGAGTTCTAGTATGAACATTTTATGCTCTTAAAATTATGGAGTGAGTTACATGTAACTATTTCCTTCTCTAAATGATGTATCTACTTCCTTTATGTTAAAGGAGACACTATATTTCTTACTCAACCTCAGTATCTCAGCACCTTCTTTGTTTGCTGGCTTCTGCCCCAAGGACTACCTGCCCAATCTTCTGTTTTCTAATGGGGAGATCCTTGTCTAGACCACATTTCTCTAACATTCTTTAGTTAGCACACTTGATCCATTTAAGCCCTGAATATAGTATGCATATATAAATAAATTTTTAAAAAACGAATTGTCATAAACTCAACTCAGTCTAATTAGTGAAATGAGATGGAATGATATTGTAGTGAACATGAGGTACTGTTTATTCAAGAAAATATGAGGCTCAAATATGATGCAGAATCAAAATTAATTCAAGAGTTTCTTTAAATTGAGAACACTGGTCCTCACACAAAATTAGTGAGTGAGTATTTCCAGTACTACAACTGATCTATGGCAGATGAGGCTGGATATTAATGCTTTCTTTGGTATTGCTTTTTGTTTACAGTTTTGTTTTTGTTGTTGTCAGAAATTATTGCAATCTAGCTGTCTAGTCTACACTGGCTCTGAGTTACTTTTCATAGAGTTTTAGGCTTTACCTTTGCTCTATACCATATGGTTGTCAGAATGGAAGCTCCACCTCTCTAAGGTTCTTTTGTGATTTTGCTGTTCAGGATTGGCTTCACAGTACAGACTTGCAGTCTGTATTCCTGCTTCCTCATAATTTTTCCTTCAGTTATGACAAGCTACTTTGCTTCATTGAAAATTACTATTCAATACATAATTTTACTATTTTAGTTAGTGAAGCCTTTCAAAACTCCAAAATCATTTACTCTACTATGTGCAGAGTTGAGGAAAAAAAATCTGTTGTAGAGAGACCCTGAGAACTAACTATTGCATACCAAACTATATGGTAGGAAAATCTAAGGAGTGATCTTTGTTTAAACTTAGGTGAGTTTTTTCTGTTTATTTTTTTCATAATTTATTTTTTTATTCATATTACTTTCAAGTTGCAGTCTCCTTCCTCCTTTCTTCAAAGCCCTGCACTTACAAATCCTTTCCCTGCATTACCTCCTCCCATTCACCTTAGAGAGGGGAAGCCCCTTCTTGGGTACCAGCCCATTCTGGGACATTCTAGTTCCAGAAGGACTAAACACCTCCTTTCTTACTGAGGCCCAACCAGGAAGTACACGTAGGAGAAGGGGAGTCTATGGCAGGCAACAGACTCAGAGACAGGTCCTTGCTCAATTTTAGGGACCCCATATGAAGACCAAGCTGCACATCTGCTATAAACTTTGTGGGGAGCTAGATCCAGCTTCTAAATGCTGTTTTGTTGGTGATTTGGTCCCTGTGAGCCTTCATGGAGCCAGGTTACTCGACTCCGTATGCCTTTTTGTGGAGTCATGACCCCTCTGACTTACTAAATTCTATCCCCCACTCTTCCACAAGATTCTCTGAGCTCTCCTTGATGTTTGGCTATGTGCATCTGCATCTGTTTCCATACACTGCTGGACAGAGCCTCTCCAGAGCTATGCTTGGTTCCTGTCTGCAAGCATAGCAGAATATCTCAATTATTTGAGGATGTTGTCTCTCTTCCATGGGTCGGGTCTCAAGTTGGGCCAGTCATTTGTTGCCAGTTCCCTCAGTTTCTGCTATATCTTTATCCCTGCACATTTTTTACAAGGCTAAAGACACAATCAGCAGGATAAAACATCAGCCTACAGAATCAGAAAAGATCTTCACCAATCCTACATCCAACAAAAGACCAATATCTAGAATAAATAAAGAACTCAAGAAATTAGACACAACAACCCAAATAACACATTAAAAAAATGGGTAAGGGGCTAAACAGAGACTTCTCAACAGAGGAATCTTGAATGGCCAAGAAACACTTTAAGAAATGTTCACTGTCTTTAGTCATCACGTAAATGCAAATCAAAGCAACTCTGCAATTCTATCTTATACTATTCAGAATGGCTAAAACTCAGAAACTCAAGTGACAACACATTCTGGCAAGGATGTGGAACAAGGGGAATGCTCATCCGTTGCTGGTGAGAGGGCACATTTGTACAACCATTTTATAAATCAATTTGACTTCTCAGAAAATTGAAAATAGTTCTAACTTAAGTACTATACCACTACACCACTCCTGAGCATATACCCAGAAGATGCCCACTATACCCCAGGGACACTTGTTCAATTATGTTCTTAGCAGGTTTATTTGTAACAGCCGAAACCTGGGAAAAAAAAACCTAGATATCCCTCAACTGAAAAATAGATAAAGAAAATGTGGCACATCTACAAAATGGAATACCGTAATTGAGCTATTAATAACAAAGATACGAAATTTTCAGGCAAGTGGAAGGAATGTGAGAATATTATCCTGAGTAAGGTAACACAGATCCAGAAAGACATGTATAGTATGCAGTCACTTATAATAGGGCATTAGCCATAAGGTGCAGGATAACCATGTTACAATCCACAGACCCAAAGAAAGTGGGTAATAAGAAGGGCCCAATAGAGCATGTATGAATCTCACTAAGAAGGGGAAATAAAATAGTCATTAGAGGTGGATGGAGAAAGTGAACTAGGTGGGAGGGGAGGCAAGGAGGAGTATAGGCAAGCTAATCAAGTGTGAGGGAAGGAGAAACAGGAGAGAGCATGGGATGAGAATAGAAATTGGAGGGGTCATCCCTGGAACTACCCGGAAACTTGGGATAGGGAGGCTACAGGGAATCTATTGGGATGACCCTAGCTGAGATTCCTACCAGCAGAGGATATAGTCACTGAAGTGGCCACCTTCTGGAGCCAGACTGGACTTCTAGTGGAATGAGGGGTACATCAACCCAACCATGGCGAGGTAGTAGCTAGAACCCTTACATTTTAATCATGACTTAAAAAATTCCTGGTATTTTGAGCTATTGAATCACTTCTTAGAAATTCAAGTTTTCTGACTTGTAACACTTATAATACTTTTGCATTGTAAGATTATTGTAGACATATTATGTGATAAATAAAAGTGACATAATAATCCATATAAAACAGGGTGACAAGTATTATATTAACAAACAAGTATTTGTTTTCTCAAACAGGAGTGTGGTCCCCTCTCAACTGTACCTAGAAACAGAGGCTTCCTATGGTAAAAAGATACTTATTTTTTATCTTTGCTCACCATAGAATGGCTGAAGTTTTTCGTAAGAGAAAAGAAATGAATTAAAAATAAAGAAACTCAACATCTATCATTAGCTGAATATTGCCTTAATGTCTAAATTTTAAGTGTTTTTTAAACATAATTGTCCACCTAAGAGCCATTGACTATCTAACAAAAACTGCAGTGTCAGAGAAACCTCTCTCCACCCTGATGGTCAAAGGAATCCAAGAGACTTCTTAAACACTGTATTGACTGCTTCACTGAATTTGAAGGCAAGGCTCTATTGCTGAAAGCACCACATACTTCAGTTACAGGAGTGGGAGAAATCAAACTGGAACTGACCTGAAAGCCTCCTTCTTGAGAACTAGCTTGCAAAATTCCAGAATGTGCTGTGCAAGCTGCCAATGGGGGATGTGTTCAATTGCCCTTCCCAGCTGTGAAGCCTACTGTCTACAATGATGACTATCATGCCAAATATCCCCAAGGATACGAAAGTGACATTTCTATCTTAGGAACAACCAGTGACTCTGTAATTGGACTTAAGGTCCACTCAATAGGACAGAATTCATGCCTAGTACTTTAGACCTAATGATCATAGGTTAGTAAGGTAAAGGATCCCAGAGGAGAGCCTACTACTATAGTTTTCTAAACCAGTATAACCTCTAACTTTATTCTAAATACTTATCCTTAACCCACATGTGACTCTCAACTCTTATAAAAACTATCCTTCAGCTTTGAAAGAGTAACTTTTATGTATGGCAGGGAAGCAGACCAGCATGTCAGCACCAGTTGACGCGCCAACATTGATGGATGGACTCTCACAAGGCCCTGCCCCTAGATGAAGAGTTTCGGGTGATTAATAATCTCTGAAGAAAATTAGTCTTCTTTAGGGAAAAGATCCTGATAGATTATCTAATTCCAAGTGGTCAGCCCTAAACAAATATTCAAAGGAGCAACACTAAATGAACACAGCATACTCTATACATATAGATATATAACAATGAATAAAGAAGAGTCCAAGAATTTGAGTGAATATGAAGGGGATAATTGGGGAAATGGAGGGTTTAAATGGTATAAACATTGTGTAAAATTCTGAAAAAATTTCAGACATTTCATCCAGCTTTGAGAGGTATTATATTTTCCCTAGTATACAAATAAAGAAATTGAGAGTCGGGGAGGTTAATTAATTTGTCTAAATAACACATTTAGAAATAGATGGTAATGTTTTTATTTTAAGGGCTATACTTTAAATCACAACCTGTAACTAATATTTTTGTGTAAAATTAAGCATTACCATAGTAATTGTGTGTGAATGTGTGTGTGTGTGTGTGTAAATGATATTTGAACGTTCCTACTCTCTGACAATCATTGATTCTCCCCTCCAATATTGTGATTGGGAAAATTCCACTAATATTTCATGCTCAATTGAAATTTTTGGTCTCTCTGAAGATTTTCTCAAGGGATAGAAAAACAACATATTATTTATTCACTGTTCTAATCAAAGCCCACGGTCACATTCAATAGACATCTATCCCCGTCCTTGGTCTACAGCCCGTCCTGACAACGGGACACATTGTTGCTGTCCTCATGACGCCTTCATGATTGTTGACACAGTTGTTACTGCTGCTTTGAATCCTCAGAGCACCCTACATATATCTGGAAAAGACTCACATGCATTTTAAAAACTGTCAATTTTAAAATTATTTTCCCACACAATAATACTCAAATGAGAATTCAAGGGTATCTGATATTGTGGCCGTTGTCATTTTGCTTTGAGACAAGCAATATACAACCCAAGCTGTTCTCAAATTCATTGTGTAACTGTGGATGGCCCAGGATTGTGTATCCTCCTTCATCCACCTGTTGAGCGTTGAGATTAGAAACACAAGTCACCACTTCCAACTCAAGTGCTAACTTCTGATTGTTCACGACTGATTAGAATTTTTTTTTTTTTTTAGATTTGTTTGCTTCTGAATTCTCCTAATTCTATGTGCTGGCAGCCTTTCAAAATTCCACAATCATGCTTTGTCTATTTGTGATCACTGGTCCTCAGTGCAACATAGGTTTTTAATAAATCTTCTTTCTATCAGCTTTTGAAATGAAACTTTGTGCTTTCCTACCATCAGTTATGTAGATGGTTGTCACAAGGGACTTCACTTTAGTTGCAACTACCTTCCTAGGATTGACTTTCTTTCCTTAGCTCCATTAATGAGTCTGTAGCCTTTCAAAGCCATATGTTGCAGTAGAATTGTGCTTTCCCCTAGTAGTAGTAGGGCATCATTTTTTTAAACACTATGTTATTTAATGGTCCCTTGGTTATACAAGAAACCTAGAAATCTCACACATGCAAGCCATTGTAGCCCCAATAGCTAAAGATTTACTACAGGCAAACATACATTAACAAGATGGTTTTCAGATCTTATTACTTAACTTCCTGGTGTTATATCAAGAGTATTTGAGCTTGAATTCTTTTTTTTTTTTTAGATTTTCTTTGTTTTTCTTTATTTTTTATTGAATATAATCTTCATTTACATTTCAAATGCTAAAATCTTTCTGGGTTTTCCCCCTCCCCGAAAACCCCCAACCCCTTCTCCCACTCCCTGCCTCCAAGTATATGACCCTCCACTCCCACATCCTGCCCCCTCGATTTCCCTTTGTTAGGGCATCTATTGAGCCTTCACCAGACCAAGGACCACTCCTCCCACTGATGCCAAACAAGGCATCCCTCTGCCACATTTTTGACTGGAAACATGTGTACCCTTTGGCTGATGGTTTAGTCCCTGGGAGTCCTGGGGCGTCTGGGTGACAACATCATTGTTCCTTCCATGGGGTTGTAAACCCCTTCAGCTCCTCCAGACGCCCTCTAACTTCTCTATTGGATACTCCACACCCAGTCCAATGGTTGGATTGCTAGCACCTGCCTCTGTATGTGTAAGGCTCTGACAGGGACCCTCCGGAGACAACCATGACATTTGAACTTGGATTGTAATCATGTTTCATCATGTTTCATAGTTGGATATTTGTGGTGTGTGTGTGTGTGTGTGTGTGTGTGTGTGTGTGTGTGTGTGTTTGTGTGTCTGTTGATCAGGATTAGTACATGAGTACGTAATTCACGAGGATGATTCTTTCAAATTTAGCTACGTCTTTGGTATTGTTACAGGTGTCACATGCATATGATCACTTTTCCCTGGTAAATGCAGCCTGCTGTACAAAATCCAGTCATGCAATTTGCCTGCTTTAGAGATAAGGCTAAGGCTCTGTCAGAGCACTTAACCACAGGTGTAAAACTGTGATTAAAAAGAGACTGCACATTTAAGTACCAGTAATTAGAAGTGAATTCTTAATTGCAAAGTTACAGGAGCATTTATGCTTTGCTCTGCTATCCCAAGCTTTTGAAAGGTACTATATAAATGCAAATTGCTTCTCCCATCATTTATGCCATGCATTGATGCCATTGAAATGTGGATTTATAGGAACTAAGCTTAATAATAAAATACTAAATATAAAATATCTATTAAAAAGAGCTACATTTCCATCAGCCAAAAAAATTGTATTTTGGTATTACCCTTTGAAGCATATTCCTATGATGACTAGAAGCAAATTCTGTCTTTATATCTGATTAAGAGAATGAAGATATAATACAGATAAAATCCTACAGACTGATGAAACTACAAAACAGCAAACAGTTTTTAAAAATATATCATTGTCGTCTAGCAGCATTTAAATCAAGCAATTTCTGACAGTGAGGCACATTCTGGTTGTAGCACATTCACAGCCTGTGAAGTATTTCAAGAACATATTCCATGGCTCACAGAAAATGGGAAATCGTGAGCTATCAAATATCCTATTCCTATAAGTGTTTGTTTCTTCACTCTGACCTCAATACAATCTCTATATCAGAAACTTTGGAATATAACATGTAACTTTTGTGAAGACCAAGACTTATGATTTATGAGAAAATAATTAGGGCCTCATTTTCAAAGCTATATGCAAGATATACAAACAATTGCTGGATATTAAGAGATAGGAATCAGTCTTCTCCTGAGATGGGTCCCCTGATAGATTTTCTAATACCAGTAGTCACCCCTGAACTCATATATGTAGTAACACGAAATAGGCTCTGAAAATGATCTATCTATCATCTATCTACTATCTATGTATTTATCTACCATCTATCAATCATCTATTTATCAATCTTCTACCTATCATCTACCTACCTACCTCTCTCTCTCTCTCTCTCTCTCTCTCTCTCTCTCTCTGTATATATATATATATATATATAGAGAGAGAGAGAGAGAGAGAGAGAGATACATATGCATATGCATATATATCTATCCATCTACTATCTATGTATTTATGTACCTATTTTCTGTCTACCTAGCATCTATCTATCCACGATCTGTATATCTACATATGTATTGTCCATCTATCATCTATTAATTGCCTATGTTTCAATATTCTATCTACCTATCATGTATCTATTTACAAAATGTGCATTATATAATAATTATGAGGAAGTCATAAATTAGAAAGGGTTTAAGAAAGACACAGAAAAAGCTAAAGGTGTGTGGCAGCATCATGAAAACTGTATAATCACAGTACTCATGGGAAATTCTGGCACATAAAATAAATCTAAAAATTATATGCCAGAAAATAAAGAATGACACACCCCCAAGAGTTCATGTGTTATGTAATGGTAAACAACAACAACAAAAATATTGAGGATAATCAATGGGTATACGTCTTTGTGTTTGTGTTGGTATGTGTATATGTGTATAAATGTATGTATGTATGTATGTATGTATGTATGTATTTATTTATTTATTTATTTTGTGCTAGGTGTATTTGTGTGTGTGTGTGTGTGTGCATGTGTGTGTGTTTGAGGCAGGTTGTCACTATGTATACCTGGTACTTACTGTGTAGCTCTGCTCTTCAATTCATGGTTATCCTTATAATCCCAAGTGCTAGGTTTACAGCCATGGGCTACCATGGCCAGCAAGACAGGTGATTCTCAAACATGTATTTACCAATGCATCATTTGGAGATGTTGTTAGAAATAGATTCTAGGTCAGTACAGTGAAGTGAAAGCAAGATTTCACATTTCTAGTAATATTTCTTATGTTGCAGATGCCGTTGTCTACAGATTACACTTAGAGTAGTAAGATTTTGGAATGGAAGTGTGCAAACTTTTCCTTTATAGAGCCAGATAAGCAAATATTTTAAGCTTGGTGGATTATGAGTCATACATAGTTAATTCTACTATTGTAGCAAAGCTGTCATTGTTAGTGCATAAGTGAAAGACAAATGGATTTAGCTCCCCAGCTATTGTGTGCTATGAGAGTTCTGAACAACTCATGCATACTTAAAACTGGCATCTTGTCCATATCCAACAGAGACAACAGGAATTTCTTGAATAGCACCCACTGGTCATCAAGCACTGGGAGAGAGTCTCTCTCTCTCTCTCTCTCTCTCTCTCTCTCTCTCTCTCTCTCTCTCTCTCTCTCTCCCTCCCTCCCTCCCTCTCTCTCTCCCTCTCTCTCTCTCTCTCTCTCTCTCTCTCTCTCTCTCTCTCTCTCTGTGTGTGTGTGTGTGTGTGTGTGTGAGTATATGAGAGAGAGAGGGAAGAGAGAGAGAGAGAGAGAGAGAGAGAGAGAGAGATAATAAGGAAGGGGAGAGAGCTGTTTTAGTTTATCTGCCTTCTGTTTGGATGCTCTTAGCTTCATCTTCTTTCATTGCCCATGTTAATGCACTCCAAGACAATATAAGGAAAAACCTAATATATTCCCAGAATCTGCAAAAACATCACAGAGAACACAACTATAAAGGAATAGAGTTCCACTAGGCTATTTATTCTTGTTAATTTTTCAATTTTTAGTAATTCAAATACTGAGATAATGCAACAAATTTCTTAGGTCATTCTTGGTACCAAAATTGACAAGCACAATTACACCCTTCACATCCAGTTTTTCCTTTTCTCATTTCAGATCACTCTCCCTTCTGTGTAGTTTTGATCTTACTAATTACAGTATTTGTTGTAGAATCTGACAGCTGCAGAGTTGACATTTCATTAAATCCATGAACTAGGTTCTCATTCATTATTGTATAGTGATAAATCAAACATGGTACTAATATCTATTTGATTTTTGTCTTTAAGGGGAAAGAAAACTAAGGCATTATTATAATACACTAAGAATTATTGCCTTGGTCCACTTTCTGTTGCTAAAACAGAATATTGAATCTTGGGGATTTATAAGGAACAGAGTGTATGTGTCTGACCTCTGAGATGTCCCAGAGCACGAGAGCTGTCATGAACTTAGCTACTGATGAGTTCTTTCTGCTGTACTAGAACACAGCACAATAAAAGGAAGGCAAGGGTGAACACATGAAAGGGATTATACCAGGAGTAACACAACTTCATAATTATCCACTCAAGTAGTAACTAATCCAGTCCTGTGTCTGCAAGAGTTCACTCAAAAGAAAGGCGTCAACCCCTCAATAGACCCACTCCATTTGGAATGTGGATAAGCCTGGGAGTTCAGGAGAGTTGGTCTCCCAGGAGAGCCTACATACCTGTGTATACAGAGAGAACAGGAATCCCAGGATTACATATACACAGGCTGACAGGGCAAATAAGCAAAATCAGAGAAAGCAAGACCAGCTAACACCAGAGAAAACTAGATGGCAAAAGGAAAATGCAAGATCATTACCAACAAAAACCAAGGGAACATGGCACCATCAGAACCCAGTTCTCCCACAAGAGGAAATCCTGGATACTCCACCACATCAGAAAAGCAAAAGCTGGACTTAAAATCACATGTCATGATGCTGATAGAGGACTTCAAGAAGGATATAAATAACTCCCTTAAAGAAATACAAGAGAACATGTGTCAAAAGGTAGAAGCTCTTAAAGAGGAATCACAAAAATCCCTTAAAGAAATACAGGACAACATGGGTCAACAGGTAGACGCTCTTAAAGAGGAAACACAAAAAACCTTTAGGGAATTACGGGAGAGCATGGGTCAACAGGTAGAAGCCCTTAAAGAGGAAACACAAAAGTCCCTTAAAGAAACACAGGAGAACATGGGTCAACAGGTAGAAACCCTTAATGAGGTAATACAAAAATCACTTAAAGAAACACAGGAGAAGATGGGCCAACAAGTAGAAGCCCTTAAAGAGGAAACACAAAAATCCCTTAAAAATTTTCAGGAAAACACAAACAAACAAGTGAAGGAACTGAACAAAACTATCCAGGATCTAAAAGTGGAAGTAGAAACAATAAAGAAATCACAAAGTGAGACATCTCTGGAGATAGAAAACCTTGGAAAGAATTCAGAAGTCATAGATCAGCAAAAGAATACAAGAGATAGAAGAAAGAATCTTAGAGGCTGAAGATATCATAGAAAACATTGACTCAACAGTCAAGAAAATGCTAATGCAAAAAATTTGTATCCCAAAACATCCAGGAAATCCAGGACACAATGAGAAGACCAAACCTAAGAATCATAGGTATAGAAGAGACCGAGGATTTACAACTTAAAGGGCCAGTAAATACCTTCAACAAAATTATAGAAGAAAACTTCCCTAACCTAAAGAAAGAGATGCCCATGAACATACAAGAAGCCTACAGAACTCCAAACAGACTGGACCCGAACAGAAACTCCTCCTGATGCATAATAATCAAAACACCAAATGCACTAAACAAAGAAAGAATATTAAAAGCAGTAAGGGAAAAAGGTCGAGTAACATATAAAGGCAGACCTATCAGAATTACACCAGAAACTAGAAGTCTAGAAGATCCTGGGCAGATCTCATACAGACCCTATGTATTAGTTTGGGTTTTACTGCTGTGAACAGACACCAATGACCAATCCAAGTTTTATAAAAGACATTTACTTGGGACTGGCTTACAGGTTCAGAGATTTAGTCCATTGTCATCAAGGCAGAAGCATGGCAACATCCAGACAGGCATGGTGCAGGAGGAGCTGAGGGTTCTACACCTTTATCCAAAGGAAACCAAGAACAGACTGGGCATCTTCAGGCATCTAAGAGGAAGATCTCTAAGCCCAACCCTACAGTGACACACTTCCTCCAACAAGGCCACACCTTCTAATAGTGCCACTCCCTGGGACAAGCGTATACAAACCATCACAACCTAAGAGAACATAAATGTCAGCCCAGGCTACTACAGCAAAACTCTCAATTACCATAGATGGAGAAAACAAGATATTCCATGACAGAACCAAATTTACACAGTATCTTTCCACAAACCCAGATCTTCAAAGGATAATGGGTGGAAAATACCAACAAAAGGTGGGAAGCTACACCCTAAAAAAAGCAATAAAGTAATCTTCTTTCAACAAACCCAAAAGAAGATAGCCACACAAACAGAATTCCACCTTTAACAATGAAAATAACAGGAAGCAACAATCACCTTTCCTTAATATCTCTTAACATCAATGGTCTCAATTTCCCAATAAAAAGACATAGACTAACAGACTGGATATGTAAATAGGACCCAACATTTTGCTGCATAAAAAAAAAAAACAAAAAAAAAAACACCTCAGTGACAAAGACACTCATTACCTCAGATTCAAAGGTTGGAAAACAATTTTCCAAGCAAATGGTCCCAAGAAACAAGCTGGAGTGCACATACTTCTATCGGATAAAATCGACTTCCAGTCAAAAGTTGTCAAAAAAGATAAGGCAGGACACTTCATACTTATCAAAGGAAAAATCTACCAAGATAAACTCTCAATTCTGAACAACTATGCTCCAAATGCAAAGGCACCCACATTCATAAAAGAAACTTTACTAAAGCTTAAAGCACACATTGCACCCCACACAATTATAGTGGGAGACTTCAACACCCCAGTCTCAACAATGGACAAATCATGGAAACAGAAATTAAGCAGAGACACAGTTAAACTAACTAAAGATATGTACCAAATGTATCTAACAGATATTTATAGAGCATTCCATCCTCATGCAAAAGAAAACACCTTCTTCTCATCACCTCATGGTACCTTCTCCAAAACTTACCATATACTTGGTCACAACACAGGTCTCAACAGATATAGGAATAGTGAAATAATTCCATGCACCCTATCAGATCACCATGGCCTAAGGCTGGTCTTGAGTTCAAACAAAGACAGCAGAAAACACACATATATATGGACGTTAAACAATCCTCCACTCAATGATAGCTTGGTCAAGGAAGAAATAAAGAAAGAAATTAAAGACTTTTTAGAATTTAATAAAAATGAGGATACATCATACCAAAACTTATGGGACACATTGGAAGCAGTGCTAAGAAGAAAATTCATAGTTCTAAATGCCTCCAAAAAGAAATTGGAGAGGGCTTACACTAGCATCTTGAAAACACACCTGAAAGCTCTAGTACAAAAAGAAGCAAATGCACCCAAGAGGAGTAGACGGCAGGAAATAATTAAACTGAGGGCCGAAATCAACCAAATAGAAACAAAAAGAACCATACAAAGAATCAACAAAACCAGGAGTTGGTTCTTTGAGAAAATCAACAAGATAGGTAAACCCTTAGCTAGAATAACCAGAGGGCACAGAGGCACTACCCAAATTAATAAAATCAGAAATGAAAAGGGAGACATAGCAACAGAAAATGTGGAAATTCAAAAAATATTCAGATCCTACTACAAGAGCTTATACTCAACAAAATTGGAAAATCTGCATGAAGTGGACAATTTTCTAGATGCATTCCAGGTGCCAATGTTAAAACAGGATCAGATAAACCATCTAAATAGTCCCATAAGTCCTGAGGAAATAGAAGCAGTTGTTAATAGTTTCCCAACATCATCATCATCATCAACAACAACAACAACAACAAAAAGCCCAGGACCAGATGGGTTTAGTGCAGAATTCTATCAGATCTTCAAAGAAGAGCTAATACTGATACTCTTCAAACTATTCCACAAAATAGAAACTCAAGGAACACTAAACAATTCATTCTATGTAGTCACAATAATGCTTATACCTAAACCAAACAAAGACCAAACAAGGAAAGAGAACTTCAGACCAAATTCCTTTTGAACATTGATGCAAAAATTCTCAACAAAATTCTGGCCAACTGTATCCAAGAATGCATCAAAACAATAATTCACCACGATCAAGTAGGCTTCATCCCAGGGATGCAGGGATGGTTCAATATATGGAATTCCATCAATGTAATTCACTATATCAACATAATCAAAGAAAAGGTCATTTCATTAGATGCTGAAAAAACTTTTGACAAAATTCAACATCCCTTCATGATAAAAGTCTTA
Source organism: Tokudaia tokunoshimensis (assembly GCA_036184795.1). Lineage (NCBI taxonomy): Eukaryota > Metazoa > Chordata > Mammalia > Rodentia > Muridae > Tokudaia > Tokudaia tokunoshimensis. Next base: position 37,231,720 of record BTHU01000015.1, on the reverse strand, counting down.
GAGATATCAGGAATTCAGGGCCCATACCTAAACCTAGTGAAAGCAATATACTGTAAACCAATAGCTAACATCAAACTAAATGGAGAGAAGCTTGAAGCAATCCCACTAAAATCGGGGACCAGACAAGGCTGCTCACTCTCTGCCTATCTATTCAATATAGTACTCGAAGTCCTAGCCAGAGCAATTAGAAAACAAAAGGACATCAAAGGTATACAAATTGGAAGGGAAGACGTCAAAGTATCACTATTTGCAGATGATATGATCTTATACTTAAGCGACCCCAAAAATTCCACCAGAGAACTACTAAAGCTGATAAACAACTTCAGGAAAGTGACTAGTTATAAAATTAACTCAAACAAATCAGTAGCCTTCCTCTACTCAAAGGATAAACAAGCTGAGAAAGAAATTAGGGAAAAGACATCATTCAAAATAGTTACAAATAATATTATATATCTTGCTGTGACTCTAACCAAGCAAGTGAAAGATCTGTATGACAAGAACTTCAAGCCTCTGAAGAAAGAAATTGTAGAAGATCTCAGAAGATGGAAGGATCTCCCATGCTCATGGATTGGCAGGATTAATATATTAAAAAATGGCCATCTTGTTGAAAGCAATCCCCATCCAAATTCCAAAGCAATTCTTCATAGAGCTAGAAAGAGCAATCTGCAAACTCATTTGGAATAACAAAAAACCCAGTATAGCAAAAACTATTTTTCAAAACAAAAGATCTACTGGCAGAATTACCATCCCTGACTTCAAGCTCTACTACAGGGCAATAGTGATAAAAACTGTATGGTACTGGTACAGAGACAGGTTGGAAGATCAATGGAATATAATTGATGTCCCAGATATGAACCCACACACCTACGGTCACTTGATATTTGACAAAGGAGCTAAAAACAACCAGTGTAAAAAAAAAAGACAGCATTTTTAACCAATGGTGTTAGATAAACTGGAGGTCAGCATGCAGAAAAATGCAAATTTACCCATTCTTATCTCCTTGTACAAAGCTCAAGTGCAAGTGGATCAAGAACCTCCACAAAAAGACCAGATACACTGAAGTTTATAAAGAAGAAAGTGGGGAAGAACCTTGAACACCTGGACTCAGGGGAAAATTCCCTGAATAGAACACCAATGGCTTATGCTCTAAGAACAAGAATCAACAAATGAGACCTCATAAAACTGCAAAGCTTTTGTAAGGCAAAGGACACTATGGCAACCAACAGATTGGGAAAAGATCCTTACCAATCCTACATGCAATTGAGGGCTAATATCCAATGTATGCAAAGAATTCAAGAAGTTAGCCTCCAGAGTGTCAAATAACCCTACTAAAAGGGGTAAAAGAACTTCTGGGGGAATCAGTATCCCGGACCTCAAGCTGTACTACAGAGCAATAGTGTTAAAAACTGCATGGTATTGGTACAGTGACAGGCATCTAGATCAATGGAACAGAATTGAAGACCCAGAAATGAATCCACACTCCTATGGTCACTTGATCTTTGACAAAGGAGCTAAAACCATCCAGTGGAAAAAAGATAGCCTTTTCAACAAATGGTGCTGGCTCAGCTGGAGGTCAACATGCAGAAGAATGCAAATTGACCCATTCTTATCTCCTTGCACTAAGCTCAATTCCAAGTGGATCAAAGATCTCCACATAAAACCAGACACACTGAAACTAATAGTAGGGAAACTAGGGAAGAACCTTGAACATATGGGCACAGGGGAGAACTTCCTGAACAGAACTCCAATAGCTTATGCTCTAAGATCAAGAATAGACAAATGGTTTATTTGATCCTGATTTAATTTTGGTACTTGGTATCTGTCAAGGAAATTGTCCATTTCCTCAAGATTTTCTAGTTGTGTTGAATACAGGTTTTTGTAGTAGGATCTGATGATTTTTTGAATTTCCTCAGTTTCTGTTGTTATCTCTCCCTTTTCGTTTCTGATTTTATTAATTTGGATACTATCTCTGTGCCCTCTGGTTAGTCTGGCTAAGGGCTTATCTATCTTGTTGATTTTCTCAAAGAACCAACTCCTCGTTTTGTTGATTCTTTGTATGGTTTTATTTGTTTCTACTTGATTGATTTCAGCCCTGAGTTTGATGATTTCCTGCCTTCTACTCCTCTTTGGTGTATTTGCTTCTTTTTGTTCCAGGGCTTTCAGGTGTGCCATTAAGCTGTTAGTGTATGCTGTCTCCCGTTTCTTTTTGGCGGCACTCAGGGCTATGAATTTTCCTCTTAGCACTGCTTTCATTGTGTCCCATAAATTAGGGTATGTTGTGCCTTCATTTTCATTAACTTTCAAAAAGTCTTTGATTTCTTTCTTTATTCCCACCTTGACCAAGTTATCATTGAGTAGAGCATTGTTCAGCCTCCATGTGTACGTGGGTTTTCTTTTGTTTTTGTTGCCACTGAAGACCACCCTTATTCCATAGTGATCTGATAGGAGGCAGATGTCCCTCAACGGAGGAAAGGATTCAGAAGATATGGTATATCTACACAATGGAATACTACTCTGCAATTAAAAACAATGAATTCACGAAATTCCTAGGCAAATGGTCAGATCTTGAAAATATCATCCTTAGTGAGGTAACCCAATCACAAAAGAACACACATGGTATGCAGTCACTGATAAGGGGATATTGACCCAGAATCTCGAATCGCGGCGAGGATGTGGAGAAAGAGGAACACTCCTCCACTGCTGGTGGAATTGCAAGCATATCAATAGATTTCTAAGAAGATGGAAGGAGAGACCCCTGGTCCTGGAAAGACTGGATGTAGGGGAACGCCAGGACAGAGAAAGGAGAGGGGGTTGAATGGAGAAAAGAGGGAGGGAAGGGGGCTTATGGGACTTTCGGGGAGGGAGGAAACGGGAAAGGGGAAGTGATTTGGAATGTAAATTAAAAAAATAAAATAAAATAAATAAAAAAAAAGAATAGACAAATGGGACCTCATTAAATTACAAAGTTTTTGCAAGGCAAAAGACACTGTCAAAAAGACAAAGCGGCAACCAACTAACTGGGAAATGATCTTTACCAACCTTACATCCGACAGAGGGCTAATATCCAAGATATACAAAGAACTCAAGAAGTTAAACTCCAGAGAGGCAAGTAACCCTATTAAAAAATGGGGTACAAAGCTAAACAAAGAGTTCTCACCTGAAGAATATCTAATGGCTGAGAAGCACCTAAAGAGATGTTCATCATCCTTAGTCATTAGGGAAATGCAAATCAAAACAACCCTGAGATTCCATCTCACACCAGTCAAGATGGCTAAGATCAAAACCACAGGAGACAGCAGTTGTTGGCGAGGATGTGGAGAAAGAGGAACACTCCTCCACTGCTGGTGGAATTGCAAGCTGGTACAACCACTCTGGAAAGCAGTCTGGCGGTTCCTCAGAAAACTGGGCATGACACTCCCGGAGGATCCGGCTATACCACTCCTGGGCATATACCCAGAGGCTTTACCTGCATGCAATAAGGACACATGCTCCACTATATTCATAGCAGCCTTATTTATAATAGCCAGAAGCTGGAAAGAACCCAGATGTCCCTCAACGGAGGAATGGATTCAGAAGATGTGGTATATCTACACAATGGAATACTACTCTGCAATTAAAAACAATGAATTCACGAAATTCCTAGGCAAATGGTCAGATCTTGAAAATATCATCCTTAGTGAGGTAACCCAATCACAAAAGAACACACATGGTATGCAGTCACTGATAAGGGGATATTGACCCAGTATCTCGGAATACCCTAGACACAATCCGCATATCAATAGATTTCTAAGAAGAAGGAAGGAGAGACCCCTGGTCCTGGAAAGACTGGATGTAGGGGAACGCCAGGACAGAGAAAGGAGAGGGGGTTGAATGGAGAAAAGAGGGAGGGAAGGGGGCTTATGGGACTTTCGGGGAGGGAGGAAACGGGAAAGGGGAAATGATTTGGAATGTAAATTAAAAAAAAATAAATAATAAAAAATGATATTAAAAAAAAGGGGGGTACAGGGCTAAACAGGGAATTTTCAACTGAGGAAACTCAAATGGCTTTGAAGCACCTAAAGAAATTGTTCAGCATCCTTAGTTATTAGGGAAATGCAAATCAAAACAACCCTGAGATTCCACCTCATACCAGTCAGAATGGCTAAGATGAAAACCTCAGGGGACAGCAGATGCTGGATAGGATGTGGGGAAAAAGGAACTCTTCTCTATTGTTGGTGGGATTGCAAGCTAATAAAACTACTCTTAAAATCAGTATGGCGGTTCCTCAGAAAATTGGAGACAGTACTACCTGAGAATCCAGCTGGGCATATATCCAGAAGATACTTCAACATTCAATAAGGACATATGCTCCACTATGTTCATAGCAGCCTTATTTATAATAGCCAGAAGCTTGAAAGAACCCAGATGTCCTTCAACAGAGGAATGGATACAGAAATTGTGGTATATATACACAATGGAGTACTATCCAGCTATTAAAAACAATGAATTCATGACCTTCTTAGGCAAATGCATGGAACTAGAAAGTGTCATCCTGAGTGAAGTAACCCAGTCACTAAAGAAGAGACACATGGTATGCACTCACTGATAAGTGGATATTAGCCCAAAAGCTCAAAATAAACACGTTACAATTCACAGACCACAGGAAGCTCAAGAAGAAGGTAGACCAAAATGGGGTGATTTTGTTTCTCTGAGTAATGGAACAAAATAATCACAGGAACAACTATGGAGAAAAATGTGGAGCAGAGACTGAAGGAAAGGCCACCCAGAGACTGTCCTACCTGGGGATTCATCCTATAAACAGTCACCAAACCCCGAAACTACTATGGATGACAAGAAGTGCATAATGAAAGGAGCCGTTATGGTTGTCTTTTGGAGGGGCCCTGCCAGAGCTTTACAGGTACAGAGGCAAATACTAGCAGTCAACCATTGGACTGAGTGAAGAGTTCACAATGGAGGAGTTGGAGGGCAGACTGGAGGAGCTGGTGGGGGCGGATTGCAATCCTTTGTGAAGAATGACAATATCGGCCAACCAGAGGCCTTAGGGCTCCCAGGGACTAAGCCATCAACCAAGGGGTACCAGTGGTTCCAGCCAAAATTGGAAAGGAATGTCTTGTCGGGCATCAGTGGGAGGAGAGGTCCTGTGAAGGCTCAACAGAGGCTCCAGTTTGGGGAAATCGAGTGGCAGTCGTGGGAGTGGGTTGGGTGGAGAAGCATATTCTTGTAGGCAAGGGGTGGGAGGATGGGTTGAGGGGTTTTGGGGAGGGGTGAAACCGGGAGGGGGTAAATGAAATGTAAATGATGAATATATTCAATAATAATAAAAAAAAGACCCACTTATCTCTTCAAGGTCTTGGGTCCTAATGCTAACACAATGTAAACCAATTTTAAGCAAGAAAGGGGAAATTTAAAGCCTGGCAGAATATGTAATATCATTAACTATTATTACTTATCAGAAGAATATATTAGTCAACTAATTGTGGCATCATAAAATTTGTCATGTAAATAGTAAATAATTTTAAGCTGCTTGCTCTGGCAGAGCCTTTTTATGGGGATGTTGAGTCACTTTAGTTTACCACTACTGAGAATGTTTCTGATCTTCAGCAGTACCCAGAGTGAATTTACATATCTATGAGATGGGGTTGGTATATTTTAGGGGTTGTGGATATGAAGCAACTGGCTGACTCTTGGGTTTTCATGGATGTATTTCATGTGCTATTGTGCACATCTTGATACAATATGCCTGATACAAATCTTGTACCCATTCAGTGACAAGAAAATAAACAAATGCATATTTGACATACAAAAAATTTTATAGTGTGAAGAATAAAAGTGTGTGTGTGTGTGTGTGTAGCTGTACTGAATTTTTACAGTTTTGAAAAATTAAAATCACTCAACTTTTCTTTGCACTTTTTTCAGTAAAATATAGGAAGAGTATTCTCTTAAATATGGGTAGTATATACTTTTATATACAAATGTGGTGAAACTACTGGATAATCTTATGGATGTCACAGAGAATGTTCCTTTAAAATTTGGCTACTACATTTCTGTTGATTTTGACTCAGTGAGAAGTGAAATTCAAATAACTAACTGGAAGGTTAATCCAGAAAGGAAAACTTTTCTGCTAAATAAAGAATATTATCTCTACTTTCAAGCATCAATGATATAGATCAGTGTGTCCAAAATGGTAATGTGTGGCTTTACATTTTATAAAGCATATAAATTGTAGCTTGCTTTCCTTTCTTCTTTCTTTCTTTTCCTTCCTTCCTTCTTTCTTTCTTTTTCTTTCTTTCTTTCTTTCTTTCTTTCTTTTTGGTTGCTTATTTTTTTTCTTTCTTATTGAATATAGTCTTCCTTTACATTTTATTTTTTCTTAGATATATTCTTTATTTACATTTCAAATGATTTCACCGTTCCTGGTTCCCCCCCCTCCCTGAAAGTTCCATAAGCTCTTTCTCCTACCCCTGTTCCCCAATCAATCCCCTCCTGCTTCCCTGTCCTGGTATCCCCCTACACTGCTGCATCAAGCCTTTCCAGGACCAGGGGCCTCTCCTTCCATCTTCTTGGGCATCATTTGATATGTGAATTGTGTCTTGGGTACTCCAAGCTTCTGGGCTAATATCCAGTTATTAGTGAGTGCATACCATGTGTGTTCTTTTGTGATTGGGTTACCTCACTAAGGATGATATTTTCCAGTTCCAAACATTTGCCTAAGAATTTCATGAATCCATTGTTTTTAATAGCTGAGTAGTATTTCATTGTGTAAGTATACCATATTTTCTGTATCCATTCCTCCATTGAGGGACATCTGGGTTCTTTCCAGCTTTTGGCTATTATAAATAGGGCTGTTATGAACATAGTGGAGCATGTGTCCTTATTACATGCTGGGGAATCCTCCAGGTATATGCCCAGGAGTAGTATAGCAGGGTCCTCCAGCAGTATCATGTCCAGTTTTCTGAGAAACTGCCAGACTGATTTCCAGAGTGGTTGTACCAGCTTGCAATCCCACCAGCAGTGGAAGAGTGTTCCTCTTTCTTTACATCCTCTCTAGCACCTGCTGTCTCCTGAAATTTTGATCTTAGCCATTCTGACTGGTGTGAGGTGAAATCTCAGGGTTGTTTTGATTTGCATTTTCCTGATGACTAAGGATGTTGAACATTTCTTTAGGTGCTTCTTAGTCATTCAATATTCCTCAGGTGAAAATTCGGTTTTTGGCTCTGTACCCCATTTTTAATAGGGTTATTTGGCTCTCTGGAGTCCAACTTCTTGAGTTCTTTGTATATATTGGATATTAGCCCTCTGTCAAATGTAGGGTTGGTAAAGATCTTTTCCCAACTTGTTGGTTGTTGTTTTGTTCTATTAACAGTTTCCTTTGCCTTACAGAAACTTTGTAATTTTATGAGGTCCTATTTGTCAATTCTTGATCTTAGGGTATAGGCTATTGGTGTTCGGTTCAGGAAAATTTCCCCTGGGCCCATGTGTTCAAGTCTCTTCCCCACTTTCTTTTATATTAGTTTCACTGTGTCTGGTTTTATGTGATGGTCCTTGCCGCACTTGGACTTGAGCTTAGTATAAGGAGATAATAATGGATTGATTTGCATTCTTCTGCATGCTAGCAGCCAATTGAACCAGGACCATTTGTTGAAAAGGCTGTCTTTTTGCCACTGGATGGTTTTAGCTACTTTGTCAAATATCAAATGACCATATATATGTGTGTGGGTTCATTTCTGGGTCTTTAATTCTGTTCCATTGATCTACCTGCCTGTCACTGTATCAATACCATGCAGTTTTTAACACTATTGCTCTGTAGTACTGCTTGTGGTCAGGGATACTAATTCCCCCAGAAGTTCTTATACTGGTGAGAATAGTTTTAGCTACCCTGGGTTTTTTGTTATTCCAGATGAATATGAGAATTGCTCTTTCTAATTCTATGAAGAATTGAGTTGGGATTTTGATGAGGATTGCATTGAATCTGTATATTGCTTTTGGCAAGATGGCCATTTTTACTATATTAATCCTTCCAATCCACAATCACGGAAGATTTTTCCATTTTCTGAGGTCTTCTTTGATTTCTTTCTTCAGAGATCTGAAGTTTTTGTCATACAGACCTTTCACTTGTTTGGTTAGAGTCACACCAAGACACTTTATATTGTTTGTGGGTATTGTAAAGGGTGTCATTTCCTTAATTTCTTCCTTATCCTGTATATCCTTTGGGTATAGGAAGGCTACTGATTGGCTTGAGTTAATTTTATATCCTGACACTTTGCTGAAGTTGTTTACCAGCTGTAGGATTTCTCTGGTGAAGTTTTTTGGGTCGCTTAAGTATACTATCATATCATCTACAAATAGTGATAGTTTGACTTCTTCCTTTCCAATTTGTATCCCTTTGACCTCCTTTTGTTGTCTACTTGCTCTAGCTAGAACCCCAAGTACTATATTGAATAAATATGGAGAGAGAGAGAGGGCAGCCTTATATACACCATGATTTTAGTATGATTGCTTCAAGTTTTTCTCCATTTAGCATGATGTTGGCTGCTGGTTTGCTGTATATTGCTTTTACTATGTTTAGGTATGGGCTTTGAATTCCTGTTCTTTCCAAGACTTTTAACATGAAATGATGCTGAATTTTGTCAAATGCTTTTTCAGCATCTAATGAAATGACCATGCGATTTTTTTCTTTGAGTTTGTTTATGTAGTGGATTACATTGATGGATTTCTGTATATTGAACCATCCGTGCATCCCTTCGATGAACCCTACTGGATCATGGTGAATGATCATTTTGATGTGTTCTTGGATTTGGTTGGCAAGAATTTTATTGATTATTCTTGCATTGATATTCATAAGGGAAATTGGTCTGAAATTCTCTTTCTAAGTTGGATCTTTGTGTGGTTTTGGTATCAGCGTAATTGTGGCTTCATAGAACAAGTTGGGTCATGTTCCTTATGTTTCTATTTTGTGGAATAGTTTGAAGAGTATTGGTGTTAGGTCTTCTTTGAAGATCTGATAGAATTCTGCACTAAAATCATCTGATCCTGTGCTTTCTTTGGTTGAGAGACTGTCAATGACCACTTCCATTTCTTTAGTGACTATGGAACCATTTAGATGGTCTATCTGATCCTGATTTAATTTTGGTATTTGATATCTGTCTAGGAAATTGGCCATTTCATCCAGATTTTCCAGTTGTGTTGAGTATAGGCTTTTATAATAAGATCTGATGATTTTTTTGAATTTCCTCAGTTTCTGTTGTTATCTCTCCCTTTTCATTTCTGATTTTGTTAATTTGGATACTGTCTCTGTGCCCTCTGATTAGTCTTGATAAAGGTTTATATATCTTGTTGATTTTCTCAAAGAACCAGAACCTGATTTTGTTGATTCTTTGTATAATTCTTCTTGTTTCTACTTGATTGATTTCAACCCTGAGTTTGATGATTTTCTGCCTTCTACTCCTCTTTGGTATATTAACTTCTATTTGTTCTAAAGCTTTCAGGTGTTCTGTTAAGCTGCTAGTGTATGCTCTCTCCAACTTCTTTTTGGAGGCACTCAGAGCTGTGAGTTTTCCTCTTAGCACTGCTTTCATTGTGTCCGATAAATTTGGGTATGTTGTGCCTTCATTTTCATTAAGTTCTAAAAAGTCTTTGATTTCTTTCCTTATTTCTTCCTTGACCAAGACATCATTGAGTAGAGCATTGTTCAGCTTCCATGTGTATGTGGGCTTTCTCTTGTTTTTGTTGCTATTAAAGACCACCTGTACTCCATAGTGATCTGATAGGAGTCATGGGATTAGTTCAATCTTCTTATATCTGTTGAGGTCTGTTTTGTTTCCAATTATATGGTCAATTTTGGAGAAGGTACCATGAGGTGCTGAGAAGAAGGTATACTCTTTTGCTTTAGGATGAAATGTTCTATAAATATTAAGTCCATTTGGTCTAAAACTTCAATTAGTTTCACTGTGTCTCTGTTTAGTTTTTATTTCCCTGATCTGTCCATTGAGAAGAGTGGGGTGTTGAAGTCACCCACAATTATTGTGTGAGTTATAATGTGTGCTTTAAGTTTTTGTAAAATTTCTTTTACGAATAAGTGTACCCTTGTATTTGGAGCATAGATGTTCAGAATTGAGTTTTTCTTGGTAGATTTTCCCTGTGATCTGTATAAAGTGTCCTTCCATGCCTTTTTTGATGACTTTTGGTTGAAAGTCTATTTTATTAGGTATTAGAATGGCTACTCCAGCTTGTTTCCTGGTACCAATTGCTTGGAAAACTGTTTTCCAGCCTTTTACTCTGAGGTAGTGTTTGTCTTTGACACTGAGATGTGTTTGCTGTATGCAGCAAAATGTTGGGTCCTATTTACGTATCTAGTCATTAGTCTATGTCTTTTTATTGGGGAATTGATGTCAAGAGATATTAAGGAATAGTGATTGTAGCTTCCTCCTATTTTTGATGCAATTTTTAAGTTTGTGTGGTTATCTTCTTTTAATTTGTTGAAAGAATAGTAATTTCTTGTCTTTATAGTGTGTAGTTTCCTTCCTTTCTTGGTGTTTTCCATTCATTATCTTTTGAAGGACTGGATTTGTGGAAAGATACTGTGTAATTTTTATTTATTTTTGGTCATGGAATACCTTGGTTTTTCCATCTATGGTGATTGAGAAATTTGCTGAATATAGCAATCTGGTTTGTCATTTTTGTTCCCTTATGGTCTGTATGACTTCTGCCCAGGATCTTCTGATTTTCATAGTCTCTGATGAGAAGTCTGGTGTAATTCTGATAGGTTCACCTTTATATGTTACTTGACCTTTTTCCCTTACTGCTTTTAATACTCTTTCTTTGTTTAGTACATTTGGCATTTTAATTATTATGTGATGGGAGGAATTTCTTTTCTGGTCAAATCTATTTGGAGTTCTGTAAGCTTCTTGTATGTTCATGGGGATCTCTTCCTTTAGGTTAGGGAAGTTTTCTTCTGTAATTTTGTTGAAGACATTTACTGGCTCTTTAAGTTGGAAATCTTCACTATCTTCTATACCTATAATCCTTAGGTTTGATCTTCTCATTTTGTCCTGGATTTCCTGGACGTTTTGAGTTGGGAGCTTTTTGCATTTTGCATTTTCTTTGACTGTTATGTCAATGCTTTCTATGATATCTTCTGCATCTGCATCTTCTATCTCTTATATTCTATTGCTGATGCTTGGATCCATGACTCCTGACTTCTTTCCTAGGTTTTCTATGTCCAGAGTTGTTTCCCTTTGTGATTTCTTTAGTGTTTTGACCTCCATTTTTAGATCTTGGATGGTTTTGTTCAATTCCTTCGCCTGTTTTGTTTTTTTTTTCCTGTAGTTCTTTAAGGGCTTCTCCCTGTTTAGTTGTATTCTCCTGTATTTCTTTAAGGGAGTTATTTATGTCCTTCTTGAAGCCTTCTATCAGCATCATGAGCTGTGATTTTAAGTCCAACTCTTGCTTTTCTGGTGTGCTGGGTTATCCAGGACTTGCTGTTGTGCGAGAATTGGGTTTGGATGGTGCTATATTGCCTTGATTTCTGTTAGTAATGTTCCTACATTTGCCTTTTGCCACCTGGTTATCTCTGGTGTTAGTTGGTCCTGCTGTCACTGGCTTTTGCTTGTCCCTCCTGTGTGCCTGCAAGCCTATCTCAGCACCCCCGGGTGACCAGCTTTCCCCTGGTACAGAGTGCTGTGGGACTTCCCAGGTCCTGGGTGCAGGTGGGGCCCTGGCGATCCGAGTCCCAAGTGGTCTTATACTCGGGTGTTCTCTCTGTTCCTGGCTGTAACAACCTGCTCAGTCGCAGGAGTGAATATGGTGGCCTTAACTCTAATCACGGGACTCACTGCAGAGCAGATGTCCCCTAGCAGGATGGGTGCACAAATGGCTGTGACAGCGTTCCCAACTCCTGTGCTCAGGTAGGGCCCTGGCGGACTGTGTCCCAAGGGATCCTATACTCGGGTGTTCCCTGAGTACCTGGTTGCACCTCTCTCTCTCTCTCTCTCTCTCTCTCTCTCTCTCTCTCTCTCTCTCTCTCTCTCTCTCTCCCTCTCTCTCTCTTTCTAATTCTTTCTTTCATTTCTACTCAGTGGCTTCATTACATTTTTTTAAAAAAATAATGCCATACATATTCAGAAGTATTTTCATTTATAGCTTTAAAAGTATTTTTCATAAATATGTATTGTACATGTGCATAGAAAAGTTGGATGAGCAGAGGAACACCTAGCACACATATTCCTGCAATTACATTCATTTTCAGCTCTTTGTATCACTGAATTTTAGTTATCCAAGCAACAGTAGGTCATCTATCTAAAATAATTAATAACATTGTGAGCTGGGTCATCCTTTAGAAAAATCACCTAAATCCAGGCCTAGGTACAGCCAGCATGTCCTTTATTCACCACTGGCTTATTTTTACTGTGTTAAAGGAATAGCGTGGGGTTTAGAAAAAATACATGCTGCTAGTGGTGCACATGGTCTTTCTGAAACCCAGCTGGAGAGATGAAATTTACTGTGATCAATGAAGAATTAGTTACAGGCTTAAAAGGTTCTTTTGTCCAGAGCTGAGGAGACAATAAGGGGAGCTTCTTGATTCTGAACATTACTTTTTTATCCTTGCTACAACATAGCTGGTCACTGGTGACATTCTGAGAAGTCTCTTTGGAGACCCTTTGCCCAGATACCATGGGAAGATCTCCTGAATGACTAATTGAAAATCCAAGTAGAGAGTTTATTTTGACAGTACAGAATAGACTAATTCTGCATTTGGGAATGCATCATTGCTGTAGACAATGATTTATTTTCTCCAATAATGAGTAATCAATCCCCATTTTCCAAGAATTTTGCTTCTTTCCCATGCCAGAGCCTTTGGTAAACAAAACATGCTGCTTAACCACACTCACACATCATCATCCACAGCAGAAATATTTCTTTTTCTTTTCCAAAGAGAAACTACATTGTGCTGTTTGTGTAATTTAAAAGATGTTTGTGAGAGCTAGCCTTGGGTGCTTGCAGTATAATCAGATGATTAAAATGTTATGAATGTCTAGTAGGACTTGCTTATTTTTGCTGGTCTCAAGCACACTAGCATCATTTCAATTCAAACAGCAATGCCCTCTGCTATGGAAAAAAAATGCCTGAAGGTCAAAGAACTATCTCCTCAGCTATTCACGGATGTACATTAAAACTTGGTTGGAAACAGATATCCTCCAATATTATAAAAAAGGAAGACTAGAGTATTTGTGGAAACTTATACACTTTAATAAAATAGTTTCCAAGTGATTTCTTTGAGACTTTTCAACTATGAATACAGAGAAAATTAGGACAGAAAGATAAATTGTTACATTTACTAGTATTTAAATATGAGAGCATCCTCCACCACCATCCCACAAGTGAACAAATAATTCTTAAGCTCCATTACCTTATTTCTCACTGTATCTCAGGTTGTGGTCTATTACATTTCTTATAAGCTGATGAAAATATGAGTTTTGACTTCCAAGCACTGTATAAGACAAAGGTAAAACTGGATTTGCTTCTAATAGTCTAAGGAAGAAAAGAAACAAATATGCATACAGTCATGTACACAATTGTCCTAGGAGGAAACATGAGTAATATAACCACAGTGAAGGAAAAACAGAAATCACAGTGAGGAGAAATGTTAAATAACTGCTTTGCCTCTTCCTTTTCAAATCATTACTTTGTGGAGTGGGGGCATGTGTATCTGTGGAGGTAAGAGGACGTCTTTGTGAACTGTGTTCTTTCTTCTACCTTTATGATCATTCTGGCCATTGAACTCAGGGTTCAGGCTTGTTTATTGCAAGTGTCTGAACTGGGTGGGTCATATCTCTGACTCTATCTCTTCATTTCTTAACTATTAATGAGTAATTGCATACCTGATTCCTTGGTTATATATCATACTTGGATGATATATAAGTAAGATGTCTTACTTTTATTATGATATCATACTTTCTCAGTCTTGAGCTTAAATTTTCACTTTTAGTGAAATTAGAGTAGTTCATTTAATTACTCATATATGTGATGACTATCATTAACACAAATTGAAAAAAAATAATCCAACTTTCCTCTATTTATCATGAATACATGAAATTGAGTAATTAAAATGAAGGAAAATAACCACAGCCTTTATATCTGAGAGGATCAGACTCTACCTTTTGTTATGGCTGCTAATGCCATTTTTATATATGGTTCAATTTTCAAAGTAGGAAGAGATAAATAATTTGCTAAATTTATAACCTTTACTATGACCAATTTTTGACTTATTCTAAATAATTCCCCACACTTTCAGTCTGATCTTTTCTTGGATAGTTTCAGTGGTGGGAAATTCCAATATTCTACTGTTAATATTATAAATATAAATGGCATCCTTACAAGTAGCATTATTATTTTTGTTAATGTCACTCATGTGGCAAGATGCAGTAGATTATTTTGTCAAGGGGTATGTGGGAAGGTTTGGAGTTTACCTTCTGTGTATCTTAGTGCATTTCTAAAAATAGATAGCTGTGTATTGTAGGAGATGATTATTAGATGTGCTTGAAAAAAGGCATTGCTCCCTAAACTTTCACTAATATCCTCATATTTACCACTGCTGGTGATATACAAACAAAAGCTGCTGGAATAGGTACTTTCTACGTACTTGCCGTCTTCATTTTCTGCTATTTAAATTGCCCACTACATTTGATCACTCTGCCAGCAAAACATTCATTTACAGAACTATACTGTCCAGCATGATACCAAACTACATTGTCCAGCATGATACGCTTAAGTAAAAGTCAACTTTTAGGTTTATATTTAAATTAAGTTAATTAAAATTATTTTTTCATGTTCTGCGGTCCAGTGATTATATAACGGTCTCTGAGAGGCAGCATGTGGCTAACTTAGTGGTTAGTGGAGATTTACAACAACTTAGTTGTTGCTGAATGCTCTACTGGGAAACATACCTTATGTCTGAGGAGAAGTCACGAATGTTAAACTTGTTTATTTTCTGTCTTGGGAGGAGCCCAAATCCCATTTATTTTGTCTTCATTAGAGGAGAAGAGGAATTAGAAATCGACCAAGGAATTATGTACTTTTTAATTGTTTTGCAGTGATTTGGGAAAAGACCGAATGGAATTATTGCCCTGTATAGTCTACTTCCTAGACCAGAAATACATCCAAAAATGATCATATTCTAGAAAGAGAATCATATGAGGCATTCTAAACTCTTGACAAACATTTATAACAGCATGCCTGTAGTAGGACTTTCACTAAATCATATCTCAATGAACTTTACTAAAAAATCAGCATCAAAAGAATGTAAACCCATAATTACACTATAATGGGTATTTCTACTCATGACATGTAAAGAAAAATCTTTGACTGAGGGGTGTACACTTAAGACTATAGCAAATGAATGGAAGAAAATTAATATTAAACAGATATTATTATTGTTTTGCTTACCTTCTTCTTATCCCTTTTCATTATATTTCCCAAAGTTGATGATCTACTTTGAGGTTGATCATTCCATATTTGGTATGCAATTGTCCTCTTAGACATAATAATACCTTATAATACATAGCATATAAAGTGGTCGTAGAGCTCCACCTCCCAGAAAAAGAAACCAGAATGTATTGATGAAAACCACCCACTCACTGAAATATTTGCTCACTGAATAAAATAAAATAATTTCCTATTGGGGTATAATATTAAAAGAGAGAAGAAACCAATGGTGCTATTTGAGCAGGATGCATGTAGTCTAAACTGAACTGAAGGGAATATTTTAAGTCACATATTACAATTTTGGGTAAAACTATACACAATTTCTCTGATAGAATTATTTTTATTTATAGCATTCTCATACCAAGAAGAAATTTAAAAAATAATTTATTTTATTTCTCAGTCCCAGGGAGTTCCAAGTGTTTCCCCATAGTAGAGATCAGCTATTTACCTAATCTCTCTGGGTCTGTGGATTGTAGCTTGATTATCATTTACTTAACAGCTAATCTGTTTATAAGTGAAAACATACCATGTTTGCTTTTCTGAGCCTAGGTTACCTCACTCAGGATGATTTTTTTTTCTAGTCTCATTCATTTGCCTGTAAATTTCATAATATTTTTTAGCAGCTCAGTAATAATCAATTGTGTAGATGTACCACACTTTCTTTATCCACTCTTCAGTTCAGGAATAGTTAGGTTGTTTTTGGTTTATGTCTATTATGGGTAGAGCAGCAATGAATACAGTTAGGCAAGTGTCTCTATAGTAGGATGAAGCATCCTTTGGTATATGCCCAAGAATGCTATAGCTGGATCTTGAGCTAGATTGAATCACATCTCCTCAGGTACTACCACACTGATTGCCATAGTGGCTGCACAAATTTTCACTCACACCAGTAGAGAAGTATTCTCCTTGTTCCACTTCCTTTACCATCATGTGCTGTCATCCGTGTTTTTGTAATTAGCCATTCTGACAGTTGTACAATGAAATCTCAAAGTAGTTTTGATTTGCATTTCTCTGATAGCTAAGGATGCTGAACATTTATTTAGGTATTTCTCAGTCATTTGAAACTCCTCTATTGAAATTTTTTTGTTTAGATATGTACCCCATTTTTAAATTGAAATACTTAAGGTTTTTGATGTCTGATTTTTTTAAAAAAATTCTTTATGTATTTTGGATATTAGACCTCTATAGGACATGGAGTTGGTAATAGTATTTTTCATTCCATAGAATGCCTCTTTGGGGAACCAGGAGGAGAAAGAGGAAGAAAAGGAGGAGGAGGAGGAGGAGGAAGGAAGGATTATAGGAGTCAGAATGGATAAAGGACACCAGGAAAACATAGTCCACCAAACCATCGAAGCAGAGATTACATGGGCTCATAGAGACTGAAACAGCAAGCACAAGGCATACTTTGGTCTAAAGCAGGTTCTCTGCATATATGTTATGGCTGTTAGCTTGGTTCCTTGATGGGACTCCTAACAGTGGAAAAAGGTATATCTCTCTTTTACCTGCTCTTGACACTCTTTTCCTCCTATTGTGTTTCCTTGTCTAGTTGATATGAGAGTTTTTGCCTTCTCTTATTGTATTTTGCTTTGTTATGGTTGGCTGTTGTCTCTTGGAGGCCTGCACTTTTCTGAGAAGGAAACAGAGAGGGAGTGGATATAGGGGAGTAATAAGGTAGAGGGAAGCAAATGAAAGGAATGGAGGTAGAGGAAACTGTGGTTGAGATGTACAGTAGGAGAGGATAATCTGTTTTCAAAAAAAATGAATTCTAATAAAAACCGTTTCTTATTGAAGATATTTAAGAATCATACTATGAATTAAGTTATAACATGTTGTATTATATTTTCTACACTGAAATAAATCAAATATGATCTTTTGAAGGGTCATTTGCATATTGAAAAATGCAGACTTGAAATTCCTTGAATTTTAGAGAAATTGTTTTACTTACATAAATTCCTTAATATGAAATTAAAATTGAAGGGATAAAAACACTAAAATTTTAGAAGTAAAACAAATAAATAATAAGAAGAAATAGAAAACCTTGAGCTCTGAAGACACTTTGTCAAATTTCTCATTGAGCAGAAAGTAGTGTGAAATCACCAGAGATTTCCCTAACTCTTGACTGTGACTCAAGTTCTGGGCACTTAGAAGAATGCTGGGAAAAAGACACCATTTAAAGGCATTTTTGCCTCCACAAATGTTTATTGAGAATTTATTAATGCCTTGATATCCAGGAATCATGTCCAGAGAGTTTCAAAGAACATATAAATACCGGATAACTGTGTTTGTTCTCATCTCAAAGACTCATTCCCTGGTATCTGATCTTATTAAATATAAGAGAATGGTAAATTATTTGAAAGGCAATTTACTTCATGCTGATTGGAATTTTATATAGTAATCCACACCAGAGTTTGACCACAAATGTAGTAGTATTACATTACTTATAACCCTAAACAATCAGCAAAAGTATGCCTAAGCCAAACTTCTTTCATTAATGTTTCTCTAGTAAATGATTGATCACCTAGACACATGGCTTAGTCTCCCCACCACAGTTTGAAAATACAAGAAACATTTTAATTAGAGAATGTGAAATAATTACATTCATTTATTCTCCCAATTACTAAATATTAAAGCAGCATCAACTACTAAGGACACACCTAGAAGTTGGCATTCAACATGAACAAAGGGAGCATTCTGGCTTATAAGGAGCTTATGTTAGTGTAAGACTGTACAATTTTAAGACGATATATCTAGAAGCAAGTTCATCCAGCTATGCCAGCTATGAGACACATCCAGGCTCATGGAGTCTAAAGCACATACTTGAGAACTGCACAGGTTTAAGCCAGACAGGGTCTCATCACTGAGAGAAAGAAGTGGATACAGGCTGCTACCCATAAGCAAAACACTATCTTTACTCAATACCTGTGGGCAAAAGAAAAAAAAATCAATTGAGTTTCACTTAGTATATCAATCATGCTCTTTGGTTGGTCAACATTAAATGAACCCAATGGTATTTTTGCAGACCTTTTGTTTTGTTTTGCTTTGTGCTGGCCTTTTGTTTTATTGTTCTTTTGCCTGCTCATTTTGAATTATTTTTTATGGGTGGCTTTTTTGTTTCTTGCTTTTTTTTGCTTTTGTCCTTTTTTTCTTTCTTTCTTTGGGTGTGAGGCAGAAGAGGATATGAAATTAGTTGGATAGAGAGGTGGGGAGGAGGATCTGGGAGGAGTTGGAAGAGGAGCAAAAGATAAAAATAGATTATATAGAATTTACTGAAACATTAAAAAAATATCTAAGCTGTACCTGTTGTGTTGCTCTTTACTGCAGACAAACATTCTCTCATGAAGAATGGAAGGAAGGTGGAAGTCTGTTGAGACACAATTAATCAATGAAACTTGGAAGGCTTATAGAACGTTAGCTTACAGAACTCAACCAGAGACCACGTACAAGACTTTTCTCAAGACCATAAAAGGAGTAGACAATCTCTGTATAGAGGAAGACACCCAGATAAGATTAGCTACCTGAAAGTCAAGTAGGATTTCCAAAAATGCAGTTTTCAAGAGTTGTCAGCCTTGCTCCATGGGTTTTTCTGTAATAGGGTTCCTTTAATAACCCAAGCTCCAGTAAATAACCAATAAATTCATTGGTCCACTGAGTTTTACTTGGATGAGATTGTTTCTTTCTCCTGTCATTGGTGTCCTATCTAAACCAAATAGATATTCATTTCCATCTCCCCAGAAAACGTCAGGCAGCATAATATATAAACTTCCTATTATTTTAGAAAATTAATCACAAAGAATTAAGTGAAAGATATTGAGACGTAGAGTGGATCTTAGTCTTCTAGAAAACACTTAAAGAGAATGATGCAATGTAGCCTTGAGTCATAAGTGGTCCTTATTTATGCTTTCCAGGTGTCTAGAGTATAGTCTATACAATACAGCATGAGATCTTTCCCCTGTCCAAGAAACCTATGAGAGCAAGAAACTCACTTTATTTCTGATACTTGAAAACACATGAGGGGAATCTCTTTCTCTTTGGGACCCCATCATAGGAATGCCTATGGCCACTCTAACACATCTTATCAGAAAGGAAATTCATCTGAGCTTCCTTTCTATGAATCTTTCCTCTGAACCTGTAAAAAAATCATTCTATAGAAAGAATTCTTTGTAGCATTAATGTCTGAACATAGGATGTACCTGCCCTTTTGAAGAAGAGCAAAGGAAAAAATTGGACTTCAGCATCAGAATTAAAATCAGGAAAGTAACCCGTGCCACTCCAGGAAAGATCATCATCACAAACCCTGCTCAGTCATAATCAGTGTGACATCAAAGGCTTATACCCTACTAACATGTTCGACTGAATGTTGCTGTCATAATTATGTTTACTTGATCACTCAAAATAAATCGTGTGTAAATTAGCCATAGGATATGTTGGGGTAGTGGAAATTTCTTTGCTCATTTTAAAGAGTTATTGATCAGAAACACTCTGTGTGCCTGCCCTAGAACACAACATTAATATAGGAAAATGTTATGCCACTTATCATGGCTTCAAACATCTCCAAGTTTGCATATTTAGAGTTTTAATTCAGACTTACTTCTGTGAAGCTATTTGATAAGTCCATTCTTTTTTTTTTTTAATTTAATTTAATTTTATTTTTTTAATTTACATTCCAAATCACTTCCCCTTTCCCGTTTCCTCCCTCCCCGAAAGTCCCATAAGCCCCCTTCCCTCCCTCTTTTCTCTGTTCAACCCCCTCTCATTACTCTGTCCTGGCGTTCCCCTACATCCAGTCTTTCCAGGACCAGGGGTCTCTCCTTCCATCTTTTTAGAAATCTATTGATATGCTGATTGTGTCTAGGGTATTCTGAGATTCTGGGTCAATATCCCCTTATCAGTGACTTCATACCATGTGTGATCTTTTGTGATTGGGTTACCTCACTAAGGATGATATTTTCAAGTTCATTCTTAATGAAAACAGTAGAGATGGCAGAAAATAGATGAATTCCTTACTTTTACATTTATACAAGGTTCTATTTGGAATGAGACTCTGAGAATTTACTCTGGGCAGGCTTTTCATGCTACCTTTTTGTTTATTCTAAGAGTAAAAAGAAGAATCAATCAAGTGGGAAGATGTCTTAGAGAAGCACAGGTAAGGAAAGTGGTAAACTGTTCTCAAGGGATCGATTTGTAAAGCTAGAATATATCATTTCTGCAGAACACATGTTGGGAGAACATTATTCAGACAAAACCAACCCATCCCCAAGAAAGCAATCTCACAAAATGAGTCAATTCTGCAATATCTGCAAATTGTTTTCATCTTGAATTTCCATTCAAAGCAATCTAGGATAACTAGGTATTGTTAGCATGACTACACAAGTTACAAAAGGGAAGAAGCAAATTCTGGGAAGGAAACAGCATCCAATGTAAGGCTGTACTGAAAAGCCTGTATTTCTTAAGCATACTGACCTTTCACAGAGTGGTTTGGATTATGAACTTTGTTCACATGATCTTTAACACTGATTCTTTTCCCTTTATCTTCACTCTAGCCATATGGTAGTTCTATTTATCACTGAGAACTAATTTTAATAAATTATTAACATCAATTTTGAAAGCTTCACTCTGACTTTTAATGGTTATATTTGAATTTTGGCTCAGGTGTGGGCTACCTGGGGTGCGGTCAGAAATATTTGTTTGTCTGGGAATATTTTGTTTCTCCCTCATTTTCTTCCCCAGTGAGTTGATAATTACAGTATTGGTCTTTATGAATGTTTAAAAATGAAACAATCCATGATGTCCTTTGAGCAAAGTCTATTATGTAATAAGGTCTGAGCATGTTTTAGGAATTAGTATTACCATCTGCTTCATAATCCATATTTTGTCTCATACCTATATGGATTTTTATGAAGCATTCATTGAATGCTTCCAAATAAGAAACTTTCAACAATTTGCCTCTGCTTATGGGGCAAAACATCTTCCCTTTATACTTATAATATGGTCCATTTGGGCTAGAGTATTCCTATATTCTGCAACCTAGAATCCAATAAATTATATATAGATATATGTTGTTGAATCCTGCTAATTAAGGTTGAAGTTTATCATTGTCTAGATAGCTTTCTGAGATTGGGACAAATTGGGGATTCCCTTTTCCATCAGGGTTTCTTCTCTGACCTTTTCTCAAGAACCTCCTACCTGTGGAATGTCAGAAAGCCTTGGTGAGATTACAAACTCAACACCACACATAAGAACTCACCCAAAAAATATCTGGGATTCTTGGAATGCCTCTCCATGCAAAGGAGGCATTCACAGAACTTTAAGCTCTACCCTGTGACTTTCATTTACCATGAAAACTGAAAACTCCTCACTTTCCAAAGTCCATATATGCCCTGGTTCATCCCAAATAGCATGTATGTGTTCAAACCCACCCTGAATAAAGATGTGCACACCAGCTAAGATCATCTTAGAGGATTATTTCATAGAAGATTGTCAGAGGTCTTCCCCTAAAAGAGCTGTTATACTAATATCCTCAGAGAATGTCTTCTCCCCCCAACCACTGAATCTCTCACCCCTGGTCCTCACTCCCAGCTGAACAAGAATCCTATAGAATCTCACCCATTCTGATTCCACTCAATCCTTCTAGCCCAGTATCTGGACAGCCTGAGAGGGAAGAAGCTGAGGACATAAAACAATGTTTCTTTTCTTAGCCTATTTCAGCCAGATAGAGCTTTTTATTCATCCTAAACTGGTTCTCATCTAGTGTACCTCATATAGTCTGTTTTCAAATACTGACACAAGGACACCTAAAACTACTTTTTTCCTTTTTAAATACAAATAGTAATCATTACTATATTCAGGGTAGATAATCATCCATAAAGCAGCGATTCCCCTTTATATCCATATATCATTCATTGCCCACTTCATTTTCAAAATACCATATGTCATGACTGCCTTATATTTTGCTTTGATGGTCATTAATTCCTGAGTGTTTGAATATTCTAAAAAATGAAAGATCAAATTTCTCAGCCTGCATACCATGTGTGTTCTTTTTTGATTGGGTTATCTCACTAAGGATGATATTTTCAAGTTCTGACCATTTGCCTAGGAATTTCGTGAATTCATTGTTTTTAATTGCAGAGTAGTATTCCATTGTGTAAATATACCACATCTTCTGAATCCATTCCTCTGTTGAAGGACATCTGGGTTCTTTCCTGCTTCTGGCTATTATAAATAAGGCTGCTATGAACATAGTGGAGCATGTGTCCTTATTGCATGCAGGTAAAACCTCTGGGTATATGCCCAGGAGTGGTATAGCCGGATCCTCTGGGAGTGTCATGCCCAGTTTTCTGCAGTCAATGATAAGGGGATATTAACCCAGAATCTCGGAATACCCTAGACACATTTCACATATCAATAGATTTCTAAGAAGATGGAAGGAGAGACCCCTGGTCCTGGAAAGACTGGATGTAGGGGAATGCCAGGACAGAGAAATGAGAGGGGGTTGAATGGGGAAAAGAGGGAGGGAAGGGGGCTTATGGGACTTTCAGGGAGGGAGGAAACGGGAAAGGGGAAAGGAGAAAGGATTTGGAATGTAAATAAAAAAAAACTTAGAAAATAAAATTTTAAAAATAAAATTTCTCAGCCTGTACTCTAGAATTTCAAGCAGAGAATCAGGCTTGAATTTTTTTATCAATGTATTGTTCTTTTTGTACACTGCTCCATGTAGTGTATATATTAAATTAATTCTTGGAGAAATGACAATTGAATTCTTCAGACAGTACTGCAGACATGTGTGAGAATAAAGAACCAGGACACTAAGTCATTCAGGCATTGATGATGAAAGTCCTGGAAAAGATGTTTTATTAAAGAGTTAGTAATCTTTATGAATCCCATTTAGGTATTAGGTATTATTGCTGAAATTATATTTGGAAGGAGGCAGATGCTGAAAATCTATCATAATTGGGATCCATTGGATACCTGCAATTGTCAGAAATGATAAAAGTCTCTCTCTCTCTCTCTGTGTGTGTGTGTGTGTGTGTGTGTGTGTGTGTGTGTGTGTGAGAGAGAGAGAGAGAGAGAGAGAGAGAGAGAAACAGGGAGGCAGGAACAGAGTTTCAAAGAGATACAGAGACATGAAAATATCTAAATGTCCTTCTTGTGCCTTTGAAGATGACCACATATGAAATAAGACACAAGTAATTTAATCAATGGCTATTGGAAGGGTATTTTCTAATGAAGTAGACTTTCTAAAAGAAGTTTGATTAAAATGAATCTCAAAGAATTTATTTTGAAACACATTTTAAAGGAAACAATGAATAATTACTAGAAAATTATGTGTTATTTTTCATCTATTGAGGAGACTTAAAGATAGCCAGCATATCTCGCATGTCCCCAAGGTCCAACATTTCCCAATTTCAAACTCCTGTTAGTTAAATTGCTTACTAAGAGAGCTCATAAGTGTCAACTCTGTTTATAAAATGCCCTGCCTATGAAACAGTTACTAGTACTATTTATACTAAATCTCAAATCATTTCAATTGAAGACTTAATCTTTAGTGTTTATTGAAATGGAAAAATAATTGATTATAAAGAAGATAGATTTTGCAACATCTGAAGTCTCACTTAAGACCTAATCAAGAATGAAGGAAAAATAGTAAATTTTGATGAATCACGTGTTTGTTTTACATCAACAACAAGGACTGGCAATTAGGAGGAAACAACCACATTTTTTTTTATATAATCACTTAAAAATGTCCAGTTCAGCCTGAAATTCAATGGATCTCATCATTAATCATTCATATGATTGGCTAATTACTGTCATCACTGATGTCATATGTAATCTCTTTGGTCTCAAATATCTCTGGTTTCTTTTATAATGGAGCAAATTTAAGAAATATAGATTCTCATTTATTAGTGATTCCTAGTAATTTATTTTGCAGATATAGCTCAAATTCTAGTTTTATTTTCATTCAAGATCCCAGAAATTACTCATTGTTACTGTGACTAAGTCATGTTCTTTCAAAATTCATTAACAGTATTAGCCATTAACTAGTTTCACATAAAATTTCTCTGTTCAAGTTGTGAATATTTTGAGCAAAAATATTTTACACTGTCATTTATTAACCTCAAATTCTTAGAATGTATAATAAGAGGAGTATAATAATAATAGAATGTATTTAGCTAATGTAACTTAAAATGTTCAATTCAATTTAAATTACAAATCAATAAATGCTTATCCGGCTTCCCACATAAGAGTTTGTTCTGCACATGTATTCACAGAAAAATACAAAAATACATGGTTATATCAATCAAACATTTTGACAATTTTCTTTCAATATCAGAATGGGAAAAATTCAGGAGAGTCTCATGAAACAAATTATGATACTAACAGATACTAAAATATTATGCAGCTACTAAGAAGAGAAAGGCAGTCTTATGATAATTAAATAATAAAAACATGCTGATATCAAGTTGCAGCAGGACTAAGAGCATCCTCAACTAATAAGGCTGGACCAGGCAGTACAGTTAAGGAAAGGAGATCCAATGTCAGACAAAGGTTTCAGAAACAGCCCCCACTCCAATTGTTCCATATGAAGACTAAGCTGACTGTCTGCTATAAATGTGTAGGGAGCCTAGGTTCAGCCCCTACAGCTCTTAGGGTGATGTTACAGTCTCAGTGAGCACCCATGGACCCAGGTTAATTAACTCTGTCTTTGACACCTCTTTCTTACTCAGTTCTATCTGCAGCTCTTCCATAAGACTCCCCAGATCTGCTTGAAGTTTGGCTGTGTGTCTATGCATTTGTTTACAGTTGCTGCTGGGTAGCACCCAAGAGCATCTTCCCCTTCTCTGAGGATTAGGAGAGAGGGTAATGGGGGAAGGATTTGTGATGGTGGGCCTGGGAGAAAAAAAGGGACAGGTGTTGAATAAGTAAATAAATTGATGAAAATATGTTGATTAACAAAATTAAGGGAGGTATGGGATTTGAATCATCTTTTGTTCTAATATGGATAAGCACAACATATATATTAGCAATATATTTACATATCAACACATTCATAAATATTGATACAACTGAAATTCACAGAATATATCTGAATTGGCCAAAACTGAAATGAGTTTCACCATTTTAATCAGGCTATGGAAATCAATTTAGAGGACAGGAAATAAAGGTCCATGCTTTGAGGTAGGCTTATTTTAATCTCTCGATTAAATTTTATACTATTAAAATATGCATTAAATTGTCTCAAAATAATTGACTAGAATGCCATTTAATTTACTACTTTTATTTATAATTTTGTTTAGGTATAAGTGAAGACTGTTATATGGAAAATAAGTATTCTTACTTCAAAAACTAAAATGACAAGAAATGACCTCAAGATTTTATCCATGACGATGGGAATAAAGGAAATGCATTAAGGAAGGGAATTTGTTGTATTCGCTGTTCCCAGAAAAGATTATGGTTGGCACTTTTTGACATTTTCATAAGAGGGCTGGAAAACCATACAATTTTATAAATTTAGAGTGACATTTTAAAGTACATCGTTCTGTGTAATTCTGTGGCTTTGTTGTCCCACTGTCAATTTTGATTGACACTGAATAATTAAATGTGGAGATATGAAGAATGGTAATTTTTTTTGCTGAATAGCTATGAAAATTGTCAATTCTCCTCTCAGAATAACCGAACAGAACACAAAGATCACAAACCCTTTCTTGGAGTTTCTCCAAGTAAAAGGAAGGGTCTCTATGTGGCAAAGGCAATTTATTTAAAAGTGATAAGAACAAATACATGAGTATAAATTAAAGGGCACCCCAACCAAAACACTGTTCATCTC
Organism: Tokudaia tokunoshimensis; assembly: GCA_036184795.1. NCBI lineage: Eukaryota > Metazoa > Chordata > Mammalia > Rodentia > Muridae > Tokudaia > Tokudaia tokunoshimensis. The sequence continues at coordinate 37,205,418 of BTHU01000015.1, read as the reverse complement.
TGATGTTTAGCATGCAGAAGACAATATCTCTTTTTAACCAAATTATTTATACAATCCCATTCAACACTCAAAACTACCTTAACACTTAACAATGTATCATTGTACTGTTAAAATGTATTCATGTTGTATGGTAACAGTTAACAATATATCATTGTACTGTTAAAATGCATTCATGCTGTATGGAAACTGGGTCTTTCCTTTACTTTATGAATCAAAAAGGAAAGTAGTCAGAATTCAGTTTTGACAGTAAATGAAACTACCAGTTTCTTCAAAAACTATGCTTACACACATTAAGTTAATGGTCCCTAAAATTTTTGAGCATTGATCATGATATATTTGCTAATTTGGGGGAAGCTTTGTGATATGATAATGTGGAGAATTTTATTGATACATTTCATGTTTTCATAGAAGTTTATAATAATGTTTTATGTCATTTTACTTGCTGACATAAGCAAGTTCACCTACCTTATTGTTCTTATAAGACATCATTATATTTGATAAATAAATTACAACAAATCATAGTTTTGTCCATCCTCAACAATCTACCATTTTTGGATTTTTAAAAGGAATTATAAAGATTATAATTTTATTATTTTGCAGTGACTTTATATTTGTATACTTAATTTTTTCTGATTTCTCATTTTCCTTCCCCCACCCTTTTCTTGTGAGAGGAGATATGGCTATGACCCTATTTCCTAATCACAATCAATACCTCCAAATAATCAGTAGGAAAACTTTTTTGGGGAGTTTATATGCTTAGAAATCAAATTTACTATGGAGTGTTCTGAAAAGATATTGGTTTAACATGTATAATATGGTGACTTCTTTCTGTCAATTACAGAACAGAACTTACTTTTGTGAATCATTATTTTCATTATTATCATTATTGGAGATTGAGTGAAGTCCCCATGTCCATTCATCTCTGTTATCATCTCTCAATTATAATGGAAAATAAAACTCCATAATATCTTCTCAAGAATGAAGGGTATTAATTACAAATATAATAATATTAAATTAGTACAGGTTATTAAATTATGTTGTGTTCATACACTGTAGTATATAGCTCACAAGAATCAAATCAATTTTATATATTCAAACATTTCAATTTTTAACCTTTTAGTCACTTACTAAAGAACTATATACAATCTACTCTAACGCTATAGATATGGCCTGTAAAGCTGCCAGCACTTGGTAGGACTAAGAGCAGGAGTAATTCAGGCCACAGAATAACTAGCTGTGCACAATAGGGGGTGTTTCCTGGGGAAAATGCTAGGTGGTAAGTCCCAGTAGGACAAACAAAGAGAGCAAGGTCACAACTTTTCTAGAAAACTTCATTTCTATTGAAAAGTTTCTCTTTTTTTTTTTTTTTTTTTTTTGGTTTTTTGGTTTTTTTGAGACAGGGTTTCTCTGTGTAGCCCTGGCTGTCCTGGAACTCACTTTGTAGACCAGGCTGGCCTCGAACTCAGAAATCCTCCTGCCTCTGCCTCCCAAGTGCTGGGATTAAAGGCGTGCGCCACCACCGCCCGGCGAAAAGTTTCTCTTTTTAATTGCTTAATAATGGTAGAGATGGACAGTTTTAACTTGGGTCCTCAGGCAGCCATCTTTTTTTTTCCATTTTTTTTTTATTAGATACATTCTTTATTTACATTTCAAATGTTGTCCCGTTTCCTGGTTCCCAACCCCCAAAAATCCCCTAATCCATCCCCTTCCCCCATCAGACAGCCATCTTGACAGAGCTTTTATTAGCCAATATATCTTCGCCCAAGATGCACAAGCCCTTTAGTAACTCACTGTGACATTGGGTATAGAACATATTTATCACACATAAGCAATATCAGAATATACAAATTAAGGGTATATTTTACATAAATGAGCTAGATATCCCCTCAGCAACTATATTTTTACTACACTATTATACCTAGTACCTTGCAATTTACATTTGCATTTAGATTTACCTCCCTCTGCATTTTTTTTATGGCCATGTGGACATTTGTAAAAATAAAAAAGGCATAAATGCACCAGTTTAAAATTTGTGAGGCCCCAGTGAGAGTAATGAGAGGGGGTTGAATGGAGAAAAGAAGGAGGGAAGGGGGCTTATGGGACTTTCGGGGAGGGAGGAAACGGGGAAAGGGGAAGTGATTTGGAATGTAAATTAAAAAAAAAAAGAGGCAACCGTAAGTACTTGCCATATTTGAAATTCTATATGTTCTTCTTAATCCTCAAAATGAGACAGAAACAAAACTTCAGACAGAAATGAGTTAAGCAGAGGTAGGCCTCTGCTGCCTTCCAAATAATTTCATGAGATGTACAAGTTCTTGTGTATCTGGCTTTTGAGAAAATCTTATCAGGATGGCAAGATGTCTCAACAGGTAAGGCACTGCCACCAAGGGCCTGCGTTTGATCACCAGTATCTACATGGTAAAGAAGAAGACTTACTTTGGTTGACATATCAAATGATGCCCTAGAAGGAGGAAGAACAAAGTATGGATACTCTGACCCTTTATAGAAAGGGGAACAAAATACCCACAGAAGGAGACAAAGGGTGGAGAAGAGTATGAGGAAAGACCATTCAGAGACTACCCCACCCAGGAATCCATCCCATATACAGTTACAAAACCCAGACACTATTGTGGATGCCCACAAGTGCTTGCTGACCAGAGCCGGATATAGCTGTCACCTGGGAGGCGCTGCTAGTGCATGACAAATATAGAGGGGGACGCTCTCAGCCAGCCCTTGAATGGGGCACAGGGTCCCAATGGGGGAGCTAGAGAAAGGACCCAATAGCTGAAGGGGTTTGCAGCCCCATAGGAGGAACAACAATATGAGTCACCCAGTACTCCCAGAGCTCCCAGGGACAAAACCATTAACCAAAGAGTACACATGGAGTTACCCATAGCTCTAGACATATAGGCAGTAGAGGATGGCTTTGTTAGACACCAAAGGGAAGAGAAGCCCTTGGTCCTGGAAAGACTTGATGCTGTAGTGTAGAGGAATACTAGAACAGGGAAGCGGGAGAGGGTTGATTGGGGAAGGGGAGATGGCTTATGGGATTTTCGGGGGAGGAGGGGAACCAGGAATGGGGACAACATTTGAAATGCAAATAAAGAAAATGTTCAAATCAAAAAAAAAATTTGTGAGGCAAAAAAAAAAATGTTGCCTATGCTTCTTTCCAACTCAAGTGATTGGAGAATAAAAAGGGCTTCAAAGAACCAAGGGTGGAAAAAAATAACTCAAGTGTACATGCTGCATTTGTTATACTTGCTCCTGCATTTTGTGGTGAAAGAAAAATGTCCTAAGGTTAGAATACACTGAGATTTATGGTAATACTAGACACTTATATAATGGCCATGAGCTTCAAAGGACATAAAGAGGTGGGCACAAAATCTGAACATGTTTGTCTTGTATACTACCACCAGATCGTCTATTATGGAGGAGGCAATACAGAGATTGCTGTGCCCCTAACAGGCAGAATACCTAGTATAAGAATCTGGGGGATGGGGAACTTGGGGTAGCCACTAGAAAGTCCAAGACTCCAGGTAAATGGGAGGCTCCCAGGGACCAAAGGCGATGACTTTAGTAGAAATACCCAACAAAGGGGAGATACAACCTATACAGACCACCTCCAGTCTAAAGGCATGGCACCCAGTTGAGGGATGGGGTCACCCCTGCATCTCAAAATTTTTAATCCAGAAAGGAAAGACAGGGACAAAAAATGGAACAGAGACTGAAGGAAAGGCCATCCAGAGACCACCCCATCTAGGAATCCACCCCATTTGCAAACATCAAAGCCCCACACTATTGCTGATGCCAAGAAGTGCTTGCTGTCAGGAGCCTGGTATGGCCATTCCCTGAGAGTTTCTATCAATACCTGAACAATACAGATGTGGATACTCCGAGCCAACCATTGGATTGAGCCTGGGGACCCCAATGGAAGACTGAAGGAGCTGAAGGGGATTGAATACTATAGAAAAAAACACTGTCAACTAACTGGACCACCTAGAGCTCTCAGAGACTAAACTTTCCATACTTCTCTCCCTCCCATACATGGAGGGAGCCATGACTCCAGATACATATGTAGCAGTGGATGGCCTTATCTGACATCAGTGGGAGGGAAGAACCGTGGTCCTGTGGAGGCTTGATGCCCCAGTGTAAAGGGATGGTAGAGCAGTGAGGTGGGAGTGGATGAGTGGGTGGAGGAGCACCCTCATAGAGGCAAAGAGGAGAAAGGAGAGAGGAGATGGGATAGGGGTTGTGGAGGGGTAACCAGGAACGGGGACATCATCTGAAATGTAAATGAATAAAATGATTAATTAAAAAAGAAAGAAAAAGAAAATTGCAACAACAACAAAAAAAGAATCAAAGGATGAAGCATTGCAGGTCTTCTTCGTACAACCTCTTAGGTTTTGTCCTCAGATGTTTGTTATCGCTGCCACTTAAGCTTTCTGGGAAATCTGTGCTTTCCATTTTCTCAATTTTACACCTAGGTAGATTTAAAGTCTTGGTTCCCAAAGTTGTAACAAGAATCCTGTTGTATAGAATCAGTGAGTGTCATCTGGATACTTGGAATTCTTGGGCTAAAAACCAAGCATATACAATGCATCATGGTACTGAAAAACAGCTCATTGTGATAATCAATAACAGGTAAAGTCACTGCTACTCAATAAGGCAAAAGATGATCATTTGGCTCTCAGGACATCCAGGCTCTAAGGATTATAAGGCTGTTAGAATCTATTACTTCATTTTAACAATGAATGGTCATTTGTAGCAGTCACTGTCTAGGAAAGACACTATTATTCCAAGCTCAAGATGAAGATATGTGTTCATCCAAATTGAAGAGAAACTGTAAATATAGGAAGGAAAATGAATATTAATTGCAGCCATAAGATTAACTGCAACACTCTGGGTTTTATTCATTCTGTAGTCATCTAATATGTCTGACCCAATTAGTAGCACATCAAATCATTAACTCTGGCTACTCCAAGTCAGAGCATGTGTGAAGAAATGGAGATCTAAGCAACACATGGAGGAGCTGCCCTACAGTGGATGCTGTTGTGTATTACTTGGGTCTTTCTTTGGAGCTAAGGCATTTATTCTTCTTGTTTCTGGAAATTCTATTAAATGGAAGATATTAGCTTTTGGTTCTTCTGTAAATAATTTTCTCTGGATAGAAGTACCTAGACTAAGGTCACAACCCTTCTAATAAAGAACATATACCCAATGAAGGTAAGAATGAAATTTTCTGTCACCTTCATCATAATGCAAAGCAACTAGGAAGGGTCACTTGGAATGGGCAGAAGCCATCCCTTCCACGAGTTTTTATTCTAATAATTTCCGTAAAAATTTCCTGCCTGTTAATCTTATTAATGGAGAGTCCTACATGTAAGTGGTTAAATATTTATAGCGAGAAAATTTTATCTAATATCTAACACATAATTTGAAACAAATCTTTAAAGAAAGGTCAAAAGTTCTGTTGTTAATTCCCAGGCGCATTCTCTTTTAATCTCCAGGACTATTATTTCTGCAGAGGTCCCACCCAGTTGTGGAGGTGTCTATTGATTCATTGCACAGTTATCACTGTCAAACAACAGTCACTCACTTCACACAGCCTCTTCTTAACATGTACAGCGATCAACATGGAGAGCTTTCCTGGATCTGGAGGCTGAAGTGCTTGATTCTGCTCGTGGCTGCTTATTGTATTAGCAATGCTATGGCTTAGAAACCTCTTCAATTGGGAAACAGAATTGGGAGCCCAAGATACCTTTTAATTTTGTTTTATTTTGTTAGCAATGAATGTGAAACTGCAATTTATCTTGAAATAAATTAGAAAATGTCTCTCCCATAATTTCCCCATTTCTCCCTCTCACAGATTTCTCCTAGAAAATGTTTTTCCCATTGAATTACAAAATCCATCGTGTCTAGATTCTGCCGGAAGGATTTAGAGCCTTTCCCAATGCTTTATCAGCCAGTTCAACCTTGGAGAGATGAAAGTAAGGCCTATTCTTTATGAAAATTACATTTAGATAATCAGCCACAGCTGCTAAAGCCTCTATACATACTTAAGAGAACAGAGGTATATTACATAATGGATGGAAGTTAAAGAGGTATGTGTTTGGCCATCATGAATTTCTGTTCCCATTCATATTTTATATAACTGTGTAAGTGAGATCTGCTAGGCTGCTTTTGAAGGTGGTGCTATCTGAAAATATCCCATAGAATCTTCTTCATTTCAGTTGTAGACAGATTTGGAAAATAGCAAAGATAATACTAAATTAAACTGAAGATGGATAGACAGACTAATAATAAATTTACTCACAACCAAATCAGCTTAGAGGAAAAAGATAAGCAGTATCTGCAAACACAACATGTGAATCAACCAAACTTTGATGTCTGAGTTTAGGTCACATGAAACCTTATGTTCAGGCAGGAAATAAGTAGGGCCCCTCAGTGAATCTTCATGGACAATCTATGTACCCTGTAGTTCATTGCTGACACATAGATTCAGCCAGTAATGACTGTGGTGCTGGAGTAGCTGAATGTAGGAGTAACTTTTCCCACATTCTCACAAGACCATTTCTTTTGAGGAAACATAGTATTTGCTCTAAGACATTTCACGGCTCTTTCAGGCTCAGTGCTAAGGTTTATTGTTTGCATGGAAAAATCTTGCTAATTCACTGTAGCTATGAGAGCAAGGAATGGAGCCAGAACTGGAGGGTATCTTACCATTTTTAGTCCAATTGATAAATAGGAAAAAAAAGACTGTTTCTTGAAATGTCCCCTTTAAAAGGACATGAGCTGAAGGCATTTTTTTTATTTTCCTTTATTTTGTAATCATGATCCATGCTTAGTATTTAAGACATGATATTTTTATAAAAGCCATAGAGTGTAATATGAGAAGTATTATAAATAAATAAATAACACATAACATAAAAAATATTATCCAATCAAAATCTATTTTTCGTTGTGAAATTATAATTGAATCACATCATGACTATTAACTCAATCAGGAAATATTTTCAAGATGATGCTTGTTACCTTAGTCCCATCCAGGACCTAGAAATAAGCTTTTAATGTTTCCCTACTAGGTGAATACTACTAAATTTACATTATTTGTAGAGTTAAAAGTATCTAATTTTCACCCTCTCATTTTTTAAATTATACCCTACATGGTAGTATGTCATTTAAAAGAACAAAAAGAAAATCCTTAGACTCTTCTATTATTATTTGATCTTTCAAAGAGATTGTTTTTAAGTAACTTTTTTATTTACTTTACTTCCCTGCCCCACCACAGTCCCTCCCATTCCCTTTCTCCTTCTCTGAGAAGGAGGAGGCCTGCCTCCAGTATTACCCCACTCTGGCACATCAAGTCACTGCAGGATTAGGTCCAGACAAAGCATCCCAGTTAGGGGAGTGGATTCAACACACAGGCAACAGCTTTAGGGACAGCCCCACTCCAGTTATTGGGGATATCGCATGAACATGGTCATCTGCTATGTACGTCCAGCCTTTGTTTTCCCTTTGTTAGTGGTTCAGTCTCTGGAAGCCCCCAAGGGTCCAGGATAGTTGACTCTGTTGGTCTTCTTGTGGAGTCCCTATCCCCTTCTGGTCCTTCAATCCTGCCTCCAACTCTTCCACAAGACTCCATGAGCTCTGTCTAGTGTTTGACTGTGGGTCTGCTTCCAACTGTTTCCATTGGTTGGGTGGAGCTCTCAGAGGACAGTTATGCTAGACTCCTCTCTACAAGCATAGCGAAGTATCATTAATACTGTCAGGGATTGGTTCTTGCCCATGAGATGGGTTTCAAATTGGGACAGTCTTTGGCTGACCATTCTCTGCTCTATCTTTGTCTCTGCATATCTTATAAGCAGGACACACTCTGGGTCAAAGGTTTTGTGGGTGGTGTCTTAGTCAGGGTTTTTATTTCTGCACAAATCATCATGACTAAGAAGAAAGTTGGGGAAGAAAGAGTTTCTTCTTACACTTCACATTGCTGTTCATCACCAAAGGAAGTCAGGATTGAAACTGAAGCAGGTCAGGAAGCAGGAACTGATGCAGAGGCCATGGAGGGATGTTACTTACTGGCTTGCTTCCCTGGTCTGCTCAGCTTGCTTTTTTATAGAACCCAGGACTAACAACCAGCTCAGGGATGGCACCACTCACAATAGGCCCTTTCACCCTTGACCACTAATTGAGAAAATGCCTTACAGCTGAATCTCATGGAAGCATTTCTTCCAGGGAGGCCCCTTTCTCTGTGATAACTCCAGTTTGTGTCAAGTTGACACACAAAACCAGCCAGTACAGGTGGATAGGTATCCTTATCCCTCCCTTGCTCTTTGGTTGGTGGTTCAGTGGTGGTTCAGGACTTAGAGTTCTGCCTGAAGATCTAAAAGTGTCTTGAAATTAGTATATGGTTGGTGACTTTAAGGACCCAAGGAGTTGAAGGGGTTTACAGCCGCATAGAAGGAACAACAATATGAACTCCAGTAACCCCAGAGTTCCCAGGGACTTAACCACCAACCAAAGAGTACACACCAAGGGACCCATGGTTCAAGCCATATGAGTAGCAGAGGATGGCCTGGACAGATATCAATGAGAGGAGAGGCCCTTGGACCTGTGAAGACTCATTGCCCCTGTGTAGGGGAATGCCAGATCAGAGAAGCAGGAGTAGGTAGGTTAGTGAGCAGGGGGAGGGGGTATGGGATAGAGGGATTTTGGAGGGGAAAGGAGGAAAGGGGATAGCATTTGAAATGTAAAAAAATATCTAATAAAAAAAGAAAAAAGATTAAATAAAATAAAAATAAATTATTTTAGTTGAATAATCAATTTTTCATATAATATATTGTGATTACAGTTTTTCCTCCACATGTGCCTGTTGTCCTAGCCTTTGGGAGGTGAAGCAGGAAGATCAAGAATTCCAAGCTTTCCTCAGCTGTACAGCATGTTCTGGGCTAGTGTGGGCTATATCATACAATTTTTGTTGTTGTTAAATACACACACATATACATAATAATAAATCAATCAAACAAACCAAATAGAGCACTGAGACCAAAGACATTCTTTCAATATTTTCCACTTATGCATAATCAGAAATTGATCATGTAACACATTCTCTGTGGTATTTATTTGTTTGTACTACATGTGGAATGAGCATCTGTCGTGTTGCTTTTGTTTTCGAAATCTTTTTAAGGAAAACTCACACTGGCAGCTAAGAAACTTGGCCCCTGATCCTAGAGTAACTATATTTATGAGAACAAGTAGAAGGTTAACATTTATTACTGTTAGTTTAAATAGCTGGGCTCTCAAAGGACAGCTAGTTAGATAAATCACAATGATCTTATTTTTACTGTTTCCCTCACTCTGACAGATATTTACTATTTTCCAGTTTGAGGTCATGGATAGTTTCTTTTTGGGTTTTTCTCTTGCTTTTACTTCTCCTCTAAAATAATGCTATTTTCTCAAGTTGTTGGGGTGTGACACTACCAATTTCCTGAAATGATGAGAACACGATCTTCCCATTCAATATACTGAAGAGGTTGGGCGGGCAGCACCTAATAGCTGGCGAAGAGGCTATCATAGAGATGTGCTCTGCAATCTCCACTGGTCTTTCAGAATACAGCCCCTCAGATTAGCATCCACCCAACACTGGAGAAAGGGACAAAAGGATCTTTGGTATGTTTCATGCACAGTCCTTAGTACTAACGTGCTGCATACTTAAGAAAGAATATGCAGCACTGTGTTTTGAGGTGACATGATTGTGTAACATGTAACAAGAGAGCTGGTGAGATTGTGGGTGTTTTAAGGATGGTGGGAGAGCCCATTCGTCCAAGTGTTTGCTGGCATCTAACAGAATTCTTTCTAGTTGACAAGGGGTAAAATAAAAGGCAGCTGTGTTTTCTTTACCAAAATATCTTATTGCATTTCAAAGAGTGAAGTGGACATATACACGGAGAGCCATGCACTAGCTTAGTCAGGTTTTCTTTTTCTTAATGGAGAACACATACTAATTTACTTCCAAGATATTTAAAGACTGCACAGTAGATATGCTCATTTTGCTCTGCTCTGTGTGGTACAATCACTACCTAATATCATCATTTGGGAACATAGAAGTAAAAAGCTATCTTAGCAAACATTTACAGCACTCAAGTATCCACCTTCTGATCTTAGCACATCTTCCTTTGAGGGGACATCTACATGAAAAGAGCAACAAATGAGCTGGGCAGATTCCTGGTGTCTTAAGGGATAGTAGGAGAGATAACTCATCCATGTGCTTGCTGCCATCTTTATTGAATAACATTGCTGAGGATACCTCTGAATGCTTTGGAAATTTTCTCAGCATCTGTCAGGCTTTGAATATCCCTTTTTCATGGAATATTCACAGATTTTGAAGTTGTATCTGGTTGTTGGGCACCAGTGAATTTCAATTAAGGTGAGCCTGGCATATACTATGGTTTATTTAAGACAAGCACGTTACTGTAGAAATGAGGTGCAATTCTAAAGCAATGGTATATTTCAAAATGTTCTCATATATCCTAGAAAACAATCATTTCTAGGAAAAACATAATAATATGTAACAAATTGGCAATGTGCTTAAATAACTTCATATCTTCCAAAGAGCCAATGCTTTTATATGCACACCAACTAGGATTTTTCTGACCAAACATATTTAATCTCTTTACAAATGCAGTGAAGTATAAAATGATAGCAGGGTTCAGTTGGCTCTGGTTATTAGGAAGCTCAGAACCAAATCCATGACTAACACTTAGAGAAATTCATGTACATTTGTGGGTAACCTTGCTGAGAGTCCTTTTCCATCTATCTGATTCCCACCCCCTACTACTTGCTTAGTTATTTCTGTCCACTTAGTGTATACATTGCATAAATTATTTCAAGTATCTTTGAGAAAAACTGAACTTGCATACATCTTCTAGATCTCAATGTGTCTTTAAATTAATATGCCTCCCGTAGTAATTTATTGATGGTTATGTTTTGCCCTTAATCAAATAAAAATAACCAAGATATGGCTCTGTGATAGATCAGTGGGAGAACAAATGACCATACAGTCTAGCAAGGTAATTTTATTGGATTTTAAATCAGTATTTTTAAAATCTACCTTAATAGTAAATGACTCACCTTGTTTTACTAGGTTCTACTCAGCAACCGTGAACAATAATCTTTCTCTCTTAAATAAGAGAGACTATGTCAGCACACACAGGGTCTACATGGGCTCCCAGAACTGAGAGGACAAAGTGGACGCAAGTTCTCACCCCTAACCAAGTCACTCTCCACCCTTGACACTTGTTTGCAAAGGAAAAATTAGTTTTCTCCAATGTAGTCTCAAAATTCAGGTATATTAATCACTATTAAGGGTATGTCCTATACCCAGTGGTGGACGTTCAACACAAAATGAACTCAATGGCATTTTTTGTAGACTTTTCATCTCATATTTCTTTGGAGAGTTTAAGGATCTTTGGTTGCATATTATGTTTTACAATTTTGTGGTTTTGTGGTGTGTGTATGTGTGTGTGTGTGTTTCTGGAATTTTTTCTTTGCTCATATTTTTATTCTGATATTATTTGTTTGTTTGATCTATAAAGAGAGAAAAGGAAGTGTGGAGATCTCAGTGGTTGGAGGTAGGAAGGTCTGGACTGAGTCAGGGAATTGTATGAAAAACTTCAGTTAAAATACACAAGAGAGAAAAAGAGTGCAGCAGAAGTCATGATTACTATCTACATACTTTATGGATAAGACATGATTTTAAGTAGCTATTTCCTGTGTGAGAGAACACACAGAAGTTCTTTTATCCTATCTTTTCTTGTTTTTCTTTCTTTCTCTTTGTTTCTTTTTCTGGCACATGCACACACACACACACACACACACACATACACACACAAACACACATACACACTTCTAATCTGTAATTAAGTGTTGTTGCTATTATTAATTAATGTGAGATTATGGACAAAGACATTGCCTTTTTGAGCTTTGTTGAATTGTTTCATCATGGCATTTGAAATAGTGAAGCAGCTTGATATCCATGAAAATGTATGACAATGATTCTGTTGCAGTATTTGAGAGTCAGAACATAGATTTTAATTCAAACTGACAATGATGACCCATTATCAATATAGGAGGATAGCATTATATGTTGGCTCTATTAAATGTTTGATCTCATGTAACATGTTGAATTTTGTGCAATACAAGTAAAAACATTTGTAGAAACAACCTATTGCCACAATATTAGGCAGGAATACAATTGATTATACATAATGACGTGAGGGTAGAATTTGTCTCATTTTTCATCTTCTTCATTATGCCTAAAAGCATGGACTTTGGAGTCAAAGCTTGTTCATTACCTACAAAGTTATGTGGTCTCCTTGCTTATAAATTTATTTATAGTAAGAGGATAATTACACTTATATACTAATTTTAAAAATTATATCAAATAAATTACCTAGTTCAGTAGACCATTAATAAGTACTAATATTAATATTAATATTAATAGTACTCACAGCAGTAGAAGTAGCTATAAGATGAAATTTTATTTGTAGAATAGTTGATGGTTACATATTAAATTAAAATGCAAATATTAAGCAGTATTTCTCACATGCAAATGCGGTTAATCTTGTAGTTCTGTAAAGCATGTTAAGTAGTTTCCCTTCAAAGATCAGAATTTGAAGCACTTCTATATACCAGAGAGCAATTAAAATGGGAAAATTGTAGAGATAGGCCTTGAACACTTTGGGAGATTCCATCTCTCTCACCACTGTTATTTTGGTCACCAAAAAACTACTTGGGTTTATTCCAAACTTCACTCTCTTATGGAGATGTCTTTTTATCTCTTCTCTTGTTTTTTTTTCTCAACTAATAGTAAAAGATGGATAAATGCATGCAAAGGAGACTTGAGCAAGAGTGGCTAACATGCACTGTTGTGGCCAAAAAGAATGAAGAAATACCCAAGGGAGCCTTAAGAAAGCACAACACAAGATTTTAAGGAAGATCTCAAACCAATCATATATATGTAATTATCAACCTGAGAGAGAAAAAGGAAGTAGGGAGAGACTAGATGAAATTCCTGCTCTTTGATTTCTCCTGACCTAGATTGCCAATGCCAGTTCAAGCTAAGCTGTCTCTGAGTGTTTGATCATTATATGAAGTGTCAATAGACTTCATGGAGAGCAAGTCAGGAAATGATAGTATCTGAAGCATCTTCTTCCCCATCTGTCAAAATTCTCTGTGTTTATCCTTTCTCAACAGGAAAGCAGGCTGCTAGCTTCTCATCTGCAAAATAAGCCTAGAATCCCTTGTCATTGATAAATGCATATTTTGGAACTAGTTTCAACTGTGTTACCTCGTGTGATACTTGGGTAATGTTTCTAGTGAGCAGCAGGTGTCTGTGGATGCTGCTTAGGGGCACAGCACAACCATGTGCTGATATATAGAAAATGCATCCATGATTTGCAATATTTATATATACATATATATATATGTATAAAATATTTACAAAAGATTACTCTTTTTCATTACCACCAGCAAATGTACCCATTGCTTCCCTCTCCCCAAGACACATATTTCCTCAACACAACCTCTGTTTTCCCAAACCCAAGTCAAATAACTGAGATTGTGTCACATGTTGATATAAATTGTTATAATCACCAGAGGTCAACGGATTCTATTTCGTAACTGAATTTCAAGATGAGCTGAATAATTTTATGCCCAGCAATAAAACTAATATTTAAGAGGGTTAAGTGAAAAAGCCCAAGTGGATTTCCTGATTTCGGACTTTACTTGCTACCGTGACATTTAGTAAGAGCTTCCCATCCTTTAGCTGGCAGGGAAGGGCATTGTAGGTGATTTTTGTTTCTTACTAATCTGTTTGTTTTTCAGTAAATTCAAATCAGCATACAGTTATTACGTACCTACTGTTCAGAAAGCATCATTCTAGTGCATGCTTTCATGGCATAGAGACATGAAAATTAGAGTTAGGCATTAGGCATTATTTGATTATAGAGGAGTGTGTATGAATACACACTATAAATCAGGGTTTTATCCTAGGCCTCCATAATCACAGGCTCCCCTAGAGTTTGAGTCAAGAGAAGGCGGGTAGTATTGTTCAGGGCAAGTGTAAGGGCAATGTTAGAGTCAGGAGTCAGTTTTGTTCAAATATTAATGCCCTATCCAAGCGGAGAAGAAATGTTTCCAGAGATCCTGCAACATTGTTGCGCTTGAAAGTGCTAATGGTTGAAGAATATCTCAGGGTCTAAATTCCATAGTTAAAGAGGGTTAGACAAAGCCAAGCTGACCTTAACATGGTATGAGTTTCTTATCAAAGACAGCTCTGACTCTAAAACAGAAATATCCTACTAGCAAATTAAAAATAAATTCTATAATATGTTAAAGACAAGCCCATCTGTTAAATCTCTTATCGTTTTTTTGAAAATTTTACTTTTGCACACAGGAGCATCAACAGTCTCAGGTGGGAATATTTTTGACTAGAAATATCAGTGTGAAGAAGCAAAGTGATGTCAGGAAACAGGTCCTTGGGAAGCAGAGAACAAGAAGGTGCAGACTACACTGAATTGCATATGTTAAAGGGGAATCCTGAGAGTCAGAAACAGCCCTATATAGATCATATACCCACTGATTGAAAGGCAACAGAAAGGGTGAGTTGTTTTATTTTATTAGTGGGCATGAAGCAAATAATAGTAAAAATGCCTTGGCAGATTGCACTGTGAGACTAGGGAGTCTGCAAGGATGAGGAAGTAGCTTCTATGTGGTCTGCATAGCCTACATTTCAACACAAACAAATTCTCATATAAAGCAGAACAAAACAGCTGCTATATAACATTAGAGGATTGAATGGGATGTGGAATGTCAAAAACATAAGCTCTTGATTCTGAATGGAGAGCAAGGTAAAACATTTCAGGTAAGTTGTTCCTTTAATAGAGATTTAGAGGATAAGTAGGAATTCAATTGAAAAAGGAGACATTAGTGTGCTAGGCTGCCAGTTTAAGTAGATACCACAAACCATAAAAGAAAATAGGCACCTGCTCCTCTTGTCCAACAAAGGATGGGTATTGCAATGAAACAGAACTATATCCTCTTTGTTGGTGAAGATGAGACTGGAACCTAATCTCACATTTGTAATTTCTTCAGCAGACAATGGGACATTTTTAAATAAAGGAGGGTAGTGAGAAAACATGGGCATCATTCTATAAGCTCTACAGGTGATATCGAGAATCAAGAAACACATAGCCATCTTTGCCTACAAAGACATAACTTCTCACTTTCCTTAACAAAGCTGAGACGTTCATTATGTGCCCTGGGGTCACTGTGGTGGTTGAATCCACTAAGTCCAGAGAGTGGCATTATTTAGAGATATGGCCTTGTTGGAGTAGGTGTGGTCTTGTTGGAGGAAGTATCTCAGTATGGGTGGAGGTAGGCATTGAGAGCTTACTCCTAGTTACCTGAGGATGCCAGTCTTTTCTTGTTTGCCTTCAGAACAAGATGTAGAACTCTCAGCTCCTCCAGCTCTATGCCTACCTATATGCTGCCATGCTCCTGCACTGATGATAATGGACTGAACTTCTGAGCCTGAGCCAGCCCCAATTCAATGTTGTTCTTATCAGAGTTGCCATGGTCATAGTGTCTCTTCACAGCATCAAGACCTTAACTAAGGCAGTTACACATTCAGCTTATTTAAGGAAGTTTTCCCATTCCTTAGATATGTAGTATAACTAAATAGCATTGTCAGAATGTTCATTAAAGAATAGCTATGAATGTGGCCTAACACAACAAAAACTTGTATACCAATGAAAAATATTGCACACTTTTCAGCTCAATTCCTTTTTTTTTTTTTTTTGTAATTCGATTGCTCACTTCTTGAGCATGGTAAACATGGTAAGATGACAACTTCTTGCTGCAATGACAAAAGGATGGACATCTCTGAATTAGACCATCAAGTCCATTTGAAAATTCATCCATTCACCTGTACTGGATACTTCATCTAGATTCATTAGGAAAGTAAACATATGAGTGTTTTGAAAATTAATTAGTTATCCTGATTGTTAGAATAATAAAGGCAACAAAAACAGAAATATCAGGAAGTGTTAAGAAATAAATATCCAGTGGGAGGGAGGTGAACTGCAGAGAAGGATGGAAGGAGCCTGCTAAGACAGAGTTGTTTCTGTAATGACCAATATAGCTTGGCTTCCTCTTCCCTTTATAAGAAGTTTTGACTAAAGTGTTTATAGACTCCTTATTAATTCTTGAAATTTGCCACAGGCACCTCCTCCTGCTCCCCCACACACACTCACACCCAGGTTGATTTCAAAGATGGAAAGGTGCAAAAGATCTTGATACAAAGTATTAGGGACATATACTCTTCTTAGTGGTATTCTTAATGTCTTAGAATTCTGATGGAAAAAGACAATAAAACTGGGATTGACAGCCACAAAAGCTTGTCACTGAACACCTCCACATTTAAGTCTCTGGATTCAAGATCTAACTTTTAAAAGGAAATATTTGATTGAATAATTTCCTAAAACAATATTACCCAAGACTGTGACAATCCACAGTGATGGCAATATAGCAATAGATTTCTACTCTATTCAATAGGAATTTGACTGATCCGTAACCAGATAATGGACTTGTATATGAGGTTTTGTTTGGAAATTATGTCTTTTCTATAAAGATACTTGTTTTGGACAACACATATTTAATAGATTATTACAAGGTATGTCTATTATAATGAAAAATCAATTATTTCAAGGAAAAAAGGCAAAGTTCTAAGTCTAAGTTTTTAACAAGTTTGTTCTCATAGGGAAAAAAAAAGAAAAACATCTGTCCAATTCAGTAGCTAACTATTAGAATAAAGAAAAGCTTCCATACTTCAAGAGTTGAAATAATTAAATTCTTAATTTAGAATAGAATTATTATAACTGGTTATATTTTCCTGCACATTAATCTGACAGAATTTTGTATTTGGAAGATTTTGTCTTGTGTACCCACGCACTTGGCGATTCAGCCGTTGAATATGCACCTGCTTCTCAGATTGGCAAGGCAACAATTTACTGTGAAGAATCAGTCCTTTTGAATGACTAATTGGTTACAGGTGCAATGAATTACCCATCTGCCTTAGAGACCAACTCCACTAGGAGGAAAGGAAAAATCCCCTTTCTCTCATCACTTAGGGAGTACATCCACACGGGCATTTAGTGGCATAACAGCACATCCACAATAATGGAGATCAGTAGTACATGATCCTTACCTGGAATTAGTGACTTCTCTGTTGGGTGGGTAACAGAAAATAAAATTTGTTAGATATAAAAATATTTTACTTCACGCTGTTTGTTATTTACTTTTTTAGAGCAATGTCCTGAATAATTGTTGTTTGAATTCGTGGAAACTTCTGAATCTCTCAAAGGGGGTGCAGGGGACTAACCAAACCAAAACAAAAGACAAAACAAGAAAAACAAAACAAACAACAAAGACAACCCACCAAACAACAATAAAACAACCAAAGAACAACAAAACATGGAACAATGAACAACAACAACAACAAAAGTCAGAATGTGTCAAAAGAGCATTATGAACCCCAAGTGGTTTTAGATTAGGAATTATTCCTACTTTAGGTTTAGGTTTTATTTTTCTAGATTTTTTTCAGTCAAATTTTCAAAATTTTCTAAAGGATTCTGACCTCAGTCATTGAGTGATAGTACTCCTTTAACAAGATGATATTCTTGTCTAGCTGATGTGATTCCCATTTTCTAAATTGGAAGCAACATTTTCTGGTCTTTGTTGGTCACTGTTCCTTGGCTCCTGGAAGCTACAGTGAAGTTCTTTTTGACTAGGAAAAGAGATGGTAGTATGTGCTGACTGACAGTGGGAAACTCTTTTAGGCTTTGCCTTTGTAGATTTTTGTCTTCTTTCAAATACTTTCCTGCTTTCTTCTGCTTCCCCATACTTCAATAAATTTATGTTTCATAGTTTATAATTTAACCTGTCTATTTTTAATAAACATTGAACACTTAAAAATGCCAATTGAAAACCTGTTTTTATCTTCCAAGGCAGATTTTGCATCTTCACCTGTGTGAGAGGTAAGCTATTCTGTGAGTGACTGTTTTAAGAAGTTCTTCTGCATGAAAAGTAGTTTTGTTTCAAGAAGAACTATGGAAACATTCAAAACACACAGAAACAAAGTCTACCCCATTTTTATAATATATTCTGAAATTTACTTGGTTAAACAAGTTAATATTTGTTCCTATATAGTCAACAAAACACAATTATTTATGGGTGTTCTGCTGCTCTGACATAGCTATTTTAGCTCTTCTACCAAAACAGGTAACAATTAAAACAGGTGACACCAGGAAGCGCTCCTCAACATACCTTAAATATCAAGTGTCTAAATTAGAATTTCCATTGCTGTGAAGAGATACCATGACCAAGGCAATTCTCATAAAGTATAACATTTAATTGGGGCTGGCTTTCAGGTTCAGAGGTTCAGTCCATCATCATCAAGGCAGGAGCATGGCATCATCTAGGCAGGCATGGACCTGGAGTTACTGAGAGTTCTATATCTTATTCAGAAGGCGAACAGGAGAAAACTAACATCCAGGAAGCTAGGATAAGGGTCTTAAAGCCCATGCCCACAGTGACACACTTCCTCCAACAAGGTCATACCTCCTAATCTTGCTACTCCCTGGGCCAAGCATATTCAAACCACCACATAGAGGATAGTAAAAAATGGTGAGAACTCTAGATACCTTTTCTAACTCTGTAAATGTTCTCCATGTCTTTATAAAATATCATCTATTACAAACATTTTTGGTTTTTTTTTTGTTTGTTTTGAATAGAACACTTTTTTTCTGTTTTTTTATTTACATTGCAAATCATTGCCCCTTTCCCGTTTCCTCCCTCCCTGAAAGTCCTATAAGCCCCCTTCCCTCCCTCTTTTCCCCATTCAACCTCCTCTCGCTTCTCTGTACAAACATTTTTGAGTGACTCTTTTTTTAGACCCTGGAAAGGATTAGGTTGTATTTCTAAAACTTCTTTTTTTTAATTGATGTGATTTTATGTATAATTTTCATTCATCAAAATGGGATGATACAAAAAGATTCTGAATAACATTTCCTTCATCTGAATGACTAATTCTATTTTTACATTAGGAAACTAAATTTTAGAATTTCATATTGCCTTTCTCAAATATATATTGAATTTCATTACAAAGAATGTTTGCATAACAAAAATGTTTCTTATGAACTCACTAATTACTTTTTCTATTTTTTTTTCTTTAGTAACTTCATGCACAAATAAAATTAGATCCTAAGTACAAACTATACTGATCTTTCAACATTTTGCTTCAAAATTCACTTCTTTTTCTCTTTAAGAAATCACCAAATCTAGTTAATACTGCCCATGTACATATAAGGTAGGGCACCATGCATAAGAGCATAGGTGACTTACCATAAGCTACCCTTGAAGAATGCTGATTCTCTCTCACTCAGTGACGATCAACTTCTAAGAGCTACTCAACTAATGGAGCCTTATGACCCAATTTCATTCCATGCTGGAATATTAACTGGCTTGGTCTTGTTCAGGTCATATGCAGGCAGCTATAGCTGCTGTGAGGTCATGTTTTCAATGACCCTGCCATGTCTAGAAATATTATTTCATGGCAATCTTCTCCAGCTTCTGGTTTTTATAGTCTTCCCTCTGCTTTTTCAAGGGTACTCTTTGACCCTTAAAGGCAGGGCTTGGTAAGAGTATCACTAATTTCAACCAGCATTCACAAAAGCAACATACATGTCAAAAAGAATTATCCAGTAATCTCTTAATATCATTGTACAAAATTATAGCTTATTTAATTCCAATAAAAAGTTCTAGAAATAGTTCAAAGTGTTATTCAGTAATATAAGGGAAATGTTTCCCCATTCTCATAAATACATTTTCTTTTGTATTCTAGTCTTTGAAAAGTCCCCTTCTTCTGTAGTTGTTCTTAGACTGCAAGTAAGTGTTCTTCACCTGCTAATGAGGTGAGATTTTCTTATCATGCATTCATTATAGTCTTTTGAATCATTATTCTTTCAGTGGTTCTTGAACATCCATAGTAGTGTCAAACTTAGAAGCTATCTGAGAAGTTCTCCTATAGAAAATGTATGTATGTACTTATGTATGTATGTATGTATATGTGTGTGTATGTATTATGTATTTGGTTTGTTGAGACAGGTTTTCCCTGTGTATGCAGCCTTGGCTGCCCTGGGACTCCCTCTTCAGATCAGGCTGGCCTTGACCTCACAGTGATCCCCCTGTTTCTGCCTCCCAAAGAGCTGTGATTAAAGGAATGTGCTACCATACTTGGCTGCCAAACTATTTACATGTGAAAGCCAAAAGACAACATTTAGGAATCTGTTCTTCTATCTACATTGTTGAGACAGGATCTCATTTGTTGCCTCTGTTCCTTTACTCCACACTTGTTGACTTGCAAGCTTCTGACTGAGTCTTCTGTCTTTCGCCCCCACCCCCAGCCTCCCATCTTCCAGCAAGAGTGCTGGAATTACACTGCATCCTGCTTTTTTGTGGGTTCAGCGGATTGAACGCCAGTCTTCAGACTAGCAAAGCTAGCCTTTTTACCAGCTGAACTTACATGTTTTTTGTTTTTGTTTTTGTTTTAATTGGTTAAAAGTTCCCAGACTGTTACTATTTCATTTAACCTAACCTGATACTCTGTCAGCACCTTCTTAGCTGTCCAATTCTCTGATCTAATGATAAACTCAAATCTCAAAGCAAGACTTTCAATCTCTGAGACAGTTGATTATACCAAATGTTTAGCACAGAGCCACAAGCTGGCTCCAGGCTATTGATGATTTCATTAAACCTTCCCCAATCTATTTATTTGCACAATTTCAAATGGGAAAAACAGCGTTGGAATGAAACATCTCGTTTCCTTTACTGTCCCAAGGCAAAACGAGGCAACAATGTATATCCCCAATTTAGACTAAACAAAACTAGCCACATTTCAAACAGAGAAGTCACATTGTGAGTTTAAAAATGCATTAACCTAAAGGAGACATTTTCTCCCTGCCTATGAGCCCCGTCAATTGATGGTGCTGTGGTCTGTGCATATGGACCAAAGTTTGTAAAGCAACTTTCAAGCTCCCAAATACCTCCCACACTGCCTTACTGCTCTTCCCAGCATGCTGGTGTTTGTCTCTGTAGCAAGTACATGGTGGCAAACAAATAAAATGTGTCTTATTGAATTACCTTGATTGCTATATTGATCAGTTTCTTGTGCTTTTATTTCTAAGAACAGCAGCAAAATAAAGCAGGCAAGCCAGGTTTAACTTAGCAGATAGAAAAAAAATGGATTTTAGGTCTGAGAAGATATTTGTCCTGTTAAGAAACAGCTAAGAAATTGTTTAGTTTAAAAGAATACATTTCTTTTGTAATGGGGGCAAAGTCAATTAATCAGAAAGGAATTGGAATTCATTTCCTTGAAATCACAGGGCATGGTGAGTGAATGGGTGCGACACATGGTTTAAAGCATGCAGGTTGCACTGGACTCTTTTTTAATTTGCTATGCTTTGTATAGTTACAGGTATTACATTCTTAATAACTGATCAACATTTTAAAAGTAGGTTTCACGAGAAAAGTAATTAAATTTTATAATTGAGTTTTAGAAGAGTGTGTTTCTACAGAAGTTCAGATACTGAGACTCCATTTTACATTCGCCATCTGCTAACGTTCCTTTTCCCTTGCCTCTGCATCCGCTTGGGCTCTCCGTTTTCCCAATTTCACTTTTTGAGGCTGTTTCTCAGTTGTGTGTGTGTGTGTGTGTGTGTGTGTGTGTGTGTGTGTGCGCGCACACATGTGTGTGCACACATTTTCCTGGGTACAGGTGTAGTTGGATGTACATTTGGAGTAAGTCAAAGTTTCTCTTGATCCCTCCCCATCGTCGTTGTTTAGAAGGACCGGCAACTCCATCAACTCAGCGAGGCTTCTTGGCCACAGACTTCCAATGATCCACCAGCCTCTACCTTCCCTCTAGCACTGGCATTACAAACACAAGCTGTTGCACTTGACTTTTATGTGGATGCTGGCATCCATCTGCAGATCTTCATGTTTATGTGACAGGCACTTTATCAACTGAGCCATCTCCCCAGCTAAACTTGGTTCCTTATTCTCTGTGTCTGTTTAAGAATTTACATAAAAATCCATCTCTTATTTATTAGTATTATGCAAAATAATATCAAGATTGCATTTCTATGCTATATTCTCCTAGCTAACAGCATGCTCTTTTACAACCTCTCATTGGAAATGTTTGTGCTCTGAAACATTTGATGAAATATTAAACATAAATCATTTGTGCTGCTGTGCTTCATGAGTGAACCATATGTTGAATTTTAATGGTGACTAAATTTAGAAATCAAATTTAATACAAAACTATGATGTAGCTAATGAACTATATCTGTAAGTCATAAGATTGCCATTTAAGATTAAGTCACAATACCTCTTTCTATTATCTATTTACCTATATGTACTTATATTGTATCTATCTGTATATTGTACCTATCAATAAAATTATTTGACTATATAGCATAGTGCACATGTTGATAGTGATGTAGACAATATAGAGAATGAAGTTTATAAAGCAATTGTTCTAATTACTGGTCAGCTTTGATAGAAAACAGAAGTAGACTATATGACCAATTATAACTTGAATATACCTTTGATTTCAAGAATCAGAGACTCTGGGAACAGTTCAAAACTTGTCTTCCAATTGGGTTGCCCTCCCGTTACTGGACTCCTGGGAGCTTCCAAAGACTAAGCTACCAACTAAAGAGCATAAAGAGTTGGTACAAGGCCCCCAGCATATATATAGCAAAGGGCTGCTCTGTCTGGTATCAGTGGGAGAGGATGCATCTAATCCTGCAGAGACTAGATGCCACAGGGAGGGCTAGAGATGCTCAGGGTGTGGACACCCTCTCACAGGCAAAGGGGAGGAGGGATGGATGGAAGAACTCCACAAGGGGGGATTTGGGAAGGGGCAACATTTAGGATGTAGATGAATAAAATAATTAATTAATAAAAAATGTTGTGTGTAGCAGGGTGTGAGATGGCTCAGAGGTTAAGAGCACTGTCTGCTCATCTAGAGGTCTTGAGTTCAATTCCCAGCAACCACATGGTGACTCATAACCATCTATAATGATATCTGGTGCCCTCTTCTGGCCTGCAGCAGAACACTATACATAAAAAATAAATCTTGAAAAAAAATTGTGTGTTTTTTGAATGAGTATTTCTCATGAGTTGAAACTGATTTTCTGAGGGAAGGTAAGTGTCTATGCTATGTTTGTTTTTCATTACCTGAGGCTCACATGATTTCCTTCTTCAAAAGCCATCTCTAATTATAATGTTTTTCTGTAAGGCTGTAAAGCTTAAAGGGAGATAACAGAGCCAGTCATGTTTCTCACCACTTACACATTTGTGTGTGCAACAGACTATTGTTAACCTTGGAAATATTTCCTGCAGGGAGACCATATAGAAACCTCAAGACAGATAACTGGAGACTGAATGTCCCCTTGATGATATATGTAAGATATCAAATAATCAACCTAAGATATGCCTCCCATTATCATTTTTATATGAATTCAAACTGCACATAAATTTTCTATATTCACTTATTTTTATATTAGTTTATTTTTTTCTCAAATTTTAAAATATATAGTTTATGTGATAGATATAGTTTAAAATAATATAGTTTAAATATAATGATGTATTTAAGCATTATAATATATACATATTTACTTTTGATAATCATAGGCATTAGTTAAATTATTAATAAGGTTAAAAAATCTGGAAAATTGTACAAATAAAATTTGAAATTTCTTCTTGACTTTAAAAAAGGGACATATGCCTAGATATAGGTAGATGAATTGATAGGTTGGTAGTAGATACATAGATGATACATTAATGGTAGGTAGATGATCAATAGGAAGATAGATCTTATGTTCCTGTATATCATTTCAAGTATTTATTTCCTTTTTGTCTTGTGAAGAAAATGGCTCCTTTATATGTCATGTCACAACTCAACTTCTCATTCCCCTTATTTTTCAACATGTAGTTGATTTACAGATAATTCTCTCATTAAGGTAGGTTACATCTTTGAATTCTATGACTATGGGAATGCAATAGGTTTCCACCACTGTGCTACTTTGGAGAATTCTAGCAGTTGGTACTGCTGCTATTACTCAGCCCATAATGAACTACCCTTCTTAAAATAATAATGGTAATAAGAATTAGATAAACACCATGTGGAATATGTAAAATATGCTGTATGTACTGTCCTCACAATTTTTGTGATTTATAACTACACTTATACGAATATGTCTATATGATTGTCCTAGTGAGTCTATTTAGTTTGGATAGAGTAGTAACAAAAAAAATGCCTGATTGAGGCAAGGTACAAGCATTCTCAAGTTTATGTTTTTCTGTCTTGAAACATGAATTCACTATTAATTATCAGTTCAAAAAAATCATATGCATACAGGATACTTGTTATTAACTTGGTTATCTATTATTAAATGGGACAAATATTAATGTGTCATGTTAAAGTCATGTTCATTCAGAAACTGATAATTCTTAAGTATATATTTTCTATTGTTTCTGTTCTTAGCCTACCTACGACACAACCTAGCTGAGACAGAGAGATAGAAAGACTCACTATATACAATAATGTACTAGCAATTTTTTCAATGTGCTTCTTAGATGTTTTGCCTCAGGATTTCACACACTTAAATGCTCCTTTGAATAAATAAAGTATATAGATATCTTTAAAAGAAGAATATTGATATTTGGAAATATTCCTTTTCTGGTATGGAAGTGTCAGTGGATATAAGAAATAGGAAAGTAATGTTTTTTTCTGGTTCCTTATCCAGTGCTTTCCACTATATATTGCTGTTTTTGTGAATGTGAGGAACTTTAGTAACTCACCCTTATGGTCATAAATTGCACAGTATGTTGTTCTTGGAGGAGAGAAGATGGCAGAATAGTTATCCTTGGTCTAGAAATAGGTTCAATAACATCCATGTATGTATGTTGTGGACTGATAACAGTGAAAGAGTAATAGTTTTCAGATGGGTTGGGCTAGATTTGAATCAACAGCAGCAACAGGAGTATATCTATAATGTGTTTGCCAGGTCTAAGAGCCATCTGGCACTTAATAGTTCAGCCTAAGTATGTCCCCTGCTGATTTTCACCAATCATGAAATATTTCTAGATAAACTTTCAAATAAGCCACAACTGATACATTTCCACTGCTAGCTTCCCAGGGAGCATGAGACAGAGGATAATCATGTCGAGGATAGGAAATCATAGACTTGCATAAATGCTTTCTTATAAGCAAGTTTTATTCCTTTTAGAGAATACATTAAATCATTAATATTACTTTTATAATTTTAAGATTTCTTAAACAGGTAAAATTTTAACTTTAGTTATTCACACAAAGTGTATTTATGTAATCAGAAAAATATTTTATTTAGGTTCATTTATATTTTAATACATCAAATTAGTCTTTTTCCTAAATTTAGCTTTTATTATTAACTACCATTCCATTGTTTAACCATTGAGAAAGTAATATGTCCTTCAAATTCAACGTCTAGTATTAACCTGAATTAATACTATAGATCTTTAATTGGAATTGAATATAATTACAGGAATTCAAAAACAAAATACTCTGAGGAACTCAAACAAAAATACTGAGTGATTTGCTGGGCATGGGGGTGAAACAAAATGCAGGCTGTGTTCTTATGAAAATATCAGTATTTTAGAAGAAACCAACAAACAGCATGTGAATTAACATACATTTGACATTGCAAATTATGTCCTATGAAATGGTAGGGAAATTTCTTATATAACAATAAGTAAAATGAAATCCTAAGTATATTCTGCTCATGAGTCAGTCGATGAAATCCAAACCATAAGAAGCAGAAAAGATCGAGGGGTTCAGATAGCGCTTCAGCTTAATAACACCTCGAACAAAGGCAGAGATTTACATGACCAAGGAACTGAGAAAAATGAGGACTTGCCTATGTTGATTTTAGAGAGTAGAAATAAAGGTTTTTTTCCCAAAAATTATTTAGTGTTTTAATATGTGATTTGTACTTTCTCCCTTGTAATAGATTATTAGGATTTTACTGGACTAGATTACAGTCTGATCCAGTAGGAAACCATTAGCTGTAACGAAGGAGTATAATGTAATTGAACATGCATTTTTAAAATGCCTGCATTGGCTGCTCAGTGGAGAATAACTGCAGAGTGATGGTATTTAATAGTCCAGATGAAAGAGTGTTTAATGAGACTGCTGAATGCAATGCATTCAGTTCACTGCTGTAACAGCCACCTTCCAAATCACAAGCATTTTTTTTTTTTTAGCATGCTCAGGAAAATGGAGAGGCTTAAGGACTTGATTGGAACACTAGAACTATATCTATTCTGTATATGTCTTCTTTCTCCTGGAACTCACAACTTTTCTGTGTGTTGTTCTTCTTAAGGAAAGTGACTTCAATTTCAAAAGTCTAAGTTTAATCATATAAGGTACATTAAACCACATGTATCAATTTGTTTTCCAATAGCTAGAGAAAAAAATCACATAAGCATGCACATGAGTGAGAAAATAAAATCTGTCTGTTTTGGTGAATCATATGACAAAAGCATATTTTAAAGAATATATATGCATAATTCTATAAGATAATGAATAAAGAATATAATATAATACCAGTTATTACAGTAAGTTGAAAGCATTGTATATTATGGAAGTAGTATTGAATTGGATCAGGGAAAACATGAGGATATGTATTTATTCATATAATGATTAAGTATTTTGCATACACAATTGGGTAAATACAAGTATCTTTTATTTATAGAAGAATACCTAGATAAATGAAGATTAGGTGGGAGATTATTTAAGGTTAGGAAACATCAAAAAGTAACAAATAACCTAAAAATAAAAAGGGTGATATTCTTGTTTTAAGTGAAAAGTGTGTTGGAGTTGCTTCCATTTCAATTTTCCCTAATACTGTGAAAATGCTTGAGAAGAGCCCAGAGTAAGAAGATAGCCACGACTGGAAAGTTGAGAAGTTCAATAACAGTCTGTAAAGAAAGAGAGAACATTGAGAAGATGACATTAGTGGAGTAGAGGAGCAACAGCGGTGACAAGAGAGTTGAGGAGAATGAAGTGTTCAAGATGGCGATGACCATAAATAGTGATGAGTTTTGCTAAAATATGTCCTAAAAACTGAGGGATATGCTTAAATTAGCAGTCCGAGATTCTTGCTGACCAGCAAGAGTAGTTCCGTGTAACTAACCATGACAGCAAAGCAAAATTGAGGGAGCCGAAGCATGTAGTTGTGTTATTCATGGACTGAAAGGAGTTAGAGAGAAATAAGAAAACTGAACATTATCCAAGGCTGTCATTTCACCGAGAGCAGGGAAAAAGAAGAAAATAACAGGGGAAATTGGAGGTGTTTTCAAGGCCAATTTTTATAAAGATTGGCCTCATATACCATGTTAAATAAGGAAAGTTAAAAGAAGGATGGGTGATGAGAAAGTATTGGAGTTCCCATATGGGAAGAAGGGCCATACTGATTGATTAAGGTAGAGTGAGCTTTAAGGCTAAGAAGTGATGATCAGAATGGTGTGTGTGTGTGTGTGTGTGTGTGTGTGTGTGTGTGTGTGTGTGTGTGTAAGAGAGAGAGGCAAAGAGAGAGAGAGAGAGAGAGACAGAGACAGAGAGAGAAAGAGAGAGACAGAGAGACAGAGACAGGGAGAGGGAGTGACTATGTAGGTGTTAACATTTCTGGTTATGGTATTAGATAGCTGAGGTAGATGTAAAGGTTTTCTGAAGAAAAAAAATGTATGTAAAAGTTCTATCACCTATTCAGACCCTTTTGTATATAAAGATATAAGAATGGTATCATGAGATGGATAAAAACAAGTGTTTTTTTTCAAGATTTTATTAGAAAGAAAGAAAGAAAGAAAGAAAGAAAGAAAGAAAGAAAGAAAGAAAGAAAGAAGGAAGGAAGGAAGGAAGGAAGGAAGGAAGGAAGGAAGGAAGGAAGGAAGGAAGGAAAGAAGGAAAGAAAGAAGGAAGAAAGGGAGAAAAGGAGACAGAGAAGAAGATGACAGGAACACTGGAGCTAAGATTTCAAGGTTTTAGTTAGGCAAGAGAGCTAACCAAACATGTAAGAAATGTCAGCCAGGAGGAAGATGAACATGGACTTGTAGTAAGATGCCCTTAAGTCTAGTAGATGTCTGCTCCCTTTCTCCTTTCTTTCTTGCCTCACCTCGCTTTTTTTCTGCATAGGAAAAACAAACTCGTAGAAGCATCCAGTGCCAAATAAAACATGTGTACCACCTCTGTCCACTGAGCATGTAGTGTGAGGAAGAATAAA
Source organism: Tokudaia tokunoshimensis (assembly GCA_036184795.1). Classification (NCBI taxonomy): domain Eukaryota; kingdom Metazoa; phylum Chordata; class Mammalia; order Rodentia; family Muridae; genus Tokudaia; species Tokudaia tokunoshimensis. The sequence continues at coordinate 37,176,979 of BTHU01000015.1, read as the reverse complement.
TGCTAAGGACCAGGAAAGCTCTGAGGAGCTCAGAAACTAGGCAGTCAAGGCAAACTAGAGAGGTTCCAATGAATCAATGAAGGATTTTGGAAGACCCATGTTTGGATCAGATGAAAGGCTTTGTGAGTCAAAATGGAAGCAAATTGTGATAAATGACTAGAGCCTTAGAGGTTTAGTTTAGATTGATGTAAAAAGACATGAAATATCTCACTGTTTCATAATGTCTCCAATTTTTAAGATACATGTGGCAAAACTAGCATAACATTTCAGGATACTTTTTGTATTACTTAAATATGTATTTTCTTAATAGATTATTATAAGTCAAGTGATAGAGATTTATAAGACTGAATTTATTCTTCTTTCTGTAACCCTCTCAATCTTCTCTATGATAGCTAATGCTGATGGATTTACTTATAAATTTATTTATATGTATGTACAACTTATACATACAATTAATTATATTTAATTATGTAATGATAGTGTTCTTTAAATCAACTTTTTTCCCCATTAGGTAATATATCTTGTAACATTCAATTCCATAACGTACTCTGTCTTGTGATTATTATATTCCATATGATTATGCAAAAATAATTCAATGATTGCTTTAGTGGTAAACATGAGTGTATTTCTAAGGTTATTTATTTTTAATTTGTTATTATTATTAATATTATTATTATTTCTATTTTTATAGACAATATTAACAATTTTACATATTTTTTGTACATGGACTACATATAGTAGAGCTTTTATGACTGCATTTAATGACTTAATTGCAAAACTTAACATACTAATCCAAATAGAAGAATGTTTATTTTTAGTACTTTAGCAATAAGTACTTAAAGGTTAAGAGATGATTTGCCAAGATCCATACCAATACTATTTTCTATTTCTTTGCCATGACCAACTGACATTATTATTAGTGTTATTGTCAATCTGAAATCTGTATGCATACTTACCTATATTTATATATTTATGCCTTTATATAGAGAGATATATGTGTACATAATGAATATGATGTACATAATGTATATGTATGTGGGTGCATATAATGTATGTGTATGTATATTGTATATGTATATGCTATATGTATACACATTCACACACACATACATGAGTACTTAGCTTATTTTCTTGCAGTTCCATTTTTCATAAATTATACAACTGTTCCATGTATTTAGTTTACTAGTCATTAAGGATGGATACAAAGTAACAATGTTGCCTTTGTGGGGTCTAATATGCTACAAATGTACTTTATTATTAATTGATGAATGTATTAATTATTGCAGTTGGAGTAAGGAATGATGCTAAGAATACTGTCTGTTAAACTCTAACAGAGGAAGTAACGGTAGTGAAGAAAGCAATTGGATGTATAGGAATCATGAATGAAGGACAGGTGGTATGAGAAATGCTTCTATCAAGCAAGTCAGTTAAATAGGAAAGACTGGTGTCCTAAGAACCAGACTAGTGTGTAGTCTGAGATGTATGGGAATTCCAGAGGTCCTGAGTTCAATTCCCAAGAAGCACATGATGGTGTATAACCATCTAAAATGGGATCTGACCCTCTTCTTGTACACAGGTATATATACAGATAGAATATTCATACATAAAATAAATAACATTTTTTTAAAAAAAAGAAATAGAAAAAAGAGAAAAATGAAAAGTCTACCATTAATGATTATGAATCATAAATTTAGCAAATTCCAATAAAGTCTAAAAAGCCAGCTTTATGCAGACTCTGCACTAATTAAAATGTAATCAAAATTTGATAATAAGAAAATAAGAAAACAAATTTTGGTATTCTCAAAATGATATAAATAGCTCCCAAGACAAGGGAACAAGTCATTTTGAAAAATAAAAATATTAAACATTAAACACACAAAACGTCAGATCACAACTTACAGAAATCAGCTAACTCTTAAGATAGAAAATTAAGGGGAAAAAATGACATCAGCGACCAGTTAAGAAAAAACCAAGAAGCCGAGAAAAAAATAATACCCAGTTACATTTAAAAAGTAGGAAAAAAGCAACTTTTACTTGGATGAGACTTAATTTTGTCACTATTAAGAACAGGGTTTGGGGCTGAAGAGATGGCTCAGTGGTTAAGAGCACTGACAGCTCTTCCGAAGGTCCTGATTTCAAATCCCAGCAACCACATGATGGCTCACAACCATTCGTAATGAGATCTGAGTGTCTTCTGGAGTGTCTGAAGACAGCTACAATGGACTTACATATAAAAAATAAATAATTCTTTTTAAAAAAGCAAAGAACAAGATTTGCCTGTCGTTGGTCAGGGTCAGGTGAACAGCTGAGGTTGAGTCTCCATGCCCAAGTAAGTGCTGTCCCCAGTGTTCTTTCTCCAAATCCCCATGGACCATGGCATCCTTATCTGCACTGATGGAAAACACTCATCTGCAGAATAGATGAATTCAGTAATGCCAGTGGGGGAAAGACCCTGAAGTGAACTTGAGATGGTTTTTATCTCCTCTGAAGCCTAATAAAGGCATGCTAGGTGCCAGCAAGGATTGCGATTTTTATTTGCTTAGCAAAACTACTCCAAAGTTCTTGCACCAGCTTTTCACAGGGCACCCTGTACTGCACTTCTTTCGCCAGCCTTTTGACTCTGTGCTCTCAGCCGTTACTAACTGCCTGAAATATTTATAGCTTTACAGTGGTGTTTTATGATGTATACGCTCCCACAGGCCTTGCTGAGTAGCGTGGCTTATGAATTTATTGAATTTCAAAACAGATTTATATATTTCCTTTTGGCTATGCTTTATTGGGTACTTACTCCTAAACCTACACTGAGAAGATGGTGCCCTGTCTGGAGGGGAACTTGCCAATCACTACACCCTAATGAACAAAGTGAGAAAGAACCACGCATTTCAAACTGAATGGAAATTCATCTTCAGCTACTTGAGAAAAGGAATACTGAATGCTTTCATGAGGGTACAGTATGCTCGTAAATGAGACACTTGTAGTGTACTGCCGCCTTGTAAACAGAGATGGTGATTCATGACCAACCACCAACATTCAAAGAAAGAACTTAAGTTCTGGAAGATTATGCAAAATGATGGACTGGCAATGGATAACAGGCTGTCTTAATATATGCTAGAAATTGAAGCAACACAGAACATTTAAAACTGGTTAAAGAGCTCAAGGTTAAAAAAAATTAAAGAAGCTCTTGTCTCCCCAACACACACTAAATTCTTGTGAGTATTCATGTGGGTGAATATGTAGATATATATACATCTGTAGTTGTATGTATTCATATACATTTTTATAAAATTAACAACAAATAAACAATCATTATGAATAATGAAATCCCTCATGATAGCACTTCTATACATCCCTCAAAATCTGTAAATTATGTTTTCTTCTAAATCTTAACATACTAGAATGAAAAATGTAGATTTAGTTACTTGATCCTCTGTAGGTTAGGTTTTCTTTTTTATTCCTCTCTAGGATACAAATCTTTCAGAGACTAGGAAATAGTTATACATCTATTTGATCTGAGATCTTTAGAAGTGTATCTAAGTCTGGCTCTCCCATGGTAATCTAAGGCAGGTACACTAAAATGGTAATAGCACAGTTAAAGGGTTTACTACTCAGTCACAAAACAGGGATGTTGGAGAAAGCACATTTCAAAATCCTTCCACTTTATTGCAGACATCTCAGTACTGAAAAGAAAATTGTGATTTTTATTTTTGCATAATGTTGTTTTAATTATGGGACAAAAACACAGGAATCAGAATCCAGCATGTCATTGGAACACTAAGGTTTTCATGCATCTCATTTCTGAGTAATAACGGCCTATTTTCTAACAGATAAGGGAAATAGAACTTATACTTCAAGAGAAAATTCTTCTTAAAGATTTAGAATTTTATTAGTATATATTTGCTTTTGATTTCTGTGAAAGTTCTCTAAAACTATGCACCAAAAGCAAATATCTTTCTTTACGGCCATATAACACAAAGTTGTTTCATCTGAAAAGTTCCCAAATATCTTCCCTTAATATGGATAGCATTTTCTCACAGTGCTCATCTCCCAGGTTTATCCAAACAAGACTCCATGCACAGGAACCATACACTGGAAAGAGAGAATCAGTTCTCACACTCCACAAGTTAGAGAGAGAGAGAGAGAGAGAGAGAGAGAGAGAGAGAGAGAGAGAGAGAGAGAGAGAGAGAGAGAGAGAGACAGGAGAGAGGAGAGAGAGAGGGTGGGGGAGGAAGGGAGGGAGGGAGGGAGGGAGGGAGGGAGGGAGGGAGGGAGGGATAAAGAAATTTTAGAATTTTAAATGATTAAGCTTTTCCTTGAGTATCTTTTTAAATTATTTTATTTAAAGAAATTCCGAATGTTCCCCTCTTCCCAGTTCCCACTCTCAGAGTTCTATACCACATCCTCCCTGCTCTTTGCCTCTGAGAGGGTGCTCTGTCACTCACCCCCTCACATACCACTGACCTCCACCTCAACCAGCATCCACCTTCCCTAGGACATCAAGAATCTACAGGATTAGGTACATCCTCTACCACTGAGGTCAAACAAAGCAGTCCTCTGTTACATATGTGCCAGGGGACCAGGAGATGTATGCTCTTTGGTTGGTTGCTTAGTCTCTGGGAGCTCCCAGGGGTCAGGGTTAGTTAATGCTGTTGGTCTTGCTGTGGGGTTGCCATCCCTTTCAGTTCCTTTAATCCTTCCCCATACTCTTCCATAGGTCTCTGACCTTATTTCTATGGTTGAATGTAAGTGTCTGCATCTATCTCAGTCAGCTGCTGGTGAAACCTCTCAGAGGACAGCCATGGTAAGCTCCTGTCTACAAGCACAACATAATAGTGTCAGGGTTTGGTGCCTACCACCCATGAGGTGTATCCCAAAATAAGCTGGTCACTGGAAGGACTTTCCTTAAGTCTCTGCTCTATTTTTGTTCCTGCATTTCCTTTAAGCATGATCAATTCTGGGTCAAAAATTTTGAATGTGGGTTGGTAATCCCATCCTTCCACTGAGGGAACTTTCTACCTACTGGAGGTAGTCTCTTCAGGTTCCATCTCTTCTCTGTTGAACATTTCAGCTAAGGTCATCCCCATTGAATCCTGGGAGTCTCTCACAGCCATGTTCTATAGATACCCCCCCACACACACCCATCCCTCATAGCTGCATATTTCCATTCATCCTCCAGTCCCTCTAGGCTTCTCTCCTGTCTCCACCAATACCTCAACCTTGCCTCCCTGATTCCTGTCCCCTCTTCCACCCAAGTCCCTCCCTTCCTCAGCCTCCCATGATTATTTTGTTCCCCCTTCTAAGTGGGATTGAAGCATCCTCACTTGGGCCATCCTTCTTGTTCAACTTCATAAGGTCTGTGAGTTGTATTCTGGGTATTGTGTACATGGTCCATTTTGGAGAAGGTGTGAAGTGTTGAGAAGAAGGCATAGTCTTTTGAGTTTGATTGAAATATTCTGTAGATATCTGTAGACCCACCTGTTCATTGGTCCGAGTGGGATGTTGAACTCTTCTGCTTTCATTGTGTGAGGTTCAATGTGGATTTTGAAGTTTAGTAAAGTTTCTTTTATGAATGTCGGTATCCTTGCATTTGGGGCATAGATGTTCAGAATTGAGACTTCATCTTGGTTGATTTTTCCTTTGATGAATATTTTTTTATTGCTTTTGGTTGAAAGCCTATTTTATTGGATATTAGAATGGTGATTCCAGCATCTTTCTTGGGACCGTTTGCTTGGAAAACTTTTTTCAGTCCTTTAACCTGAGGTAGTGTCTGTCTTTGTTATTGAGGTGTGTTTCTTGTATGCAGACAAATGATGGGTCTTTTTTGAGTATGCAGTCTGATAGCTTGTGTCATCATTTTACTGGATAACTGAGTCAGTTGATGTAGAGAGATATTAAAGACTAATGATTGCAAGTCCCTGTTATTTTTGTTGTTGGAGGTTGTATTATATGTGTGTGATTCTCTTCTTTAGGGTTTGTAGAGAAATGGTTAATTTCTTGTGTTTTCTTGGGTATAGATGCACTCCTTATGTTGGAGTTTTGCTCTTCGAATCCTCTGTAGACCTGGTTTAGTGTAAATAAATTGTTTAAATTTGGTTTTGTCATGGAATTTCATGGTTTCTCCATCTATAGTGATTAAGTTTTGCTGGGTATAGTAGCCTGGGTGGCATTTGTGTTCTCTGTATGACCTCTGTGCAAGATCTTCTGGCATTTACTGTAACTCCTGAGAAGTTTGGTCTAATTCTGATAGGTCTGCCTTTTAATTTTAATTGGCCTTTTCACCTTATAGCTTTTAATATTCTTGCTTTGTTCTGTGCATTATGTGTTTCGATTATTAAGTGAAGAGAGGATTTTCTTTTTTGGCCCAATCTATTTGGTATTCTGAAGGTTTCTTGTACATTTATGGCCATCTCTTTAGTTAGGTTAAGGAAGTTTTCTTCTACCATTTTGTTGAAGTTTTCTGGACCTTTGAACTGGGAATCTTTATTCTCTTCTATTCCTATTATTCTTAGATTTGGTCTTTTCATTGTGTCCCAACTTTCCTGAATGTCTTAGATTAGGATCATTTTACCTTTTAAAATTTCTTTGACTGATATGTTAATATCTTCTATGATATCTTCTATGCCTGAGAATCTCTCTTATATTCTGTTGAAGAGGTTGCCTCCATTTGAGATTTATTTATTGTTTCTATTTCCATTTTTGGGTCATGACCATTTTGTTCAATTCCTTTACCTGTTTGGTTATGTTTTCCTGTATTTCTTTAATGGATATATTTATTTTCTCTTTAAAGGTTTCTACCTATTTGCCTGTGTTTTCCTTTATTTCTTTAAGGGAGTTACTCATATCCTTCTTAACATCCTCTATCGTCTTCTTGAGATGAGATTTTTGGACAGAATCATGCTCTTCAGATGTGTTAGAGTACCCAGGGTTTGCTTTGGTAGGAAAACTGAGTTCTGATTGTGCCAAATTATATTGGCTTCTATTGTTTATGCTCTTATGCTTGCCTTTACCATCTGATTATCTCTGGTGTTACCTGGCTTGGGTGTCTCAGACTTGAGCAGGCCTCTTGAGAGGTAGGCAGAGCTGTGTGAGCTGGGTTAGCGCAAGCCTCCTGTGTCTCTGTGTCCTTATATCCCTGGTTAGGACAGACCTCCTGGGAGACAGGATGACTTTGAGGTCCAAGTGCAGGTACTGCAGACCCATAGATCTGTCACAAGTTCAGGTGCACTGGAGACAAGAAGGGGGATGATCTCTCGAGTACTTTTTTACTTCAGACTGTACATTTTTAATTTCAGTCCTCTGTCTTCCATCAAACATGTTATATGCCCACCATCACAGTCCCTCTAATGTGTTCGTGGACACTTCAGCTTCACTTTAGTATTGACAATTAGGAGTGGTTATGGGTGCTTTGTGCTACATTCTGGTTTTGTGCATGGGTTTTTGTTGCTCTAGTGACAAAGACTATGGGGTGTCATCACTGGGCTTGAATTCCAGAGCTTTCTAAATAAAGAGTAAGCAGCAGCATTTTCAGAAGCAATATAAAAATGGCTGACACAGCAAGACTTCATCCTACTAAACTCCTAATATTGTTAACCATGGAACCCTGATTTTTTAGAACAAGCATTTTAAAAATAAAATTTATATGTTCTTTTCAAATTTCTAAGTTAAATTGAATGTTTTCATGCAAATCCTTTAAGATCTCTTCAGAACCCAACCATGCCACTGCCTATAATTTAAGCATCTTCCCTTTCTGTCCCTTCTTCTCTTGCCCCTGTGGGGTACATATCATATTCAAATTATATCCTCACTTCCACATGCCACTAAGTATAATGTGGACTCAATCAGTTCAAAGAGAAGTACTCTTTGACCTCTGTGTTACTGTTAATTCAGGAAGCAACACTGAGCTAGTTATCACATATTTGATATTGTTTCCCAAAAGACTTTCCCACATGTATGCTACATTAGCTTTTAAATACTTATTCAATTCAGATAAATGATGTTTACATTAATTCTCTAGCCACCAAATAAGTCCATGCAGCATATTCTGACAGAGAAAATAATAATAAAAAATGTGTGTTATGGAAATTAATAATATATATCAGATCAGTCCTAAGCATTTAGAACTGTACAAAAATTTGGAGCTTCCTTTTTATGGCTTTTGTAATCTCTTTTTAAACAGAAAAGCAAATAAAAGGCATGATTAGAGAAATAATTACCTTAAAATTTTGACTCTCACCACTAAATTAGAGAGGATCAGTTAATCTGTTTACTGTAGGATGGTGTAGAAAATATAGACAAACATATTTTGTAGATACTTTTAAAATATGATTTTATTGAATCTTCGATTCTTATTTTTTCCAAGCTTTTATAATTTCTTCTTAGTAAAATTCTGCAATTATCATTATGAATCAAATTAATTTCAATTGATTACTATAATAAACTATTCTCACATCTAATATATCCTGAGCCATGATATAAATAGTACATTATATTAGGTAATTATAAATAATTTACTGATAAGCAAAATATCGTAAAGTTTAAAACATTATAAAGAACACTATAAAATTTCCTCAGTTGACGAAATGTGCTTTGATATTGATGAGTATCATTTGAAAAATGGCAAATAAGGCTAGAGAAGAAACTCAGCATATTGTTCTTCAATCTCCAGAATCATTGCCTGGTACCTCACATCTGTCTGTGATTCCAGTTCCAGGGCAGCTACTTCTCTCCTAGTACTCACAGATACCTGCACTCTCATGCGAATCCTAACAAACATACACACAAATACAAATAAACATAAAATATTAAAGTAACCATTCAAAGGAAAGTAATGAATACAATTTTCTCTAGTAGCAGGGTAGAAGAGATCACTTCTGTGTAATACCCAATTTTGCTAAGCAGGAACTGTGATCTATACTACAGATAAATAAATGAGAAGACTCTGTCTCTAAGACCCTTTTGAACTATATGTAATATCATAAAATTCTTAATGGAACTGGTAGCTTTTAAATTATACTTGAAAAATAGTATGCACCATGAATTTGAAGTAGAGAGACTCTGAAGGTCTGGACATAATTGAGAAGCTAAGAGGATAGCACAGGAAATAGATGACAAGAATATGAATTTGCGTAGAGAATCCATCTTCAGAAGGCAGATGTAGGAGGATTGATTGGTTTAAATACTCGTTGAATGTGAGTGAGGTAGAAATGGAATAAATCAAACATGCTCCAAGCTCATCAGTGTGTCAAGGAGAATGATTACCTTGATAGATAGTGGATCTAAAAAGAGAATTCAGGTGAGCTGAAATGGCAAAAGGTAGAATGTTGCCACTAAATTTTTAATTTTCATGTATCAGAGAATCAAACATAGCAGAAAATGCAGGCTAGATAGAAAGGGCATAACTATGAATAAAATCTGACCAACTGGTCTCGATTCAAATGCCTTCTTTTCTTACTAGCTGAGAAGTAGTAATCTGGTGACTTAAGTCTGTACCCTACTTTCCTCATCTGTAAAATGGAGACAATAATAAGACCCACAGAGAACAGTGAATGCATATCTTGTGTTTGGTACAAAGTGAACGCTTGGTGTATACACTCATTGCTCGTCCTCATTCAGCATTCATTCTAAATGCCAGGCTGAAATAGCCAACTCATATCTTGACATCTAGTTTTAGATTCATAATAATTGGTTTAATGACTGACATAAACCATCACCTGTTTTCATCGTCAATTATTCTCCTTAAATTTGTTTTTCCTCTTTCCAAAGCAAAAATCTCATCAGTAGAGTTTCATGTGTCATGAATGTTTTCCTGAACTTAAATTTCTAATTAATTTTGCATCATTAAAACATCTTGCAACTCAAGAGATACAAAATAAATGTATTTTTGCAATCTCTCACAATCTACTTAGAGTAGCCCAGTTTCTTCCCCTGTATTACCATTTGAGAAAAACTGCAGTTGATACTACAAACCTGAATATCTTCACTCCATAATTTTCAATTAAACAACATATTCTGAAGACCATTTTTCATATTTCATCTTCAATCTGCCTTATGCTGCCCTATAGGCACTCTTGATTAGATTAAACTAATTGCCTTCTTGGTCTCTGGACTTCATATAATTGTTTAGTCAATATCTCTAAAATTTAAATCTTTTAGCTGTATGTTCCTAATGAAAACACCTTGAAAGCTTACCATTGTTCATTTGATAAAGAGTAATAGAGTCATCACTGGATGATGTCTCACTCCACTTCAGGCATGGGGGCCCTGTGTGTTATAACACTATGACTCCAAACATAGTCTCTAGTCACAGCACAGCTAGTAGTGCTTGGAACAAGGAAGCTATTGCTCTCCTCCTCTCCTTGTTTATAATTCCCTCCACTTAGGGAAGCCATTTTCAACCATTTTCTTTTCCTCTCTTTTCCTGTATATATAACACAGGGACATTAATCAAAACTCACCTCAAAGTCATCTTTTCTCTAAAAACTTACCAATTATCTTTGCTATCATCTTTTCTGTACTTTCTATGTGTTCTATCTCCTCTAAAAATTCTCACTGTAATCCACATATTGGAGCACAAGTAACCCTAATTTAATCAATTTGTTTAAATGTTCATTTCAGTTTATTAGACAGTACACCTTTCAGATACACTTAAGCAAATGCATAGCACAGCTTGGCACAAAGAACACTCAGTATTATGTGTTTACTGAATAAATGTTCTATACTTAAGGAGGCAGATTCCCTAATATATTCAAGCTACAGCTCAGGAAGGTGACAATAATTTTTTTCTTAAAAGTAAAAAATAAGAAACTTAATTACATGATAAAAATGCTTAGAGTTGGTTTGAATATTAGCTAGTTACCTTATCTCTCTATAAGAATTAAAATGACATTCATAGAGAGAAAATACAATCCTTAAGTTCAAAATAATGAGTTTGCACCAGTCTTTCCTTAAAAATTATTTTACCATCCCTTTCCAAAGTAGAAGTGTAGTAGTTTTACATGAACTCATACTTCACCTAAGCTTCAGAATTTGCTAATTAATCAGCCTCATTAAATCATTCTCCAACTTTGCACCATGTGAAATTTCAAGGTGGGGAGAATTATTTTTCCCTTCAATTATGGGCTTTTTTTTCACAGAATCTTTGAACAGATAAAATAATTATACTAAACTTTGAGGTCATATTTAAAAATAAAGTACACTAAATTACTAAAACACTAATCTTAATTCCAATAACACTTCAGCTAGAAAAAGTTGTATTTTTATTTTTCTATTCATGTTAAAACATTTAATTTTATTTCAACTCAACCAATATTTTAGTCAGAGAAGTATCCTAATATTCTATGAAATTAGAAGAAAATAAAATCTTAAGGCAGCAATACAGCACAGATATCATGGTACAATGAAAATACCTCCACTCGTGAATATCCACAGACATAGATGGTCAAGTTAATGACACAAAAGTTATCTCTCAGAACCATTCACTTGTATGAATTCTTAATGATTCTATGCTTCTGAGCCATAATGACCCAAGTTATTTCATAGGTAAACACAACCATTTCCTTAGTTCTTTATAGGCCAAATAAGTTATTGGAAAATTGGTACATTTGCCAGTTAATGGTTCAGAATTAAATTGAAATACATTGTATAAGTGGCACTGATACACTCTGGGATTAAATCACTTAAGAAAAATGATATTGTTAATTAAAATTATGCACTACTGAGTTCATCAGCTCATGCAAAGATAGACACAAAAGGCTTAGGGAATAATGTTTTTTTCTTTGCAAACAAGATTGAAACTAGCAATGTACAAATGTGAAAAAATGGCAAAATGAATAAATACTTCAATGATTTGTAAAAATACTACATTAGATAATGAGTGACAGTTTCAAGCTAAAAGGAAATGCTGACCCTCACCCTCATCTTAATGGAATTTTTAAAATGTGTCTGTGTTTTCAGTGGGCCATTCCCCTCAGTCCACTGTAGCCTGATTTTCCTGTCTTCTGTCACAAAGCACTCTTGCTAAGGTCACTGGTGCCCTTCTTACAATATTATCAGTGAATAATCTAGTGCACTGTTGAACACTTAAAATAGTAAGTTTTTATATTTCCTCAACTAACTTTTGTAGGTTTGTCCTGCACAGCCATTACATCTTAATGTTTGCTCACAGCATACTTTCTGTCCTCTCTGTCCTTTATGTAATCTCAACAGGATGGCATCTTTGTTAGCACTTTATTCTAATTCAGAATTTCAGTGAAGTAAACTGTACCAGAGTCATCAATTACAGCTACGAGAACATCTTGCATTTGCCCTTTTGCGCTCATCTCCACTATTGTTACTAATCTACTACACTTTAGCTGCTACCTCCCTTTCCCCTTTTAGTTCCCAATTCCATGTCCACCTGATGAGTTTTTTTTTTTATGTTACACCTAGAAATAAATAAATCCTGCTACTATCACCTCAAAAGTCGGAAAAGCCACTCCATTGATTTTATAATTGCAATTTTTCATTTTACCCAACATAACAGTGTTCCAAGACCACTCCTCAGCTTCCATGTTTTAGCTATACTGTTTACTTGCCAACTTGCTAAAAGAATTTCCAAGAGCTTATTGCAAGAGTTTCTGCTCCATTGAGCTTAGCTCTTCTGCATCTCAATAGACTATTTATTTAATAGAAAACTCTTTCCATAAATCCTCAGAATCATGCTTATATTTTTGTTGTTGTTGTTCATCTATTTCCTCATTTTTCTTTTATTTTGAGATTGTAATATAATTGCATCATTCCTCCACTCCCTTCATCTCTCCAAGACTTCCCATACATATATCATTGTTCCCTTTCAAATTCATGTTCTCTTTTTGTAAATTATCATTGTAACATCTATATGTGTATATGTGAATGTGTGCATATAATCAGCTCAATCTGTATTGTGTTACTTGTATTTATATTTTCATGACTGAGCAGTTGGCATTGGATAACCAATTGGTATGTCTTCCCTAGAAAACAATCTTTTTCACATTTTTAGTATTATTGCTAAATTTCCCATACGTCTTTGTATAAGGTTGGGAACTTTACCAACTTTATTTTGTTGTATCTATTGTTGTTCTTGTTCAGCTTATGTTTAGACAATCATATTGGTGAGATTTTGCCTGTACAGTTTCTGGCATTACTAAGACTGTGTACGTTTTAATTTTAATTATTTAACTATTTGGAATTTCTAGGTTTAATTACATTTTCAAGCATTCTTATTTCTTAAGGCATCAACTTCATAACTTCCAAAATGTCAATTGCAATAGATTATGTTCAAAATCTATCCTGTTCCAAATGCTAGATTCAGATATTGGTCCTCTTAATGTAATGTATTTTTGTATATAAACAGCAGTTTTTAATGTTCTTGGTTCTTGGCTTTCTATTTATTTACTATAAATATTCCAATCTTCATCTTCCTACTTGATTAAATCCGATGATGTAGAATCCCTGTTCATTCAACAGACGAGTACAAAGACTAGGAAAGAACATGTCCAACTTTGTTTTAATTATTATGAATTAAGCATTTTACTTTCTTAAATTAAGTGCCCCACATAATAAAATAAATGCCTATTGTTATTATCAAATACTTTTTCCATGTAAGATTTTTACATATATTCAATTGTATCTCCAATATATTCTAAGATTAGTATTAAAATTTTATAATCTTCCTTTTCATAATGGCAATGGAATATTTCATGAGAAATTTCAATCGGAATGTCTTCTGGTAAAGAGTGCTTGGAAAGTGTTAGAAAATACAAACATCTTTAACACATTGCAAGGTATAAAGGCAGTGTAGAGTAAAGCATTTTAACAAGCATGTACATCATTTTCATAGGCTTGTAAAAAATAAATAAAAATCATCTTCCAAATAAAAACTATGTTTTAGAACAAAGCAAGAAAGAGCAAAACATTAAACAGCAACAGAAAGATACTAAAGGAGCTTGAAGGTCCCAGGTAAGGAATTCAGTGTGTCAGTCAGTGAAGTCCTTAGGCTCGTTCAGTTTTGGGCTGTGGCACAGGTGAAAGAGGCAGATCAACGTGGATCTAACCTGGAAGCCTTCTTAAATGAAGACTAACTCTCACAGTTTCATAAGTTCTTCTGAAAGCTCCAGAACAGAAGAAAGCAATTAATCGATCCACCTATCTGCAATGCTAAGGACCCCCAGCAATAGCCAAGATATCCCCTTAAGTATATTCATGACATATCTTAATAGTAACCAATTGTAGTAGGGTCTAAGGTCTGCTCAAAGAAGAAAAATCATGCCTGATAAAATCTAGCCAACTATCTATGGTTGGTAGTTGGAAAACCTATCACTACCAGTTTCCTTAGAAAAAAAATAAATGAAGATATTTGTAGTTTTATAGTTCTAAAACTCTACTTGTCTATTTCTCAAACTGAAGGATCCTCAAAGGTTTCACTGTACTAATTTACTGTATATACAAGCACACACATATGCACATATACAAGCTTATAAACATTGAACATTATCATATCATTTTTCTTTTTTAAATGAGTTGCAAGAACTCATTTAAGGGAGGAAAAGTTTTCAAATAAATTATGTTTAAGCAGTATGATTTTGGTAGCTTTATGGTTCTCCCCTTAAAGGTTGTCTCCCAGAATTAACAAGTGATGTCTCCCTTGCTGTCAAGAGTCTAGAGTCTACAAAGACATTTCTCTAGAAGGCTGTCACTCAATGTCTTTTAAAATATCAATGGAGCTCAAGAGGTTATAACTCTCCAAGATTTTTTATTTTAATTGTGGGTGATGCCAAGAAACCAGAAGAATATATCAATGTTCATGAATTTTCGACACTATTGTAGTTAAGAATATTTGAGACACATACTCCTATAGGAGCCCCTTAACAGGCACATACCCTACATTAATTCTTACTGTAGAATGTGACACATATAATACCAAAAAGCATGGGGTGGGTATGACATCAATATAATTAATACTTATTACTGGAAAACAATTCAAATTCATAGAAAGGTAAACTAAAATGTATAAAAGTATGTGTAGAAATGACATTCATAAGCAGTTGAGTTGTATTCAAACACAGCCCACTACTAGAGGTGGTATAAAATAACTGGTCATCCAAAAGAGAATTTTCATGTAAAGTAAATTACAAAGAAAAACGAGTCTGTCTTAATTAGGACAGCCAGTGATAGAGGCAGCTAAAGAAGCAAACAAGGTTTTCAAAGAATTGCAGATAAAGATGGAACTTATTTTAAAATGGCTTACTTAAACAGAATCAATTTAATAAGTATGTCTGCCGTGACCCAACTGGTCTAGACACTTTATCAAAGAAAATGAAAAGCATAATGTTTGATCAATATTACAAAACTGGTCAAAATCCAGAGTACCTAAAGATATAGCCAATCTATCCAAATAAAACGAGGAATGTATCTGAAATTCTAAGCACTCTCTTCATTTCCTTAACTCCAATTCAAAAATGTAGCTCTGCACCTGGGTTAAGTTGAGGAAGCTGTGAAACTGGAGGGCAATGGACATCAGGGGGTGCTTGCTGCTCCCCATGTGGAGTCTTTCCACTTGGCCACACTTTCATTGTCTGCTGCAGAGGCCCAGGTGAGGGTTCTGGTTGTCCACTGCAGAGGTTCAGAAAGCACTTCTCTAGTTTGCTGCTCTGAGAGACCTGACATGACTTAATATGCAAGATTTGAACTTGCTAGGCAGGCCATCATGGCCTGAGCATCCACAACAGATGGTATTTGCTTTGTTTAAATGCTTTAGGTCTCACATCTCCAGAATAAAAAATAAGGGGCAAGTGGGTCATTTCCAGCACATTCTCTTTGCTTTCTGACAATGCAGGTCTGAGTTCAGTGAGTTAGAAATTGCCAAGCACAAATAGCAATGTATTTGCCTTTGCAACCTTCTCAAAATGCTACAGGAAGACAAAATGTTTGGCAGTGATGCTTAAAATTTAATGTCATTTTGAAAACAAAACCCACAGTTCCGAAGTAAAAATGATAACATTGCAAGATAATACCAGAAATCCTATGCGGATAAGAGAAAAACATTGAAATGCAAATAGTAACCTAGTCCCCACAGACTCCCCTCATTAACCCATCCCTCCTCCCTACCTGTTTTATACAGGGGAAAGAGATTAGCTTTATAAAGATGTGTATATGATTTTCCTTCCAGGGTATTTTCATAAGGAACATTTAAGTAAGAATATGCATAAAGATGGGCAATAAATTGGAATGAAGGTTAGGAAAAAGATAACACAAGGTAAATTGCATGAAGAAAACATATTAACTCTAAGGAAGAGAAAATGAAAACATTTTCTAAATGACTTCAACATATTCTGAAACCTATAAAATACCATCCATGCATAAAACAGTGAAGTAATGTACTAAGAGATTTCTGGTAAATATGAATTGCATGCCCCATTGGTGATGTTGATTTAAGTGTTACTTTAAGTATTAAACTTAAAAACAAAATTGAAAAATCCATAGCCATAGAGAAGTGACCCTGTGTATGGCTACACATTATCTTTGAATAGGTACAAAAAAATGACCTTTACTAATTTCTTTCAGTTTGAACAGTAGTGAGTGAATCTGTGATTTCTCCTTTTGGACTCTCCACCTTGAGCCTGTCTACTCTACCTTCCCAAGGAGAAGCCCAGGACTGGCACTTAGCTCACTCTGCAAACTAGATAGCTGCATTATCAGAATGGCTCAAGAAATTAACCAGTTCTCTTCGCATCCCAACACCTCCGCCTCACACATGTGCACACATACAAATACAACAAAAATACAAGGTGGCAGCAACCAAATCCTCCACAGTCCTCACTATTGATACAGAAATTGGTTTCTTAATCAGTATACAATGATCATTCTCAGAGTGTATGTATTCAGTGATTTAATAAATAACATTGTTATTGGTATTTATTTACTTTTAATTCTTTTACATGAAGACATTGTAATTGCAAAGGAACTGGGACACTGAGAGATGACTTTGTCTCTTTTAAGAGAAATAAGTTATTAAGAAAGTTGTTACTGTTTTTTCATTCTGTATTCTCATTTGTTAAAACATTGAGCCATGATTATCAGTTCCAAAAAAAAGTAAAGAATTAAACTACAAACTAATTATTTTTTTCTGACCATAATCTGTTGAGCTGGCATCTGAGCTCAAATAATAATTTCAATCAATTTGGAAGCAGCTTTCATATAATTTCATGGTCTATGAAAAATCCATTTGGAAACCATGTGTGACATTTGTTACAAGTAGGGAGTTTATATATTTATCCTGTTTTTCCATTTTCAATCAACATATTTCTAGGAGGAACATATGGCTACCATTGCTCTGAAGACAGTGGGATCTGTCTTCTCTAGGAAGCCATTGTTCAGACTTGCATAAATTTTCATTCTACATTAGAATCCAACGACAGAACTGAGGTGGCCACTGGGGGAGTAAGACTGCAATTCTATGGCAGAGATACAAGGAACTGTATATCTTGGTGTTCTATTAAAAGGATACTCATATATACATTTGAGAGAAAAGATAGTAATTGCTCAAAGTTTACCTTTGTCTTAGTTAGGCCAAAAAATATTTTGATTCATATTTATGGGGACACAGTGTCTACAGATTTTAAAAAACACTAACTTGTGGAAGGTAAAAGGATGAAAAGAATTTTCTTCTATTCTTGTGAATTGTATAACCATAGATATTTGCTGTTGATACAACCTTTTAGAATTCTCTTATCCTCTCTGTATTCTTAAGCATTAACATGAGCACATGAGAATTAACAATTGCCTCACTAACTTTGTTTATTTTTGACACATAGCTATTACTAGACTAGGAGGTATTAAGTCAGTGTCTTTGCCAGAGAGCTCTGCTAATTAAGCCCCCTTCAGATTACGCCAGCCACAGCTCATGAGCTCACAGGTTGCTTATCTCTAGGGTTTCATGATAAATACAAAAAGACACCATGTGTGTATATGTTTGTGGGCTTCCTTGTGCCAGTGATCAAGACATCTGAAAGTGTATAGCTGGACTGAAAAGTCGTCAGATCAGGCTGCCGTCCATTTTAGTGACTCACTGTGGGCCAATGGCTTCATTTTCTCAATGCAATCAAAATTCTTGAGTTGACAAAAGAATGAAAAAATATGATCCAAAGTCTTTAGGACACAGATCACAAACATATATAACAACAACAACACACAAAAAAAAAAAAAAACCCTGAAATTTTGCCTGTATTTAACAGAATTTATGTGAAAGGGACTGAGGTCATTATTATTATTCTTTTGATCTAAATTTTACATGTTCTGATAACTACATATTAGCACTTTAACAAGCACATATATATTTTATACTATATCCAGGATTTAGCATAAGGGAAATAAATTTCTTATGTTACTAGAAATAAATCATTTCCAAAGGACTTTTTTTTTAATTTGACTCTTGTAGCCTAATAATATTTTGTCTTTAAACTTGGAGGGGATCTTTACAGATTAGACTATAAAAACAGAATCAAGGAGAGGATAATGTAAATGAATTAATTCATTATAGTTATTCTATTACCCAATACCCATTTATCAAAAATTGTTCAAAACTAACGATTAAATTCTCTCTGCCAGTACAGGTTGAGAATCTGGCTCCTGTCCTAGAACATAGCAGAGCATTTTCTGTAGGACTTAGTTTTATTTTTCTATCTTCAATCATATTGACAAGGCTGAACAATTTTCCTGGGCTCTGTGAAAACAATAAGCAGGTTCAGCAACATTCTCAAGCAGAGATTTCAAACTTGAGTTATTCTATGAGTATTCACAGAATTGCTATGCTCCAGATCTTAGTACACTGGCACAGTCTACACAGCTCACTGCAGACGTGAAAGGCAGGTACATTAAGCACTGGAGTGGGATGTTCTCCACACTGATTGGAAAAAGGAATACTATGGAGACCTTAGATCAGTCTAAGATGATTGCGGCAGTGGGCATTCAAGCAGTAAGGAGAAGACAATACAAAGTTGCCACAGAAAGAGACAGAGTGCTTGGGAAACTGAGGGATTTCAAGGAGTCTCAGGAGTAGAAGTATTTCAATACCCACATATAAAGCTCAACTAAGATTCAAATTACTCAAATGTTGTCCTGGTTAGAGTTTTACTTCTGTGAACAGACACTATGACCAAGCAACTCTTATAAAGGACAACATATAACTGGGGCTAGTTTACAGGTTCAGAGGTTCAGTCCATTATTATCAAGGTGGGAGCATGGCTGCATCCAGGCAGACATGAGGCTGGAGGAAATGAGAATTTATCCAAAGGCCACTAGTAGAAGATTGGCTTCCAGACAACTAGGATGACCAACAGTCTTAAAGCCCATTCCCACAGTGACACACTTCCTCCAACAAGGCCATACCTCCATAATAGTGCTTCTCCCTGGGCCAAATATATTCAAACCATCACAAATGTAAACATCTAAATTTAGCTCTTTATCATTTACTATTCCCATAGCAATAGAATTTTCTACCTGATACAGAAACTAAATTTCAAGTAAACTTCAACCAATTGGATATAGTGTTATAATATAGCTAGTGGCTTTCCACTGAAGTCACTCTAAACACTCACTATATTTTTTAAGTTACTCTATTAATGTCTTTGTGGGCTTTATGGCATTATGAGTAAAACCTTGTGCATTGCATTATTCCATATTTTTTCTTACTAAAAACATGCTTATAATATTTTCACATTCATATTTTTGCAATCATTCATCAATGCATGTTATTTTTCCCTAATATAATCCATTAGTCATGGTATTTGTAGTACCCTTCACATTAAATTATTCTTGAAGTAATTTAGTCTGTCAGCCTAATGCTAAATGATGCCTTTTAGTGGCTTAAACTGTAGGTTGGCTGCTATGCAAGTAAATGGAGAATCTACAGCTCAGATAAATAGTGGGTTTGTAGGGCGCAAAGACTTGTGTTTATCCTTAAAATCTAATTTCCTCAAGACTACATTCATTTGCAAGTAACTAACATTTTACTATTTTGTTATTACTCAAACCAACACTATGGTGACTATTAAAAAGATACATTCTTATGATTTCTTTGAAATGTTTCCCTGTGTGCTTCTAATATTTTCTCCAGAAAGGGTACACATCAACTATTTTTAATGAACTGTGAAAAAATGCATTGAATAAGCTTCGGTTTTCACACTGAACAATAGTGTGAGGGTCATCAGGGCTTCTGAGTATGACTAAAGCGAAACTCTAAACTATTCTTGAATTTTTATACCTTGTTGAAAATTATTAACTTTCATGCTACATTGTGTTTGACATTTTTCCTTAATTTCACTATTTGGCTTACAAATTCTTCTAATCTTGTCCTACTGTCTATGTGATACAATTGGACAAGCAGAACAAAAGAAAATCACCTTGATTAGAAAATTTGGCTTAGTTTACTTAATGGATTTCATTAAAACAAACAAACAAGCAAGCAAGCAAATAAATAAATAAATAAATACTCTCCTGGAGCATTTAAAAGATCAGTGCCCACAGAGTATGGTTAAAACCAGCAACCTGGATGCACACTGGGAAACAAAGAAGATATGTGATTTTATTGTAGGTCAACAAATTTATAGGAAAAACATCTCTAACCAAATAGCTGGCTTCCATAGGCAAACTATTAGGTCACAATACAACAAAATTCCTTAGGGATTTTTAGTTTTTTTATTTAAAATGTTTCAGGTTGAAATATAATTATATTACCCTATCCCTTTCCCTTTCCCTTCCCCCAACTCTTTCCACTTTCCCTGACACAAACAGATTCCTGGGAACCCAACCCCAAGTGATATACCGCTAAGATTTTGAAGTTTCACCCCTGCAATGGGCAAAGAGACACCTTGATGGTGGTGGTATTCTTTTTTTTTAAAAAAAAGATTTATTTATTATATGTAAGTACACTGTAGCTGTCTTTAGACACCAGAAGAGGGCATCAAATCTCATTACTAATGGTTGTGAGCCACCACATGGTTGCTGGAAATTGAACTCAGGACCTCTGGAAGAGCAGTCAGTGCTCTTAACCACTAAGCCATCTCTCCAACCAGGTGGTGGTATTTTTACATTAGTCAGGGGAAGAATATGTGACAGTTTTTTGTTTATCCTAGCTTGATGCCTGACTTGGCAACCAAAGCTGTTTTATGCCTAGGACACATAAAAATCAAATCGAATCAAATCCAGGCAGCACAACATTGGAGGAGGAAGACAGAGACCTGTGTGTGGGCAGGGAAAGATGCTCACAGACCTGCCCTCCACACCAAGGCACATGGGCCTCAGACAGAGCTTCGCCTACCACCAAGGAGCATAGCAAGGGGGGATGAGAGACAAAGACATTCTGACAGCCATGCCAACCACAGACCTGCCCTCAGGTGTATAGCACATGTAGGCTGTATATACCCACTTACCCTCATACCTCACACTGCAGTTCAGACAGAGGATGTCACCTAGGAGCCTGCCAATAGTGTGATGGTGAACCTGCAGTGGGACCCTCCACAGTGTGTAAATGTATTGAATAGGTGGGAGAGAAAGAGAAGTGACTCAGCTTGATCACATTATGAAGAGAAAGAACTAGAGTCTTGAGCGTGAAAAGGAGTGGCCTGTTATGAGTAGCAAGCCCCGCCCTCTGGGATGATGGTGAGGTCCCAGCCTGAGCTGCAGCTGAGGGCCATGCCGGGCTCAGTGTTGATGTCTGTAACTCATCTTACTACTAGAGAACATAGGATCATTCCTGGTTGGAACAGCTTCTGGGGACTGTGTGGATGTCTAGAGTCTGTGCACGACTGGCCCTGACCATCACTGGCGACAGCACACTGAAGAGCTGGCCCAACTTCTCATTGGTGGCAACACTCAGATAGCTGACTAACCCTGAGCCTTGCCCAAGAAATACAGTGGACCTAGTGTTGATGGTGGGGAGTGGGTGAGCCAGTCCAGAAAGGTGAGAGAGCAGAAGAGCTGACTCCAGCAGTCAGGAAAGCCGCCCACGTGGTCATAAGTACAGGAGAGCTAGCCTTGCCCCTCACCAGCTGTAGCACTTAAGAGAGGCATAGCACAACTCCACCTTGTTGTGATGAAGTTGCAGGTGAGTCAGCCTACAGTGAAACAGCACAGAAGAGCTGGTCCTGTCACTCATGTGCTGTGAGGTGGCACGTATGCAGGGGTGATGCCTTCCCTGCCTTATCCCTTGTCATCCCTGTGGCACTAGGAAGAACTAGCCCTGTGGGTCATGAAAGCAGGTAAGCTGGCCCTGTCCTTTGCTGGCTGCAGCACTCAGAAGAGCAGGCTCTGCTCCTTGCCTGGGCAACACAGTGCAGGTGGTCCTGATGGCGAAGGCATGGGTGAGCCAGCCCCAATGGTGTGAGAAAAAGAAGAGCTGGCCTAGCCCTCCATAGGCTGCGGCTCCTGGGAAAATCGGCCCCACACCTTGACTGGGCTGCACAGTGAAAGTGATTCTAGAAGCATGGGCCCAGGTGAGCCAGCACCAATGACATGAGGACAGGAGACATGGCCCTGCCAGCTGCTTATGATGGCACTGGGTGACATTGCCAGCGAAGTGCTGGAGAGCTTGCCCTGGTGGTGAGAATAAGGAAGAGCCGGAGTACAGACCAGCTCAGCTACCACTCAGGCCCAGATAGCAGGGCTCTGACTTGGCCTGCCCCAAAATCTACATCATCTGCAAATGTTTGGGATTCGTGATCAGACCAGTACTGCTGATCCAAAGCTTCAGGATCTCCAGGTGAGGATCCAATAGTGATGGTGTCACAGAAGCCAGACACCTGGAACCAGACTAATGATTCATTACAGTGAACATTTTCAAGTAAAGATGTGTGGACAGAGGGGTAGACTGTGGGACACATAGTGACATACTATAGCTTCCACAATGAATGGTTTTTTTCTACTCTTTCTCTCTCTCTCTCTCTCTCTCTCTCTCTCTCTCTCTCTCTCTCTCTCCTCTCTCTCTCTCTCTCTCTCTCTCTCTCTCTCTCTCTCTCTCTCTCTCTCTCTCTCTCTCTCTCTCTGTGTGTGTGTATCTTTTGGGGGGATATGTTGTAAGAGTAAAAAGTGGATATGAGGGGGGACAGGGAGATGAGTGGGAATGGGATGCAATATATGACACAAAGAATCAGTAAAATGTTAAAAAATAATTTTTCAAAAGAATATTTTGAAGTTAAAAGTTAATAAATTAAATATATTCGTTAGCAATAAAATATTAATTGATACTGATCTGCAAAATTCAATGCAGCAATGCATTAGTTAGCCTTAATTTTAGCAGGCATTGATTAGTGCCTAGTGAGTGTGTAATGGAGTAAGATAATGCTATAGTAATCTCCAAAATGAATTTACTTTTGCATTCAACCCAGATGATCCAGCACCACGTGTTTAGAATATGTACATTTTCA
This sequence comes from Tokudaia tokunoshimensis, assembly GCA_036184795.1. NCBI lineage: Eukaryota > Metazoa > Chordata > Mammalia > Rodentia > Muridae > Tokudaia > Tokudaia tokunoshimensis. The sequence continues at coordinate 37,153,547 of BTHU01000015.1, read as the reverse complement.
ATACAGCTGGTCCTAGTCTGTTTTCTTTGCTGTGACAAAATACTCCAGGCTATATCATTTATAGAGAAAAGGATTTTGTTGGGGGTCCTGGTTGTATAGAATGGAAAATCCAAAACCATGTCTCCAGTGATGTGCTCATGCTGCATAAAGTCATGTGGGAAAACAGAAGAGAAAAGGTACACACGAAAAGGCCTGAGAAATCCTGAGATCTGACATTCTGAGAACAGGCAGCTGGTCCATTCATAAGGACTGTGATACACCACCCAAACATTTCTCCTAAGCCCCACCTAGCACTTCGTCACTGAGAGGGCTTCCACCTCAGAGACATGAAAAGGGTGTTGGAAGGTGAGAGACAGGGACATTTAAACTGTAGCAACTGCCTTATGTACTTCTTCAAAAATCAGTGAAGCTGGGCCTATAGTGTATCAGGTAGAGTGCCTATCTTTCGTGTCCCATACCCAGGGCCAACACCCACACTGTATATACTGGGTCTATTAGTGCCTTGTAGCATTTAAGGGATGAAGGCAGTAGGACCACAAGGTCAAGCTCATCTGTGGTTACATGATAAGCTGAGCCATGTCAGGCTCAGTTACATAAGACTTTATCTCAATAAATAATAGTAAATGATAATAACAATAATAACAGTAATAAATAATAAGTCAGTTGGAGTTATTCATGACTGTTTATTTGGGGAATGTCCATTCTGTATTATTTCGTTGTGCCTTTCTTCTTGCCAATATCATATTTTATAAGATGGGATATAAAAACTCATTTCTTTTACTCTGGGCTGCTTTTTCATTATGGTTTTGACAATGCTGTGTCCTGTGCCTTACATAAGCGTTTTGAAAAAGGCTAGTCTATATCTATAAGACATGTTTTGCAGATTTTTATGGAGAAAGAGCCATCGTCTTCATTCCAGGCAGCCTTCAAATTCATAATCATACTGTCTCTGGAAATTTATTTAGATTTTTTTTTCTGTTTCTTTCATCAGCAGTTTGTAATTTCCAGAACACTAGTCTCATAGATGCACTGTGGGATTAAGACCTCAGTATGCCATTTACTTTGAGTATATAATAAATGACAGTGCATTTTAATGCCCTTTTGTGTTCATTGTTATGAAATAAAAATCCATTTGATTTGTGTGTGCTTTTCTTAGATCCTACAGTCATGCTATGTGCACTTACTTTGTGAATTTTGAGTATATTTCCTATGAACAGATATAGTGTGATTTATTTCCTCTTTTCTTTTCTTCTTCTTTTTTTTTTTTTTTTTTTTTTTAGTTTTTTTTATCCTGACTATTTTGCAGCAACTGTGTTGTCTATAAACAATGAGGAAGGATATCCTTGCTTTGTTTCTGAAGTTTCCAGGTGAAGTTTTCAGTCTTTCAATGTGAAAAACATTAGCTAGGAGTTTTTTATTTATTTTTTTAATTGATGTTATCTATCATTCCTAAGGGTCACTTTTATTCTCATCTAATTTTTTTGTTTCTTTTTTTTTTTAATTTTTGTGTATGACTGCTTTTTTGAATATAGATTTTTCAGGCAGTATGTTCTAATTACCATCCCTCCCATCTCTTGCTCCTTCTAGATTCATCTATTTGATTTGTCCTGTTCAGTTTTGTTTCTCGTTTTATCTTATCATTTTAGATGACTTGTATTCTTAATTTGGTCATTGTTATCATGAACTGAATTGGGTTTTATTTTAATTTGTATAAATTATTAGAATCTGTATAAATTGATATGATACTATTTTCTCCTGTGTCTTGCTGATGTGGTAGATTACGTGGGTTGATTTTGCAGGCTTGATCCAGCATCAAATTTTTGGGGAAATCTGTAGTAGTTCAGTGTCTAATTATCTTTATAAACTGCTAACATTCTATTGAAGATACATATATCTGAACTTATAAAAGTTTCAATATTTGCTCATTTTGTGCTCTGTTTGGTTTGGGTATCTGAACAATACTGGCCTCCTATAAGCTGAAAAGCATTAATTTCAATTCTATGTTTTCCCTGTTATCCTTCTGGTTCCGAGATCTAATTTGTTTCTTTATAGACAGAGAGCACATACGCTATATTTCATTTGATTAAGTTCCAAAAGCACTTTTATAGTATAGTATATGTCTTTTCTTGGTAACTTAATACTTTAAAAATGTATACCAATGATTGTTGGGTAGAATTTTCTTCATATTTCAGTTGAGTTATACTCTTTGACTATTGTACAGATATTATATGCCTTTCTTAATTCTGTCTGGTTAAGTATTACTTTCTAAGATGGAAATATTGGCAACTTTAATAATAAATCTAAATTTTCTATTTAACTGAAATAGATTTTGTTTTTCTGGGTTTGGAACCAGTATATCTCGGTATAGAAATATTTAGAATTATTGTTACCTTTTTATTAAAAATTCTACCACAAAATGTCATTCTGTTGTAATTTTATTTTCTGTTAAATCTATTTTACCAGTTACTAACATAACAATTATTGAATGCATTTAACATTAATTTAAATCAGGGTAGTGTATCTTTGTATAGCAATTTACTTCCAACTCCTCTTCATCATTAAATTAGAAGTAAGATTCTTCCAAATAACATATGGTTAAGTTGTTTGTTTATCCATTTATTCTCCCTGCAATCTCTGTCATTAAAGCATTTATGCCCAACGTAATTATTATCGATAGTATTTAAGCCTGCCATATGAATATGTGTTGCTTTTTAATATGATTCTTTTACTCATACTATTTTTTTTTTCTGTAATTACTTGGCGATTTTTGCAATCTCACTCAGTTATAGTTTTTGCATATGTACCCTTTCCAACAATGTTTAGAGTAACTTCTCCAAATATTCTGTAATTTGAAATACATAATATTGATAAAGGTCGTATTAATGTAAAGTTATGAATAAGATATGAAACTTGTGTGAGCCTATTAGTATTAGTACCTTTCACAAACCTGGCACACTTCTGTTAAGGTTTGTTTTCTTTTGTGCTGCTGACACTGAATCCAAAGGGCTCTCATGTGCTAGGTAACTGATCCAATCATTAAGCTATATCAGTAGCCCATTTACTTCATTTCTAAGCACAATTATATTGAGTATCTATGCTTCTATAATTTCTATTATAATAACTAAATGTTTTGTAACATTTATGAAGAATAATATTTGTCAGTCTTCCATGCCTGTGTTGTCAACTTGACTATATATGGAGTAAAATATACTCCAGAAATGGAAGGCACACCTGTAATCCAGATCTTGGATATGTTTACAACCTCATATTAATTTATTTATTTTGTGATGGAAGATACAAGCTTTTGATTCAGATCCTGAGGCTGGAAGACACAAGTGTATAGTCCAGATCTTGAAGCACACCTTTAATCTCGGCCATACTTTTGGTTGAAGGCCTATATAAAGACAATGGAAGAAATAAGGGTATTTTCTTCTTCACCTGCTTGCACTTACTTGCCAGCACATCTATCGGAGCCTATTTATTCAGGATTCCATCTTATACAGAAATCCAGCTGAAACACCCAGCCTCATGAAACTGAGCAACTACTAGTTTCTGGCTTCCCATTCATAGCTAAACATTGTTGGGTTACTTGGACTGCATACTGTAAGTCATTCATATACACACACACACACACACACACACACACACGTGTGTGTGTGTGTATATACATGGAATCATAGAGATAGGGGATACAGATAAGAGACAGAGATAGAGATAGAGATAGATAGAAATAGAGATAGAGATAGATGATTCCATAAGTTCTGTCACTCTAGAGAACCCTAATACAGAAGTTGGTACCAAAAGTGAGATATTGCTGTGATAGGCCTGACCATGTTTTTGTATAGAAGAATGTGGATTTGGGGAGTTTGGATTTGGAAAGCAATGGAATGCTTTAAGTGGGCCTTAATGAAACATCCTATTAGGCATATGGAAGACAGTTGTATTGAGGGTGATTTGGACCTTGGAGGTCTGGCTCAAGATGTTTCAGAGAAGAAGAATTTTAGTATGTTGCCTGGAGATTTTCTTGTGATATTTTGATGAAGAATGTGCTTGCTTTTTTGCCCTTGACAAAATAGTTGACCTGAGGATAAGATGAAGAAATTCAGATTAATTACATTAACAAAGGAAGTTTCAAATCAACCCAGTTTAGACTCTGCCCTGTGGTTCATTATTACATGAGAAACATTCTGATAAAGTGAAGAAAGCTAGAAAATGAAAAAATAACACAAAATTTTCAAGTATTAAAGGGGCACCAGGAAGTAAAAGGAGCGAAATCCTGCATTCAAGAATGTTAAATAAAAGTAATGGAGTGTTAACCTTGGGACAAGATCTCACCTAACTAGGCTTATTGTTTATGCATTTGCAGTTGAACAAGAGTTATATCATGTTAGGTGTTATTATAACCTAGTTATTTTCATTTGGACATAAATCAATATGATTATGTTGACAAGGGGTCGATTGTAATGGCTAGTCTCGAATGTTAACTTGACTATATCTGTAATAAATTACAATCCAGAACTTATAAAGATCTTGGGAAAAGGTAAAGAAAAGCATTGTAGTGCATGCCTTTAATCCCAGCATTCAGGGGATAGAGGCATGCAGATCTCTGAGTTTAAGGTCAGTCTACTGAGCAAGTTCCAGGACAGCCAAGCTTAGGCAGTAAAGGAGTTGGAAAACAGAAAGCTGCTGCTGCTGCTGATGTAATAGAACAAAGAGGCATGTTCCTGCTCCAGCAAGCATCAAGACTCAGCAGCTTCTGCTATGTGACTCTGTCTTTAGAGTCAAGAATAGAAGGGGTTATTGGATTACTGATGCTAGTTAGGTGGACCTAAGAAATTAGTGGTAATTAAAAGAAGAGAGCAGCAGCACTGAGGTGAAATCTTCTTGGAAGTCTTTTTCTGAGAACAAAAAAAAAAAGATGTTCTGGAGATAGCCAAGGTTGTACCTTGTGCGACATCTGGTTTTGTTAAGAATTACCCAGGTTGTACTGGTTTTGAAGGCATGAAGGAGTCAGAGAGAGCAGCTGAGGCTTGGCACTGTGAAAGGGCAGGGAAGGCCATTGGTGAAGGTGTAGTCTTCGGTTGCAGTTGATGGCCCAGAACTGAAGGGGCCATGCAAAGAAGTAGAGCCTTGGCACATGAAGAAAACTTATGAGAGACTGTTGGTGAAGCCTCGTTGCAGCAGAAGTCCTGGTATGTTAGATATGCCAGTATCATGGGATGACCACCAAGACCAGCAACAGCAGTGGAACCTAGACTGCTACAGATGCCAGAGCTGAAAAAGTGATCCAAGCCATTTGAAGATATTCAGAAGATCATGCGTTTATCCCAGACACTGGAACATGGTGCTGTAAAGTTAAAGTTGCCTTGGGTGTTAGAGATGCCAGAACCACAGGATACCTGCTGAGGGAAGCTACTAACAGAGAGTGTAACTACTCCAAGGGAAAGAATCATGTTGCAGTCAACAAAGCTAAAAGGAATTGGACATCAGGCATGGAGGTGCAGAGTTTAGAGGGTGCCTAGATGAACTTTGGTCTTGCTTTCATCCAATATTTCCTTACTATGACCTTTTGGAATGGTAATGTATATCCTGTGGTGTTGAAAGTATATGATCTATCTCTTGATTTTTACTTCATGGGGATTATAGTTAAACAAATGTGTGAATCACAGAAGAAACATTGACCTTTGGACTTTGAAACATTGTTGACATAGAATATGGGGATTTTAATGTTGTACTATAGCATTTTGCATTATGTTATGGCTAAAAGTCTACAGGTGTCAATGAGTGGAATGTAGTGGTTTGAATAGATTTGGCCTCCATAGATTTATGTGTTCCAATGCCTGGCCACAGAGAGTTTCAAAAATCTGTTAAAAAGGGATACCTAGTTCCATTAAATTTGGGGTACTTATATTTAAGGCATCTGTTGTTTCTAGTTCTTTGTAAAAATTTTTATTTAAATTCACCTTGCATTTTAAGTATGACTTAACTTTCTTTGGACTTACCTCTTGAGAGCTTGCTTGTGTTCTTTAATAGATATATTAAATATTATATATTATATATATGCTTATAAATACAGCCTCATTTGCTCTCATTTCAAAACTTCAAACCTCTAACTTCTGTTCTTCTCACCTTTCTGTATGCTTTCTCCGTATGGTTCAGATTTAAAAGTCTTCTAGTTCATTAGCTTTGCTCTCAGCCATCTCTACTATAAAGCCAATCCAACAGGATGTTTATTTCTCTTACTACATTTTCAACTCTAAACAATTCATTTGAATTTATATCTAAACTTTGGGTAATATTATCTACATTTATTTAAAGAGAATTTTAACTGCTATCAAAGCACTTTATAATAATCATTTTACACTGGTTTTTAGAGTATTGAAATAAGGTATGTATTGAAATTGGCTTTAGTTGATTCTCTTTCTTTGTGGAAGTTGTGATTTCCTTTGGTCTCAGTAAGTATTTTTAATTGGTTTCTATATATTTGTCTATTAGTCAGCAAATTTTAAGTTTGCTTAAATGTCTAATTCGAGTAAGAGCTCTTCCCTTTAGTTTTCAAATATATATTTCACATAAGATTGCAGACTGTAATTCTGAAGGCAGATTTATTTTAGTGGGAATATATTATTCTCTTTATTTGGTCTTGCTGGAGCTCACATTGTTTGAAGGATTCTGTCTTCCTAGTGAAAGCTGTGGATAACAAAAAGAGATCAAGGGGATACAAATTGACAAAGAAGAAAAAAAATATCACTATTTGCACATGATAGTATACATAAGCAATCCCCAAAATTCTACCAGAGAACTCCTCCTGCTGATAAACAACATCAGCAAAGTGGCCGGATATAAAATTAACTCAAATAAATCAGTAGCCTTCCTTTATACAAATGATAAACAGACTGAGAAAGAAATTAGGGCAACAAGTCCCTTCAAATAGCCACAAATAATATAAAATATCTTGGGGTAACTCTAACCAAACAAGTGAAAGACCTGTATGACAATAACTTCAAGTCTATCAAAAAAAATTGGAGAAGATCTCAGAAAATTGAAAGATCTCCCATGCTCATGGATTGGCAGAATTAACATAGTAAAAATGTCCACCCTCCAAAGGTAATATATAGATTCAATGCAATCCCCATCATAATTTCAACACATTTTCCAAAGACATGGAAAGAGCAATTCTCAAATTCATCTGGAAAGTCAAAAAAACAAAAAAACAAAACAAAACAAAAAAACAGAATAGCGAAAATAATTCTTAACAATAAAATGGGGAATCACCATCCCTGACATCAAGCTTTACTACAGAGCAATAGGGATGAAAACTGCATGGTATTGGTACAAAGACAGACACATTTATTGGTGGAACAGAACTGAAGAACCAAAAATAAAAACACACACTTACAGACATTTGATCTTTGACAAAGAAACCAAAATATACAATGGACAAAAGAAAGCATATTCAATAAATGGTGCTTGTCTAACTAGCTGTCTGTATGTAGAAAAATGAAAATAGACCCATATTTGTCACCTTGCACAAAGCTCAAGTCCAAGTGGAGCAAGGACCTCAACATAAAACCAAACACATTGAATCTAATTGAAGAGGTGGTAAAGAGCCTTGAACTCATTGGCACAGGGGGAAATTTCCTAAACAGAACTCCAATGGCTCATGCTCTAAGATCAAGAATTGATAAATGGGATCTCGTGAAACTGGAAAGCTTCTGTAAGGCAAAGGACATAGTCAATAAGACAAAATCAGCAATCCACAGATTGGGAAAAATCTTCACTAGCCCCACATCTGATAGAGGGCTAATATCCAAAATATATAAAGAACTCAAGAAGCTAATCACCAGAAAAAACAAGCAAACAAACAATACAATCCGAAAATGGGGTATAGAACTAAACCGAGATTTTACAACAGAGAAATCTTAAATGGCGGAGAAGCACCTAAAGAAATATTCAAAGTCCTTAGTGATCATAGAAATGCAAATCAAAACTACCCTGAGATTCCACCTTACACCAATCAGAATGGCTAAGATCAAAACCTCAGGTGACAACACAAGTTGGAGAGGACGTGGAGAAAGAGGAACACTGCTCCATTGCTGGTGGGACTGCAACCTGGTACAACCACCCTGGAAATCAATCTCGAGGTTCCTCAGAAAATTGGAAATAAATCTACCTGAAGACACAGCTGTACCACTCTTGGGAATATACTCAAAAGATGCCCCACCATGCCACAGGGGCACATGTTCCACTATGTTTTCAGTGGCCTTATTTATGATAGCCAGAAGCTGGAAACAGCCTAGATTCCTGATCTTTCCAAAACTTTTACCATGAAGGGGTGTTGAATTTTGTCAAATGCTTTCTCGGCATCTAATGAGATGATCTTTTTTTTCCTTTGAGTTTGTTCATATAGTGGTTTACGTTGATGGATTTCTGTACATTGAACCATCCCTGCATCCCTGGGTTGATGTCTACTTGATCATGATGGATGATTGTTTTGATGGGTTCTTGGATTTGGTTTTTGAGAATTTTATTGTGTGCTTTTGTATCAATATTCATAAGGGAAATTGCTCTGAAGATTTCTTTCTTTGTTGGTCTCTGTGTAGTTTTTGTAGATGCATAATTGTGGCTTCAAAGAACGAATTGAGCAGTGTTCCTTCTGTTTCTATTTTGTGGAACAGTTTGAAGAGTATTGGTATTAGGTCTTCTTTGAAAGTCCGATAGAATTTTACACTAAAACCATCTGGTCCTGAGCTTTTGTTCGTTGGGAGACGTTTAATGATTGCTTCTATTTCTTTAGAGGTTATGGGACTGTTAAGATGGTTTATCTGATCCTGATTTAACTCTGGCACCTTATATCTGTCTGGAAAATTACTCATTTCATCCAGACTTTCCAATTTTGTTTAGTATAGGCTTTTGTAGTAGAATCTGATGATTTTTTTTTTAATTTCCTTGGTTTCCATTGTTATGTCTCCCCTTTCATTTCTGATTTTATTGATTTGGATACTGTCTCTGTGTTCTCTGGTTAGTCAGGGCAAGGATTCATCTATGTTTTTGATTTTCTGAAAGAACCAGCTCCCAGTTTGGTTGTTTTTTTGTATAATTCTTTGTGTTTCTACTTTGTTGACTTCAGCCCTGAGTTTGATTATTTCCTACTGTCTACTCCTCTTTGGTGTATTTGCTACTTTTTGTTCTAGTACTTTCAGGTATGCTGTCAAGCTGCTAGTGTATGCTCTCTCCAGTTTCTTTTTGAAGGCACTTAGAGCTATGAGTTTTCCTCTTAGCACTTCTTTCATTGTGTTCCATAAGTTTTGGTATAATGTACCTTCATTTTCATTAAATTCTAAAAAGTCTTTTTAATTTCTTTATTTATTTCTTCCTTGACCAAGTTATCATTGCATAGTGTGTTGTTCAGCTTCCATGTATATGTGGACTTTCCATTGTTTTGGTTGGTATTGAAGACGAGCCTTAGTCCATGGTGATCTGGTAGGATGCATGGGATTATTTCAATCTTCTTGTATCTGTTGAGGCCTGTTTTGTTAATATGTGTATATGTATATGTGTATGTTTTCGTATATGTATATAACCTCTTTTGTTTCCTATCAAATTTCTTCATCTCTACCAAACCATTGTGCAATTTAATGACTTTGAAGGTTGTTTTGTGAGACATTTATTTTAAATAGGCTATCTATGTGACAACAAGGCTATAGCTGTGCATTGGAGCCCAGCGGGGACACCAGTGGATAGAAAATTGAAGGGAGACACCAGAGGTACCCAAAACAATGCAAGCCTTTCAATTCCTTTTGGCTGCCTACCAGAATTCATAAGACCATAATGTCAAGAATACCACATACTTTGTTACAGTCATGTAGAGAAGTCAAGTTACATCTATGTTAGAAGCTTCTTTCATGCCAGAATATTTTCAGAGTCCCAGAAGATGTTCTGTAGTCTGCTGGGAGAGGAATGACACCAACTTTCTTACCCATTTTTGATGTGGTATATGAAATATGAGACTGATCTTACCAGTAAGATGTGTTTCCTAGTCAATAGAGGCACTACTGATAAGGAGGTAACTATTCACTCTCTGATTAGATTTGAGACCCACTCCACAGGAGAGAACATATGCCTTGTACTAAAAAACTGCTTAAATTTTCATGGCAGGATAGGTCACAGTTAAAGAAGACGGACCACAATTGCAGATAAAAATGGTTAGAGGTTTTTGCGTTTTTTATTTTTGTTTGTTTGGATTTTTGTTGTTGTTGTTGTTTTTCATATGGTGAGGATAAAGCACAAGAAAAAAATTATATTAATACCCACTATAATTATACAGAAGAGCTACTATATTATTGACTTGCTTTGTTGTGTGAAATTCTATATGCTTCTTATAGGTATAAAAGAAGATATTTCTTCTAGATTATTTAAAGAGTGAAAAGTGAGATACAAACAGAAACTACAGGGTTGTATTTATTTACCTCAGTTTTCTATATCATTGGCATATTTATTTCTGTGTTTTAGTCTATTATAATAAAACATAATTGGTTCAGTGGCTGAGTTATAAAAAATTACTTTCTAATAATTCTGAAGGCTGTAAATGTGAGAATAAGTTTCTAGGTTAGTTAGTTTCTAAGATGAATATACCTTCCCTTCTTATGAATTCTTATGTGGCAGAGAGAATGAGAGAAAGATGTAGAGGGAGGGAGAGATACTTAAGAAAGAATTGGTATCACATTGAAGGACTTACTCTCTCTAATTTAAACATAACTACTTCTAAAAGAACCCATCTCTAAAAAACCACCATATTGGGGATTTGCCCTCCATCGGAAGAATCAGAAGAACACTATTCAGTCTATGTTAATCTATGAATAAGTAGATGTGTTCATAGGGCTTCAAGCTAATTTTCAAGACAACTGACTATCCTGAGTCACCAACATTGGGTGAAATAATATTATCAGTCTCATATTGAAGAGTAGTAATGTATATTATAAGAACATACTATCCCCTACCAAAAAATAAAATTAAGCCTCATTCATAAAAATTATATATATATATATATATATATATATATATATATATATATATATATACACATATATAAAACAAATTCAAGGAATATAGTTTAGTTATGCAAGTGTATAATATGGCAAATATCCTCCTTGCCGCCCCCAACACACAGTCGGTCATTACTCACTCTTCATTTCACAACAAATGCTTTCTCACTACTGCTATTTCCTTTAAACACTGATTTCTCCATTACTCCTATCTGTAGGCATGGCCTTTACACTCCCTTTCTCTTATATGCACCTGTAACAGGACCGCCTTATTTCAAAACCATAAAACCTAGCTTTTTCCATTTCCATACACATAACATAGATCTTTTCTACTTGAATTTGCTGACAGATGGTAAAATATCTAGAACTAGGCTGCCTAAGCCATAGCAACGGAAGCAGAGCACTGATTAGGTTGCAGTTTTCTGAGCCATTTGAGAACCTGCAGAATCACTGGGGTGCATATTTCTATCATAGTTCCTATCAACAAACACAGACTACTTGTAACAATACAGAGATGCATTGCACTGGAGCTTAGAGAACACACCTGACGAAGATCAGAAAACAGACACAAGGAAGTAGACCAGTAAGTTTTTTTTTGTCTATTAGATATAGTCTTTCTTTACATTTCAAATGTTGTCCCCTTTCTTGGTTCCCCCCTCCCTGAAAATCCCCTAACCCATCCCCCCTCCCCCTGCTAACCAACCCACCCACTCCTGCTTCCCTGTCCTGGCATTCCCCATACTGGGACATCCTGCCTTCTCAAGACCAAGGGCCTCTCCTCTCTTTGATGTCCAACAAGGCCATTCTCTGCTGCATACACATCTGGAGCCATGGGTCCCTCCATGTGTACTCTTTGGTTGATGGTTTAGTCCATGGAAGCTCTGGGAGTACTGGGAGGCTCATATTGTTGTTCATCCTTTGGCGCTGCAAACCCCTTCAGCTCCTTGGGTCTTTTCTCAAGCTCTTCCATTGGGGACCCTGTGCTCAGTTCAATGGTTGGCTGAGAGTTCCCCCTCTGTATTTGTAATGCACTGGCAGAGCTACCAGTAAGTTCTAAGGTCACAACAAAAGAAAAGGTGTCACAGCATCTGAGATGATGTGTCAACTTAGACCCAGAAAAAAGTTATATTTAGAAGGACAGAGCCAGGAATACAGGACATAAAACTTTGCAAATCATGATCATGTACAGCTGGAAACTTTCTGGCCTTGGTTGGTGATGACATTAGTTGTAACTGTCACTAAGTTACTGGACCTTCTTAATCTAACCTAAGAGATGTCTTCATATAAAACCTTAGCTCTAACGATGTCATCAGTTTTTCTGTAATTTAAAAAGCCATTTCAAGTTCTTTATCTCCCTTTACATTATCTTTTATTATATTTTTCTTAACTTCTTTCTTATCAATAATGCCCCCATTTTCTGGCAAAAATAGCTAACAGCTTGACATGGAGACAAAGGAATCTCATGTAGTTCTTCACAAAAGAGGCAGAATATACCCAATGATCCCTAACTGAGTGGAAATTAAAGAACCCAGAAGATTGCTGAAAGAAGGATGCTGTTGCCTCAAATTCTGTCACACACCCTTCTGGATGCTTAAAGAAATGGACATCTAAAGAGAAAATTGCAAAAGTTCTCACTATAAACAGAAATTGTGCTTGGGAAGATGAGCCTGGTGAGTGCCCCTCAAATCATAGACCACAAATAGCCTATTTTTTTCCTACAAAATAGCTTTGATGTGAAGCAGAAAATCATTGAAATAAAAATTGTTGTAAAGGAAAAAAAGTAATGATTAGCCACAGCTAGTTTGTACGGTTTTTCTTTTTTAATTCTAAAGTTGCATACATTCTGAAAAATAGTGGGTTTTATATTTTATTTTATTTTATTTTATTTTATCATTAAAGGAAAGGATAAGAATACATAAAGGTCCCTATATAGGGAGGGGGAATCAGGAATAAGAGGAGAGTGGGGGAAGATATGATCAAATTACCCTGCATACATGTATAAAATTCTAATCTGTTTTTAAAAGTGATTTTAGATACTATTCTACTGGTGATTAAAAAGCCAAAGTTATATCTGTATACAAATAAATATGTTCTAGATTAGCTAAATATTATGATTCCTGTGGGCTGGAAAGATGACTTGCTGGATAAGGTGGTTTCATAAGGAGTGGAGCAGATCCCCAGATACCATGGAAAAACCACACAGCCATGGCAGCTGCCTATTATCCAGCACATGAGAGGCAGAGATAACGGATTTCCAGGGCAAGCTGACTAGATAGATTAGTTGGGATCAGTGAACTCTGAGTCCAGCCAGAGACCCTGCTTCAATAAAAAACATAGAAAATAATTGAGGAGGATGTCCAACATTAACATCAGGGCCCCTCCATAAGCATGTACTCACAAATGAATGTACAACCACAGAAACACATTCACTCCTCTATGTATGTGAGTATGCACAAATCACACCTCTCTCTCTCTCTCTCTCTCTCTCTCTCTCTCTCTCTCTCTCTCTCTCTCTCTCTCTCTCTCCCTCACACACACACACACACACACACACACACACACACACACACACACACACAAAATAAACAAAATCCAATAAAAGAAAAAGATGTATAGTTCATGAAAGCAGCTTACTCTCTGATTTTGACAGGGACAAACAAAGAATCTGCTTCCAAATGATGGGCTAACTTGGAAATCTGTCCATCTGTTACACTGACTGTTAATGGGTTAATTCCGACCATACTCTTGTTCATAAGGGGCACATTTCTTTATCTGTCAGTCAGAGAAACTCTGAAAACATAACTTGAGACCTGAGCTTGGCTCAGTACTGAAGGAGAGTGAAAACAGACACTAATGACCTCATTTTTACCCTCTCTCACGAAAGGAAAACTACCTCCTCACACAAATGAGACAGGGAAGTGAGAAATCATGACTTGTTGCTTAATGCTTCTCAGGGGTATTGTTCTGAATTCCACAGACCTGCCTCTGCAGAAGGAATGCACAAACCCTTTGAGTCTTCAATCAAATCCTCTGCAGCAATTCTAACGAAGTCCCACTGTGTCCTAGTCCAAGCCAAGGGTTTGAATTTGGATCGGAAAGCAACTCCCAAAACTCTTCCTCCTTTTACACATTCATTTGTAGAGTGAGTTAGTGTTAAGGAATCTAGTGCAGCACATAGTGGCCAGAGATGTGAATATGTGATGAGCAAACCAGAATAGCTGATTAGAAACATGAATTAAAGGTAAGTTTGTACATCTTTAAAGAATATTGATCAATGAAATTCACTGCACTAAAACAATGGATTTGATGCAGAAATTCTCTTTGTACTTAGAAGCATGAAGTGAATGAAATCAAAAGAAATAAAAGGAAGCTGTAAATTATATATCTGAGAGGCTACAAATAACTCATAGCACAGAAACATTTGATAGAAAAATAAAAGGAGATTAAAGAGTCAGAAATGGCTTAGTGTTCTATTCAGAGGTCTAATTCATGCCGGGGCAACCTTCAAAGCATCTGAGGAAGCTTAGTTTTCTAAGTGTGTGTGTGTGTGTGTGTGCACATGTCTTAGTGCCTTTGTAAAAATTATTTCTCTCCATGTTCCCACTGACTTCCTTTCTAAATACCTTAGGATAAAACAGTGTAAAGTATACTCTCCATTTATTTATCTATTTATTTATACTCAGTTTGTTTGTTTGTTTTTAATCTTAAAGTTGTTTAGTTCTGAAATTCATGAAATTAAGTCCTAGATCTTTTATGTTCAGGTCCCACCATATTCACAGGCCTGATCTTTATCTGGCATAGTGATAACCAAAACCTGTTTGACAGTAGCTAGAGAAAACCTAGGAGGAACCTGTTCACAAAAGAGATGGAAGAAAATCACCCAGCTCCTCGGGGAAGCAAGTCTAGAAGATGGTTAAAGGTAAAACCATCTCTTTGGCTAGAGAAGAGGAAGCAAAGCAAGGACTGTGATACGCTCTTTCCTAAACCCAAGATGAGTCCAACTCATGTATCTAGAGATGAGATTGCAACTAAGATCTGACTTCTAAAGATTTATACAAGGTATTGAACCACTTGGAACCTTAAAAAACATGATGCATAGATGGGGAGGAAGTTGTTCCATACAAGTATGAAACAATTCAACTTTCTAAGGCATGGCGTGCAGGCCATGTGAGAAAGGAAAGTGACTCTGGTGGCAATCTTGAATGACGCTATGCTGTGAATAAGCATGCAAAGCTCTATACTCAAGACACTCTACTAGAGCCAACTACCTGACTGTGTACACGTGGAAGATGTTCCTTGATACCTGTCCTAAGTCGTGATAGAACTTCCACGGCTTTGGGTTCCTGAAATCCTAGGTAAAGACAATAACTGCAGAAATAAGGTATTTCAGATTTCCTCAAAAGAAAACAGAGTCAGAGCTTAATTTTCTCATACTAAAAGTATTGTTATTAGGGTAATGTGATGTGCTCATATGTTTTACACATGCTCATATGTTTCACAAGTGGAAATCACCTAGGTTGCTCTTTGACACATCGCAGTTATGCAGCAAATAGAAGAAAGGGACTAATGAGTGGGGGGAATGGCAATGAAAATATAGATATTTACTGAAGAAATTGTAATTAAACTTTGAAGATATTGGACAAGCTCCCCCATGAAATGTTCCTTTTGCTGCTGCACTGTACTGGTCATACTCTGATCTTTTCTTTACTTGGTGCTGTATCCTTCAGAGATACCCTTAAGTTTAAATTTCTCAGCCATCAGAGCACATGATATCCTCTTCCCTCTGCTTTGAATTTTAAGGCTTTGGGCATTGAAAATATCCAGTGGAAGAGCTATATCCAATTCAAGTTTGCTTTAAGTGAAGGTTACAAGATAGTGCTTGAGATCCTTTAGGCTTCTATTAAAACATGGACAATTTAAAATAACATCCATCACAATTTTTGAGCTGGAATGAGAAAATCCATTTCAAATCTAAGAACTGATACCTGACAAAAGCATACCGAAGTTCTCTGAATTACTTCTTAGCTAGAAACAAGAAATGTATACTGTGCTGGAATGTGAGGATTGAGTTAGTACTGGTCCTGTCTGCTTCTCCCATGGCTAGACTGGATGAAGGGAATCTTAGCCAGGCGGATGGGTACAGGCAGGATCTTGATCAGTGGTGAATGTGCCCATAAAGAACACACATTCTGAGAACTGGTTCCATTTACTGGGGGTATTTACACCCCTGGGGAGGTGGCCAGGGTCTCCGTGGGCCAGGTTTGTATGGCTGTGCACTATTGTATAGGGCAGGAGTATTAAAAGCTTCTGCATACTCAGGGGCTGTAGTTGGGGGAAGCCTTACAAGATCAAATAAGGAGTAAAGTCTGATAACTGTCAGGGCAATAAATTCTTACTAGGGTTGATCATGTGGTAGCTGAATTTATGGCACCAGGTTGGCAGTAGGAAGGGTGCCATGTCCTGCCATCTGCATCTGAGGTATGTGGGGCTGAAGGGCTCCTCAACTCTTCCTCCATCATTCTGGATCATTACAGTCCCACAATAGGACATAAAAACAAAACATATCTTAGAATGTATGTTAATCAAAACTGTATTTGCTCTCTTTACCTTTTGTTAACAAGCATGTAAACCCAATGTGAGTCAACAGACAGAGATAATAGTCTCAGACTACAACAAACTCTCAGTTGAGAATTCACCTAAAAATAATGTAGCTTGTAATTGGGTCTCTGAAAACTCATTCAAAGTAGGGGTTAACTATTTGCACTAGAATAATGCCCAATTTGGGAATTATTTTATGTGCATGACTGTCCTGTCATGAAATAAATTATATGCTTGTTGTGGGCAGGATTTATGTCTTAGAATTTCACATATCTTTCATTAAATGACAGGGTGATGGGAACAGTAGCTTGTGAGTGGAAAGAATTGATTTGCTCATGAATAGAAAGACACTATCCAGGAGGAGAAATATTCGTGCTCAAAAGTGTTAAATTCCCTGGTTAATAGAATCATCAAGTTTGTATTCAACTCTCTTGAATACAATATGTTCTATTTTTTACTCCTCAGGGTAAATCTATGTGGTCATATGATATAATTATCAATGATATATATCTTTTTTATTTTAATAGAAAACAAAAATAATTAAATCTCATAGCCATGTTGAAGGAAAAGGTAAAATAGTCAAGCATATAATTTATGAATAATCTTTTCCTAATAATTTTATATAATGTGTCTCTAAAATATTAATCAAGGTCATCCAAGCTCAGGAAGAAAAGGCCACATGTTATTTGTTATAAATGGATTCTACTTATACTGCCAATAGCTTTATATGTAAAAAAGATGCAAGACTGTGAATGATGTAATATTTAGAAAGGTTATGAAGAAAGGGTATTATTTGGTGATGAAGATGGATGAAATATAGCCAAAATAACACATGAGCCTTGAAAAAATGATATAAAGCTAATTATTATATTCAATTTTGTCATAATTGCTCTATCCCCTTCCCAACCCACTCTCTCTCTCTACCTGTGTGTGTGTGTGCGTGTGTGTGTGTGTGTGTGAGCATGTGTATGTAGGAGAATAAGAATGTAATTGGCAGTAACAGTACAAAACCCCAAGTGAAACTCCATGTCTTTAGAATGGCCATTCTAACCATGAGTTCAGTGAAATGCATAGCATTTGGACCAGGGGAAGTGTTTGTTTAGCAGATACCTTAAACTAGCTGTGTGATGTTTGACTTTTGAGTTCATTACACTAAATATTTTAGAAAGCTTTTGAAAATCAGCTTTTCACATCCTCTGAGATAAAGGAATGTACAAAATGCTCAGGGGTAGTGTTTAGGTTAGGGTAAGATTGAAGTGCTGATCTTCTGTCTACACTTTTTTAAAAAAAAAGACGTTTCTTCAGTTCTGGGTTTACCACACTCTGTTTGATCCATTACTCTGTATTTCTAGCTGATAGGAAATGATCTTTTCCTATAATGAAACATGGCTTGAGTTTATCTTTTTAAATTTCCCTTACCAGGAGCAAACCCTGCCACTATTACTGATGCTATGTTGTGTTTGCAGACAGGAAACTAGCATGGCTGTTCTCTGAGAGGCTCCACTAGCAGCTGACTTAGACAGATGCAGACACTTACAGCCAACCATTGGAATAAGGCTGGAGACCCCTATGGAAGAGTTAGGGGAAGGATTGAAAATGCTGAAGGGGATGAAAACCCCATAGGAAGATCAATATTATCAACTAATCCAGACCCCTGGGTGCTCCCAGAGACTAAGACACCAACCAAAGATCATACACAGGCTAGTATGAGGCCCAAGGCACATATGTAGCAAAAAACTGTCTTGTCTGGACTCAGTGGGAGAGGATGTGCCTAATCCTGTAGAGACTTGATGCCCCAGTGATGCCTGGGGGCACCCTCTCAGAGGTGAGGGGCATGGGATGAAGAAATCTGGGAGGAGGAATGGAGAGGGGGTAATATTTGGGATGTAAATAAATAAAATAATTAATTACAAATTTTAAAATGTAATTTTCAACCCTTCTGCAGTTGGTTATTTGCATATAGAAACACTACAGTCCCTTAGTTTTAAATTTTCAGGCTTTCTTTGATGGGAGGCATTTCTACACAGCCAACCAACCAGGAATATTTACCACTGCACTGTTTCCTAACTTTCTCCTCAGGTAAAGCAAACATTCTCTAAATCCTGTGTTCATATGTACACCTGGGATTGCCCTAGTCTCTTTCACTGGTGATGCTTTTCTTTGAAAATATTTATATTCCATATTCTCTTTAAATTGCAAATGCAAATTATGGTAGTAGTATGTCTTAATTCCATGCCAAGGAAACTTCATGGTCCATAGTTCTGTCTGCAGAGCAGGCTTTAGTGGGAAAGTCTAAATATGAGGCACATGGTCTTTTTTCTCTATTCTTTTATTATTATTATTATTATTATTATTATTATTATTATTATTATTTAGTCTTTTCTTTTAAAGTCCAGACTTTATCTGCCTCCCTGTTCACCATCCAACTGTTCTGCATCCCACATCTCCTTCCCCCTGTCTCCAAAAGATGCCCCCACATCCACTCTCATCCCATCAGACCTCCCCACTCCCTGGAACTCAAGTCTCTCAAGGGTTAGGTGCATCTTCTTTGACTGAGTCCTGACCTGACAGTCCTCTGCTGTGTTATTGAGGGCCTTATATAAGCTGGTGTACGCTGCCTGGTTGGTGACTCAGTGTCTGAGAGATCCTGGGGGATCAAGATTAGTAGAGACTGCTGGTCTTCCTCTAGGGTACCCCTCCTCCTCAGCTTCTTCCAGCTTTTCGCTAATTCAACCACAGGGGTCACCAGTTTCTATCCATTGGTTGGGTGTAAATATCCGCATCTGACTCTTTCAGCTGCTTGTTGGGCCTTTCAGAGGACAGTCATGATAGGCCCCTGTTTGTAAGCACACCGTAGCATCAGTAATGGTGTCAGACCTTGGGGCCTCCCCCTGAGCTGGATCCCAATTTGGGCCTGTCTCTGGACTTCCTTTCTCTCAGGTTCTGCTCTATTTTTGTCCCTGAAGTTCTTTTAGACAGGAACAATTCTGGGTCAGAGTTTTGACTGTGTGATGGCAACCCCATCCTTCCACTTCCAGTCTTCTACTGGAGGTTGGCTCTACAAGCTCCCTTTCCCCACTGTAGGGCATTTCATCACATTCTCTGGGACCTGCATTAAGAAAGTGACTCATAGACTCAGAAAGTAAAATATGCAAATAGTGGGATGAGGAAATGGAAATGAACCTTCCATAGAAAATATAAAGAGATTATAGTAGCTCTCTCAAATGTTAAAATAAACAAACAAAACAAAAAATATATACAAAGCAGAACCAACACAAAGAAAGACCTGATTGATGAGATATAAATATATAGAATATGACCAGAATGTGGCTGGAATACAGACACATCAAGGAACTGGGCTATGTATGTTTCTGTAGAACAGTGGGGTTGAAAACTAAGAAAAGACTTAGAAGTCCTGCACTGCATGCTTAAACTCCATTGGGATTCTTGCCTCCCTGAAAGAGGTCTGACACATGCTGTTGAGTGCATGCTGTTCATCAGCATCTAATTCATTAAATTATCTTTACTAGTAGCTTATAAGCATCTTAAGAAGGCCAAATCTTTCTTCTCTTTTGTTGTCTTTCACACAAATTTCTAACAGCACTTGACACACATTACTTGCTGATTGATTCAAGGCAACTTAGAGATGCTACAAATTAGTCTTTATCTCAAATAACAAGGTAATGATTCAAAGTCTTACTTCAGCTTAAGACAGAAAATGCAGCTTAATTTCTAACCTGTTTACTTCCTTTTTTGTCAGTATTTTTAAGAGATGGCAATAATAACTCACTGCATAGCTGCCACCAAGTATCAGGAGAGTTAAATACATAGAAAGCTGGATTTGATAAGTGACAAGAACTTGTCAAAGTGTGTTTATGACTAGGAGAAAAAAACTGTCCTTCCCATTATGAGGAGACAAAGACAATCATATGTTGTATTAGATTATCACTTCCCACTACTTACTCTTTCAGACAGTTGCATGCCAAATACAAGTTCAGACTTTTTAAATTGGAAGAAAAGATAATAGTACAAAATGATTCAAATACGCTTGGCATAAGAAAAATATCAGAATAAAATTCTTTGGTACTTTCAAATGCTATAGAAAGATAAAACAGAGATGGAAGCCTTCTTTAAGTTTGAGGGTAGTTATTAAGTTATCTTCCAGTGTTATCTTCTTTCAAGTGAGTAATTCCAGCTTCTTCGGCTTTTCTGACAGGTCATCCTTTTCATCCCTTTAATCACTGTGGTCAGTCTTTTCTGAACCAAGCAATTTCTCAGCACCCTTCTCAGGTAATTTCCCTGACTTTAAAATGCCTTGTGTTTAATGACACAGTGAACCAAAAGGATCAAAGATTTATTTGGCTCTTGTTGGCTTGTATCACAGCTGTGATAGAATGTTCTGGCTTATAGACAAGGAGGAGGCAATAAATATAGCGTGTCTGACCTTCAGGAAAGACCTTTTTTTTTTAATTTTATTACAATGTTCCTTTACACCACACACCAGAAAGCTAATTGTCTTCATTACATAAGTAACTGGACTACACTGGAACTCATCCTTCCTCATCTAATTCTAATAATCTTGCACTGAATGGAGAGGCCCCCTTTGCATATTTCTATGCCTTTGTGATAGGCCTGCAGATGTTCTTTTTGGTAATCTACTCCCATGAAGCCTCTTGCATGTGTCTCTTCTGGTTTATCAGTGAATGAACCAGAAACATTATTCTATTTTTCCATGCTAACAATTGAACTTTGGGCTTGCACATGTTAAGGGAGCTTTCTACAACTTAGCTCCACCCACAGCCTCAGAAGTGCTTTTCTTTGCTGGGCTTTTCTAATGATCTTTGAAACTGACATAATATTTTCATTCATATATAAAGTTATACGTGTGTGTATGTGTGTGTGTGTGTGTGTGTGTGTGTGTGTGTGTGTGCGTGCATGTGCGTGCATGTGGAGAGAGAGAGAGAGAGAGAAAGATTGAGAAATGGGAGAACTGAGCTTATGATGAATGACAAAAAGCTATAAAGACAAGTTCTTAACATCCCTGTGAATGAACTCCAAAATTTAATAATTAAACTGCTCAATTATTGATCAGAATTTATATTATTAACTACTCCAATACCTATTCCAATCCTCTTTGATATCATTCAGGTTTCAAGATAAGCTACTGAGAATCTCCATAGGTAGGATAATGATTAGTCATTTATGAAACCATGGTTACCATATGGATTATATATATATGTGAACAGTTAGAAAGATACTATTCTGTTTTTAAGGCTTCATTCTTCCATTTAAATAACATATATAGAATAACACATACTCCACATAGGTCTCTAAGAAATGAACTTCTTCAGCTCAGAATGTAAAGGTTTGTTACCTGCAAAGCTCTGGTCATTTTTAAAGGTATATCATTTCTCATAAATAACTGAGGCCACAGAAGTGTGCTGGGTTACCCATAGTATTTCAAGATATTTCAAAGTATTTCACCTTGCAGTGATCACAGATTCTCAAATGCAGTTAGTATTTCTAATGCTTTCATATTTACATTAAGCTCTTCAACTCAGCACAGAGGTCCTATGTCTATTAGCACATTCCATTGAAACGTGCATAAGTAGTGCTCTTGAGGTTGCAAATACATAGATATCTATAGTCACAGTAGAAACAGACATAGTGTCTACTGATGACAGAGAATTCTCCATAAACTTGTAAGGGCCAAGGTTATATCCCTGCAACCCTTCAGAGTCCTATTTATAATGGACATTGATCATACTTTCTTGAACTCAGGGTGTTGGTTTCTACAAGCTGAGTTTAGACAAGCCTTCTCCATCCAGTCTGGACCACTAATGGTTCTCATCTAGAAACATAGTGAAACCCTTTTCCCTGTTATGAGCTGAGTACTAAAATGAAATGTTGTAGGAACTGGCACAACATAGAGTGTGTGCACTAATACAATTTTATTATGAAATACAATAGAAACAGTTTTAGAATTTGCAGAAGTGCAAATGTGAAAACAGAGATTTGAAAATTTGGAATAGAGGCCATTGCTATTTCATGTGCCTCTGTTTCCAGAGAATAAATATTAACACTGTATACAAATATACATTGCAGACTTCTGCTGTAGTGATGTTTCTCACAAAGTTGATTTGCAAGAAGCTAATATTATAAATAAATCAAATGTATGTTTTTAAAGGCTGATGAATAACACTTCTTGGGCTTATTTAAGCTTCCTGAATTTTAACACATATATAGAAGGACACATTAGCATAGATTTGATAACACGAGATGGCTGACGTGTGGAAGAGATCTCTGCATGTAGGAGAGAAATAAAGCAAATCTCTTATTCAAAAATCAGTTGCTAACCCTTCTCTCATTTCTGATTCTACATGGTTTTTAGTGAACACTTACAAACTTTTATGCTTAGGACTCATTAAAATTGCCTGCAGATAGTGAAGAACCTTGTCATATCCTATTATATCTCAGATAGGCAGAAAAGTAACCACAAGGGACTGAAATAAGAGGAACTCATATCTAAAAGTACTATGCGAAATATTATGTAAATATGATTACAAACCTCAGTGAAGTAAATCCTAAGTACATGTGTGTATGTGAATGTCTATGCAAGAGTGTGTGTGCATGAGTGCACATATGTGTGAATGTATGCATGTATTTGCACTTACTATCATGTGTGTGCGTGTGTGTGTGTGTGTGTGTGTGTGTGTGTATCTGTTCACATGACCTGTGTTTATGTACAGAGAGGCATAGGAAGAGAGAGTTAAGGCAAGAAGGATGATAGGAGCCAGAGAAAATCAAGAAAGGGAATGAAATTAGAAGATAATAAAAGTGTTCCAATTATATAAAGACAATGATTATGATTATGACCTGTTGTCAGTACCTAGTAAGAAATTATTAAAATCCACCAAGGTTCTTTATTCTTCATATTCTGAAAATATTTTAAAGTTATTAAATTCAGAATTTATTCACATATTGAAATATAGGCATATGGGATTTCAGAAAATGTAGTTTATATATATTTATATACATATAATATATTTACATGAAATACAAGAAAGAGATAGAAAATGGTTATAAAATAACCTGGCTTCATAAATCAAATTAAAATAGTCCATTCTCATCTTTTCAAAAATTCACTAACAAAAATTTACATGAAACACCAAAATCAATGTGCCACATTCATGCTCCTGAAATTTACCTTGCGTGTATGAAACAGTGAAATATTTGAACCACCAGCACGAGTCTCAGCTCAAGACGGTACCATAATGTAAGTAAGTGGCCTGGTGGAAGTTTACTTAGTGTCATGTTTTTCAAACTTTCATTCTGCTTGTCGGTGATTTCACTGTTTAAAATCACTCCCTGGTACAGTGTTGAAATACTATCCAATGTTTCCAAGCTCAGGAAGGCTATTTGTGTGCTATAAACAAAGATAAGTTTCATTCAGACTGACTTCTAATGCTGTAGCCTGTGAACTCAATGCTAATAAATCAACATACACTTTCTAAAGGTATTTGAACAGGAAGAATGAAAGAACATATAACCCCACATTATGTTGGTAAGTAGAGTAATAGAAGCTCCAAAGCACACAGGAACCTAATCTTCTATTTCCCTTCAGAGAAATGATGTAGAAGTTGCCAGTGCAGTAGTCTGTAGTTTCGTGCTTGTGTTAAATTTACAGAACATGACATTTCAGATAATGACACTTGACTGTATTTGTTATTCAGTTATGAACATTTATCTGTAGTAATATGTATAATATATGAATATATTATATAGCACATACTCCATAACATAATATAATATAACCAAGAGCATTAAAAAGACCGATTGATAATATAGTTACAAAATAACATATATAGCCTTGAGGTTAAAATTAAGAGAGAAAGTTGTTAGGCAGTGGAGAGTTGTAGATTCCTCACACCTCCCAGCCTGTGCTTGTCCATCACTCCAGGCTCTGTTTCCTGTACACTTTTTTTAATTTTTTATTTTTAATTTTTTTACACTCCAGATTTTATTACTCTGATTGTTCCACATCCCATACCTCCTCCCCATCCCCCTGTTTCCACTAGGATATCTCCACCTCCACTCCACCTGACCTCAAAACTCCCTGGGGCCTCCAGTCTCTTGAGAGTTAGGTTCATCATCTCTGATTGAACACAGACCTGGCAGTCCTCCATTGTAAGTGTGTTGAGGGCCTCATATCAGCTGGTGTATGCAGCCTGTTTGATGGTCCAGTGTTTGAGAGTTCTTGGGGGTCCAGAGTAATGATACTGCTAGTCTTCCTACAGGGTCACTCTCCTCTTCAGCTTCTTTCAGCCTTTCCCTAATTCAACCACAGGGGTCAGCAGCTCCTGTCCATTGGTTGGGTACAAATATCTACATCTGACTCTTTCAGCTGCTTGTTGGGTCTTCTGGAGTGCAGTAATGTTATGTTCCTTTTTGTAAGCTCTCCATAGCCTCAGTAATAGTATCAGGCCTTGGCACCTCCCCTTGAGCTGGATCCAACTTTGGACCTGTCACTGGACTTTCTTTTCCTCAGGTTCCTCTCCATTTCCATCCCTGCAGTTCTTTCAGACAGAACAACAATTATGGGTCCGAGTTTGAGTGTGGGATGGCAACCCCCTCCCTCATTTGATGCCTGGTCTTCCAGCTGGAGGTGAACTCTATACGTTCCCTTTTCATACTGTTGGGCATTTCATCTAAGGTCCCTCCCTTAGAGTCCTGAGTCTCTCACTTCCCAGGTTTCTGGTGCATTCTGGACAGTCCCCCCAATCTCCTACCTCCTGAGGTTGCCTGTTTCCATTCTTTCTGCTGGTCCTCAGGTCTTCACTTCTTTTCCCTCACCCAATACCACACCAGGTCTCCCCTCACTGTCCACTTTCCCTCCCAGGTTCCTTCCTCTCTCCGAACTTGTGATTGCTTTCTTCTCCCTCCCAAGTGGGAATAATGCATCCTCACTTGGGCAGTTCAGCTTGTGGAGCTTTTTGAGTTCTGTAGACTGTATCTTGGGTATTCTGTTATTCTGCACTTTTTTAGGCTAATATCCACTTATTAGTGAGTACATGCCATGCATGTCCTTTTAGGTCTGAGTTACCTCACTCAGGATGATATTTTCTAGTTCCATCCATTTACCTTCAAAACTCAGGATGTCCTTGTTCTTAATAGATGAATAGTAATCCATTGTGTAAATGAACCATTTTCTGTATCCATTCTTCTGTCATGGGGTATCTGGCTTGTTTCCAGCCTCTGGCTATCACAAATAAGGCCGCTATGAACATAGTGCAACACATGCCCCTGTGGCATAATGGGTCATCTTTTGAGTATATTCCCAAGAGTCTTATCGCTAGGTCTTCAGGTAGATCTATTTCCAGTTTTCTGAGGAACCTCCAGACTGATTTCCAGAGTGGTTATAACAGTTTACAATCCCACCAGCAATGGAGGAGTGTTCTTTCTCCACATCCTCGCCAACCTGTGCTGTCACCTGAGGTTTTGATCTTAGTCACTCTGATTGGTGAAAGGTAGAATCTCAGAGTCGTTTTGATTTGCATTTCTCTGATCACTAAGGACTCTGAACATTTCCTTAGGTGTTTCTCTGCCATTTGAAATTCTTCTGTTGTGAATTCTCTGTTTAGTTCTATAACATATTTTTTATTGGGTTGCTTGGATTTTTGTTGATTAGCTTCTTGAGTTCTTTATATATTTTGGATATTAGCCCTCTATCAGATGTGGGATTAGTGAAGATTTTTTCTCAATATGTAGGTTGCTGATTTGTCTTATTGATTATGTCCTTTGCCTTATAGAAGCTTTCCAGGTTCATGAGGTCCCATTTATCAATTCTTGATCTTAGAGCATGAGTCATTGGAGTTCTGGTTAGGAAATTATCCCTTCTGCCAATGAGTTCGAGGCTCTTTCCCACTTTCTATTCTATTAGATTCAATGTATCTGGTTTTATGTTGAGGTCTTTGATCCACTTGGACTTGAGCTTTGTGCAAGGTGATGAATATGGGTCTGTTTTCATTTTTCTACATACAGACAGCCGGTTAGACCAGCACCATTTATTAAAGATGCTTTCTTTTTCCATTGTATATTTTTGATGTCTTTGTCAAAGATCAAGTGTCTGTAAGTTTTTGGTTTTACTTCTTGGTCTTCAATTCTATTCCATTGATCAGCGTACCTGTCTCTGTACTAATACCATGCAGTTTTTAATCATTATTGCTCTGTAGTAATGCTTGAGGTCAGGGATAATGATTCCTCCAGCCATTCCTTTATTTTTAAGAATTGTTTTGGCTATTCTGGGGTTTTTGCCTTTTCAGATGAATTTGAAAATTGCTCTTTCCATGTCCATGAAGAATTGTTTTGGGATTTTGATGCCGATTGCATTGAATCTGTAGATTGCCTTTGGTAGGATGGACATTTTTACTATATTAATTCTGCCAATCTATGAGCATGGGAGATCTCTCAATTTTCTGAGATCTTCTTTGATTTATTTCTTGATAGACTTGAAGTTATTGTCATACAGGTCTTTCACTTGTTTGCTTAGAGTTACCCCAAGATATTTTATATTGCTTGTGGCTATTGTGAAGGGAGTTGTTTCCCTAATTTTTTTCTCAGACTGTTCATCATTTGTATAAAGGAAGGCTACTGATTTATTTGAGTTAATTTTATATCCAACCACTTTGCTGAAGTTGTTCATCAGCTGGAGAATTTCACTGGTAGAATTTTTGGGGTTGTTTATTGTTCTATCATATCATCTGCAAATAGTGATATATTTATTTCTTCTTTGTCAATTTGTATCCCCTTGATCTCATTTTGTTGTCTTATTGTTTTAGCTAGCACTTCAAGTACTATATTGAATAGATATGAGGAGAGTGGGCATCCTTGTCTTGTCCCTGATTTTAGTGGGATTGTCTCAAGTATCTCTACATTTAATTTGATATTGGCTGTTGGTTTTCTGTATATGGCTTTTATTATGTTTAGGTAAAGGTCTTGAATTCTTGATCTCTCCAATACTTTTAACATAAGGGGTGTTGTATTTTGTCAAATGTATTTTCCACATTTAAGGAGATGATCACGTGATTTCTTTCTTTGAGTTTGTTTATGTAGTGGATAATGTTAATGGATTTCTGTATATTGAACCAACCTTGAATCCCTAGGATGATGCCTACTTAATTGTGGTGAATAATGGTTATGATGTGTTCTTGGATTCGATTTGCAAGAATTTTATTGAGTATTTTTGTATTGATATTCATAAATAAGATTGGTCTGATGTTCAATTTTTTGGTTGGGTCCTTGTGTGGTTTAGGTATCAGAGTAATTGTGGCTTCATAGAATGAATTAGGTAATGTTCCTTCTTTTTCTATTTTATGGAATAGTTTGAGGAAGATTGGTATCAGGTCTTCTTTGATGATCTGGTAGAATTCTGCACTAAATCCACCTGGCCCTGGGCTTTCTTTGGTTGGGAAGTTTTTAATGACTTCTTCTATTTCTTTGTGTGATATGGGCCTGTTTAGATAGTTCACCTGCTCTTGATTTAATTTTGGTATGCAGTATCTTTTCAGATCCTCTCTTAAGTCTCACTTAGAATTCTCCCAATAATTCATGACCTGGGAGTTGTAACTAAAATAAACCCAAGATATTTTAGGCCTTTGCTCTTGTTGAATTTAGTTGTTGTGATAAAACTCTCTTTCATAGAAATAAATAAATAAATAAAAATAAATCTTGCATTTATCTTAGAGCCGAGTCTGCATTTCTTTTTTTTTTTTTCAAGTCTGCATTTCTAAGGAGCTCTCTGGGATTGTTAAAGATACTTGGGGACAAATTGCTCACTGAAGAAGGGTTGCCTCCTGAGCTCTTCTCCCAAATATCCTGATCAGTAGACCTGGACAAGGCCTAGGTGATTTGATTTTAATCAAAACACAAAACATTTAAAGCAGATGATATTCAGACAGCACTCTGGTACAGCATTGCTATATGAACTCATACAGATCCCTCATTAATAGTCTCTCCGACTATTATTAACACATGTTTTCTAATTCCTGCCACCTGGATATTTCTAACACACCTTAGAATTTTTAGAAAGATGATAAGTAAGTCTGAAGAATAGCACATTGTGCTCTAATTAAAATGGAATTCTGAGGATATAGCCAAATTTACTTTCATGGGAACAAATATTTAGTCAGCATTTACTACTAATTAATGTTGCAGGTGTTATACTGGGTGTGTAGGTTACAAAATTGAGAAGAAAAGATCCCTGCTTTTATTTTTGTCTTTGTTATTGGCTTTATTATTGTTGGGTGGTGTTTCAGTTTAGTTTGTTTGTTTAATAATAGTTATTCCAAATTAAAAAGCATTCTAGAACTAGTGTGATTGTAGGTACTGAGGACTTCCCAGTCTTAGGGGACCAGTTCCTGTTGCTCAGCAAGTATCACTCTAACAGATGAAATTTTCTGTTTGGCCTCCGAATTATCTTACCAACTTTAGTTATGGGTGTCATATTTTTTCCTTTTACCATTTTGAACCACAATTACATTCTATACCAAGGATGTTCTTAACAAATCACTAAATGTATCTAATAAGATTGAATTTCTAAATTTCAAAAAAAATTATTTCTGGATTACTTTTCAAAGATAAAATAGTGACCCAAGCTCAGTATTTGTCTTTCAGGATGTGGTTTGCTTTACTCAAATTTCCAGAACTGGCCTTAACTCTCTCCCCTTAGTAAAGGATTTAAGAATGCATTGGTAGAAGAATGTAAAATCCGTAGTCATTCTTCTCCTCCAGTTTGTTTGTTTTCTCCCAAAATCAACTTTATTAAATCAGAGCACAAGAAATTTTACATTTACAATTTCTCCTAAAAGTAGTAGTGCTTTACCCAAACAGTATCCTCTCTGTCATTTCAAAATCATGGAAACAGAGCAAATAGCTCCAATAAAAACTGCAGCTGCAAATGAAGATCACAGTGTCGCCCGGGCCAAGTCTGTGATCTGTAACCCTGCTCACTCAAGTACGATGAAGATTACTCTGCTGTTCCCGTTGACGCTTCAGACACGATCAGTTAACCTTAAAAATACCAAAAAATGCCACAGAAAGAGCAGCAACCTACCTTTCTAAAAGGAAAATAAGTTCATATTTATTTTTATAGATTCAAACAACTATAGGTGGTAGTTCCAGGGTAATAATTCACTGTTAAGATGCTGAAGTGATGAGGATGTAAAAGAAAACACAGACCAGGAAGACCTGTTTATACAGATATGCCAAACTATCTTATTTGAACTTCGAGATATTAGTTGATATTCTAGAATATTTCCATGTTTCTCAACGATAACCACAATATATCCTAGCAATCAAAGAGTGCCTATGGTGCTCTTCTTATTCTGTTCAATGTAAATTACTACGAATAACATCTCTGAAGATCCCTGAGATTTCCTATGCCTTGAACATTTTGATTTTAGCATGAAAATAAATTCGTATACCATTACTTAATTTTTTCCCTTCATGTAGGGGGAAAATGGAAATTAAGAATCCTACATTTTTAACATTGAAGTATATTTTAAAAAAAACTAGAAATACGGCAGTGTAATTACACTGACATCTTTTGTAAGTGATAACACATGATAACATATAATTGAATGGCTTTTCCACCACAGGAATCATAACTAAGGAAAAAAGACAAAGAGCCTAATTTTTTTTCTCTGACTAATCAGGATTGATGTTAATTAAAGAAGAGTGCAAGATAATGACTTCTCATTACTACCTGATAGATAGAAATAGATTATTTTTATTCTAGGTAAAATAGCAATTAAATAACTTTTTTAAAAGGATGTATTTTCAGAAGGCTTTCTTCTATAATTGGCGAAGCATTAGGATAAAAGTCTTTCTGAAAAATCATCTACAAAATGGATTTCATCAAAGGCTGTTTATTCTTTAGCGTTTTGTCACACTGTGTGGGATATGAACGAGACAAAAGATGGTAGTTGAATAGGCGGTAATCAGAACAAAATTGACTTGCATTATTCTGTGGAATGTTTGCATTAAAGAACACAGACTGACGAAGTAATTAAAAAACAAGTTCAAATCCCAGTTCCTTCAGCTACTAGTTCTGTGACTGAAATCCAAGGTTTTAACTTTTATAATGCTTAATTTCTCATCTGTAGTTTTACATAACACATTTGCCAGATATCACAATGCATACCTATAAACTCAACACTCAGGAAGCTGAGGCAGGGGGATTAAGAGATTAATTCTAACCTAAGATACATACATTTTTTTCCCAGAAAAAAAATGAGGAGCTGTATGAGACTCTGTCTCAAATACTAATACTAAACTGTTCTACAAAGGTCCATTTGTGTATTAAATACTGACATTTCTCTATAGTACAGAGTTTGACCTAGAGGAGGAACTAAACAAATACTAAGAGATATAGTAGCTTCCTTTGCCCATTTAATTAGTTATCAAAAACCTAGTGACAATGATTTTGTGATAATCCAAGCAGGAGTTGTTTGATTTAAGGCAAAGTGAGATGAGCAATCTACCAAGGTCCTGACCATAGAGCATGATGCTGTCAACAGATGCTGCTGTTCTTCTCTGACTCTGGTTTTTCCCCAAGTCACTAGTTGTAGGCAGAATCCAGCCCCTTATAGATGGGAGACTATGATACTATGACCGTAAGAACTGAGAGTATTTCCCTGGTCTCTCCCATGTGGCCCTTTCAAGATGTGATGGTTTGTTTCTTTAAAGCCTACAAGAAGGCATCTGCTGCTTCCTCTCCCTGATGTTTCCAAATTCTAAATTCTAAATCAATTTTATACAATGTTCATCTCATTATGGCAGTACTTCCCAGATAATTGTTTGATTAAGTTAAAGCTGGCTAATAATAGACCTTAATTACACCATTACACTGCTACTTGCCTTCTCCTCAATTCTTACCTGTGCCCCTGGGTAAGGATTTACAACAAGACTAGGAATGGTAGGCCTATTTTGGAATTCTACACACTGGCACATTCACTGTATATTTATCATCATTGGTTGTACTAAACACTAACTGGATTGGTTCTGAAAATACATATGAAGATATGGTACTGATAGACCAACAGTATTCTTCTGTTACTTACATTTCCAAACAGCACTGAGTACACATTTAACAGAAATGACTTACTTTCTTGATAATTCATCTTTTCACCTTGTTGTTCAAGGTTGCTTCATCCAAGTATTTACAGTGGAGTGAAGAAAATAGCAGCAGGAAAAGGAAAAACAATAACTAAAATTTAAAATATACACATACAATACTAAAAGCTCTTGCTTCTAAGTGTAGGTGCAGAGTCACTTCTGAAAAACTACAACCCAAGGGAGTTTTCAGGAACTGTTAAGGAAAATAATGATTATCAGCACTCCTGGGTTGCCAAAGAGAATTATTACCTACAGAATGAAAGCAAAGCACACATGAGAGTGTAGGTTACTCTGGAAAACGTTTAACAGTATATACAAAACGTAAACGGGGAAAGTGTGTAATCATGTTAATCTCAAAATCAACTATGAAGAGGAGCACCTTTTGGAAAGGCTTGAGAATACTGCCAAAATAAAAATGGACTTACTCATATTAACCAGAACAAGAAAAAACAATAATCAAATGAGAAACCCAGGGGCTATAAAGGAAGGGGCTTGATGCTGATTACCTGACAGCAATTGTCAAAAATGAGTCCAAAGACCAGATCATGCCCCAAAGCCCACTGTAATATTAGGCTCTGGCATTACTCTTGTTATCAATCTGTAGCTAGAGCTCTTTGCTCCACAACAGCTAACATCATTCTGCTCTCTTTTGTCGTCTAAAACTTACCCTGCATCAACCCCTTTGAATCTATCTATGGTGTATTAGTCATATGGTATACGTTTCAGAACAAATATTTTTTGGAGAGTAACTGTTGTCCCTTTCCTATAGAGTGACATCTTAATCAAAATTGTATGTTAAAGAATAGCAGTTAATTTATTCTGTGTTAAAGCATAACTGGGAAAATTTTGCAGTTTATTATTTCAGGAATATATATTTTTAACAAACATCATCAAAATATCTTATGACCAAGTACTTACATTGATACATACACAGTGTGTCTGGAAAATAGTGCCTTTTGTGGGAAAAAAAATAAGGCAATGGAAATAGCCTTTTAAAAACTCCTATATGAGCCAGGCGGTGGTGGCACACGCCTTTAATCCCAGCACTTGGGAGGCAGAGGCAGGCGGATTTCTGAGTTCAAGGACAGCCAGGACTATGCAGAGAAATCCTGTCTTGAAAACCCAAAAAAAAAAAAAAACAAGAAAAACCCAAAAACTCCTATATGAAGAAGTAAAATGTAGTTTGTGTGACTTCTTTGTATGAAATGAGGAAAAATAATCAAATTTCAGAAATTAAATGAAAAAATGCAAGAATGTTATGGAGGGGGGCTGGATAATCAGATCCAAAAGTACTTTGTAAAGGACTGAGGAGAGGCCTAATGCCTAATGGGTAAAACAATTGCTTTGTCATTGTAAGGAACAAGTAAAACTAGGTATTGTGCTGTATTTATCAAATCTCGTGTTCTTGTAGTGAGGTTGGGGGAAGAAGCAGGAGAATCCCTGTAATCTTGAATACTGACTAGTTCTCTCTCTCTCTCTCTCTCTCTCTTTCTTTCTCTCTCTCTCTCTCACACACACACACATGCACACACACACACACTCATGCACATGCATATGTAAACACACACAAACACACACATGCACACACACACACTCATGCACATGCATATGTACACACACACACACATGCACACACACATACTAGCAACAACAAAAGACTCATTCTCAAACAAGGTGGAAGATGAAGACTGGGACCAGAGATTGTCTTCTGACCTCTACAGACATGCTGTGCTACATGCACACCTGCATTTAAACACATACACACATATCATACACATACTCATATGCATATACATGTCTGCACACATCATACACATAGGTACACTAACACAAATATCTACAACAAACCAAACATAAAAAAATAGAGACAGAGAGCCTTAAAATAGTTTACAATTTTGCTTCTGTCAAATGAAATAGAATGTGACTAAACACAGCTCAGGATCAGAGAGAGTGAACTTTACATTTTCTGAATGAACATGTTGTCTGAATCCTCTTTTCATTGCCCCAATTTAAAATGATTGATGTTGGGCCAATTAAATAACCCTACCTTAACGACAGATTCACATTGAACCAGGCTCATTCTCACAGTAGTGCTTAGAAGACTTCAGGGTCTTTGTGAAGCAGATAAGAGTCAGACTATATATATATGTATATATATATATATATATATTACTCACATGTGTCACATATGAAGAAACCCATTTAAGCTTGCTAAACCTTCCGATCTCGCGGATGGGCATATTATTAGTTGCTGCTATTGTCTATTCATGGTCAATACTATTAAACCCAGCTATCTAACCACAGTTTGCCCCACTTGAACTTCTCTTGGGCTTTGCTAGTATCCTTAGAAAACACAACTCAGAATGGGACAAGAAATCATTCTATTGGATGTCACTATAAGCAAGCCTGAGGTTGTTATTATTGCTTTTCCCAGTACTGGACACAGTGAAGGAAGAATGGAACAAGAAACCACCATACACACACACACACACACACACACACACACACACACACACACACACATACACACACACACACGCACATACATGCACACTTCTTTATATACATTTATATAAATATCTATGTGTCTGTCTGTCTGTAAATAATCTCCCACCCATACTCTGGCCAAAAAAAAAAAAATTAATCAAACTCTGTGGTTCACACACACACGAAAATAAGAAGGCAAGATAGGAATTATTCAGGTGGAGGACTGTAACATGAGAGGGAGTGGGATGGGATAGCAAAGAGGACTTTAAGTGACTAAATTATTCATTATATATGCATATGAAACTGTCAAAAAATAACTTTTAAAAATTATTATCCTCCTTTGCTCCAGTGGCCGGAAAGTTGGGACTGCCAGGCTCAGAGACAGACAGGCATAATATCGCTTGGGTCTCAGGCGGCTTGTGTGTACCCGGCTCCCAAGAGCTGGGCAGATCTGCAGTAACCAGCGCGCCAGCTCTGCTGTGGGACTTCTGCCTGGCAGAGGGACCCCTCACTGGGCAGGAGCCTACAAGCTTCCCTTCCGCAACCTCTGTTCCGGTAGACTGCACTGAAAAGATAGGTACCCAGGTTCCCCCCAATATAACATTGCTTGGGACACGGGCTGTTGGGGCGTCCGCCTGCTCCCAAGAACAGGACAGCTCTGTGGTCTTCTGGGTGCCAGATCTGCTGTAGGCCATCGCCTCTGCAGGGTGACCAGCGCCACCGAGAGAGTGCAGAGTGCACTCCGCCATCTTTGCTCCAGTGGCTGGGAAGTTGGGACTGCCAGGCTCTGAGACAGACAGGCATAATATCGCTTGGGTCTCGGGTGGCTTATGTGTATGTGGCTCCCAAGAGCTGGGTGGATCTGCAGTAACCAGCTTGCCAGCTCTGCTGTGGGACTTCTACCAGGCAGAGGGACGCCCCCTCCCCGCCCACTCTAGGAGAGATCACACACCCCTGCACAGTGCAGGAGCCTACCAGCCTCCCTTTGGCGACCTCTGCTCCAGGAATCTACTACGCTGAGCCTTTGGATGTGCAAGGACTCCCCAATATAACATCACTTGGGGCAAGGCACATCAGGGCTCCAAAGTCACTCAGGAGCAGGGCAGGCCCCAGAAATCTGTGCCAGGGGAATCCTGTTAATCCAGGGGGGGCAGAAATAGCTTTGCAGGCTCACAGGAGGTCCAACCAACAGCCAGTGACAGCAGGACCAACTAACATCAGAGGTAACCAGATGGCAAAAGGCAAACGTAGGAACGTTACTAACAGAAATCAAAGTAATATGGCACCATCCGAACCCAACTCTCCAACAGCAGCAAGTCCTGGATACCCCACCACACCCGAAAGACAAGATCTGGATTTAAAATCACTTCTCATGATGCTATTAGAGGATCACAAGAAGGACACAAATAATCTAATAAAGAATTACAGGAGACCATGAATCAACGGTTAGAAGCCCTTACAAAGGAAACACAAAAATCGCTTAGAGAAATGCAAGAGAACATGGATCAAAAGATGGAGGCCCACAAGGAGACAACACAAAAATCGCTTAATGAGATGAATCAACGGGTAGATGCACTCACAAAGGAATCAAAAAAATTGCATAAAGAAATGCAGAAGAATATGGGTCAACAGATGGATGCCCATAAGGAGGCAACACAAAAATTGCTTAAAGAAATGAATCAATGGATAGAAGCCCTTACAAAGGAAATACGAGAACTGCTTAAAGAAATGCAGGAGACAATGGATCAATAGATGGAATCCCATAAGGAGGAAACACAAAAATCACTCAGAGAAATGCAGGAGAACGTGGGTCAAAGGCAGATATCCTGAAAGAGGTAATGCAAAAATATCTTAAAGAAATACAGGAAAATACAAACAAACAAGTGAAGGATCTCAGCAAATACATCCAGGACCTAAAAAAGGAAGTAGAAACAACTAAGAAATCACAAAGGGAGACAACTTTGGAGATAGAAAACCTTGGGAAGAAATCAGGAGTCATAGATGCAAATATCAACAATAGAATACAAGAGATGGAAGAAAGAATATCAGGTGCTGAAGATTCCATAGAAAGCATCGACTCAACAGTCAAAGAACATGCAAAATGCAAAAAACGTGTAACCCAAAACATCCAGGAAATCGAGGGCACAATGAGAAGACCAAACCTAAGGATTATAGGTATGGATGAGAGTGAAGATTTGCAACTTAAAGGGCCAGTAAACATCTTCAACAAAATTATGGAGGAAAACTTCCCTAACCTAAAGAGAGAGATGCTGATGAACATACAAGAAGCCTACAGAACTCCAAACAGACTGGACCAGAACAGAAATACCTCCCGTCACATAATAATCAAAACACCAAATGTTCTAAACAAAGAAAGAATATTAAAAGCAGTAAGAGAAAAGGACCAAGTAACATAAAAGGGAAGACCTATCCGAATCACATCAGACTTCTCACCAGAGACTATGAAAGCCAGAAGATCCTGGGCAGATCTCATGCAGACACTAAGACAGCACAAATGCCAGCCTAGACTACTATACCCAGCAAAACTCTCAATCACCATAGATGGAGAGACCAAGATATTCCATGATAAAACCAAATTTTCACAATATCTTTCCACAAATCCAGCCCTGCAACGGATAATAGGTGGAAACCGCCAATACAGGGATAGAAACAACACCTTGGAAAAAATGAGATAATAACCTTCTTGAATCAAGCCCAAAAGTAGATAACCACTCAAATAAAGATAGCGTCAAGAATGGCAGGTGGCAATAATCACTACGCCTTATCTCTCTTAATATCAATGATCTCAATTCCCCAATAAAAAGACATAGACTAACAGACTGGATACGTAAACAGGACCCAGCATTTTGCTGCATGCAGGAAACGCACATCACTATCAAAGACAAACACTACCTCAGAGTAAAAGGCTGGAAAACAATTTTACAAGCAAATGGCCCCAAGAAACGAGGCGGAGTAGCCATCCTAATATCAGATAAAATTGATTGTCAACCTAAAGTCATCAAAAAAGACACAGAAGGACACTACATACTGATCAAGGGAAAAATCCACCAAGAAGAACTCTCAATTCTGAATATCTATGATCCAAATACAAGGGCACCCTCATTCGTAAAAGAAACTTTACTAAACCTCAAATCACACATCGCACCTCACACAATAATAGTGGGTGACTTCTACACCCCGCTCTCTGAAATGGATCGTTCAGGAAAGAAGAAACTAAACAGGGACACAGTGAATCTAATTGAAGCCTTGGACCAAATGGAACTAACATATATATATAGAACATTTCATCCTAGAGCTAAAGAATACACCTTCTTCTCAGCACCTCATGGTACCTTCTCCAAAATTGACCATATAATTGGTCACAAATCAGACCTCAACAGATATAAGAAGATAGAACTAATCCCATGCCTCCTATCAGATCACTATGGAATAAGGGTGGTCTTCAATGGCAACAAAATCAAAAGAAAACCCACGTAAACATGGAGGCTGAACAATGCTCTGCTCAATGATAACTTGGTCAAGGTGGAAATAAAGAAAGAAATCAAAGACTTTTTGAAAGTTAATGGAAATGAAGGCACAACATACCCTAATTTATGGGACACAATGAAAGCAGTGCTAAAAGGAAAATTCATAGCCCTGAGTGCCGCCAAAAAGAAACGGGAGACAGCATACACTAACAGCTTAATGGCACACCTGAAAGCTCTGGAACAAAAAGAAGCAAATACACCAAAGGGGAGTAGAAGGCAGGATATCATCAAACCCAGGGCTGAAATCAATCAAGTAGAAACAAATAAAACCATACAAAGAATCAACAAAACGAGGAGTTGGTTCTTTGAGAAAATCAGCAAGATAGATAAGCCCTTAGCCAGACTAACCAGAGGGCACAGAGAGAGTAT
The DNA here is from genome assembly GCA_036184795.1 of Tokudaia tokunoshimensis. Lineage (NCBI taxonomy): Eukaryota > Metazoa > Chordata > Mammalia > Rodentia > Muridae > Tokudaia > Tokudaia tokunoshimensis. Next base: position 37,115,326 of record BTHU01000015.1, on the reverse strand, counting down.
CCAAATTAATAAAATCAGAAACAAAAAGGGAGAGATAACAACAGAATCTGAGGAAATTCAAAAAATCATCAGATCCTACTACAAAAACCTGTATTCAACACAACTAGAAAATCTCTAGGAAATGAACAATTTCCTTGACCCATACCAATTACCAAAATTAAATCAGGATCAAATAGACCATCTAAACTGTCCTATAACCTCTGAAGAAATAGAAGTTGTCATTGGAAGTCTTCCAGCCAAAAAAAGGACAGGTCCACATGGTTTTAGTGCAGAATTCTATCAGACCTTCAAAGAAGACCTAACACCAATACTCTTCAAACTGTTCCACAAAATAGAAACAGAAGGAATACTACAGAACTCGTTCTATGAAGCCACAATTACACTAATAACAAAAGCACACAAAGATCCGACAAAGAAAGAGAAACTCAGGCCAATCTCTCTTATGAATATCGATGCAAAAATACTCAATAAAATTCTTGCCAACCGAATCCAAGAACACATCAAAACGATCACTCACTCCGATCAAGTAGGCTTCATCCCAGGGATGCAGGGATGGTTCAATATAACGAAATCCATCAATGTAATCCACTACATAAACAATCTCAAAGAAAAAAACCACATGGTCATCTCATTAGATGCTGAGAAAGCATTTGACAAAATTCAGCATCCTTTCATGCTAAAGGTCTTGGAAAGATCAGGAATTCGAGGCCCATATCTAAACATAGTAAAAGCAATTTACAGCAAACCGGTAGCCAGCATCAATCTAAATGGAGAGAAACTTGAAGCAATCCCACTAAAATCAGGGACTAGACAAGGCTGCCCTCTCTCTCCATATCTTTTCAATATAGTACTTGAAGTTCTAGCTATAGCAATTAGACAACAAAAAGAGGTCAAAGGGATACAAATTGGAAAGGAAGAAGTCAAACTATCACTATTTGCAGACGATATGATAGTATACTTAAGCGACCCAAAGAACTCCACCAGAGAACTCCTACAGCTGATAAACGACTTCAGCAAAGTGGCCGGATATAAAATCAACTCAAGCAAGTCAGTAGCCTTCCTATACTCAAAGGATAAGCAAGCTGAGAAAGATGTAAGAGAAATGATACCCTTCACGATAGCCACAAAGCATAAATAGTATCTTGGCGTGACTCTAACCAAACAAGTGAAAGATCTGTATGACAAGAACTTCAATTCTCTGAAGAAAGAAATTGAAGAAGACCTCAGAAGATGGAAAAATCTGCCATGCTCATGGATTGGCAGGATTAATATAGTAAAAATGACCATCTTACCAAAAGTAATATACAGATTCAATGCAATCCCCATCAAAATCCCAACTCAATTCTTCATAGAGTTAGAAAGAGCAATTCAAAAATTCATCTGGAATAACAGAAAACCCAGGATAGCTAAAACTATTCTCAAGAGTAAAAGAACCTCTGGGGGAATCAGTATCCCGGACCTCAAGCTGTACTACAGAGCAATAGTGTTTAAAACTGCATGGTATTGGTACTGTGACAGGCATGTAGATCAATGGAGCAGAATTGAAGATCCAGAAATGAATCCACACTCCTATGGTCACTTGATCTTTGACAAAGGAGCTAAAACCATCCAGTGGAAAAAAGATAGCCTTTTCAACAAATGGTGCTGGCTCAACTGGAAGTCAACATGCAGAAGAATGCAAATTGACCCATTCTTATCTCCTTGCACTAAGCTCAATTCCAAGTGGATCAAGGACCTCCACATAAAAGCAGACACACTGAAACTAATAGAAAGGAAACTAGGGAAGAACCTTGAACATATGGGCACATGGGAGAATTTCCTGAACAGAACTCCAATAGCTTATGCTCTAAGATCAAGAATAGACAAATGGGACCTCATTAAATTACAAAGTTTTTGCAAGGCAAAAGACACTGTCAAAAAGACAAAGCGGCAACCAACTAACTGGGAAATGATCTTTACCAACCTTACATCCGACAGAGGGCTAATATCCAATATATACAAAGAACTCAAGAAGTTAAACTCCAGAGAGGCAAGTAACCCTATACAGAGCTAAACAAGAGTTCTCACCTGAAGAATATCTAATGGCTGAGAAGCACCTAAAGAGATGTTCATCATCCTTAGTCATTAGGGAAATGCAAATCAAAACAACCCTGAGATTCCATCTCACACCAGTCAGAATGGCTAAGATCAAAAACACAGGAGACAGCAGTTGTTGGCGAGGATGTGGAAAAAGAGGAACACTCCTCCACTGCTGGTGGAATTGCAACCTGGTACAACCACTCTGGAAAGCAGTCTCGCGGTTTCTCAGTTAACTGAGCATGACACTCCCAGAGGATCCGGCTATACCACTCCTGGGCATATACCCAGAGACTTTACCTGCATGCAATAAGGACACATGCTCAACTATGTTCATAGCAGCCTTATTTATAATAGCCAGAAGCTGGAAAGAACCCAGATGTCCCTCAACGGAGGAATGGATTCAGAAGATGTGGTATATCTACACAATGGAATACTACTCTGCAATTAAAAACAATGAATTCATGAAATTCCTAGGCAAATGGTCAGAACTTGAAAACATCATCCTTAGTGAGGTAACCCAATCACAAAAGAACACACATGGTATGCAGTCACTGATAAGGGGATATTAACCCAGAATCTCGGAATACCCTAGACAAAATCTGCATATCAATAGATTTCTAAGAAGATGGAAGGAGAGACCCCTGGTCCTGGAAAGACTGGATGTAGTGGAACACCAGGACAGAGAAACGAGAGGAGGTTGAATGGAGAAAAGAGGGAAGGAAGGGGGCTTATGGGACTTTCGGGGAGGGAGGAAACGGGAAAGGGGAAATGATTTGGAATGTAAATAAAAATATGCATACAAATGAAAACATTGATGTCAGCCTCTTCATCTCTGTCACTATGGTTCGTAGAATAATGCAATTCTCACAGGGTCTCTCTGAAATTTATTACTAAATAAGGAAAACTAAAGTGTCCAGATAAAATCAAGGACAAGAACTTTCAAGTGGGAAGTCAGACAGAATTATCTGGAAAGACTTGCGCAGACAATCTCATGATGCCAAGCTAAAAACCAGATCATTTTCCTTGGATGTTGTCAGAAAGAGATGTGGTAATATAAAGGCAACATGTGACAGTTTTGGCTTCAAACATGAAGGAAGTGAAACACCAGCCAATGTATGCTCCCAAGACATAGGGAGTAAACATTCCTGCTGCTCCAGAAAACACCCAAGGGTGAAGACAGTGCATTTTCATCCTAAATGACATTCATGTCAGACTTGTAACCCTTTAAACCAAAAGTAGCACATTTGTATAGGTTGGGAAGGTCAATTTATGGTAATTTGTAAAAAAGGCGACATATTACTATCATAATTCCGTATAAAGTTGCATATAAATTATTGCATTTGCATAAAAAAATACTTCTTTGGGGAAAGCAGCAAAAGATAAAATAGAAAATTATGACAAGTGAAAGCAAACTTGCCCAATTTTCTCATTTCAGAAACAACAGTAGCCACAACAGATGAATACTTTAAAAATCTGCATCAGCACCCTGTGGTAAATTCAAGGTAAACATCAATGCCTAGAGTCAAAAATGATGTTTTAATCAAACTCTTCTCAGAAGACTACAGATGCATCAATTTTTCTTGCAAGCAATTTCAAAGAATAGGTTGGGTTTGAAGGGGGAAGGAATACAGTCCTAAAGCAAACTAATATGTTACCTAATAAAATGCCCACTATTGATCATGATAAGACTCAAAACTATTAGTTGAATGTTCCTCTAAGATGTTAAAATAACTTTTAGTCTATTACACTAGTCACAATATCTGTCCAAGATGGAAAAGATAAATTTCAACAGTGAATTTAGAAGATGTGTACTAAAAATGTCTAGACTACCACTTATCACGTTCTAACACTGATGTATGTTGAAGATGAACATCTAATAATGAACACAATACCTCACATGAAACAAGAATATCTCTTATTATTCAGGAATACAACCCATACATTTGATTAATTAATAAGACAAATCCTGAGCAATCTGGTGACATCAGTTTATGTAAACCAGGCATTGGATATCACTTTGGATAAGAAAGGTTAAAAGGAAGAAGACTGTTTAAAAAAATGATAGCACATGCTGTCCAGGATGTGGAGCAAGGGGAACACTCCTCCTTTGCTTCTGGGAGTGCAAACTTGTAAAACTACTTTGGAAATCAATTTGGCACTTTCTCAAAAACTGGGAATAGTTGTACCTCATGACCTAACTACACCACTCCTGGCCATATACCTAAAATATGTTCTACCATCTCACAAAGACACTTGCTCAACTATGTTCATAACAGCTTTATTCATAATAGCCAGAAATTGGAAACAACCTATATGTCCCTCAACTGAAGAATTGATAAAGAAAATGTTGTACATCTATATCATGGAATAATATTCAGCTATTAAAAGCCAAGACATTATGAATTTTGCAGGCAAATGGAGAGAACTTGAGAAAATCACCCTGAGTGGTTAACTAGTTCCAGAAGGACATGCATGGTATATACTCACTTATTAGTAATTCATAAAATACAGGTACCATGTTACACTCCACAGACCCAAAGAAGCTAAAGAAGAAGGAAGACTCAAGTAAGGAAGATTGAATCTCATATAGAAAGGGAATAGCAGCCTAATTTGTAATAGACAGAGCTGGAAACAACCCACATGTCCCTCGGTCAAAGAATGGATACAGAAAATGTGGTCCATTTACACAATGGAATACTGATCAGCTATTAAAAACTAGGATAACATGAATTTTGCAGGCAAATGGATGGAACTAGAAAATATCATCCTGAGTGAGGTAACCCAGACCCAAAAGAACATCTATGATATGAACTCACTGATAAATGAATATTAGTCTGAAAGTTCAGAATACCCATGCTACAACTCACCTACCGGACGATAGGTAGCTTAAAAAGAAGGAAGACCCAAGTGTGCATACATGAAACTCACTTAAAAGTGGAACAAAATAATCATAGAAGGCAAAGGGAGGGAGAAAACTGGGTGGGAGATGGGAGGAGGCAGGAGAAAAGGAAAGGCAGGATCAGGATTCGAAGAAACAAGAGGGAGGCCCAAAGACCTAGGAGAATGAATCAAAATATACAGCAGAAGGTGATAGGGGACAGGGAGAAACTCTAGAAAGTCCCAGAAACCAGGGATGTGAGAGGCTACCAAGACTCAATGGAAATGACAGCTGAAAGGGCCAACAGTGGAGAGATAGAACCAAAAGAGACCACCTCCAGTAGATATACAGGGGCCCTATTTGAGGCAGAGGGACACCCACCTGTGGGGAAAAAAAGGAAAAGCGTGGGGCCTGGCACAGAGCGGACACAGGCGGGGGGGTAGGGGGGGGAAGGCGGCACGCGCTCGGGCCAAGGCAGCGTGCATTTGCAGAGGTGCAGGCGGACACAGAGGTTCCGCGGCATGCGGGCATGCAGAGAAATGCCACACAGAAGGCATTCTGGTGTGGATTTCTCTGCTCGTTACCTGTGCTCAGACTATCTGTGTGGCTGAATCCCAGAGTCTCAGATGGCGCGTACCAGCTAGCTCCGTGTGGCAAATTTAATAAGAGGCGGCCCATAGCTTTGATGTTTTATTATTAAGAAAATAGAAAGAGAAAAGAGATAGAAAGATAAAGAAAGAGGAGAAAATAGATAAGAAAAGCCATGACCACGTGGAAAGGGGAGAAAATGGAGAGACAGAGAGATAGACAAAGAAGAGGGCCGGGGGAGAACAAGCAGAAGAGAGAGAGAGAGAGAGAGAGAGAGAGAGAGAGAGAGAGAGAGAGAGAGAGAGAGAGAGAGAGAGAGAGAGAACACGCTGAGGGGTGCTATTTATAGAGTTGGGTAGTCAGGTAACCAGGAGGCAGGGAGTGTGGCTGCAGGCAGGTGACTGCCTAGGCAGAGTCAGGCTAGAACCTGGGGCATGGCCACACGTCTCATCAAGGTCCCACACCCACCCATCTTCAAAATTTTTAACCCAGAATTGTTGCTATCTAAGGGAAATGCAGGGATAAAAATGGAGCAGAGACTGAAAGAAAGGCCACTCAGTGACCGGCCCAACTTGAGATCCATCCCATGCATGTACACCAAATCCTGATCCTATTACTGATGCTATGTTGTGTGTACAGACAGGAGCCTCACATGGCTGTCCTCCGAGAGACTCTACGAGCAACTGACTTAGACAAATGCAGATACTTAAGCCAACCATTGGATTGAGGTCAGGGACCAATATGGAAGAGTTAGAGGAAGGACTGAAGGAGCTGATGGGAATTGCAAAGCCATAGGAAAAACAACAGTGTCAACTAAACCAGACCCCTCAGAACTCCCAGAGGCTAAGCCAAAACCAAGGGGCTCACACGGGCTGGTTCCTGGCACTAGGCACCTTACAGCAGAGGACTTCCTTGTATGACCTCAGTTGGAGAGGATACACTTAATCCTGTGGAAACTTGATGCCACAGGGAAGAGAGATGCTGGTGGGGGTGAGGTGGGGGAGCACCCTCTCAGAGGTAGGGGGAAGGGAAGGGGTAAAGAACTCAAGGAAGTGGAACCAGGAAGAGGACCAACTTTTGGAATGTAAATACAAATAATTTAATAAAGATTTAAAAAAAATAGTCATAAGAGGCAGATGGAGAAAGGAAACTTGGAGGGAAGGGGCATGTGGAGGAAAATAAGGGATTTAGGATCAGATGTGAGCAAGGGCAGGAGAGATGGCTATAGATGGTCATGAAAATAAAGGCAATACTGCAGGTGAGGAGATAGGGGGGCATCACCAGGAGGTTACAGAGACCTGGGATAAGGGAGGTGCCCAAAAATCTATGGGGGATGACCTTAGTTATGACTCACTGCATTGACTATATGGAACCTCCATTAGCCATGCAGGAACCCCAGTGGAGTGACAGAGACACCAACCCACCCACAAAACTTTCAATCCAAAATTTATCCTATTTACAAGTAATGCAGGCATGGGGGAGGGAGCATAGACTGATGGAATGGCTTACCAATAACTGGCCCAACTTGAGATCCATCCCATGGGCAAGAACCAATCCCTAAGACCATTAGTGATACTCTGTTATGCTTGCAGACAGGAACATGCTGTCCTCTGAGAGGTTCCACCCAGCAGCTGACTCAGACATATGCAGACACCCACAGGCCAACAGTGGAAGGAGCTTGGGAACTCTTATGGGAGAATAGGAGGAAGGTTTGTGAGTAGGAAATCCACAGGAAGACCAACAGAGTCAACTAACCTGAACCCTTGGAACTCTCAGAGACTAAACCACTAACCAAAGAGCATACATGGGGTAGACCTAGGCCTCCCCACTCATATCTGTGTAGCAAATGTACAGTTTGACCTTTATGTGGGGCCTGAACAACTGGAACAGGGTTACCCCAAAAGCTGTTGCCTGTCTGTGGGATATGTTTGACTAGCTTGGCTGCCTTGTCTGGCTTGATGGTATAGGAAGTCCCTAGTCACACAAAGACTTGAAGAGCCAGGATGAAGGAGATACCTAAATTGGCCCCCACCCACTCAGAGAATAAAGTGAGGGGGGTGGGGGAAGGATTATGGGAGGGTTGGCTGGGAGAGGGCAGTGAGTGTGATGGAAAATGAATAAGTAATTTAAAAAATTAAATAAAAACAAAAAATGATGTTGGTTCACTTTCTTATACTTAGATTCATAGCAACAAGTAAACTTGACTCTATGGGCACATTTCCAATTTTTTTTTCTATTACAAATATTTGTATATTTTGGGTGTGTGCACATGTGAAAGTCAGAGGATAACTTGCTGAAACTAGTTTCTCACTTTCTCCATCATGTCGATTCCAGGGATAGAACTCTAGTCATGAGGCCTGGCAATAAGTGGCTCTACTCACTGAGCCATCTTACCATTCAAACCCTAAATGACCTTTTACTAAATATTCTTGTTTCCTATTGGTTCAAAGAGTAAAGTATGTTATAAGTTAATTTTTCGAACGGGTCAGCGCTGTGGTCCTCTGGGTGCCAGATCGGAAGGCCATCGCATCTGCAGGGTGAGCGGCTCCACGGAGAGTGTGCAGATTGCACTCCGACATCTTTGCTCCAGTGACTGGGAAGTTGGGACAGCCAGGTTCTGAGACAGACAGGAATAATATCGCTTGGGTCTCGGGCGGCTTGTGTGTGTGCGGCTCCCAAGTGCTGGGCTGATCTGCAGTAACCAGCGCGCCAGCTCTGCTGTGGGACCTCTGCCTGGCAGAGGGACCCCGCACTGGGCGGGAGCCTACCAGCTTTCCTTTCGCGACCTCTGTTCCCGCAGACTGCACTGAAGAGACAGGTACCCCAGGCTCTCTCTCCCCAATATAACATCACTTGGGACACGGCCTGTTGGGGCTTCCATCTGCGTCCGAGAACGAGTCAGCGCTGTGGTCGTCTGGGTGCCAGATCGGCAGGCCATCGCGTCTGCAGGGTGAGCGGCGCCACGGAGAGTGTGCAGATTGCACTCCGCCATCTTTGCTCCAGTGACTGGGAAGTTGGGACAGCCAGGTTCTGAGACAGACAGGCTTAATATCACTTGGGTCTCGGGCAGCTTGTGTGTGTGCAGCTCCCAAGTGCTGGGCTGATCTGCAGTAACCAGCGTGCTAGCTCTGCTGTGGGACTTCTGCCTGGCAGAGGGACGCCCCCTCCCCCCCTAGGAGAGATCACACACCCCTGCACAGGGCAGGAGCCTACCAGCCTCCCTTTGGCGACCTCTGCTCCAGGAATCCACTAGGCTGAGACTTTGGATGTGCAAGGCCTCCCCAATATAAGATCACTTGGGGCAAGGCACATTAGGGCTCCAAAGTCACTCAGGAGCAGGCAAGCCCCAGAAATCGGTGCCAGGGGAATCCTGGCAATGCGGGGGGGGGGTCAGAAATAGCTTTGCAGGCTCACAGGAGGTCCAACCAACAGCCAGTGGCAGCAGGACCAACTAACATCAGAGGTATCCAGATGGCAAAAGGCAAACGTAGGAAAGTTACTAACAGAAATCAAAGTAATGTGGGACCATTCGAACCCAACTCTCCAACAGCAGCAAATCCTGGATACACCACCACACCCGAAAGACAAGATCTGGATTTAAAATCACTTCTCATGATCCTATTAGAGGATCACAAGAAGGACACAAATAAATCTCATAAAGAGTTATAGGAGACCATGAATCAACGGTTAGAAGCCCTTACAAAGGAAACACAAAAATCGCTTAGAGAAATGCGGGAGAACATGGATCAAAAGATGGAGGTGCACAAGGAGACAACACAAAAATCGCTTAACGAGATGAATCAACGGGTAGATGCACTCACAAAGGAATCACAAAATTGGCATAAAGAAATGCAGAAGAATATGGATCAACAGACGGATGCCCATAAGGAGGCAACACAAAAATTGCTTAAAGAAATGAATCAACGGTTAGATGCCCTTACAAAGGAAATACGAGAACTGCTTAAAGAAATGCAGGAGACAATGGATCAACAGATGGATTCCCATGAGGAGGAAACACAAAAATCACTCAGAGAAATGCAGGAGAACGTGGGTCATCAGGAAGAAATCCTGAAAGAGGCAATGCAAAAATATCTTAAAGAAATACAGGAAAATACAAACAAACAAGTGAAGGATCTCAGCAAATCCATCCAGGAACTAAAAAAGGAAGTAGAAACAACTAAGAAATCACAAAGGGAGACAACTTTGGAGATAGAAAACCTTGGGAAGAAATCAGGAGTCATAGATGCAAACATAAACAATAGAATACAAGAGATGGAAGAAAGAATATCAGGTGCTGAAGATTCCATAGAAAGCATCGACTCAACAGTCAAAGAAAATGCAAAATGCAAAAAACATGTAACCCAAAACATCCAGGAAATCCAGGACACAATGAGAAGACCAAACCTAAGGATTATAGGTATAGATGAGAGTGAAGATTTGCAACTTAAAGGGTCAGTAAATATCTTCAACAAAATTATGGAGGAAAACTTCCCTAACTTAAAGAGAGAGATGCCGATGAACGTACAAGAAGCCTACAGGACTCCAAACAGACTGGACCAGAACAGAAATACCTCCCATCACATAATAATCAAAACACCGAATGTTCTAAACAAAGAAAGAATACTAAAAGCAGTAAGAGAAAAGGGCCAAGTAACATACAAAGGAAGACCTATCCGAATCACATCAGACTTCTCACCAGAGACTATGAAAGCCAGAAGATCCTGGGCAGATCTCATGCAGACACTAAGACAGCACAAATGCCAGCCTAGACTACTATACCCAGCAAAACTCTCAATCACCATAGATGGAGAGACCAAGATATTCCATGATAAAACCAAATTTTCACAATATCTTTCAACAAATCCAGCCCTGCAATGGATAATAGGTGTAAACCTCCAATACAGGGAGAGAAACAACACCCTGGAAAAAATGAGATAATAACCTTCTTGAATCAAACCCAAAAGTAGATAACCACTCAAACATAAAGATAGCGTCAAGAATGGCAGATGGCAATAATCACTATGCCTTAATCTCTCTTAATATCAATGGTCTCAATTCCCCAATTAAAAGACATAGACTAGCAGACTGGATACGTAAACAGGACCCAGCATTTTGCTGCATGCAGGAAACGCACCTCAGTGTCAAAGACAAACACTACCTCAGAGTAAAAGGCTGGAAAACAATTTTACAAGCAAATGGCCCCAAGAAACGAGGTGGAGTAGCCATCCTAATATCAGATAAAATTGATTTTCAACCTAAAGTCATCAAAAAAGACATAGAAGGACACTACATACTGATCAAGGGAAAAATCCACCATCAAGAACTCTCAATTCTGAATATCTATGTTCCAAATGCAAGGGCACCCTCATTCATAAAAGAAACTTTACTAAAACTCAAAGCACACATCGCACCGCACACAATAATAGTGGGTGACTTCAACACCCCGCTCTCTGAAATGGATCGTTCAGGAAAGCAGAAACTAAACAGGGACACAGTGAATCTAATTGAAGCCTTGGACCAAATGGAACTAACAGATATATATATATATATATATATATATATATATATATATATATATATATATATATATATATATATAGAGAGAGAGAGAGAGAGAGAGAGAGAACATTTCATCCTAGAGCTAAAGAATACACCTTCTTCTCAGCTCCTCATGGTACCTTCTCCAAAATCGACCATATAATTGGTCACAAATCAGACCTCAACAGATATAAGAAGATAGAACTAATCCCATGCATCCTATCAGATCACTATGGAATAAGGGTGGTCTTCAATGGCAACAAAAACAAAAGAAAACCCACGTAAACATGGAGGCTGAACAATGCTCTACTCAATGATAACTTGGTCAAGGTGGAAATAAAGAAAGAAATCAAAGACTTTTTGAAAGTTAATGAAAATGAAGGCACAACATACCCTAATTTATGGGACACAATGAAAGCAGTGCTAAGAGGAAAATTCATAGCCCTGAGTGCCGCCAAAAAGAAATGGGAGACAGCATACACTTACAGCTTAATGGCACACCTGAAAGCCCTGGAACAAAAAGAAGCAAATGTACCAAAGAGGAGTAGAAGGCAGGAAATCATCAAACTCAGGGCTGAAATCAATCAAGTAGAAACAAATAAAACCATACAAAGAATCAACAAAACGAGGAGTTGGTTCTTTGAGAAAATCAACAAGATAGATAAGCCCTTAGCCAGACTAACCAGAGAGCACAGAGATAGTATCCAAATTAATAAAATCAGAAACGAAAAGGGAGAGATAACAACAGAAACTGAGGAAATTCAAACAATCATCAGATCCTACTACAAAAGCCTGTATTCAACACAACTAGAAAATCTTGAGGAAATGGACAATTTCCTTGACAGATACCAAGTACCAAAATTTAATCAGGATCAAATAGACCATCTAAATCGTCCTATAACTCCTGAAGAAATAGAAGTTGTCATTGGAAGTCTTCCAGCCAAAAAAAGCACAGGTCCAGATGGTTATAGTGCAGAATTCTATCAGACCTTCAAAGAAGACCTAACACCAATACTCTTCAAACTGTTCCACAAAATAGAAACAGAAGGAACACTACCCAACTCGTTCTATGAAGCCACAATTACACTAATACCAAAAGCACACAAAGATCCGACAAAGAAAGAGAATCTCAGGCCAATCTCTCTTATGAATATGGATGCAAAAATACTCAATAAAATTCTTGCCAACCGAATCCAAGAACACATCAAAATGATCATTCACCACGATCAAGTAGGCTTCATCCCAGGGATGCAGGGATGGTTCAATATAAGGAAATCCATCAATGTAATCCACTATATAAACAATCACAAAGAAAAAAACCACATGGTCATCTCATTAGAAGCTGAGAAAGCATTTGACAAAATTCAGCATCCTTTCATGCTAAAGGTCTTGGAAAGATCAGGAATTCAAGGCCCATATCTAAACATAATAAAAGCAATTTACAGCAAATCGGTAGCCAGCATCAATCTAAATGGAGAGAAACTTGAAGCAATCCCACTAAAATCAGGGACTAGACAAGGCTGCCCTCTCTCTCCATATCTTTTCAATATAGTACTTGAAGTTCTAGCTAGAGCAATTAGACAACAAAAAGAGGTCAAAGGGATACAAATTGGAAAGGAAGTAGTCAAACTATCACTATTTGCAGACGATATGATAGTATACATAAGCGACCCAAAGAACTCCACCAGAGAACTCCTACAGCTGATAAACGACTTCAGCAAAGTGGCCGGATATAAAATCAACTCAAGCAAGTCAGAAGCCTTCCTATACTCAAAGGATAAGCAGGCTGAGAAAGAAGTAAGAGAAATAATACCCTTCACGATAGCCACAAACCATATAAAGTATCTTGGCATGACTCTAACCAAACAAGTGAAAGATCTGTATGACAAGAACTTCAAGTCTCTGAAGAAAGAAATTGAAGAAGACCTCAGAAGATGGAAAAATCTGCCATGCTCATGGATTGGCAGGATTAATATAGTAAAAATGACCATCTTACCAAAAGCAATATACAGATTTAATGCAATCCCCATCAAAATCACAACTCAATTCTTCATAGAGTTAGAAAGAGCAATTCAAAAATTCATCTGGAATAACAGAAAACCCAGAATAGCTAAAAGTATTCTCAAGAGTAAAAGAACCTCTGGGGGAATCAGTATCCCGGACCTCAAGCTGTACTACAGAGCAATAGTGTTAAAAACCGCATGGTATTGGTACAGTAACAGCCATGTAGATCAATGGAACAGAATTGAAGACCCAGAAATGAATCCACACTCCTATGGTCACTTGATCTTTGACAAAGGAGCCAAAACCATCCAGTGGAAAAAAGATAGCCTTTTCAACAAATGGTGCTGGCTCAGCTGGAGGTCAACATGCAGAAGAATGCAAATTGACCCATTCTTATCTCCTTGCACTAAACTCAATTCTAAGTGGATCAAAGATCTCCACATAAAACCAGACACAGTGAAACTAATAGAAGGGAAACTAGGGAAGAACCTTGAATATATGGGCACAGGGGAGAATTTTCTGAACAGAACTCCAATAGCTTATGCTCTAAGTTCAAGAATAGACAAATGGGACCTCATTAAATTACAAAGTTTTTGCAAGGCAAAAGACACTGTCAAAAAGACAAAGCGGCAACCAACTAACTGGGAAATGATCTTTACCAACCTAACATCCGACAGAGGGCTAATATCCAATATATACAAAGAACTCAAGAAGTTAAACTCCAGAGAGGCAAGTAACCCTATTAAAAAATGGGGTACAGAGCTAAACAAAGAGTTCTCACCTGAAGAATATCTAATGGCTGAGAAGCACCTAAAGAGATGTTCATCATCCTTAGTCATTAGGGAAATGCAAATCAAAACAACCCTGAGATTCCATCTCACACCAGTCAGGATGGCTCAGATCAAAAACACAGGAGACAGCAGTTGTTGGCGAGGATGTGGAGAAAGAGGAATACTCCTCCACTGCTGGTGGAATTGCAGGCTGGTACAACCACTCTGGAAAGCAGTCTGGCGGTTCCTCAGAAAACTGGGCATGACACTCCCAGAGGATCCGGCTATACCACTCCTGGGCATATACCCAGAGGCTTTACCTGCATGCAATAAGGACACATGCTCCACTATATTCATAGCAGCCTTATTTATAATAGCCAGAAACTGGAAAGAACCCAGATGTCCCTCAACGGAGGAATGGATTCAGAAGATGTGGTATATCTACACAATGGAATACTACTCTGCAATTAAAAACAATGAATTCACGAAATTCCTAGGCAAATGGTCAGATCTTGAAAATATCATCCTTAGTGAGGTAACCCAATCACAAAAGAACACACATGGTATGCAGTCACTGATAAGGGAATATTGACCCAGAATCTCGGAATACCCTAGACACAATCCGCATATCAATAGATTTCTAAGAAGATGGAAGGAGAGACCCCTGGTCCTGGAAAGACTGGATGTAGGGGAACGCCAGGACAGAGTAATGAGAGAGGATTGAATGGAGAAAAGAGGGAGGGAAGGGGGCTTATGGGACTTTCGGGGAGGGAGGAAACGGGAAAGGGGAAGTGATTTGGAATGTAAATTAAAAAAATAAAATAAAATAAATAATAAAAAAAAGTTAATTTTTCTAAGTATTAGTTAAAACTTACCTAGTGAGAGTTCCAGAAAAATAACTGGTAGAAGTTGATCTCTATTCTTTCTATCTATCTATCTATCTATCTATCTATCTATCTATCATCTATATATCTATCATCTATCTATCATGACAAATCATATTACTCTGTAGCCCAGGCTGTCCTAATGCTCACAGAGACCCTTTAGCTTCAGCCTCTTAAGTGCTAGAGTTATATATGTGAACTGTCATGCACATGTTAACTTCATTTGTGAAATCATTGTTCTTAATAGGATAGTACTGTTAAATGTAGACCTAGAAATGGATTGTTGTTTATTTTATGGTAATTTACAAAATAACTAGAAGTTGGCTCTTCATTGTCCTTTAGAAATAACTGTATATTTTGTTAATAGATGTATAAACCAGAAACATCCACTTGCTGACACCTACATGAGTGCAGTCTTAACATCTTAGATCATCAGTTTCCATGCAGAAACATGGGGTAAACAGTCAGCACATTTTTCTACAGCACAGCTAGTTTCTAGAATCAACCTGCACTACAACTTAGAAGGAGTTGTTTCATAACATCTTAAGGGCAAGACCTGTCCTGGGAGTCTTCCTAATTAATCATCTAAGCTCATATCCTTTGTCAAAACCTTAAATGAATTAAGTGTTTGACTGCCTTTTAAGTAGGATGCACCAAAAGTAATTGAATGTGGTAATCAAAAATTTGTTAAACCTGTCACTACACATTATTATCTGCTCTAAATCCAGCACAGCACAATTAGCTTACAGCAGTCAGAGTTGAATCAGGTCCACACCATGGTTGGGTGAGTAATGCATACTCCTCGGTAAATTAATTAGACTCGAAGTAGATGAGCAGAATAAAGGGTGCCCGTTTGAACAGTGAAAACAAGGGACACACAGGATTTATGGAGTGCCAAACCTATTTCCTGAAGCAGCGTGGGCTAAATGGCCTTCATTACGGCCTGTTAACCAGCAAACATGCCACACATCAGGCAAGAGCGTAAAAATAAAACTCTGCTTAACACTGTTCCCTGTCTTATAATTGATCCCTTTAACGGTGGTAACCTGATATGTAGCCATTAATGAGTGATAAACACCATCTGTTTTTCATTGCCACACACATGTAAAGAAACTGTGAGAGAGAAGAAGGTGACAACCCTACTGTCCAACAAAGATTACAGAAGAGCTGGGAAAGAAGATTCCCTGTGCGCTCACATTTGTTTAATATTTTCCTCAAAACATCACTCCCCTGATTCATATTTTTACTGAAAAAAATATAGTTACAATGGATAAAACTTCGCAGCAGAGTTTACACAATGATACAAAATAATTTGAAACAATGCCGATCAATTTAGCAAAAATTAAAATTACAGTGTTCTACATGGTACACTTGCATATATATTCTTATAAGGTATTAAAAATGAAGATGCACATTGTAGGGAATTACTTGCCATACATACAGTTAAATGGTACACCAAAAAACTGAACAAGTATTATTGTTACATGTTTGGGAAATTGAGAAAATTAAGAAAACTGAATCCTATGGTATCGATACAATGGTTCATAGGACAAACAGACAAATAAGTATCTTTTGATATTGAGTCACCTAAATTGTATGGTCAAGGCATATAATATGTGCCTATTCATCACTTGGGCTTGAATTTTTTTTAATTTAAAACTATAAATATATCTTATAAATGTTATGGGATATATAAATTTTATATCCAGGGGGCTTAAGTAGATAGATAGATAGATAGATAGATAGATAGATAGATAGATAGATAGGAGATATATGATAGATAGATAGATAGATAGATAGATAGATAGATAGATAGATAGATAGATAGATAGATAGGAGATAGATAGATAGATAGATAGATAGATAGATAGATAGATAGATAGATAGGAGATAGATAGATAGGTAGGTAGGTAGATAGATAGATAGATAGATAGATAGATAGATAGATAGATAGATAGATAGACAGACAGATGATAGATAGGTAGACAGACAGACAGACAGATAGATAGATTAATAGATTGATAGACAGACAGACAGATAGAGACTTTTGAGTTTCTAAAAACCAAACTGTCTTGATTTCATGTAATTAAAACTTTGAATTTTGATACCCTCTATCTCTGTCATTTCAACATATTTTCATCATCTCTATTATGTTGAGACATTTCCCATGAAGATTGCTTCCTCTGCTGGTCATTTTTTGCTATCTTTGAGTCAGCCTCCTTAATCTCACAATGTCAGCCAATCTCAGTCCAGAACTGATTGCTTCTGGGATGCTCCCAGAGATAGCTGAGCTCAACCTTCTGAATTCTTGTTGACTGCAATAACAACGTGCGAGTTCTAGTAAGCATTAAGAAAGTTTTCTGATTTGTACTTTAGATTCTTTGTTGAGTCTTCAAGTTATAGTTGTGCTAATAACACCATAGTTATTTGCTTCCAAATAAATATATAGTATATTTAATTGATATTTGTTGATAAACAGATTCTTTAATTTGATGAGTGTCCCTGAAAAGTTAATATGTATCTTACAAAATATTTCAGTTATTTGAAATATTAATACAGATACTCGTGGTTTTATATTACATTATATTTTATATTATTATATTAAATTTATTACATGATTGTATTATTATATTAATTATTATATATAAAATACATGATTTTATTAAATATAATATATAGAACATACATTATATTTTAACCATTTTTCCTTGTAAAATTGAAAAATAACGTTTTAAGAGAATAGCATTACTTTGGAGTTATAAATTCCCAAATACTTTCCCTTCCTTAATGACCATTTATGACATAGAATATCTCCTGATCTCTGGTCACCCTTGACTTTTCAGTATTATTTAGTTGGTTTTACTTGTCATTCTCCTCCATTGGCATCACTGAGATAGACATTTGGAGAGTGTAGGAGGACTTTATATCCAGGGGGCTTAAGTAGCCATTGATAATTTTTCTCCCCTATAAAAAAGAAATCAATGAGTAAATAACAAATATCAAACCTGTTTGGGAAAAAAATCCTACAATCTACATTTTTTTACATTAAAGGTTGAATACTTGTGTCAAGCTAGGAATATACAACCTTATTTCTAATAACGTTTAATGAAGTAAGTGATAATTATTTGTTGAGGGTCCTGGCCTTACCTGGATGTTTCAAATACTGTTTAGAATCTACATAACAGAAACTACCATTTTCTCATTCATTGGATGGAGGATATAAAATAAATACAGAATGTAATCAGGATCCACATAGATGAGAGGGTAAGCCAATAGAGAAAACATTTACATATTTTTTCTAGATTCCAATGTTTATGGCCAGCAAAATCTTTTCCAGAGTATAAATTTATATCCACTGAAACACAAATATGCCCAGATCAGATACTCTCTAGGCCATCATAATAAATTCAGACCAGTCATGATTCCAAAGTCCTCAGCACCAGAAAAATAGGTGAGCCATGCATGAGGAGCACAAGTATGAGATAGACCCTGAACTATCATAATCCACGGAGTATTTGAACCTCAATATCCTACCAGTCCAGGGAAGATCTGGAGTGTTAAACAGCAGGAAGGTGATTTTTATCATCTCTCATAATTTTTCTAATTACTTTCATGAAAAATTTCAAAAAGACAATAAAATAAAACACGTTAGTGTATGCCTCTCAGAAATTCCTCATTTACATTTCCCTATTGTCTTCATCATACAGCTCTTTACTTGTCTACTCTTCTAAATATGTACCAATTTATACTTGCTGCATTTCCAAGTAGGCTACAGGTATTAGTATACTTCTCATACATTTTAGCACATATGTGCAGCATAGAATAATGTGTGTGTGTGCATACATGCATGTATATGCACATGCACTAGATTAGTGTGTATGTGTATACACTATTTTGTTTTTAATTTTAGGTGAAACGCATCTTCAACCACAGTCACAAGTGTAAAGAGAAGCATTTAACTAAACAAGACACACACAAAATCTATGCAACTTACACACTTATTGTTAAAGATCCACCCTCAGTATTTTGGTGTCAGATGTTATGTATTATAACATTAGCTGCACTCCAAGGAACTCATCCTCATATGCTGCCTTCCTTTTCATCCTTGCACCATTTCCAAAGACAATCATTGGTTTTAGTTTCTTCCACCACTGTTTAATTTACATGTTCTATAAAGAAGTACAGACAGTTAAATAATGGACATTTTGTTTAAGGCTTCTTTCCCTCAGTATGTTTTTGGAACTCACTCTTTCAGTAGGCGGTTTATTTTTTATCAAGATAGTATCCAGCTTGGCAGTGGTGGCGCATGCCTTTCATCCCAGCACTTGGGAGGCAGAGGCAGGTGGATTTCTGATTTCAAGCCCAGCCTGGTCTACAGAGTGAGTTCTACGACAGCCAGGGCTACAAAGAGAGACCTTGTCTCGAAAACACAAAAAAAAATAGTGTCCAATCTGTGAATATAGTATAGTCTGTTAGCCCATGTGTAAACAGTTTTGGACTACCGAAGTTCCAGAAGCATTTGTATACAATCCTTACTGTGCATGTTTTTCTTTCAGAGTAGGTTTGGTGAGTCAAAGAATATGAACATATATTAATTCTATGAGAAACTAAAAGGCTAACATTTTATACTCTCAGAATAAACACCATGGACATTTAAATGCCTTGTGTGTACCTCTTTATGATGTGTGCTACCTAATGAATGTATTAGAGTGAGGGAAAGGTATATTACTCATAGAGTGAGCAATATAAACGTTTAATATAGTCAAGACTAAACTACAGTAAAATAATTAAAACATTATAAAATTCTGCATGGCACACTAGGCCTGAAAGACAAACTTGGAAGCATTCTCTCTCTCTCTCTCTCTCTCTCTCTCTCTCTCTCTCTCTCTCTCTCTCTCTCTCTCTCTCTCTCTGTTTGTCTCATACAAGCATAGCAGAATATCATTATTCATGCCAGGGACTGGCTATCTTACATAGGATGTGTTTCAAGTGGGGCAGTCACTGATTGGCCATTCCCTCAATCCCTGCTCCCTCTTTATTCCTGTACAACTTGTAGTCAGGACAAATTTTGGATTGAAGGTTTTGTGGGTGGTTTGATGTTCCTCTCCCTCCCCTGGAAGTCCCACCTAGCTGTAGGAGGTGGCCACTTCAGTCCCCATGCTCCCTAAGGTTTTATCCAGTAGTGTATGGAAATAGATGCAGAAACCCACAGTCAAACATCAGGTGGGTCTCAGGGAGACTTGCGGAAGAGTAGGGAATAGAAGTGATCAAGCTGGGTCTGTCAAAGTCACCACAAGAAGACCTGCCGAGTCAACTCATTTGGGCCCATGGAGTCTCACTAACTATTAGTTAGTTAGAAACAGACTAACCAACCAAAGATCATGCAGGGGCTGGGCCATCCCCCCCACACACACTTTTTAACAGATGCCAGCTTGGCTTTTATGTGGGTTCCCTAAAACCTGGAGCAAAGACTATCTCTGACTCTGTTGCTTGCCATTAGATCCCCTTCCCTTAACTGAACTACCTAGCTAGGCCTCGGTGAGAGAGGATGCACTTAAGCCTACTGAGACTGCATGCCCCAGGCCTACTTGGTTATACCCAAGGGGGGCTTCCTCTTCTCTGAGGAGAAGTACAAAGGATAATGGGGTATGACTAGTAAGGGTTGAACGTGGGAGAAAGAAAGAATGGGAGGCTGCGATCTGTAAAGTGAAAAAAAAAAAAAAAACAAACGAAGCAAAAGGAATAGGCTGAGAGCCCAAGCCCTCTATGGTATGTGCTTTCCAAACTGCAGTAGAGGCAAGGCCGTACTGGGTATCATCCCTGTAGGATGGGTCTCACAGGATCCAAACACTCCTACTGTGCACACTGCTGGAAGCTCACTTTAAAGGAAAAATATGGGAACCTAGAAGTCACAGAGTTTACACTGAGGGATGAATTTGGAGGTGAAGGGGAGGAAGTGGACGACTAGTAAAATAGCATTTAGTGTGCATTTTGCATGCTTTCTTCTGTTGTTTTACAAATGAAGTGCCTGTTCAAGCTTTTAATATTCAAGAAATCCATTCCTAGCACTTTGATCTGACATGTGCTGTATTGGGGCATGAATCGTAGAAGTGTACCTCACTCTAATCCCCTTTCAAACCCAATAAGCAAACGAAAATTCTCAATAAAATGTGGCACAGAAAAGACAGGAGCAGCGGCAAGCATTCTACACAGAGAGATAACTTAAAACTGCAGAGAAAATTGAGACAAAAACCAGGATCTAAAAATGGAAGTAGAAACAATAAAGAAATCACAAAGTGAGACATCTCTAGAGATAGAAAATCTTGGAAAGAATTCAGGAGTCATAGATGCAAGCATCAACAACAATACAAGAGATAGAAGAAAGAATCTCAGGGGCTGAAGATACCATAGAAAACATTGACTCAACAGTTAGAGAAAATGCAAAATGTAAAAAGCTCCTGAGACAAAACATCCAGAAAATCCAGGACACAATGACAAGACCAAACCTAAGGATTATAGGTATAGAAGAGAGCAAAGATTTCCAATTTAAAGGGCCAGTAAATATCTTCAACAAAATTATAGAAGAAAACTGCCCTAACCTAAAGAAAGAAATGTCCATGAACATCCTAGAAGCCTACAGAACACCAAACAGACTGGACCAGACCAGAAAATCCTCCCAGCACATAATAATCAAAACACCAAATGCACTAAACAAAAAAGAATATTAAAAGCAGTAAGGGAAAAAGGTCAAGTAACCTATAAAGGCAGGCCTTTCAGAATTACACCAGACTTCTCACCTGAGACGATGAAAGCTAGAACATCCTGGGCAGATCTGATACAGACCCTAAGAGAACACAAATGCCATCCCAAACTACTATACCCAGTAAAACTCTCAATTACCATAGATGGAGAAACCAAGACATTCCATGATAAAACCAAATTTACACAATATCTTTCCACAAATCCAGCGCTACAAAGAATAATAGATGGAAAACGCCAACATGAGGAGGGAAACTATACCCTAGAAAAAGCAAGAAAGTAATCTTTTTTTTTTTATTTTACATTCCAAATCACTTCCCCTTTCCCATTTCCTCCCTCCCCGAAAGTCCCATAAATAATCTTTTTTCCAACAAACCCAAAAGAAAGTAACCACACAAACATAAAAAGAACATCAAAAATAATAGGGAGAAATAATCACTATTCCTTAATATCTTATAACATCAATGGACTCAATTCCCCAACAAAAAAAACATAGTCTAACCGAAATATTTTTCATGAAAACCTTCAATTTTATCAGACAATGTTTGTGATTCCTCTTTCAATTTAGTAATGTTTTTTATGTCTACCATTTTAACCAATTTAGTAATGTTTTTTATGTCTACCATTTAACTGTATTATTTTCCATGATAATCTTTAATTTTAACATTTTTTCTATGTATTTCTTCAGTTTTATCAGAAATATTTTCCATGTAAATCTTCAATTTTGTCAGAAAATGTTTATAATTCCACTTTCAAACAATTGAGGAAAATTTTTATGCCTACCATTTTATCGGTATAATTGTCCATAATAATCTTCAATTTTAATGTTTTTCTTATATTTTTCTTCAATTGTATCAGAAATATTTTCCATGTAAATCTTCAATTTTATCAGACAATGTGTATAATTTTTCTTTCAATCAACTTAGGAACAACTAAGGTTTTTTTATTTATATT
The DNA here is from genome assembly GCA_036184795.1 of Tokudaia tokunoshimensis. NCBI lineage: Eukaryota > Metazoa > Chordata > Mammalia > Rodentia > Muridae > Tokudaia > Tokudaia tokunoshimensis. The sequence goes on along the minus strand of BTHU01000015.1, from coordinate 37,092,872 downwards.
CAAAATCATTTCCCCTTTCCCGTTTCCTCCCTCCCTGAAAGTCCCATAAGCCCCCTTCCCTCCCTCTTTTCTCCATTCAACCCCCTCTCGCTTCTCTGTCCTGGCATTCCCCTACATCCAGTCTTTCCAGGACCAGGGGTCTCTCCTTCCATCTTCTTGGAAATCTATTGATAAGCGAATTGTGTCTAGGGTATTCCGAGATTCTGGGTTAATATCCCTTTATCAGTGACTGTATACCATGTGTGTTCTTTTGTGATTGGGTTTATACCTTCCATTTTGTCTGTATAATTTTCCATGAAATAGTTTTATCATGTTTTTCTATATATTTCTTGAATTTTATCAGAAATATTTTCCTTGTAGATCTTCAATTTTATTAGAAGATGTTTATAATTCCACTTTCCAAAAACTTAGAAATATTTTTATGCCTATGGTTTTATCTGTATAATTTTTCCATGAAATACTCAATCTTAACGTGTTTTTTATATATTTCTTCAATTTTACCAGAGATATTTTCCATGTAAATCTTCAATTATATCAGAAAATTTTTATAATTTCACTTTCAATCGTCTTAGAAATATTTTTATGCCTACCATTTTCTGTACAATTTTCCATGATAATCTTCAATATTAATGTTTTACCATAGATTTTTTTCAATTTTTTCAGAAATGGTTTCCATGTAAATCTTCAATTTTATCAGAAAATGTTTATCATTCTACTTTCAATCTACTTAGGAATATTTTTATTTCTACCAATTTATCTGTATAAATTTCTTCAATTTTATCAGAGATATTTTCCATATAAGTCTTCAATTTTATCAGAAAATGTTTTTAATTCTACTTTCAATCAATTTAGGAATATTTTTATGCCTACCATCTTATCTGTATAATTTTTCATGAAATAGTTTTAACGTGTTTTTCTGTATATTTCTTGAGTTTTATCAGAAATATTTTACTTGTAGATCTTCAGTTTTATCAGAAAATGTTTATAATTCCACTTTCAATCAACGTAGGAATATTTTTATGTCTACCATTTTATCTGTATAATTTTTCCATGAAATAGTCAATCTTAATGTGTTTTTCTACGTATTTCTTCAATTTTATCAGAGATATTCTCCATGTATACAATGGAATACTACTCAGCAATTAAAAACAATGATTCATGAAATTCTTAGGCAAATGGGGAACAGAGGGAGGGAAGAGGGCTTATGGGACTTTTGGGGAGGAGGGAACTGGGAAAGGGGAAATCATTTGGAATGTAAATAAAGACTATAAAAAATAAAAAATAATAATTAAAAAAATAAGAAAAGCAAAATGAAACTGAGGACTCATGGGGTGCTGGAGCCCAGAACCCTTGCAGGAAATAACTTGATGTTTTCCATAAGGCAGGAAGGAGGTCAGAGCCCAGACCAGCACACAGTAGAAAGGAGATGTCTGCCCACTATAGAGCCCAGGAAAGTCTAAGAGTATAATTTTACTTTGGTTATCCCCAAAGGTGATGAGAATTTCAACTTAAATATCCCTATCCATAAGAACGTGTTTCATACATTATATTTCTAGAGAGGGTAACTTACAGTTTGGTCAACAGAGAGATGAAACAAATGTTAGTAATAACAAAATATGTAAATACATGCATGTATTTATTGTAGTTTGAACTCCAGAACTTTGTATGTATACATAAATGACACTTCCTTTTTATCTTTTTCTTTAAGATTTAACCTGTTAAAATAACATATTACCTCTGTTCCGGTAGACTGCACTGAGGAGACAGGTACCCAGGTTCTCCCCAATATAACATCGCTTGGGACACGGCCTGTTGGGGCTTCCGTCTGCTCCCAAGAACAGGACAGCACTGTGGCCGTCTGGGTGCCAGCTCTGCTGTGGGCCATCCCCTCTGCAGGGTGACCTGCGTCACCGAGAGAGTGCAGAGTGCACTTCGCCATCTTTGCTCCAGTGTCCAGGTAGTTGGGACAGCCAGGCTTGGAGACAGACAGGCATAATATTGCTCCAGTCTCAGGCAGCTTGTGTGAAACTGCTCCCAAGAGCTGGGCAGGTCTGCAGTAATCGACGTGCCAGCTCTGCTGTGGGACTTCTGCCTTGCAGAGGGACCCCCACACTAGGCGGGAGCCTACCAGCTTCCCTTTGGCGACCTCTGTTCCGGTAGACTGCACTGAGGAGACAGACACCCAAGTTCCCCCCAATATAATATCTCTTGGGACACGGCCTGTTGGGGCTTCCGTCTGCTCCCAAGAACGAGACAGCACTGTGGTCGTCTGGGCGCCAGCTCTGCTGTGGGCCATCCCCTCTACAGGGTGACCTGCACCACCAAGAGAGTGTAGAGTGCATGCCGCCGAGAGAGTGCAGAGTGACACTCTGCCATCTTTGCTCCAGCACCAGGGCAGCAGGGACCGCCAGGCTCAGAGACAGACAGGCATAATATCGCTTGGGTCTCTGGCAGCTTGTGTGTACCCTGCTCCCAAGAGCTGGGCAGATCTTCAGTAACCAGCACGCCAGCTCTGCTGTGGGACTTCTGCCTTGCAGAGGGACACCCCCTCCCCCCCCCTCTGGGAGAGATCACACACCCCTGCAAAGGGCAGGAGCCTAACAGCCTCCCTTTGGTGACCTCTGCTCCAGGAATCCACTACGCTGAGCCTTTGGATGTACAGGGATTCCCCAATATAACATCACTTGGGGCAAGGCACATCAGGGCTCCAAAGTCACTAAGGAGCAGGGCAGGCCTCAGAAATTGGTGCCAGGGGAATCCCAGTAATCCGGGGGGGGGGGGCAGAAATAGCTTTGCAGGCTCACAGGAGGTCCAACCAACAGCCAGTGACAGCAGGACCAACTAATACCAGAAGCAACCAGATGGAAAAAGGCAAACGTAGGAACGTTACTAACAGAAATCAAAGTAATATGGCGCCATCCGAACCCAACTCTCCAACAGCAGCAAGTCCTGGATACCCCACCACACCCGAAAGACAAGATCTGGATTTAAAATCGCTTCTCATGATGCAATTAGAGGATCACAAGAAGGACACAAATAAATCTAATAAAGAATTACAGGAGACCATGAATCAACGATTAGAAGCCCTTACAAAAGAAACACAAAAATCGCTTAGAGAAATGCAGGAGAACATGGATCAAGAGATGGAGGCCCACAAGGAGACAACACAAAAATCGCTTAAAGAAATGAATCAACGGGTAGATGCACTTTCAAAGGAATCACAAAAATTGCATAAAGAAATGCAAAAGAATATGGTTCAACAGACAGATGCCCATAGAGAGACAACACAAAAATTGCTTAAAGAAATGAATCAATGGATAGAAGCCTTTACAAAGGAAACATGAGAACTGCTTAAAGAAATGCAGGAGACGATGGATCAACAGATGGAATCCCATGAGGAGGAAACACAAAAATCGCTCAGAGAAATACAGGAGAACTTGGGTCAACAGGCAGAGATCCTGGTATGCAAAAATACCATAAAGAAATACAGGAAAATACAAACAAACAAGTGAAGGATCTCAGCAAATCCATCCAGGATCTAAAAAAGGAAGTAGAAACAACTAAGAAATCACAAAGGGAGACAACTTTGGTGATAGAAAACCTTGGGAAGAAATCAGGAGTCATAGATGCAAACATCAACAATAGAATACAAGAGATGGAAGAAAGAATCTCAGGTGCTGAAGATATCATAGAAAGCATCGACTCAACAGTCAAAAAAAATGGAAAATGCAAAAAACGTGTAACCCAAAACATCCAGGAAATCCAGGACACAATGAGAAGAACAAAGGATTATAGGTATAGAGGAGAGTGAAGATTTGCAACTGAAAGGGCCAGTAAACATATTCAACAAAATTATGGAGGAAAACTTCCCTAACCTAAAGAGAGAGATGCCGATGAATGTACAAGAAGCCTACAGAACTCCAAACAGACTGGACCAGAAGAGAAATACCTCCCATCACATAATAATCAAAACACCAAATGTTCTAAACAAAGAAAGAATATTAAAAGCAGTAAGAGAAAAGGGCCAAGTAACATAAAAAGGAAGACCTATTCGAATCACATCAGACTTCTCAACAGAGACTATGAAAGCCAGAAGATCCTGGGCAGATCTCATGCAGACACTAAGACAGCACAAATGCCAGCCTAGACTACTATACCCAGCAAAACTCTCAATCACCATAGATGAAGAGACCAAGATATTCCATGATAAAACCAAATTTTCACAATATCTTTCAACAAACCCAGCCCTGCAAAGGATAATAGGTGGAAACCACCAATACAGGGAGAGAAACAACACCCTGGAAAAAATGAGATAGTAACCTTCTTGCTTCAAATCCAAAAGTAGATAACCACTCATACATAAAGACAGCATTAAGAATGGCAGGTGGCAATAATCACTATCCCTTAATCTCTCTTAATATCAATGGTCTCAATTCCCCAATAAAAGACATAGACTAACAGACTGGATACGTAAACAGGACCCAGCATTTTGCTGCATGCAGGAAACGCACCTCAGTGTCAAAGACAAACACTACCTCAGAGTAAAAGGCTGGAAAACAATTTTACAAGCAAATGGCCCCAAGAAACGACCTGGAGTAGCCATCCTAATATCAGATAAAATTGATTTTCAACCTAAAGTCATCAAAAAAGACACAGAAGGACACTATATACTGATCAAGGGAAAAATCCACCATCAAGAACTCTCAATTCTGAATATCTATGCTCCAAATGCAAGGGCAACCTCATTCGTAAAAGAAATTTTGCTAAAGCTCAAAGCACACATCGTACCTCACACAATGATAGTGGGTGACTTCAACACCCCGCTCTCTGAAATGGATCGTTCAGGAAAACAGAAACTAAACAGGGACACAGTGAATCTAATTGAAGCCTTGGACCAAATGGAACTAACAGATATATATATATATATATATATATATATATATATATATATAGAGAGAGAGAGAGAGAGAGAGAGAGAGAGAGAGAGAGAACATTTCATCTTAGAGCTAAAGAATACACCTTCTTCTCAGCACCTCATGGTACCTTCTCCAAAATCGACCATATAATTGGTCACAAATCAGACCTCAACAGATATAAGAAGATAGAACTAATCCCATGCATCCTATCAGATCACTATGGAATAAGGGTGGTCTTCAATGGCAACAAAAACAAAAGAAAACCCACGTAAACATGGAGGCTGAACAATGCTCTACTCAATGATAACTTGGTCAAGGTGGAAATAAAGAAAGAAATCAAAGACTTTTTGAAAGTTAATGAAAATGAAGGCACAACATACCCTAATTTATGGGACACAATGAAAGCAGTGCTAAGAGGAAAATTCATAGCCCTGAGTGCCGCCAAAAAGAAACGGGAGACAGCATACACTTACAGCTTAATGGCACACCTGAAAGCCCTGGAACAAAAAGAAGCAAATGCACCAAAAAGGAGTAGAAGGCAGGAAATCATCAGACTCAGGGCTGAAATCAATCAAGTAGAAACACATAAAACCATACAAAGAATCAACAAAACGAGGAGTTGGTTCTTTGAGAAAATCAACAAGATAGATAAGCCCTTAGCCAGACTAACCAGAGGGCACAGAGATAGTATCCAAATTAATAAAATCAGAAATGAAAAGGGAGAGATAACAACAGAAACTGAGGAAATTCAAACAATCATCAGATCCTACTACAAAAACCTGTATTCAACACAACTAGAAAATCTTGAGGAAATGGACAATTTCCTTGACAGATACCAAATACCAAAATTAAATCAGGATCAAATAGACCATCTAAACCGTCCTATAACTCCTGAAGAAATAGAAGTTGTCATTGGAAGTCTTCCAACCAAAAAAAAGCACAGGTCCAGATGTTTTCAGTGCAGAATTCTATCAAACCTTCAAAGAAGACCTAACACCAATACTCTTCATACTGTTCCACAAAATCGAAACAGAAGGAACACTACCCAACTCGTTCTATGAAGCCACAATTACGCTAATACCAAAAGCACACAAAGATCCGACAAAGAAAGATAATCTCAGGCCAATCTCTCTTATGAATGTCGATGCAAAAATACTCAATAAAATTGTTGCCAACCGAATCCAAGAACACATCAAAACGATCATTCACTACGATCAAGTAGGCTTCATCCCAGGGATGCAGGGATGGTTCAATATAAGGAAATCCATCAATGTTATCCACTATATAAACAATCCCAAAGAAAAAAACCACATGGTCATCTCATTAGATGCTGAGAAAGCATTTGACCAAATTCAGCATCCTTTTATGCTAAATGTCTTGGAAAGATCAGGAATTCGAAGCCCATTATAAACATAGTAAAAGCAATTTACAGCAAACCGGTAGCCAACATCAATCTAAATGGAGAGAAACTTGAAGCAATCCCACTAAAATCAGGGACTAGACAAGGCTGCCCTCCCTCTCCATATCTTTTTAATATAGTACTTGAAGTTCTAGCTAGAGTAATTAGACAACAAAAAGAGGTCAAAGGGATACAAATTGGAAAGGAAGAAGTCAAAACTATCACTATTTGCAGACAATATGATAGTATACTTAACATACCCAATGAGCTCCACCAGTGAACTCCTACAGCTGATAAACGACTTCAGCAAAGTGGCCAGATATAAAATCAACTCATGCAAGTCAGTAGCCTTCCTATACTCAAAGGATAAGCAGGCTGAGAAAGAAGTAAGACAAATGATACCCTTCACAATAGCCACAAACCATGTAAAGTATCTTGGTGTGACTCTAACCAAACAAGTGAAAGATCTGCATGACAAGAACTTCAAGTCTCTGAAGAAAGAAATTGAAGAAGACCTCAGAAGATGGAAAAATCTCCCATGCTCATGGATTGGCAGGATTAATATAGTCAAAATGACCATCTTGCCAAAAGCAATATACAGATTCAATGCAATCCCCATCAAAATCACAACTCAATTCTTCATAGAGTTAGAAAGAGCAATTCAAAAATTCATCTGGAATAACAGAAAACCCAGGATAGCTAAAACTATTCTCAAGAGTAAAAGAACCTCTGGGGGAATCAGTATCCCGGACCTCAAGCTGTACTACAGAGCAATAGTGTTTAAAACTGCATGGTATTGGTACTGTGACAGGCATGTAGATCAATGGAACAGAATTGAAGATCCAGAAATGAATCCACACTCCTATGGTCACTTGATCTTTGACAAAGGAGCTAAACCATCCAGTGGAAAAAAGATAGCCTTTTCAACAAATGGTGCTGGCTCAACTGGAGGTCAACATGCAGAAGAATGCAAATTGACCCATTCTTATCTCCTTGCACTAAGCTCAATTCCTAGTGGATCAAGGACCTCCACATAAAACCGGACACACTGAAACTAATAGAAAGGAAACTAGGGAAGAACCTTGAACATATGGGCACAGGGGAGAATTTCCTGAATAGAACTCCAATAGCTTATTCTCTAAGATCAAGAATTGACAAATAGAACCTCATGAAATTACAAAGTTTTTGCAAGGCAAAAGACACTGTCAAAAAGACAAAGCGGCAACCAACTAGCTGGGAAATGATCTTTACCAACCCTATATCCGAAAGAGGGCTAATATCCAATATATACAAAAAACTCAAGAAGTTAAACTCCAGAGAGGCAAGTAACCCTATTAAAAAATCGGGTACTGAGCTAAACAAAGAGTTCTCACCTGAAGAATATCTAATGGCTGAGAAGCACCTAAAGAGATGTTCATCATCCTTAGTCACTAGGGAAATGCATATCAAAACAACCCTGAGATTCCATCTCACACCAGTCAGAATGGCTAAGATCAAAAACACAGGAGACAGCAGTTGTTGGTGAGGATGTGGAGAAAGAGGAACACTCCTCCATTGCTGGTGGAATTGCAAGCTGGTACAACCACTCTGGAAAGCAGTCTGGCGGTTCCTCAGAAAACTAGGCATGACACTCCCGGAGGATCTGGCTATACCACTCCTGGGCATATACCCAGAGGCTTTCCCTGCGTGCAATAAGGACACATGCTCCACTATGTTCATAGCAGCCTTATTTATAATAGCCAGAAGCTGGAAAGAACCCAGATGTCCCTCAATGGAGGAATGGATTCAGAAGATGTGGTATATTTACACAATGGAATACTACTCTACAATTAAAAACAATGAATTCACGAAATTCCTAGGCAAATGGTCAGAACTTGAAAATATCATCCTTAGTGAGGTAACCCAATCACAAAAGAACACACATGGTATGCACTCACTGATAAGGGGATATTAACCCAGAATCTCGGAATACCCTAGACACAATTCGCATATCAATAGATTTCCAAGAAGATGGAAGCAGATTCCCCTGGTCCTGGAAAGACTGGATGTAGGGGAATGCCAGGACAGAGAAGTGAGAGGGGGTTGAATGGGGAAAAGAGGGAGCGAAGAGGGCTTATGGGACTTTCAGGGAGGGAGGAAACTCGAAAGGGAAAATGATTTTGAATGTAAATAAAAAAAAAACTTAGAAAATAAAATAAAATTTAAAAACAAAATAACATATTACAAATATAAAATAATAAAAGATTTGCTTCCTTGAAGACTATTTAAAGCACCTGTTTACCTCTAAAGAAAATTACCTTCAAATTAATACAGAATAATGCTTTTTGGGTTTTTTTGTTTTGTTTTGTTTTTTTATTGGTTTTTTTTTTTTGAAATGCATGAAAAAGTCTGTCTAATCAGTCTTACATATGAATACTCAGAGCTAGAAATGCCAAACAATAATTTTACTGGAATTAGACAAATAAGGAAAACTTGATTTGAGATTGTTGCCAAGAAGAAAGAAACTGAACACAGTTCCATTGAAATTCTAGTGAAAATTTCTGCTAGTTGGAATGAGCTGGTATAAAAAGACTGGTGGATTTTAAGTAGGCAGCTTGGCCCAGGAAGTTATTCTTCTATCCTCTCTTCCACCGGGAATGGGAAACTTTGTCTTCTTAAATTTCAAGGGCATGGCTGCCTTATGTTCCATAAGAAAGGTTTACTTGGGCTATAAAGCTTGCCAGAGACTAGAAGAAGATTTATATCTCAGAGGGACAGAGTAAGAGGCTTAATTAAAACTTTACTAAAGTAAAAGCTCTAGAAATGATTAGAAATGTACCTAAAGTTTAGGTAAGCCAAGGAGAAATTTCAGCTTTCTTAGGAAGCAATATGTAAATAGCTAAATTGCATATGCTTGGCTACCTGTTTAGATTCAGAGGAGAGGTAGCCTAGAGCTTTTAAAGACAGATTGGGAGCAATGGGGATTTTATTTTGTATATGTCGTATTGTCCTGTCCCATCAGTTTCACTAATAATTATCTCTTGCCGTCATCCTTACTATTGAGATTCCCCTGGGTCATCCTGTGATCTCTTTTCTCATCTCTGTTCAAACTTTTGATTCAGGGAGGTACTGAATTTTGAAGCTTCACTTACTAAAGCTACCTAAATTGACAATTTTATACCCAAGACACTCATGTATAACTCGCAGGTTATTGTGAGAAATGATTCAGGAAATGTATGCAAAAGCACACCACACAGTGCCTGCATTCAGAAGATTTTTTTTTATTGGTTCAATCTTTTAGGCATTAATTTCACCCTTTTTTCCTTTAGTCCTGCCTGATCTGTGGACATTCGTTCACACTTCCTGCTGAGAGCAGCCTGAATGTGGAGTCCCAGAAGTACCATTTGCCTAATCTAAATCTAGCCCCATCCATTCGTGTACACATTTCAGGGCTCTCTTAATACTGTCCACACACTTCTTCACCACTGAGCAGGCAAGACCAGCCTGTCCCATCATCTGTGGAACAGAAGTATCACTAGCAGCCACAAGGGTCCTGGAGCCTCAGCAGGATTCTTTTATGTCCACTATCAAAACAAACATTCACTGAAATGCCCCAATTATCACAACTTGGATAGAGTAAAGGAAAGAAAAATCAAAGGATCAAATAAATTTGGTAGGAAGAATCTGTATGCTTGAAAGGGGCGGCATAAAAGAAAGCACGTGAAGAAATGCAATGAGCAGTGTTTTAAAAATTAAGTGCTAAGAAAAACTAGTTTGGTTTTGCAGTTTTGCTTTCCAAATATCTAAGGGTGAGAACTGAAGGCATGAAGAGTAGAGAAGTCAGCACTTGATGATTGTTGCACTCAGAAGCAGAGGAGACAGGACTTCGGGGTAGGGAAATGCTGTATATTTCTAACATTTGCAAGTTTAAACTATTTTCCATTATGTTTAGTTCCTGCTTCTGCACATATGCTAATAACAAAATAATCAACTCCCACTTCACTGATTAAAAAGCAACTGAGTGCATTTGTCTTTTCTCTAACTCCCCCTCACTGTCTCCCATTCCTCTACCTATCCTCTTCAAGTCACCTCTCATTTCAAAGAAATATTTTGCTGTACTAGGGAGCTACGCTTTCCAATTCCCTTCATTCCCCAGTCCTGTACTTGTTCTAACATTCTCTGTCCCAAAAATTTGTATCATTTTTCCCCACAGGCAATATCCAGTGTTCTGCAAAGTAAAGAATATTTATAACTCAAGTTGAACACACACAGCAACTCTATTATAAATATTGAGAAACTAGTACTATTATCTTACACAATGAGTACTATGAAGGATTTACTATGTCTAAAATAAAGATGATAGACCAAAAAGAACAAATACCAAAGGCTGAAACCACTGTCACGTGTCTTGCACTCACTCTGCCATGACAATAACTTTATGAATGTTTTATAATGACGTATGGGCTGAAAATGACCTAAATAAAATTTTAATTTTATCTCATTTTAAGTCCATTGAATTGTTATGTGTGCCTTCTCCTTAACAAATATAAACTAGCACTTTGTGTTATTCATAAAAGAATTACATTTGTCTGGTCAGTATTGTACCATTGTTCCAGAGAACTGTTCTCTAACACTCATCGAGTTTTAAATATACTCAATGCGAACTGAGACTTTGAATGGTAGTGAAGCCTCATAGGAATAAACAATGGTAGAAGACACTGAAAATGTGTTTACAGAAGGACTGATCAGAGTAAAACCAGCCATTTTCCTCGGAACTGTTGTATCTTTCCCATTAAACTTGTAGCAACTTGGATCCAAATCGCATATAATTCATGGATCATTGCTGCAATATTGCATCAACACATACTTAAGGAGTCTGCAGTGCATGGATTGCTGCAGTGAAAGACTCTAATGTCCTCTCATCTATCAAGTTAATGTCTATTATCATAGAATACTAATACAAGAGTTATTGATAAGACATTGTACACTGTACATTTTTTAAAAGAAACACCTAGTGTCCTTCAGATTACCAATAGAAGTAGCAAATATCAAAATAAGCTGTTAAAATTTTTAAGGAAGAAATTATAAGATAAATGCTTACTCTTTCCCTCTTTTGAAAGTATTAACATTGGACTTTCCCTTTACTACACCTCTTTATGTAGCCCACATAGGTCTGCAGCTTTCTTTGTCCTTTCGGTGGGTCATTCTCTTGGGCTTTCATCAAATAGTATTGAAGGAGATTCGGTAAATTAAGAAACTCCAGGTGATCCATCAATGTAATCCACTACATAAACAATCTCAAAGAAAAAAACCACATGGTCATCTCATTAGATGCTGAGAAAGCATTTGACAAAATTCAGCATCCTTTCATGCTAAAGGTCTTGGAAAGATCAGGAATTCAAGGCCCATATCTAAACATAGTAAAAGCAATTTACAGCAAACCGGTAGCCAGCATCAATCTAAATGGAGAGAAACTTGAAGTAATCCCACTAAAATCAGGGACTAGACAAGGCTGCCCTCTCTCTCCATATCTTTTCAATATAGTACTTGAAGTTCTAGCTAGAGCAATTAGACAACAAAAAGAGGTCAAAGGGATACAAATTGGAAAGGAAGAAGTCAAACTATCACTATATGCAGACGATATGATAGTATACTTCAGCGACCCAAAGAACTCCACCAGAGAACTCCTACAGCTGATAAACGACTTCAGCAAAGTGGCCGGATATAAAATCAACTCAAGCAAGTCAGAAGCCTTCCTATACTCAAAGGATAAGCAGGCTGAGAAAGAAGTAAGAGAAATAATACCCTTCACAATAGCCACAAACCATATTAAGTATCTTGGCGTGACTCTAACCAAACAAGTGAAAGATCTGTATGACAAGAACTTCAAGTCTCTGAAGAGAGAAATTGAAGAAGACCTCAGAAGATGGAAAAATCTGCCATGCTCATGGATTGGCAGGATTAATATAGTAAAAATGAGCATCTTACCAAAAGTAATACACAGATTCAATGCAATCCCCATCAAAATCACAACTCAATTCTTCATAGAGTTAGAAAGAGCAATTCAAAAATTCATCTGGAATAACAAAAAACCCAGAATAGCTAAAACTATTCTCAAGAGTAAAAGAACCTCTGGGGGAATCAGTATCCCGGACCTCAAGCTGTACTACAGAGCAATAGTGTTAAAAACCGCATGGTATTGGTACAGTGACAGACATGTAGATCAATGGAACAGAATTGAAGACCCAGAAATGAATCCACACTCCTATGGTCACTTGATCTTTGACAAAGGAGCTAAAACCATCCAGTGGAAAAAAGATAGCCTTTTCAACAAATGGTGCTGGCTCAGCTGGAGGTCAACATGCAGAAGAATGCAAATTGACCCATTCTTATCTCCTTGCACTAAGCTCAGTTCTAAGTGGATCAAAGATCTCTGCATAAAACCAGACACACTGAAACTAATAGAAGGGAAACTAGGGAAGAACTTTGAACATATGGGCACAGGGGAGAATTTCCTGAACAGAACTCCAATAGCTTATGCTCTAAGATCAAGAATAGACAAATGGGACCTCATTAAATTACAAAGTTTTTGCAAGGCAAACGACACTGTCAAAAAGACAAAGCGGCAACCAACTAACTGGGAAATGATCTTTACCAACCCTACATCCGACAGAGGGCTAATATGCAATATATACAAAGAACTCAAGAAGTTAAACTCCAGAGAGGCAAGTAACCCTATTAAAAAATGGGGTACAGAGCTAAACAAAGAGTTCTCACCTGAAGTATATCTAATGGCTGAGAAGCACCTAAAGAGATGTTCATCATCCTTAGTCATTAGGGAAATGCAAATCAAAACAACCCTGAGATTCCATCTCACACCAGTCAGGATGGCTAAGATCAAAAACACAGGAGACAGCAGTTGTTGGCGAGGATGTGGAGAAAGAGGAACACTCCTCCACTGCTGGTGGAATTGCAAGCTGGTACAACCACTCTGGAAAGCAGTCTGGCGGTTCCTCAGAAAACTGGGCATGACACTCCCGGAGGATCCGGCTATACCACTCCTGGGCATATACCCAGAGGCTTTACCTGCATGCAATAAGGACACATGCTCCACTATGTTCATAGCAGCCTTATTTATAATAGCCAGAAGCTGGAAAGAACCCAGATGTCCCTCAACGGAGGAATGGATTCAGAAGATGTGGTATATCTACACAATGGAATACTACTCTGCAATTAAAAACAATGAATTCACGAAATTCCTAGGCAAATGGTCAGATCTTGAAAATATCATCCTTAGTGAGGTAACCCAATCACAAAAGAACACACATGGTATGCAGTCACTGATAAGGGGATATTGACCCAGAATCTCGGAATACCCTAGACACAATCCGCATATCAATAGATTTCTAAGAAGATGGAAGGAGAGACCCCTGGTCCTGGAAAGACTGGATGTAGGGGAACGCCAGGACAGAGTAACGAGAGGGGGTTGAATGGAGAAAAGAGGGAGGGAAGGGGGCTTATGGGACTTTTGGGGAAGGAGGAAACAGGAAAGGGGAAATGATTTGGAATGTAAATTAAAAAAAATAAAATAAAATAAATAATTAAAAAAAAAGAAACTCCAGGTGACTATATGTCTCTCATAGGCAATGGTGATATATGTAATTTTACATTAAGTCAGAAGTGTCTGCAGGTATGCCAGAATGATTAATAGATAATACATAGGACGTTTCACATTCACATCAGATATGATGTGCTATCTAAAGCCCACAACTGCACTTACCCACAAGGAAGCAGCAGCTGAATACAAATCCACAGGCATTCTACAACTTTCGGTCATGTTACACTTCAAAGTCTCAGGCTAACCAATGACAAGAAAAGCAGAGTGACTATCACCACGCTGCTCTTTGTGCAATGTGAGCAGGAAGAGTTAGAGAAATATAGTAACATACGCACAAACCAGAATCATTTGGTAAAAGAAAACACATTATTGATGACGGCCTAGCTTCACTTTTTCCAGACTCAGGAATTTTAATGGTTAATATTTTCCAAGTTTGGGAATTTCTTTTAAACCATGAGTTGATGATAATGATTTGTTACTTGTTACTGCTTCATTTTCTTTCAAAGTAATCTGAAATTATGAGTTTTAGAGATGAGAACAAGAATAAATAAAATCTGCCAAGCAGCTAACATGGGAACCTCAAGCCAAAGGGTATTCATGTTGGTCTTAACCCCTATACAACCCCACCATCCCCAAAGAGATGAACTTCTCTCAACACACAGCTCTAGCAAGTCCTTAAAACCACCCCGAGAATCACCATAAGTCCAGTGTTTCTTCCTTGAATGACTATTATTTGACCTTGTCTTTTTCAAACCAATTGAGAGGCTACTGTACTGAGTAGGTTATCCTGAAGGTATGTTATTCAGTAATCATCTAAAATTGCTGAGGTTTCTCCATGCTTTGAAGCTAGTCACTTGACTGTCTCTGCACAGATTAAATTATCTCTTGTTTTGATACCTTAGTCTCTTCTAATAATCACTATATGTTTCTGGTAATGTTTATTCACTTACTGACAATGTATGCAGCAGTATATTGCTAAACTCAACCATAAAAAGTGAGCTATGCTAACCAGTGTTCCATCGTTATACTTCTGTTGATTCAGAAGGCTCTTATCTTCACTTTCTACCGTATGTGCCGAAACACACAGTCTTCTAAAAAGGAGAAAGAGATTTTAAAATCTTTCAACTTCTGATTCAAAAAACTACTATAGTATTTCATATCAAGCACCATTTAGACTGCTTTTTAAAAATATCATCATTAAAATGTGACTTTTCCCATGTGTACATTTTGAAGAATGAAATTTTCCCTTTTTCTGTCACTCTGTAACTGTCTGAGAATTTGTTTGAATTCCCTAAATTTAAGAGAGACAGGAAAAAATAAAATGAGAAAAAGACGTTTCAAAAAGAGTGGATATTAAATTTTCACAGGTAGAAAGAAACCATAACAAGTTACTTAAAATTCATTAATTCATTCTTTGAATGCTTAGATTAATTGCATCAAAATTAGTGTTTGCCTCTGGAACAACTAGGTGGTGATAAATTTATTAAATGTCTTCTATTCTGACAAATCCTAAATTGCCAAATGTTGCTTTGTTTATGTGTGTAAATATATGCAAAATAATTCCAATTTTGCTTTGAAATATTCAACTTTATCACTAAAATTGCCCATCAGCCTCAAAAGAGACAAGGCAGTAATTTGTTAATGGTTAGAAGTGGAGCCCTGGGAAGCTTGATTACTCTGGCTAAAGGCAGTGGGGATTTCCTGCATGCAGATTATGCAGATGATACACAGGATACGGTTAAATTTCACTGTTATCTAAGTTATATCTTGCCTCCTCTAATTGCTAGGCTTAAAATATTCCATCTGGAAATAATGACAAAAGCCAATTTTAAAATTGCCCTACTGTCCTAGTTAAGGTCACCGTTGGTGCTGTGGTGAAACACCATGACCTCTAGCAACTCAGGGAGTAAACGGTTTATTGGACTTACGTTTCCTTATCACTGGTCCTCAAAGAGGGAAATCAGGAGAAAAACTCATGTAGTGCAGGAACATGGAGGCAGGGGCTGATGCAGAGGAGCAATGGAGGAGTCTGCTTACTGGCTCGCTCCTCAGGGCTTCTTCAGCCTGCTTTCTTATTGAACCCAGGACTCCCAGCCCAGGGATGACACCACCCACATGTACTGGGTCCTCCACCATCAATCATAATTTAGGAAATGATCTACAGGCTTGTCTACATCCTGATCTTACAGAGGCAATTTATTAATTGATGTTTCCTTCTCTCAGATGAATCAAGTTGAATTAAACTCCTAGAACAAGGAAATAACTGCATGCCATGCAAAGAACAGTAAGGAAGGACTCATCCCCACGGTAAAGGTCAATATTGACATAATGTAAGAACTGCCATAGCCGGAGCTATGTTTTAAGGTACTTATTGAACAACTCTGTAGGGAAAGTCTTTTGTTCATAACTTCTTGCAAAGACATTGTGTTATTCAGTGGAAGGCTATGCCATTTGAAATATGAAATTATATATATATATATATGTGTGTGTGTGTGTATTGTATATATGTATATTATATATACTGTGTATATATGTGTGTATTTATATATGTGTGTGTATATATGTATACATAGTATTTATAGAGGATGGGGCAGTGAGAAAAACCTCCATTACAATTAAACCACTGTAATATCAATTACTCTTATTCAAATACCTCACAATCTATGAAAATAAATGGTTTGGGAAGAAAATTGATTTTCTTACCTGTTTAGCTTTATTTCTACCTACTGTATCTCTTTCTTATTTAGTATTAAAAAAACAATGAAGCAAATAAAACCAAGAGTGAAGATTATAATGCAGCAAACAGCAAAAGACTTTAGGATTGAATTTTGACATGGATTAATACTCAGGACATGATTTTTAAAGGATTTTTTTTACTACTTTTTAAAACTTCTTTTAAATTTTTTAATTGGTTACTTTATATTTACATTTCAAATGTTATCCCCCTTCCCAGTTTCCCCTCCGAAAACCCCCTATTCAGTCCCCTTTTCCCCCTTCTTCTATGAGGGTGCTCCCCTACCCACTTCTTCCCGCCTCACCACCCTAGCATTCCCTGTGCTGGGGCATCAAGCCTTCACAGGACCAATGTCCTCCCTTCCTATTGATTCTAGATAAGGTCCTTTTTCTGCTACATAAGTGGCTGGAGCTGTGGGTCTCCTCCATGTGTACACTTTGGTTGGTGATTTAATCCCTGGGAGTTCTGGGGGAAGGGGGATGGTCTGGCTGGTTGATATTGTTGTTCTTCCTATAGGGTTGCAAACCCCATCAGCTCCTTCAGTCCTTCCCCTAGTTCTTCCTTTGGGAATCCTTGTGCTCAGTCCAATGGTTGGCTGCAAGCATCCACATTTGTATTGGTAAGGCTCTGGCAGAGCCTCTCAGAAGACAGCTATATCAGGTTCCTGTCAGCAAGCGCTTCTTGGCATCAGCAACAGTGTCTGGGTTTCGTGTCTGCATATGGGATGGATCCTCAGGTGGGGCAGTCTCTGGATGGCCTTTCCTTCAGTCTCTGCTCCACTCTTTGTCCCTGTGTTTCTGGGGTTACCCACCCATGTCAAAAATATTAACCCAGAATTGCTCCTTTCTAAAGGAAATACTTTTAAAATTTATTTGCCCTGTGTGCATATGTGTATGTGTGTCTGTGTGTTGTGTGTGTGTGTGTGTGTGTGTGTGTGTGTGTGTGTGCAAGCACAATTGCCCCATGCAGGTCAGAGACAGATTTCAGGAGTCAGTTCTCTCCTTCCACTATTTGAAACCTGAGAATCAAACTCAGCTCATCATCTTGGTAGTAAGCACATTTACCCTCTGAGCTACCGCATACCAGAGTTTTAACCACATCCCAGGCTTAGACATACTTGCATAGTATGGCCAAAATATATGTTTAACATAGGAATTCAGCTACTATCATTTATATGTCTCTAATAGTCCTGTGCCCAGTGCTGCTGATGCACTCATGTAACGTTATAGTGCAGAAAAGCTCATGGAATTGGTGCACACAGATTTTTCAGTTGTGTCATTTCTTTTAGTAATCTAAATCTTTATTATTAAGGTCTCTTATAATTTAGGTCAATCCTCCCCTACTAACTACTGAAATGAATAATCAGTCTCAAATCTCAGAAAACCCATTTGTTGTGTTCCTATTGGCTTTCTTACGCACTGGGCTTTTGTGACTTTGTGAAAAATGGCTGTTTGATCTAAAAATGTGCTATATTCCTAGGTAATGGACTATGTCAACTTTCATTTCTTATAAAATTTGCAGAGAACAGTCCAGCAGGGCAAGGCAGTTCTTACATTCTTATTTGCTTGCTCTTTCTTACCACATACTTTAACACAACCAATGTCCCAGTGTTTACTTATATCTCTTGATTTCAGCTACTGGTTTTCAACTTCTGAGTATTTCCCTTATGCGGCACAGCTATTCACCAGAGAGCAGTAGAGAAACATTTTGTTTCCCACTCCTGTAAGAAGTGGGAAGGAAAGTGCACCTATTTGTTGAGGCTGCTCTGGCCATGTGATGTTGGCTCTACCTTCCTGGCTTTTAGTTCTTCCATTTAGAGTTTGAGAATGCTTCAGTGGAAAAAAGTATTTATATTCCGTATTTTGAAGTTTCTCTTGACCTCTCTTTGATGCTAGGGATTTTTAAAACTGGACTGAAATTATAGATTTTTCCAGAGAAATCAAATGAAAACTCATATTATTATTGTTATACTGATACAATTGCATTTAACTTTAAAAACACAAAAATACATAAAATGATTTAATTAATCATATAAGAATTACAGGATTCCTATTCTTGGTAGACTCATTAAGTTGAAAGCCTTTCTACTGAGGAGGTTTTAGGTACCTAATATGGCAAGATTCTTAGTTTTCATTCAGAAGTTAAACTCAGTAAGATTTTACTTTAATTTTAAAAAGTCTATTTTATTTGGAAGAATTTATTGTGTCAATGAAAGTTTTTTCTCTTTCTTTTCTTTTATTCTTCTCTCATATATTACATCCTGACCACAGTTTCCCCTCCCCACTCTCCCTTCAATACCTGCTACACACACACACACACACACACACACACACACACGTCCCCTGTCCTGTAGATCTACCCTTCTTCCTCCCCTCAGAAAAGAGCAGGCCTCCCAGGGACATCAATCAAACACTGCATAACAAGCTATACAAAGAGCAGGCACATATCTTCACATCAAGGCTGGACAAGGCATTCCAGTAAGAGGAAAAGAGTCTCAGAAGTAGGCAAAGAGGCAGCAGGACAGCCCAGACTCCCACCACCAGGATTCCCACAAAACCCCAAGCTACACAGCCATAACATATATTCAGAGGACCTAGGTCAGACCCCTATAGTCTTCCTGATCTCTGCGACCCCACATGATACCATGTCCCATGTTCTTCTGCTCTTCCGGTGTCCTTGGATCCACTGATTTCTCCGACCTTCCTCCCCACTCCTCTGCAAGACTCCCTGAGCTCCACCTAATGAGTGGCTGTGGGACTCTACATCTTCTGCCATCAGTTGCTGGATGAAGTCCCTCCAGTCCCTTCGATGATGATTCTGCTTGGTTCTGGTCATAGAACATTCTGCAGGCAGGACAAACAATAGGTTGAACATTTGTGAGTTGGGTTGGTGTCCCAATATTAACTTATTTGTTTTATTTCGCTTTTCAATGTTTGTATGTGAGGAAGTAAATATATGTTTGGAGGAGTACCACAGTAAACTGGGAAGATTGGAGGATGATTTTCATTGGCTGGGTCCCATTGTCCATCTTGTTTATAGAGTCATTTTTGTTTCTACCCCTAGACAGCATACTCCAGGCTAGACAGTTTTTCTGTCTCGACTTTCCATCTGTTATAGGAGTCCTGTGACTACAGATGTGAGTCTATGTATCCTCCCTTTATGTGAGTTATTCTGATCAAACTCAGGGTCACACATATACAGGATAGAAATATTTTACTGTAGCTTAAATATCACATTGTTAGGAAAACATTTCCTTTTATTGATTCACAATAGTCTGAATATTATACATTATTACACATATTGATGAATTAAAATTTTAAATTTCAATCATATTTTCTGAGTGACAGAGAAACAGAATAATTGCATTACACCTCTGAGAGTAATATATCTGTATCTTGATGCCAGAGATCTATTTACTTGAGAGATTTTATTTTAATATTTAGTAAAATAAAAACTGGACCAGGAAGACAATTCAGTAAGTATAAGTGTTTGCTATATAAAAAAAATCTATTTTTGTGTCAGATATGTTAGTTTAGTTGAAAGTTTTCTTGTGAAAATCACAAAAATTAAAAATTAAAAAGAATAAAATTACTTGTGGAAATAATGAGCTAATAATTTAGATACTGACATTAAATGGCTGGGATCACAATCTCATCTGCAGCACAGAATCACAGTCCCCAGACACCAACCCCAATCTCTTTGGAGTAATATGCAGAAAAGAAAAGTAAAACAAATAAATAGTCTCTTGTTGAGATTTCAAAGAAGCCATTGTTAAGTTATCCAATAGTTAATATAGAATACTTCATTTATTCTTGGACATTATAATTTATGGGCTAAGTATAATTCCCATTAACAGCAAGAAAAGTGAATCCTAATTTATACAAATGATATAGCAGTAAAAACTAGAGAGACTTTAATGCTTAATAAAAACAAGTCAACTTGATATGTCTGTGTAATCAATATTACTGAATTCACATTCACCTGGAGAGATACATTTGGGTGTGTCATGAGAGTTTTTCAAGGGAACTTTAATTGACGAGAGAGGGAAGAGTCATCCTAAATATATGCAGTACCATCTGAGAGGCTTGCATCTCAAATGAGTAAAACTGGAAAAGGGAAAAAGGAAAATGAAACAAAAATCATGTCTCTCTGTTCACAACAGTGGACATTGCCACACATTCTTGCATACCATGGTTCATATGCTCTCCAACCATGAGTCAAATAGACCCTTTCTTTCTTAAATTGCTTATGTTGGGTACTTTGTCATATGACAAAAGGAAAAATAATGTAGTAGCAATCTACAGCAATGTCTGAGAGTACTAAGTATGGTGAAATAAGACTTAAGAAAGAAGGTTGAATGTACCACTTCAAAATCAATATATGGGGATATATACAGATAGTTACTTCAGTTTTTTACAAATGGAAACATAAAAAGAACCCATAATGCCGAAATAAATGATTAAGAACACACAGTGCATCTAACAGGGGGCAGACTGGCATGGAAACTAGACCATTTTGTCTTTTAGTTTCATTCTGTCCTTCTTAAAGCAATAAAAATTTTGTTTTCAAGAGTGAAAAATATGCTTAAATTTACCTAGCACCAAAAAGATCTCAAAAAAAATGTTATTGACTTCAAGTGTAATTTTTGAACTCTGAAGTCTAACATGTTATTTCTGTTCCATGACTCTTCACAAAAGTAATTTACACATTATACTGATATCTTCTTATAAAAAGTGTTCAAATAATATACTTTTCCACTGTAATATTTTATAATAGTAATAGACAATGACTTTTTCATACTTAAATTATCAGTCTAGAACAAGGGCAAACTTAACCATCTGAAACTTGCTTGGAGGCTTAGATTAGCTCTGGCTTTCCACTTTCATTTGAGTGAAAAAAAAAGTCTTATTTTGGGAGCTGTTTGTTCCCATCTTTTGCTTTCACATGCAGCTGCATGTTAAATGAGTTTTTAAAACCATTTCAACCAAAGGCATCCTTCTTGGTAGTAACTAGGATTAAAAAAATAGAAATACTGAAGTCTACTCCCCTCCCCCATCTAGAACAGAAATAATTTGGCTTTAAACCATCACTTCTACATAATATGAAAGTTTGCTTTGTCTGTTATTGATCAGTTGCAGAAAAGGAGATATGCAAATATAAGAACAGAGAGGTAGGTTGGTGAAATTATTTCCCTCATAAAGGTTCCTGCCACCAAACCTAATCACGTGAGTTCAATCCACAGAGCCCAGGTGACAGGATAGGAATACTGACTTCTGCACATTGTCTTCCAGCCTCCCCAAGAATGCTCTGACATGGGCTCCAATTCACACATAGAAATTTTAAAAATATAAAAGTGAAACAAAAATAGAGAAGTATCTTTTCTTTTCAAATGAGGTCTGTCTTATGGCATATGAAGTTGAAATCATTGTAGTAAACTACAATATATGTATACATATTTCAATAATCTCAGATTTCTGGGTTATAAATAAAGCCATGATCATGCACAATGGCCTGAAGTTCTTTGGGTCCTTCACATGATGTGGCGATCAATATTTAGAAAGCAATGATATGAGAGGTGACATTTTTGACATGGTCAAATGTTTTAAAATTTTTTCTAGATGGAGTATAGATGTGAGAATTTATTTTATCAGTAACCTAGAAAGGGATCAAAACAAAATAAGTAGAAAACAAACTCACAAAACTAGGGATGGGACACCAGAGGGGACAAGAGTGGCACACAGATACAGTAGTAAATCTAAATGCATTAATGTTACTTCCTCTTAGCAGACTTGCTTTCTTGCTGATCATTACAATATTGGAACAAAACAGAAAATAAAACAAGAATCACACTCACACACTCACCCTCCTACCCATCACAGAAGCACAGGAGAGTGACATAGAGGGCATTCTTAAGCCTTGTTACTTAAACAAAAAAATAGTTGTTCTGTTTATTAAGTGAAGTATTAAAGTAAGTAGCCTCAGTCATTAAAATAAGTGGATGTTAAAACACACACACACACACACACACACACACACAGGCCTTCTGTTGGACATACAGCTAGGGAAGATCTTTTCCCAATCTGTAGATAGCCATTTTGTCATACTGACAGTGTCCTTTGTCTTACAGAAGAATTTCATTATCATGAGGTCGCAGTTATCAATTCTTTATCTTAAAGCCTGAGCCATTGCTGTTCTGCTCAGGAAATTGTCTCCTGTACCAATGCATTGGAGGCTATTTCCTACCTTCTCTTCTATTAGATTTAGTGTATTGGTTTTATGTTGAGGTCCTTGATCCACTTGGGATTGAGTTAGGTGCAAGGTGATAAAAATGGGTGTATTTACATGTTTCTACATGAAGATATCAAGTTAGACCAGCATCATTTAGCACCATTTACTGAAGATGCTTTCTGTTTTCCATTATATTCTTTTTGATTCTTTGTCAAAAATAAAGTGTCCATAGGTGTATGGGTTTATTTCTGGCTCTTCAATTCTTTTCCATCGGTCAACCTATTTCTATACCAATACCATGTAGTTTTTATTGCTATTGCTCTGTAGTACAGCTTGAAGTGAGTGATGATGCTTCCTCCAGAGGTTTTATTATTGTTCAGGATTGTTTGACTCTTCTGTGTTTTTCTGTTTTTACATGTGAAATTGAGATTTGCTTTTTTAAGGCCCAGGTGAGGATGCTTGAATCAACAAGGAAGGGGAAACAAAACAGTCATGGGAAGGAATTTTGATTGGAATTGTGTTAAATCTGTAGATTGCTTTTGGTAAGATGGCCATTTTCACTATGTTAATTCTACTGACCCATGAGCATGGGAGAGCCTTCCATCTTCTTTACCACTTTTTTCCCTCAGGAACATGAAGTTCTCACCATATAGAGCCTTCACTTGCTTGGTTAGAGTTACACCAATATATTTATACTATTTGTGACTATTGTGAAGGGTGTTCTTTCCCTAATTTCTTTCTCTGCCCCTGTATTGTTTGGATAAAGGAAGTCTATGATTTCTTTGAGTTAGAGAAATATCCACCCACTTTGCTGAAGTTGTTTATCAGATGTAATTCTCACTAGGGAAATCCAAATCAAAACAACCCTGAGATTCCACCTTACACTAATCAGAGTAGCTAAAATCAAAATGCGGAAAAAGTATCATACTCCTCCATTGTTAGTGGTGGAATTGCAAACTTGTATAACTACTCTGGATATCAATCTGTCATTTTCTCAGAAAAATAGAAAAAGTTCTAACTGAAACAGATGCAGATACACACAGCCAATTGTTGTGTGAAGGTCGGGGACCCTTGTGAGTGAGTTGGGGGAAGGACTGAGGACCCTGAAGAGGATAGGAATGCCACAGGAAGACCAATTGTGTCAAGTAATCTGGGCCCCTGGGAGCTCCCAGAGAATGAGCCAAAAACCAAAGATCATACACTGGCTGGTTTGAAACCCTGGGCACATATGTATCAGGGGGCTGCTTTGTCCTGCCTCAATGGGAGAAAATGTCTCTAATCCTTAGAGACTTGATGTGCCAAGGTGTGGGTGAAGGGGAAGAAGAATGGGAGAGGGACTCTTTGAGGGAGGAACTGGGATGGGGGGCAGTGTTTGGGATGTAAATAAATAAATAAATAAATAAATTTTTAAAAAGAACACATAGGAAGAAATCCCTGAAAGCCAAAATTATTCTTACTTTCTTGAAATAATATGATGTTTTCAAGAGAACACAAATCATCTTGTGATAAGCAGGAGTAGTAAGTACTTGTGAAAGGGGAGTACTAAGAAATCAGCTGTGACAACTTCAGGACACTTATATAACCCCAGTGTAACTGCTAATACAAATACAATAGGTAGAGGATTGTGTAATACTAAACTGAATTGTTAAACTCTGGGGTTTGTTGTTGCTGCTTCTGTTTTTGTTTATTTTGTTTTATTTTGTTTTTAAGACAGAAAAAGAGTATAGCAAAAAAGAGTATAGCATTTAAAAATGTTCTTTTTAAAAATGTGTTTTTTTTTTAAAAAAGTGTTGGTAAAATTATTGTGGTGAGAGTGGGTATCATAACTATGAATTTATACCTAGTATTGTCTTAGTTAGAGTTTCCATTGCTGTCATCAAATTCCATGGTCAAAACCAACTTGGGGACAAACATGTTTCTTTTATCTTATACTTCCAGGTAACTATCAATCACTGAGCAAAGTTAGGACAGAAATCTGTAAGTAGAAACTGAAATAGAGTCCATGGAGGAAACATTGCATCCCGGTTTTCCCCTCATGGCTTGTCCAGTCTATTTTCTCAAAAAGGACCACACACACATTGGTAGTACCACCCACAATGAGCTGGACCCTTCCACGTCAGTTATCAATCAAGAACATATGCTACACATTGCCTAGAGGCCAATCTTATGAAAGCATTTTCTCCATTAAGATTTCTTCTTTCCAGATGACTCTACCTTGTATCAAGTTGACATAAAAACTAGCCAGTCCAAAGGTTTACTACAGAAAATCTTAATTACATTCAAAGAAAAAAATAACTCAAGTTCAAAGAACTCTCCATTTTCTCTGAAAAGAAATGGCCCAAAAGTGTCTATATATAGAATATCTGATCCTTCCAGATAACCAAACTTCAATACTTCCCTAATATCTCACTATTAAAAGGTTCCCATTTACTAGCAATGCTAGCAAACTTAAAGTAAAATATAAGAGTTGCAGCAATGTTTTTCTAGGAATTTGCTCCATAAGGAATATATAAATGCAAAAAGGCTACATTTATTCCAGGTAAAAGGGCTAGTTGTGAATAACATGGAGATTAAAATTAAACAGAAAGTTGCAAGAATCATTTCATACTGGTAAGATATGGACTAAATAGCCATCTCTAAATTCCACAAACTTGTTGAAATGTCTCTGGCTGTGAGTGACTTCAAGATTCCGCAAGTTTCCATGTAAAGGCTGATTCATCACATTGTAAAATTATTCTCCTCCACTTGGGTAGGGGAAGTTAAATAAGGCAAAACCAACCGATGTTCTACTCATTAGATATTTGAAATATGAAAAATAAGAAAAAGAAAATATTTACATAGCATGTAAATACTAAGTCTAATGCACTATAATGGCTAAAAAATGGAAACTTCACCAAGAAGAAACCATATTTAACTGTGTAGACTCAAAACTGCAAAGCTCAAAAGATAGGAGATGCATTCATAGAAACAAAGGAACTAAGACCCAAGTCACCTGACAGCACTCCTCTCATTAACTGCTGGAAAAGTTGGCAATGAATTGTCTCTGGGGCTCTGGTCCTGTTCTTATAAGTGCCTAAGGGTCTGGTTTCAATTTGATCTGTAAGATCTGTAGATCTTACCTCTGTATCTTAAGATACAGATCTTAAGCTCTTGTAGATCTTAACCTCTGTAAGATCCCTAATACTGTGCACCTTTTGCATATAAATTTTTGCTGCAGATGTGTTGGGGGTGTATATGTGTAAATATAGGAATGGCATCAATATCCATTTCCAAGAAGTGGTATACAAGAAAAATTAAACAAACTTCGAAGTCAGAGAATTAGAAGCCCAGATCCCTCATTTACTGGCCATGTTATACTGATTTGCATGTTATGCCTATGCTTTCTAGCTTAAAAGAATGGGACATAAGCTTCATGATATATAAAAAGACTTAGAAAAGTGTACAGCATATAATATGAGCTGAAAATGTATAAAAATTGCTACAGCTAAGATGAAATAGAGTCTTTTGAAAGAAAATGATAGTTTTATATTTGGATATAACTGTCTTCTACCCTGAGATGTAAGACAATATATAGTATTATGTATCTACTAGATATGGAGAAGGATATAGAAGGGGAGAGGGTGAAAATACAAGAGAGCAGATGAGATTTGCTTCTGTGGTTGCAGTTAAGGTAGAATGCTCACATTAACATAAGTGAAGGAGACATGAGGAATTCAACACTGTGTCTGGGAGTTATTAAGAAGATTAAATAAGCGGCGGCAGGAAAAATTACTTGGGCTGCCGTTTTGTATTCAGTAAACCCACAGCAAATAGTCAGAGTTAATTTATTCATATTCATACCCAACAATTTCCAAACCATAAATACTAATGAAGGAAACAAAAAATTAAGGAGTTTTATCTAATTCACAAATATACCATAAATACCAACCCTAATAATTCATCTTAATTGAGCCTTACCCATTTTATCTCAGGATACATTTTTTTAGCAGATTAATATCTTATATAGTAGCATTTACAATGTATCCCAAAGTACAAATTCAATCTCTGAATAAGAGATGTTTTTCTTTACTATTTATTGTTACATTTATTCCACTGTAATTTACTCCCCCAAATGAAACCCACAAGTATGTTAATCAGTTGTGCCGCTCTTCCTGTTCATTATCCTCTGTTTATCTAGTTTCCAGTGTTCATGTCAGTGTTCAGGTCTCAGCCAGTTTTAATTAGCTTCTGCATTTTTAAACTACTGAAAAGTTTGTCAAAGAGTTATATCAAATAGATCTCGAAGCCTGTAATATAATTATAATTCTGTTGACTGGGAATTTCCATCTTAAACATGTTGCGTTTTGTGAGTGGCTTTGATTTAAATTTGCATGTACCTTCTTTTTCTACTCCCAGCAGAATGATTACTTACAATTTTATCCTGTTTCCTTTGCCAATTTTTATTTGCTGAAGTAATTTTTAGACTCTGGATTCTTTGGAATTTTATTTGTTAGATTCATTGAGGTTCTTTGGGGGCTTTTTGTAGTTTAATTGTATCTATTTTAATAATCAACAGAGCTTCTTCAAGCTGGAGGGTTGTGTATCCCAAAAGATAGCTTTGCTGGGGACAGAAATCTAGATTGACACACACACACCCTCCTTTAGAACATGTACTGCATGGAGAGGTTCTTCTGGCTTTTAAAGTTTCCACTGAGAAATCAGCTTCTCTAATAGGTTTTCCTTTAAATATGTAAATATGTAACTTGTGGCTCTCTCTCATTGTTCTGCATTTGCAGCATTCTGA
Source organism: Tokudaia tokunoshimensis (assembly GCA_036184795.1). Lineage (NCBI taxonomy): Eukaryota > Metazoa > Chordata > Mammalia > Rodentia > Muridae > Tokudaia > Tokudaia tokunoshimensis. The sequence continues at coordinate 37,065,215 of BTHU01000015.1, read as the reverse complement.
CTGTGATAAACTGTAGAGATTTTCTTTTCTGATCCTGTCTACTTGCTGTTTCATGTGCTTCTAGTGTCTTTATGGGTCTTTCCTTAGTTTGAGCTAGTTTTCTTCTATAATCCTGTTGAAGTTGTAGTCTGTGCCAATGACTTGGAGTTCTCCTTCTTCTGGACCTATAATTGGAAGATATATTATTTTTGTAGTACCTCATAACTTGCACATGTTCCTTTCAGGTGTTTTAATTTTTTTCCACACCCTTTGCTTCAGGGGTTAAATTCCTTTACTTATCTTCAAGTCTTGATATTCGATCATTTCCTGATCCATTCTACTTTGAATGTTTTCCTCTGGGTTTTCTAATTGGGTTATTGAGTTTTTCAATTCCACCATTCCTTCAGCTTGAACTCTTTAAATTTCTACTTCTTCACTGAATTGAGTTATCCAATCATGTATTAGTTTCATTTTTCTTTTGCTCAGTTATATATTCACATTTTCTTAGACATCACTCAGGTGTTTGTTGATATTCTCTCTTTAAGTTTATTGAACTTTTCTGCCATCTTTAAATTTCTTGAGATCTTCGGTAACCAATATAAATGTTCTTTTAAATTCTGCATTCTGAGGTTTATGTGGTTATTTGCATTGGATACTACTTCTATAGTTCAAATGGATTATAGGCATTTCCTATTATTTGTGTTTTTGTGAAATGATCTGGGCATCTGGACACTTTATGTGGTTTATGTGCCTGATGGCTTCTAAGTTGCCTAGACTGGGTCAGTACAGGAGCTGCAAGGCCTGAGCTAGGCCTGTAAGACTGGAAAGTGATATTCTGATGTACTTACCATGTCATGCCAGTACAAGAATTGTGTGTCCTAAGCTAAGTCTGCAAATGTTGAAACCTAAACCCTAAGCTGATCTACACCACTCCTTCCAGGCTTTGGGAATAATACAGAGGAAAGGGGTAAGAAGAATATAAGAACCAAAAGAAGAAGAATACATGGTGTGAAGCTCTGACTTCTGAGCAAGGGCATGGATAATGCACTCTTGAACTCACAGAGGCTATGATGACCAACATAAAACCCACACAAAACTGAGCTTGTTCACTTGAAAGAGCCAGATGCAGATACTTACACCCAACCAATGGACAGAAGCAGAGGACTTCTGTGGTTGAATTATAGAAAGGCAGGAAGAAGCTGAGGAGGAGGGCGACCTCATAGAGAGACAGGCAGTCTTAACTAATCTGAACCCCTGAGATCTCTCAGACACTGAGTCACCAACCAGGCAGCATACACAAGCTGGTTTGAGGCCCCCTGACACATATATAGCAGAGATCTGCCTAGTCTGTTCTCAGTGAGAGAAGACGCACCTTCCCGGCGAGTGGGAAGATCTGGTGAGGAGGCAGGTGGGGACATCCTCTTGGAGACAGGGGAGGAAGAATGGGATGAGGAACTGTTGGAGGGCAGACCAGGAGGAGGATAATGAACAGACTGCAAAACAGAAAGATTAAACAAAAAACCCTGGAAGCTCAAGTGGCCCAAACCCTCCATAGTTTGGCAGTTTATTGCTTATAAGGGGCTGTTGAGAAATATTCTTCAGTAGTAAGAAAATTTCCTGTAGAGCATCCAGGATTCTGAAAATAAATTCTCCCTCACACATTTATAAGAAACCCTAATGAAGCTCATACACCAATGAAAAAGGGGGAAAGAATAAAAAACACGACCATAAAAAAGAAGCTACTTTAAAAGAGTTTCAGCCTAAGTGGAAGACAAGAAATGGTAACATAGGTAAAAAATAGAAATATATACAGGTATGAAAATATCATAATGAGCCCATTAAGTATAATTAATATATGCTAATAAAGCATCAACAAAATCTTAAATGTTCTTTCATACTCTAAGGACAGGGAGTCTGAAATGAATATATAAGTCAATGCAAAACTGGTCAATATCAGCAAGCCAATAATCAATTTTATTTTAGCTGACACATCGTTTTGCCTTCGTGTGTGTGCTTGGATTATTTTGCATTTCTATCAAGTGATTTTCTGATAATCAGCTCACAGAACAGGAAAACCTGTGATGACTCATGGTGGTTTGAATGAGATTGTGCCCCATAAGCTCAAATACACTTAGTCCCTAGTTGGTGCTGCTATTTGGTGAGGATTAGAAGGTATGGCCTTGTTAAAAAAAGAATACCACTAGAGATAGGCTTTGAGTGTTTAAAGACTCCTGCCATTTCCACTTCTCTCTGCTTTGAGCTAGTAATTGAGATATGAGCCCTCAGCTTCCTGTTTTTCTGGCCACATTTACTGTCTGCAGTTTTCTACCATGCCTCCCTACCAGGACAGATTCTTATCCTTCTGGACTCATAAGCTCAAGTGAACTCTTTCTTCTATAAGTTGGCTTGGCTTTGGTGTCTGATCACATCAATAGAAACATAACTAATACAATATTGTACCAGCTAGAAAACATAATAATCTTTTTGCTCATTTGAAAATATTTCAAAAATTTTCCTAATACTGCCAGAACTCATCAAAACTTTTTTGAAGTTCCTTTGACACTTTTCATGAGTCAAACTCAAACAGCTATAGCTTTCTAAGACTCTTAATGGTGAGAGGATGATGGTTTAGAACTAGCAGGTTTAGTAAATGTGTTACAGGAATTAAGTCATTTCCAGAATGTAAGAGAAAGGATGAGACTGGGGAGATTCCAATAAAGATAACAATCAAGGTTTCCAGAAGAAAGGTAACTTAGGTTGAGAAGGGAATTTGACAGCATGATGCTGAGCATAGATAGACACAAGGGGCCTGTGTGTGTGTGTGTGTGTGTGTGTGTGTGTGTGTGTGTGTGTGTGTGTGTGTGTGTGTGACAAGCAGCAAGCAATGTGGCAGCAAGAGACAGCATGCACCCATGCAGAGCAACAGTTGAATAGGGCAACGAACCAGCTTTGACATTACTATTGCATCCACCACCTGGCAGAGTGGGTTTCCGCTCCCACAGGCTAGAAAGCAATTCTATTCTAAATTTCACTATTTTGTAAAATTAGACTTCCGACATGAAACAAGGCAGCCTAAAAATGCCTGCCACTAACTTCTTGACTCAGTGTCTACCATAATTTGACTTGTGAAGGCAAAGTAACATAGCATTTCTAGAACACAAATACAGTATAAAATTATTGGCTTCCACTATGCTTAAATTTTAGTTAATAGCTTTCTGGTTAGATTTAAGTTCCCCTCCCCAAGATGAAACCCAATCTGGCACCATTATTGAGCTAAGAATCCGTGGTTGGACAGTGCACAGGCTGTCTACTTACTACCTTTATTCTGCAAACTGACTCCTAATGACTTATCATGATACCCACACATTTGTGCATCTCTCAGCCTTTATCTGAGAAGCTTTGATTTGCAGTAGCTGGTGATAAACAAAGCCACAACTGGCTGACATGTAGTGAGTTAGAAATGGCAAGGAAATGGGATTTTCAGGGTACAGTGGGGCAGTTGCACATATAAACTTGTGGTTGTGAAAACAGGCCCAAGATCTGCATAAGTTCAAATCACACACGAAGTTAGAAGGTGTAGAGGGGGGATCTGGAAGAATTTGGAAGGAGTGGATATAGTCAAAATGCATTATATGACATTTTCAAACAATTAATAAAATTGCAAAATTAAGGATTAGGAATATGCTAGGAAATCTAAGCATGCTAATAAATGAACGAGAGAGCTTTGTTTACTCATATATCAACTGTTACCAGTTATAGTTGTGCCACTGGAAATGTTTTACTTGTAGAGAAAAGAATATATTTCCTGTACAGTGAATTATCAGCATGATTTAATTACCTTCTAATAGTTAGGACCTTATTTGTACCCATTTAAAACATGCTGAATCATATGTCCATTCAGAAAACATCTGTCACTGCAAGTGCTAGCAGTGTGCTAAGTATACAGCAAAGGGCTGAGCAGGCAAAACACAGCTCACAAGGAGCTATTATCTCAGTGAGGAGGAGAACCTGGAATAATTGATGGGCCAAAAGCAATTAAGAATTCGAAGAATATGCTTGCACCAAGCTGTGGAAAATGAAATTTATTAAAGTAGTCATGGAGGACTAAATTCAAAAAAGAAACCAACTATGTAGAATTTTTAAATTGTGGAATCAAGAAACAATATGCAGATTGCCAGGCAAAGACATTTGTTGTAGAAGAATATAAAAACAAAACAAAACAGACAAAGAAACAATAAGGTACCAAGTATAGCTGGAACACTGAAGAAGAACTAAGAAGTCATCACAACTGACAACACTACCAGAAGAAGAGGTTAAAGAGACACTATTTGCAGGTGAGGAGTCAGGTGGTATAGGTTATAAGGACTCTTACTGAAAAGCATGCCATCTCTTGCAATATACAGCCTTGATACTACGGCCACCAGACATTTACACAGCAGTATACATATATTACATGTAAATTTGGTAGCTATAACATATTAAGTGTACAGGATAAAAACAGGATAAAATGTACAAAAGATTAAACAGCACTGTATGTTCAGTGACTGTTAACCAAGAGCTAAATATCAGGTGTTAAACACAGTTTATACATGGTTGCTTCTGTCTAATGTAAAAGTCTAGATAAGAAAAACACTAGAGTTGGTGGAAGGATTCTACTTTATCAGAGTCTACATCTTCTTCTGTCTGTTTTCCCATCTTCACAATTTTTCTGTTGTCCAAAATAAACCATGACATCATAGACACTGACGTGAATAAGGAAGAGGACTTGGAAGGTTATGCCTTCCCTGTGATCATGGCATACATATTTCTTCTCCATAGCAGCATGAGAGTTTATTTCAGTTGTGCATAACTGAAAGAAACACAGACATATTTAGCTTTTATTCTGGGTTGCCATGTGCCAAGTTAAAATTAGGAGTTCTATTACTAAAGAAAGTGATAATACATATCTTAAGACAACTCACATTATCTGTTTTAAGTGAAATAACCTAACAGTTTACTTTAGAATGCCTTCAGGATCCTTGAAGTCATTGGTCAGTGAAGGAAAGGGTAACTGATGGAAGGTCTAGGGATGATAGGGCTCTGTTCAAGAAGGAATGAGCACCCTTGAATTAGCTACTTCACAGTTCTTTATCTATGATGTCATCTGAAACACTAGACTGAAAATACCAAGCTGCATTTCAGCAAAAGATTCTTCCTCAAACTTTTGGAAAGTCAGTTTTATCCAACGCATAATAATTTCAAAATACCAAAGCCTGCAAAATGATACAAATACTCAACAGTAGAAATATTTGGCTTTGAGCCCAAAACGTACCAGATGTGTCTCTTAAAAGCCAATACCAACTCTATCTTTAGAAAGTTTTTTTTTGTTGTTGTTAATACAAAAATCAAGTTTTATCTCTGTCCAGATGGAACTCTTGTGATTGCCTCAGAGACAGGGCACAGTGACCCAACCTGGCTTAGTACACCATGCCTGGAACCACTAGATGACATGCTGAGATCACCATTGATAAGGCAGCTGGATGTCCTTCCAATGTGTAGACAAAAATCAGTTCACTTTACTACAGCCAGTGAATCAGGTTGTCCTGACATTTCTTTATAAAAAGCCCATAACTGCCTGTCTTAGGCAGTGTTCTATCATGGTAAAGAAACATCATGATCATGGCAATTCTTATAAAGGAAGATGTTTAATTGGGGCTGGCTTACAGTTTAGAGATTTAGTCTTTCATCATCATGGCAGGACCATGGTGACATGCAGGCAGAGATGGTGCTGGAGAGGTAACTGAGAGTTCTACACCCAGGATACACTATATCTAGCTTGAGCTTCTGAAACCTAAAAGCTCATCCCTTAGTGACATGCTTCTTCTAATAAGGCCATACCTATTCCAAAAAGGCCTAACAATGCCACTTCCTATGAACCTTTGGAGGCCATTTTCATTCAAACCACCACATTACACACATACCAAAGAACTCACAAAGGAGCTCCACTTGGGCTGTCAGTCATAGGTGCTGAGACAACTCTACCATGTGCAGAGTCTTATCAGAGGTTTTATTTCCTTCATTGAATTCATCTCTCAAAAAGCCTACTGTGATTCTTAAATCTTACCACCATGGCATTTGCGAGACCAAAGTCAGCCTTTCCTGAAACTCCATCCTTTGCTCTTTCACAGGGGTCAATGAAGCCAGACCTGGAAACAATAAGAAAAAGCATCAGTCTCCATTTGAAGGAAATCTGAATTCCCTGCAAAACCAGGTAGTCTGATTGAAAGCAGCATCTAGCATACAACCACCACAACAAAATAGTTTTAGTGCCATAACCTAACAGACTTTGAAGAGAAAACAAAAGAACAAAAGATGGACTTATAAATCAAGGAGATAAACAAAACTATATAACATACCTTAATACCTCTCGATTGTTAGGTGCTAACAATCAAAATCTATCTGATACAATTATAGCAATGCCTTGATTATAATTTCAATAACTTGTTTTGACTTGCTGACTGAGAAATAGAATTAATATAAATAATTAAAATGCACACAGTTGGACACTAATCAAACACTGACACCAACCATTGATGTTGCTTTACTGATGTTCTGTTTAAAAGGCAAAAAAGAAAACAACAAAAAAATGAAAACAGATATCTAAATATACATACACGCCAGAGCCACAGCAAACAGTTTATTTGACAGACTTGGTTTCTGTGGATTTAGTTAATAATTGAGGTGCTGAATATACAAAGTTATTTATTCAATCCACTCTGCTTAACACAATGGGGTTTCTGTCAGTGAAATAAAGTTCTGGTGCTTTCCATTTTTTTCTGACTTTCCTCCTAAGTCAGGCACTTGGTGATGCAGGATGAAAAGAAAAGGAAATGTCAGTGCTCAGCAGAACCTTTCAGCGCCTCAGATTACTCATCTTTTCTATAGCTGCCTTTGTTATGGATGCTTTTATAAAGTGGGAAATGGTTACTACTTTAAATATGTGTCTTCATAAGCTTCTTTTGGCATCTAAACTATAAATAGAGTCATATTTATCAAAATGATCATTTACTTCGGAGTTCTAAAAATCCAAACATCATAATTTTCTTAGTAATCCAGTGATTCATATTATATGATTATATGAGAGATACACTGAAGGACTATCATACCCTAGATGATGAATAAACATTTTTTTCTCTAACTCAAGCATGAAGTATATGGACTCTGATGAAAAAACCCTCAGGTACAGAGCTAACCTCTATTGACTTTGTGTTGCATTGGTGCCTCGGTTTCCTCGTCTATGATAAAAAGATACTAGGATGCACTGCTGAGATCAATTATGAATGAAGATAAAGTGGAATTGTTTATTTGTTCTGAGTATAGGGAGCTTATGAGATGAGGCAATTTAAAAAGAAAAAAGGACACCAGAATGCTACTATAAATTCCAGCCTTTAAAATAAAAACATAGTGGGTTCCTGTAGTGTAAATGACAGTTGGAGCTCCATATTGGTCGCAGACCAGCCTAATACAGGCTGTGCTTAGCTTTAAAGATAATGAGTATGTGGGCATCTAGAAGATGAAGACTCTCTCAAGTCATGGGAGCAACTAAAGGAACATCCTGAGCCTGAAAATGGTGGAGTGGCAATCTGGTGTCCTGTGTGGATCGCCACCCACACACACTAGTGAGAATGCAACAATCTAGACCTATGACAATAGGAAGCAGGAACACCGTCATAGTGAGGAAGTCATGCAGAAGACTGACTGGATTGGTCAGTCACTGGAAATCTGATAAATGCATTACCATCTCCTGCCTCGAACTTCTAACTAGGTGGCAAATCAAACCCTGTACACTTTGCTCAAAGACTTCATAAGGAGCTGTTGCTTGCAGTGAGTTCACAACTACCTGGAAAGGAAGAAGGAGTAATTTTAAAAGTTAAATCTGATACAAGTACACTGAAGGCATTCTCATAGACATTAAAGTGCATATTATGCTCCCCAAATCACATTGAAGTATAATCATGAACTCCCATAGAGGACCAATAAGGAAAAGTAGGGACGAAGTGACAAAAAGATGCCTCAGGATGAAGGACTGGAGTCTTACATTCTAGAGTGGAGGCCTTCATTTTATACCAACACATAATATGCAGCTCAAACTCTAGGAAACTATACACCAAGAAATTTGAAAACAGAACAATGCATGCAGTCTATATATTAACCTTTGTTTTACCAGTGGCAAAATGAAAAGGGACATGGAGTGGAGAGAAAAGCACAGAAAGTCAGTTTACTGAAATAGACTACCAGAATTATGCACATATCAGGTACCCTTTGAATAAAATGAACTACTGAAAGAAAGAATAGATACTCTTAGTTCCAAACATAACAACTGCTCAATTTTAAAATTAAACAGAAAAATGCAATTTTAAAAGAATTTGTTATTTGATATGAAATTCAAGAAAACGAAATAAATAGCATAGCATAGCAGAGTTATAGAGCAGCATGTGTAGATTGATGTCACTCAACCAGAAACCTCATCAGGGATTACTGATTTGCTATCATAAATTATTAAGTTCATGAATTTCTATTGTTAAAACTTATGGCTGGTTTAACACACACACCACACACACACACACACCCCACACTCATCCTACATACCTAAACAGAACTAGCTACAAAGATCTTCCAAACACCTGATATTGATGAGTAAGTACTATTGTATCCTAGAGGTTCAACACAACATTGACCCCATTTGAGTTTTCCACTTGACCCTTCCTTCTTTTCAAACTGATGGTGAAGAAAAATGAGGCAAATGAGTCATAGTTTTTGGCAAAGTACATTTAATATAATGCCTGCCAAGTTCAAAACTGAAAACTTCCAGCTGTATGGACAAAACATGAGCCAGTAAATTCCTTCATGGCTGACAACATGTTTTTCCTCTAGGTCTCACCATCCCTGACCTAGGTATTTTTTTCAACAGCTGACAGTTCAAACTACAGTTGAAGGTTATTTCACTGTCAGTAAGAGGATTATGGATATACTAAATAAAGGTAATGCTCTCAAGAAGGAAGTCCAACGGAGGGAATCTACATGAATATGGAAATGAACACTCCTGTGATATGGGTAGATGAGACATAGCACATCCTGAATATTTGCAGAGGTGTCTCCCATCTGAGGAGAGTAGAACTCACTAGGTTCAGTCACAGTCCCAGAGCTGAAAAACACCTCTTCTTAAAGAAGGCATCTCTTTGCTGCTGATCACCTATGGCTGTCATGGCAACACTAGAAGTGGCAGCCGTAAACCCTAAGGGTTTATCTTGGGTAGCGTGATATTTCACACCAACCTGGCAGCTGTTATGGGAACAGAGCCAAAAGCATTTATGGAAGTTGTCCAGCACAAACAATGGTCATGTACTGCAAAGGCAGCAGCCAGCATATGGAGAAAAATATCTGAGCCTTAAAATGTAAAATAATTCCATAGTGATAACTAAAGTTAATAGGACTGAAGGACACACTAGTGATCCAAAAAAAAAATTGGAGACAGCAGAGAACACTTTTTTTATCCTTATGTTTAACCTCAAAACACACAGATAAGAAGGAAACACATGGAGACCAAATAATGACAATACTCAGAAAGCTTACTATAGCTTATTCTTTACATGTCATCCTAAATTAAAGATTAGCATGGCCAGGCTACCACAAGTCTTATTCATAGAAGTATATTGAAAAGCAGAATGAGAAAATCATATGCCCTGTGCACAAACCTGATCTCAAATGTGGGGACAAGTCAAGATGCACATATTAGGGCTAAAATGCTGCTAATAAATTACCTCTCCCTCAATCACATCCAAGAGTAAGCATAGAAAGAAAAGGCTTTCACCCTAGCCCCCTATCGATTTCTCTCAGGATAGAGCAGTATAGATTTTATCCACTTTGAAGAATTACTAGGGACAAGGACTGTTGTTACCTGAGCTGAAATAATGTTAAAACTAATAGTAGCAACCATTATTTATTACATGTTTGTTATCCAGTACTATTGTGACCTCTGTACAGTATGTTCTTAGTTACTTTTCTATCACTACAGTAAACCCATGACCAAAAGTAAATTGGAAGGAAAGGGTTTATTTCAGTCATCTCAGGTCAGACTCCATAACTGAGGGAAGCCAGGGCAGGAACTTAAGGCAGGATCCTAGAGGCAGGAACTGAAGCAGAAGCCATGTAGGAATGCTTTTTGCAAGCTTGCTCCTCATGGCTTGTTCAGCTTGCTTTCTTTTCCAACTCAAAACTATCTGTTCAGTGGTAGCTCTGGCCACAACAGTTTTGGCCTTCCCACATCAATCCCTCATCAAGAAGATACCTAAGTGACTTGCCTACAGGTCAATTTGCTGGAAGCATTTTCAGTTAATGTCTCTTCCCACACGACTCTAGTTTATGTCACATTGACAAATGCTAGCCAGGAAAAATACATACCTTATTCCAACACAAACCATGCAAGAAAGGCATCATTTAAGTCTTCAATTTTACACATGACTGTCTGGAATTCGGGAAGAGGATCTCATACTCCAGATCACACTACTATAAAGAGCAAACACCTAGAGTTGGCATTTCTGTATATTCTTTCCTTCTCTGTTGTGGGTGTTGTCAACTCCCAGAGAGAATGTTCTACCAGAAAAGCAACAAGGAGGTAGTAAGAATGATAGTAAATTGGTGTGTCATAGCATGTTTGGGGCAGTGATGAGCTGACAAGCAGCTGTTAGCCCAGCCATAATTTCTGTCATTACTGCAGCGATAAAGCTAGAAAACAGATGCATGGGACCTAAGATTAGCCAGAGAAGGTTTAGGAAAAGGAAGATGTTGACCTGTTGGTGACATCTCTGGAAGCTAAAGCTGATTTCAAGCAAGTCTATGAAGTAAACGGATTTCAAGCGTGTAAGAATAACAATAGTTTTCAATGTCCCTGGGTGGGCCTTTCTATTGTTCTAATAGCTTTTATGCACAGAAAATTGCTAACTAAAGTTCCAAAATTACAGAGTTTAATGTGGTGTCATTCATGAATAAACACCCTTTTACAGTAGGTAGCAGTCTAGGCTGAATTTAGCATCTGAACACTGAATTTTGAGCTGCCTCTGTGTCCCCCATTCATATGCTAAGTACAAAGAATTCGGTGTTGATTGTGAAATGAACTTACCAGCCAGATAGGAAGCCAGGCATGCAAACAAGCAACTACAGACAATGTCAAAAGTGCTGTGGTAGAAGAACCTACCCAGAACTCTGGGAACAGAGTAAAACTAAGTCAACAGGAAAAGGACTCAGGAGACTTCCTATGAAGGGTAAGTTAATAGCTTGTTATAAAATGAGCACTCATTTTTGATCACAGGAAGAATGTGCAGGCATCACAGTGCTGTACAAGAAGAGAAAGAAAAAGCATGCATATACAGTCTATACCCTTTTGTTAACCCTAAAACTAAACTATTATCAAACACAGAAAGCATAAATGCATTTACTTCTATCTGGAGCTGAAGACATACCTGTAATTAAAAATAAACTCACCCACTGAAACTCAGCAAAGCTTTTACTGAGAAATATTTACCAACTGATATGTGTGCTGACATATGTGGAAATTATAACACATGTCAGTCGGCATCTGGAGAGAAAGCAAAATCTTTAAATGGTGCTTTCATTGTTTTGAGTTACCTGAATTGAGCTGCTTACTTCACATTATTAGTTCCTACCAGGTGCCATATACTTCGCAAGGCCTTGGAAATTCATTAGAAAATCATCAAAAAATATTATTTGACTCAGTGTACATTCTTTTGTATTTGTTCTTCTCTCACACAGTATGCCCCTACTGCATCTTCACCTTCCTTTACTCCTCCCAGTTCCCCTCTACCCTGTATCCACTGCTCACCTGTCCACACCCTGCCCCCCTTCTCCGCAGAAAAGAGCAGCGCTCAGTCTATGTTCTTAAAAGAGATAGAAATAAAACCAAAAATAAAGGTTCAGTGTGGTTCCAGAAGTGGCAAATTAGATCATCACGAATGCAGTTAAAATGGAGTTACTTGCAAAAACCAATGATAGTCTCAAGCAACAACTAGAAAATCCAGATGAAGCACAAGGTAAGTAAAGTGTCCCTTGATTTAAGGATGATTGTACCCAGATCACAAACATGTTGGTCATATGTTCTCTCGGGGCAATTCCTGGAAAAGGAATTGAGGTGGAGTCAAATAGTGAATCACACACACCCTTTATCTGTGAAGGCAGGTGTTGGTTTTCTGGATGTTTTGGCCTGAACCATAGGCACCAGAAAATTACAATACTCCGACTACTGGTTATATCCTGTAGTTATTTGCTCCAAATTGAAGCATTCCTTGGTGGAGAGAGACAACTAAGACTTATAGAGCTAATGAGACTTAGGGCATTTGTAAAGCTCAGAAAGTTACAAGATTCCCAGGAATCTTTCCTGTATTTATGAAAGCTGTTAACAGTTGCTAGGGAGAAAACACTTTGCAGTGGAGCTACCTGCAGGATGGACACTGAACATCTAGGATTCAGCATGTGTGAGTCATTATTTGTGAGGAGCTGGGCTTTCCTGTGAGGCTGTTTGTTGTCTTCGAATCACCCATGTATGTAACCACTCACCCACACTCCTGTCAGTCACCCCAGTGACTTGGTGACCCCAGTCACCAAGAAAATATTATGGAGGAATCGTTTCTCTGATCTGTTATTGGGTGGAATGCTGTCTTTAGTCTGTCATCGGTGTCTTTTCTGATGTAGACAGATCTGTTCACATCTTCCCAGGAAAAGTGACACCGCAGGCTATTGCTGTCCTTTGTGTCTGACCTGGGAGATCCTTGTCTTCTGTCACAGAGCAGCGAAGCAAACTGTGTCTTTTGTCTCTGATATGACAAACGACACACAAAGATTGAAGTTGTGAATATATGTAGGATGTAAAAATCCTCAATCCCGAAGAGCAGGGCAATCTAAAAAGTAGGTCAGATCCTGCTGGATTTCAGTGTGCTGTTTTTGATTAAGCCACAGAGAATAAAAGGCCAAATAGGAATTTGCTGAAAAGCACAATAAGAAAATCTACTGTTCTACACAAAGTAGGGAAACTCTGTGGGTACAGTGCCGGATTAGCATACCAAAGAACCCTGTTTGTTTCTCTGTACCACCCAAACCAGGGCAGTGGCACAGAGGTGTGTTATCTCCGCAGGAAAATCAGGAGTTTGGTGCTATAGTTCAGTGGGTAGACAGTCTGCCTAACACACCAGGAGACCTGAGTTCAAGTATGGCCCCATCATTGGCCATTTTCCTTGTTAAATCAGGTAATCCAGATTTCCCTGCAGTCTTGCTCAGAAGCTTGGGATATCTTAAGATCCCTTTCTAGCAAAATCCCAGCATCCAATTCAGAATGGCTACTAATTCCCTTCAGTATTTTTATTCTTCACAGTATTGATATTTTAATATTTGCTTTATTCTCCTCTGTGTATCTGCATTTTATATGGAGCTTGTGTATCTCATGAAGATGAGAACAATATTAATAAAACTTGTGTATATGCACCGCTTTTTCCTTCTTGTTCTGAAGATTAATGCTTCTTCAGCAAGGAGGTTAGCTCATCTCACATCTCCCCTTGCTTGCCAGGGGTGCCTTCTGGCATTCTCTGTTGCAGTCTGGGGTGGCATGTGGGGCGCAATGTTTCAGATGATTTTTTTTCTCGATATTGCTCTCCCTGGTGTTTCGCTTTCATGCTGTGTTTTTGCCTAAGGAAAACTCTCCCTCTTTACTGCCCCTTCTTCCATCCTTTCGAGTCTGTCACTTGCCAGCCTAGTAGAACAGGTTGGGGAGAGATGACAGAAAGGCCACGGCAGTTGTGGCTTAGCCTCAGCTGGGTGTGGACAGTGTGGCTTCAGTTCATGGGACATGGTCTTTGTGATGATTATGCTATGTTCCAGATGTTCTAGCCTCACCATGATTTCTGGCTCTCCTCCATAGGCAGAGGGTTATTTTCGTTACCTCTGTACTTGGCAGTGCCCTTCCTACAGAAGAATTAAATATTTTACTTTATGGTGTAGACAATGGAGAAGGTAATAGCTGAGGCTTTCTGCTTTCTCTTTCTACTATGCCCATTGTTGCCCAGCCTGTACAAATACTCCAATCCTATTTTTCTCCTGAGCTCTCTTGGAAGCATCTAATGAGGTCTGTGGACAGATTGCAGCTCCTATCTGCACACTCATATAAAAACCAAATCAAGCATTTAACACCTTCTCAAAGTACCTTTAGTTGGATTCTTCTGTTCAGATTTTAGTGAGACTGGCATCAAGATCAGGAAAAAAAAATGCTCATACCATTCTCTTTTCATGTGAACATCATTTTATATAATTTAATTTAGTTGGATGTCTCAGTTCTGAAGAGTCCAAGGACAACTGGTAATTGCCAGATTCTCTGACTCATTATTGAGAGGAAAGGAATGATTTTTTTTTCAGCTTTTTATGTCCCAGCTACAAGCCACAAGATAACAATTTTTCTTTCTGAGGGTTTTTTAAAGCCATTATAATATGCAACTCTTTTGCATATTGGGAAGATAGTTGTATATAAAGCAGGGAACTATTGCTTTATATGCAGTAACTACTTTTTTTGAACTTTCTATATTCAAATGTCCTCACTGCAAATATATGATAAATATTAGAAGTGAGGCATATTGTACTTAGCTTGAATTAATCATTCCACATGGTATAAAATATCATAATATCTGGTTTGTAGTTTGCTTGTTTGTTTGATTGGTTACTTGGTTGTTAGGTTGATTGGTTGATTGGTTGATTGGTTGGTTGGTTGATTGGTTGATTTGTTGGTTGGTTGGCTGGTTGGTTCATTCATTGGTTGGTTGGTTGGTTGCATTTTAGTTCTTTTGAGTTAGATTTGGGTTTGTTTTAAGTTTCGTGAGTCAGGATCTCTCCATGTAGCCTAGACTTTCCCAAAAAGGTGATCCTTCTGCCTCAGCCTCCTGAATGCTAAGATTACGGATATGAACCTCTAGATCAGACTTATCACTGATTTCTTCTTGTAAATATACAAAATTATAATTTATGATACAAACTTTTGAATGAAAGAGAACCAATCTAATAATGGCAAAGTTCTTTGAGACAAATGACTGAAAGCTACTCCAAACATTTGAGTACATAACTGTGTTTTTTCCGTCAAAAGATTCTGGACCTCTAGCATGCACGGATGACTATTTTAGTTCTTTTCAGACATATACAGAGAGCTGGAATAGAAGTATCAACCTTAATATACTCTTGGGGAATGACAGACAAATTGAGGAAATGTATGTCTATGCTCTGACATTGTGCCACCATATGATAGAGACTTTAAAATTAGATATTATAAGATCCTGTTTGCAGTGGTAATTATTTAGTTGGAGAAAGTTGTCTTTCACAATTTTTACCTAATTAGCTAGAGTAGTAAAATCAGGTTAGTAGGGAATTGCATGTTAGCAGTTATGCTATTTAGGATATTTTATGTCCTAGATCAGTGGTTCTCAATCTGTGGGTCACAGAATAACACTTTCACAGGAGCTGCCTAAGACCATTAGAAAACACAGATATTTACATCATGATTCATAACAGTAACAAAATTACTGTTATGAAGAAGTATAATATTTCTTGTTCTGCAATTATTTCAGCTTCATGTGGCAATTAATTGACCTTAATTATTACTTATTAGATGATTACATACTCTTTTTTGTAATAGAATGTTTAAAAGATGCTGGTTTTGGGGGGTGGGGTGAGGAGGAGGATACATAAAGTCTTTCCTTCATAGAGGATAAGTAGCAACAAAATAATAATTTTATCGTTTGGGATCAACACAACATGAGGAACTGTAGTAAAGGGTTCACAGCATTAGGAAGGTTGAGAACCACTGTCCAAACTGGTAAATAAATAGCTTATATTTGACCTAAGAATAATCTCATGAGACTTAAGATTAAAAGTTAGGAATGTTTAGTTTGAATAAATTTGAATTGGGGACAATGGGCTGGTTAAACACAGATCAGTTTCTTATGAGATAAAATATCTGTTTATAATTACTTTGATGGTGATGAAAAAAGGCTTTTAATTAGTTCTTTTTAACACAAAATAGGAAAGGATAGTTTGGGGTCTGTAGCCTTGAAGAGTTAAGCCATCTGCTTCCAGCCAGCTCTCCCCAACATGTGATTTGCAAGTTAAATGTCGCCAGCTGATGACATATGGCACTACTTACTTCTCTAAATATCTTACTCAAAATGAGTTTGCTGCTCTGCCACTTGGCTAAATACTAAATGCTCTCAAATGCTGAGCTTAGGTTTTCAGAAGTCATGGCAATTGCTGTAGTTTTCCCTTAGCAAACAAATCTAAGAAAAGGAATTGCAATCTGAGAGTCTGGCTTGTCTTAGCGCCCGTGCCGTAATTCTGCTTTAGACATATTTGATCCCCTAAGATGTTCACAGCAAGGTAACCATTTTAAATTTCTCTTCACGATTTCAGAGTAATGAAATGGAGAGGATGAAAGCCACTTCCCTCAGTTTGGGGTTTGTATCAGAGGAAAGGGGGGAATGCACTAAAAAGTGAAGCCAAAATCCTTTTTGATTCCATTATGTGTCAGATGGCAGAAGAGTTGATTGTTATACAGCAGTAGCCCTCAAATATTGAAACCGACAGCACTCTGAAATTTTAATCCCGGTGGCCTACAGATACAAAATTCTTTCCCTTGAAGTTTTAGGCATGTTAACAGATACAGGTTGCTCTTCAGAATGATTGATCCAAAAAAGCTTTAATTAACTACATACTATCTCTTTTGGCCTTTTAATCACTCAGCTTCCATTAGCTTCTACTAGAATGACCAAAACAGCATAGCAAGATCTACCCAAGTTGTACTAAGTAAGACAGATCACTGAATGGATATACATCAACCCCATCAGTCACACCACAATCTGTCTACCTGTAATCCTCATATACTTGGGCCATTAGATTGGAAATTATATACTCTATATCACTAATTTATTGAAAAGTTTTTAAGAGTATGTAATCATCTACTAAGTAATGATTAAGGTCAATTAATAGACACATGAAGATGAAATGTTTGCAGAACATGAAATGTTATGTAATTAGGATTTTTAGGAGAGATGAACTTTGTGGCCTTAGACAAGCTGATTTGAAAAGCACATCTTAGAAATTGAGGTCCCTGCCCATGTTGAAAATTAAGCTTTTTTTTTTTTTAACTGCTAAACTGTGCCAAGGAGCAGAAATGAAGTGATAAGAGATAGGAAACTGAGATTCAGGAAATCTGATACACAAAGCTGTTCTGAAATCATCAATGTACTTCAGCAATTGGATGCTGTATTGCTTTACAGAAGCTTAATTTTAATCTTGAGCCATCGAAGTTCTTATAAATTTTTAAAATTCACCATAATACATTTTCCTAACTACTAAGGTTTCAGATAATGCAATTTTATAGTTCTCAAGGATATATTAGACCCAAAAATAAAGTCCATAATGGTTTCTCACACCATCAATATCAATAATGTCCAGAAAAACCTTATTCTAATTCAAAGAGCTGTGACTATGTACATGAAGACACAAACACGTGTGTGTAAGCATATGTATATGTATGTGTGGCCGTATGTGCATTCACATGGTCATGTACATGCAAAATGATAGCTTAAAAATTCCAAGTTCTTGAGTATATAGTCCAAATTGTTCCTCAGCTTTAGGAAACAGATTCCCAATACAGAGTTTGCTATGTGCACAGTAGAGCATCAGTTCCTGTGTTCAGCTCCTGCTTCTACTTGTTCCTTTTTCTTCTCAGACTCCTACATTTGTTGAAAGTTCCTGTTGTATGTTGTGGTCTCATGACGCTGAATACGAGCTGTATGAATCATGTAACATGCACCACCGACCATGCTTCCAGACTCTCCCTCCTAACTTAGTGACTCCTCCCTGTCCCTCAGTGCTGCTGTGACCTATGTTTCGAGGACAGTTGTATTCAATTTCTTGGTTACAGCTAGTGTCCTATGAGGACTCCAGGTGTAAAATCATCTATGCTATAGGGACAGGATTCCAATTATTCACCTAGGGGTACACATTTCTATTTATACCTTGACATGTCCCTCCTTTGGAACCGTCAAAAGGCAAAATTACAAAAAAATTAAAAGAAATTCAAAGATTAGGCTTTGATTTTATTGGAGAAATGAGCAACATAAGATTCCTGAGAATAGAGTAAGCATTCCAGGGATCAGAGCAGGAGGGAGAGTTGCCCAGCCAAGGGAAGGAGAAACCTGGGACAAGAGCAGATAAACAAACTGGTCATGTCAAATTCTCCTGTCTTGTCTAAGGCTGAACAACAAGACAGGATAAACAATCAACTTGCTCTTTAGAGAAATTTTCATTGAGATAGTGATTAAAAAGTAACCTATTAGACTTTTGTTGTTGTTGTTGCTGTT
Organism: Tokudaia tokunoshimensis; assembly: GCA_036184795.1. Classification (NCBI taxonomy): domain Eukaryota; kingdom Metazoa; phylum Chordata; class Mammalia; order Rodentia; family Muridae; genus Tokudaia; species Tokudaia tokunoshimensis. The sequence continues at coordinate 37,046,793 of BTHU01000015.1, read as the reverse complement.
GCTATCTCTCTCCTGATTTCCCCGAAGGACAAATGCCAACTTAGTTTGTTTGGTTAAACCTGTAGAGTTTTAGTGTGAGTGTCTCTTTGTGAATGTGTCACATGATTTTCAGGGAGCTAACTCAGAAGCTGGGTCTAAAATAATGGGCTCATATTGTTGTTGTCGAATATGTAATAACTCTATTATTTCTTATTATGACTTAGCCAATCAAGTCAGAGTCTTCCCGATTTACTTAATCAACTTTTGCACAATTATTGGGGGATTACCCCTAAACTATTTTTCTATACTAGACAGGCTATTTCTGAGATATGCTCCCCAAGTTACTTGTTTGAGTCTTGCCCAAGTTATTTCTTCTCCATCAGTCTATCCTCGGGATATGCTTCTCTCCCTGCTCCTGGTCAATCCCATCTAATGGAGACCTCTTTTACTCTCTGTCTTCTTTCTCTTTCTCTTTCTTCTCTTCTCTATCTATAGAGAAGAAGAAGTCAACGTCACTACCTGTGACTACCAGCCCTGTAACGGAAGCCCTTCCTACCTCATTCTCCCCAGTCACTTGGCTGTCAGCAACCTTAATTTAACCAGTCAGAGAAGATCGGTGAGCAAAGTTTATACATCATTTGGTGTACATGAAAATGTACTCACCGGGACCGCAACTAGCTCTTGGGGGTTAGAAATTATCATTTGAATACATAGCAGTATCAGACAAACTCCCAACATTACAGGATTTTTATTTAACAGCTATTCCTGACACAATCAACCTCTGTTTTAATCTCCACATAACTGGTCCATCTGTATTCATCCTCTTCTTCGATGTGAGCTACAAAGCAAGGCAAATCAGGATCTTTGGTCTGTGGTTGCTGATGCTGCTGAAGAAGACAGGGTTTCTATGTTTTTCTAGGTAATGTCTAAGAACTTAAATAAACTAAAGGCTTCCATGAGCTGTCATGATACCATTGGCAGTAACCTGTCTGAGGGAAGAGTCAAGAAGAGGTTTGATATAATTCTGAGGTTTAGTCTCTGAAAACATAGTCCTATGTCATTTTGAATATCTGAATACACCCAAATTATCTTAAAACAGTCATTTCCTTGGAAGCTATTAGCCACATTTCAAGCAATCAACAGTGAACTCTAATTATTCTATAGGATAATTCAATATTTATGTCACTACATCTTGTATTTCTTCAATGGCACAATGGGAGAGACAGAAACAGAGCTCTAATTTTATCTGCATACATTTTTGTTTTTGTTTAATTTAAAATAATGGAAGCAATATTTAAGTTCTATCTCTGTTCTTTCAGATTAACAAGCAGAAACAAGTCTTCGGACTTTCCCCATAACCAGGGTCAAAAAAGAATCTATTTTTCCCCCATTTTCCCAATTTCTTCTCATGACCTTTCCTGACAAGAATCCACCTAATCATCTCCTCCAGCCAGAAACACACAAACACACGAATCTGCACATTCTTACAGGAGAAAGAAATCTGGCACAGGGGTAGGGAAGAGTTGCCACAGAAATAATCTTTGCTATTAACAATGACAAAATGTAAACATCAAAGTAGTCAAGGCATATTTTTCTTCATTAGTTGCTAGCAGTACAGTAGGAGAAGGAGCTGAGCCTCATTCTGATTAGCACAGAGGAGGCTGGGCAGCCTAGAGCTCTGTGAAAATCTGCTAAGTTGCCAACTCTAAATGCAATTAGCTGTGGGTGCCCAGGGGCAATTCTAGAAGTTGGGAGTCTAGTGACAGGACCCTGTCTTCCTAAAAATTACATTTCATATAAATGGCCTTCAGATCCTTGGATAAGTCCCTCCTACACTGCAGATGACACATGAGTCTCAAAGGGGCCAAAAGGACCATTTTAAGACTTCTGAGTACCTGCAAGGAGACCTATCATCAGTTGTAGGTCAGTACAAACCCGTCATTCAAACAGTTTCTTGTTCTGATAGCTAGGATTTCAGACCAAATTTCCAAAGCAGACCAGTTTGTCTCAGGGGCATTTCCTCAGACTTCCAGAAGGCATGGATGGTAAAGTCAAATCAAATCCCAATGCAGAGATTTGAATAATGTGGTTTTGCCAAAAGTTTGTTTCAATTCTCACTACTTTGATTTTTTTTCAGAATTCAGAGCCAAACATATTGTATAATTTAATCCAAAGTCAGTTTTCTGAAGTTGATTATCATTATTCATCTTACAAATGAAAATAATAATGAATAAATAATAATAATAATAAAGCTCTTAGGGCTTAAATAATTTGTCCTGGTCATATACTGAAAATTTAAAAATGCATTGAAATCCAGATTTCTGATTAAAGATAGTGTGTTTCCTTACATCACCCAGAACATTGTCTCCCTATAGATCTCCATAATTTTTAATGCATGCTCATATAACTAGTTTTTGTAAGAAGTGCACATGGCTTTCGATGGCAGGGTCCTAGAGATGTGAATAGGAAGGGGAAGAAAGCCCTCACAAAGCATCAGAACTGTGTGATTAACAGGCAGCAGGTGTACCGGCTAAAAGTGTGCAACTCACTTGCATTGTCATCTCAGCGAATGGCCTGGTCCCAAAGTTGCTGAAGGGGTGAAATTTGATTATCTTTACTTCCCCAGAAGACTGATAAATTGAATTCAGACTGCTATTGTTCCAGATACAGCCGAATCTTCTGCAGGATTTTAATCAGCAGCAGCATTATGTAACATATGGGAGCGATTTGGCTGAAAGGAGTCTCCAACTGTCACTGGAACATCCGCCCACCATGAAAGGAAAATAATAATATGTAATAATGGTGCTTCCTTATCGAAAGAGCAGCTTCCTTCTGAGAGGCTCTGTGGTTTACTGTGCCACATCCTTACAACATCCTGTTACTCGAGCAGCAAGCCAATTGGCTACAGTCTTGATTGTTTACTAGCTGATTCCAGTAGCATTTTAATATCTTCCTTAGCTCTTGCTTTATCCCCAGTACAAATCCAACCCCCTACTCAGTTTCCAAATTCTTCCTTTCTCTTTATTTAATGATTGACTTTTACCCATTCTTCTCTGTCCTTCTGTTCTCTCATTATTTTTTTCTTTTTCTATTTTATAAATGTCTGGATAAGAAATTGGGATCTATATAGCAATCCTACCTACACCTCAATTAGTTTGACTTACATTTCCAAAGTAATAGTCAAATTATGTGTTGTTTCATTAATACACTCTGTTAATCACATTTTATTAACTGAATTCATGTGGGAATTCAAAGCTGCATCTCACATAGTCCTTTCCTGCAAACATGGAAGACAAAGAACTAATGGTAATACAATAAATGTTTTCATTAAACACAGGAAAGACACTTGTGCTTGAAGTTTTCAGACTTGACTCTAGAGTCAGCCTTGGCAACGAGTCGCCAGGCTTCCTCACTGTCTTTTCAGTCTCATGAACTTCCTGGATGTGCCTCAACCTCTCACGATGCTGTGCCTCCATGCCTCAGAAAGGTTATGAAAAGAAGCTATGACAAAGAGCTTAACAGTTGTGCTGATGGAAGCAATGGAGTACAACCTCTGACTCATGAGTCATCCCCAAAATTCTTGTTTTTGAGTTACAAAGAAGAGGGAATCATTGGTGCAATGAAGGAACAAAGCAGAAATCTGAAAGGAAACATCAAGATTCCTTTGAATCTTTGAACCAGGAAACTGATGAATTGGTCAAAACCACTTTTAATCTCTTTAGTTAAAAAAAAAAACATAGAGTTTATTAGAGGACAGAGGGAGAAAGATTGTTATAAAGTGTGATGGTGATGGACTGCAACACTAATTAATTTAATGAGCAAACCACTTAAGAAGATTGTTTTGGGGGCTGTGGAAATACCTCAATGGGTAAAGCACCTGGTAGGTAAGCATAAAGATCTGAGTTTGAATCCACAGCCCTGAATAAAGCTGGCCATGATGGTTCACAACAGGAGTTCTAGTGTTCCAATGGTGAGATGAGACACAGAGTCAAGAGACTCTCCAGAAGACTGAGGCACAGCTAGTCCAGTAGAGAAAATCAGTGAGGACCAACATGCAAGATGGTCCTCTGCCTTTTACAAGCATCCCATGGTGGTATGAGCACCTGCACTCTTACTGGAAAACATACAGGAACATATATTCTACAGGAACATATCACACACACACACACACACACAAATACATGTTATAGTCTTCTTCCCTTATCTCTGACCGACTTATCTAGATTTTAAAATGGGACTTCCAGAGATATGAAAGATGCAGTGATATTGCTGTCATATTCTAGCTCTACAAGGAATTCTTAAAGTAATGATGCTTGCAAAGGAAGGTCTATGCTGATTTTGTACATTGCTTATCATTCAGTAACAGAGAATTTTTCCTTCTGAATCAATAACAGGGAAAAGTAAAACTAGAATATTCCACTAGCATCAATAGAACAATTCAGTCCCAAATATGAGATTTTATTCATTTGGGAAACTGGGAGCAATGACACTGTTCCTGAGATTGTCATCTAACTGAAAAATTAATTAATTAAAATAAATTTCAAATGTACCATAGATGAGATTGTAAGAATATGATATATACTATCTTTTGTATTAAAAATATAATTTTCTCCCATTTTATAATCATAGTATCTAAAATGTCATATATGGTAAGTGTTTTATGCAAAAGGAATGAACAACTAACAAGACACACTTTTCTTTTTTTTTTTTTTTTTTTTTTTTGGTTTTTCGAGACAGGGTTTCTCTGTATAGCCCTGGCTGTCCTGGAACTCACTTTGTAGACCAGGCTGGCCTCGAACTCAGTAATCCGCCTGCCTCTGCCTCCCAAGTGCTGGGATTATTTTTCAAATCTTCCAAAACCAAAGTAAGAATTATTTATTTACAGTGTTATAAAAATATCATTAGATTAAATAAGCTATAACCATAAAACTAACAGAAATTATATAGCAAGAGTGAAATACCTATATATTACCCCCCTCCCAAAGGTATTGGTTAATAATGGCTTGTATCAACATTATAATTACTAAAAATTAACATCTTTCAAGAATTTTAGACATGAATACTTACATCATTTCCAACCCTTTTCTCTGCACTCAAATTCTTCCTGTGCCTCTCCACATGCCTTGCATTTCTGATCTCTTCTTTAATTAATATTTTTACACACACATTCATATATGTTATATATTCTTATATATTATATGCATATTTAAATGCAACCTACTGAGCCCCTTTAGTCTTGGTCACATGGAAATGTGTTCAGGATAACCTATCAAGGGGATCATCCCAAAAGAAGACTTTTCCCATTTTTTAAGATTTATTTTTATCATAAAATAAATATTATGTGTGTTTATCTGTATGAGTATATCACAAATATGGGGATATCATTAGGGTCCATTAAAATCCTCTGGAGCTAGACTTACAGACCATTGTGAGATATCTCGTGTGGGTGCTGGAAATTGGTCTCAAGTTCTGTGGAAGAGCAAATGCACATCCTCAACCACTGAACCACTTCCTCTTCGATCTGTGATTCTCCTTTACTCTTTGCAAGCTTATTTAGGTTTTCTGATTGTCTCAGCAAATATCAGCCATGTTCTCCAAGTACTCACAGGAGTGTTCTCTTTTCTATATGTGAGTCCCACCTCATGAGTAGATTGGAAGGACAGGAAGCCCTGGGATGTGAAGCTAAACAGGGTTTCTACTGTTTTTACTTCATCTCAGCTTCCATCTTCAGTCATGCTCATCAGTTTTAGCGAGGAGGTGGAAGAAGAGTAAAGGATGCTTTTCTCTCTTCCTTTACAACTTAGAATCATAGTGCCTAGGATATCACATATGCTAAGTAAGTGCTACACATAGAATGCAAACCATGAGTAAAACATCGTTTTCAAGTGTGTCTTGTCCTTCCGACAGGAGTTTGTGGTCCAGGTGTGAAGAGGAGCTTGGGTCATGTCTGCCCACATTCCACTCAACAGAACTGCCATTGATTTTATGTTGGCTGCAGGTCTTTGTTTCTCAAGATGATGAAATGATATAGGCACTGTCAGGTTCTTAAACAAAGACATGATTGAGATGAAAGTGGGGAATTCAATTGGCCATGCTTAACAGAAGAATGAGCTTTAGAACTGGGTGTCTGATAAAGTATTGCAGCAACATGGACAGCATAATAAAATGCTGACCAAGTTAGCAGAAAAAACTGAGGTGACCACACAATACATATCAACTGATTTGTTGAGTGAGCAGAAAAGCACCATGTCAGATTGTGAACACTATTTTATATACATTTACACATAAGTATATAAGGAGCTGAAGGTGTTTGCAACCCCACAGGAAGAACAACAGTATCAACCAACTAGAACCCCCAGAGCTCCCAGGGACTAAGCCACCAACCAAGAGGTACATATGGCTCCAGCTGCATTTGTAGCAGAGGATTGCCTTATCAGGCGTCAATGGGAGGAGAGGTCCTTGGTCCTATGAAGGCTCAATAGCTGTCCCAGTTTAGGGGAATCAAGGGCGGGGAGGCTGGAGCAGGTGGGTGGGTGGAAGAACACCCTCATAGAAGCAGGGTGTGAGGAAATGAGATAGGGGATTTCTCAGAGGTGGGAAACCGGGTAAGGGGATAACACTTGAGATGTAAATAAATTTTAAAAATAAATTAATTAAAAATAATAAATAAATAAATAAATAAATAAGTAAGTTAGGGTGGTCATTTTCATAACTGATGCATATTTTGTCAGCTGCTTAACATTTTCCCTAATGGATTCTGGCAATGAATATTTATTTGTGAAGAAAGAGAACAGAGTGCTGTGTCTGTAGGAAGTTGGGGAAAGCTCAAGTATTGAGGCAAACAAACACAGGGAGTGTATGGAGATTTTGTGCCTCACAGTGAAGGCGTTGAAGTCAATGTATGACGCCAAATGAAGTACCAAAAGAGGGAAAATGCATCGTAAATTGTCTCCCCTTTATTTGTTTTGTTGCCATTCACAACTGTCAAATAGTGAGATGCAAATACCATCCTTGAATAAATAATTCCATCTTGGCTGTGGCAACCGGATTATATAATATGTGAATTGGAGGAATCTCTAAAAATCTTATTTTGAATATGTAGAAGAGAAAAAAAAATGTGCTTGGGAAGCAACTGGTAACCAGTTAATCAGATGACGGGAATTCACCCTCATCACATTATAGCACGTGTTATAGCAAATAACCAGTCCTCAGAAGTCTAAGATACACAATAAAGAGTTCACTAATGGAACAAAGGATGTCATTAATTCTTAGGAAAACACTTCTCTGCATTTTTAAGCCCTTTTCATCCTTCTAGAGTTATGGGCAACAGACACATAGAAATAACTGAGAACATCAAGCTCCTGATGGTTATAGCCACCATAAGAAACTACAAGGTAACTGGCATTTCAGCCTCTCACAGTGGCTAGTCTTTCCATATCCCACTAGAAATAATTATCATAGAATTCCAGAGGATATCTGGTATCCTGCTCTATCATCCCACACCCTGCTCCTTTGAGACAAGATCTCTCAGTGAACCTGAAGCTTGACTGGTATCCACCAAGCCTCAGTGACACTTCTGTCTCAACATTTCCTAGAGATGGAGTTACAGGTACATGCACTGTTTTATACCTGACTCTGCATTGCTGGTAAGGTTTTCATGAAGGTACCACAATTGATATTACTTACTTTGCCATGTCTCCAGCTCCACATAAGTGTTTGGTTTTTTTCTTAATTTTTGTTTTTATTTTGGTTTTTTTTTTCAAAGAAACAAGTTCCCATGCCCTGGTATTTGACACATAATTGATAGGCATACTGTCAGACACCCACGCTGTCTATAGGAAGCAGAACGATTTGTACAAATTTTTCATTAACTTCCCAAAAGTTATAGAATAATCTGCATTTTCAAGTACTCTTTCAAATGACTACCTTGTATCCTCCATATGCATAAGGTAAAATCAGAAATGTTTAAATACATGTTTAATGTGTATATTAATATAAGAACAAATGCAAAATGGGACAGAAGAGCCCTTAAATGTATACTACAGCCCCAGAGAGTACTTGAAAGCTATGATTCACTCTGCATTAAATACTATTTGCTGGAACCATGTTAAATTAAATGCCTGTAATGATCTCAGTTTACTAATCAGGAAACTGAGATAAGTAACTCACTGCTGATCTCACTGGGAAGAGCCACATGAGTGGGGAAGCAGACCACTGAACTCCACTCCCTCAACCATTGATTCCTCCTGAACAAAGAGCACACAGAATTCTGCCTTAGGGATTCCATGCATGGGTGATGGGTTGGGCGACAAGGCATGACAGAAAGAAGCTGAGGAATGAGCCATGAACAATAAGCAGGGGTCAGGATGGAACAAAATGGGGTGACATGATTTATGAAACTAATAATTTAAGTCCGTAAGGTGATAGCAGTCCATAATTGGTAGGAATAAGATGCTGGGTTCCTATGACCCTTATATGGATAAATAACAGACAGAGCCAAAAGCAGGAGCATCTCTTTTGAAACATGAGTGATTTTCTTGCTAATCATTAACAAGAATCAATTTTGGCTGAATTGCCAAAATTTCTGCCCGTACCCTGATTTCAATAGTTGCTACCAAGGGTCTCTCTCACATTAACGATCCATTTCCTTGGTGGAATTCTTCCTGATATTCTCAAGACTTCTCTCAATCTGGGCTCCATCAGTGCATGTTTCTATGAAGCCAATTAGCTCAGCTCATATCGTGACATACTTGGTCAAAATCCAATATAACTATTGATGCCTACAGATGTATAATAATCACCTGTGGACATTTTCACTTTTAATGAGCCTACTGATCTTGCGGAGAACAAGAGAAGGTATTGGGAGCTCATTAGTGCACACACACACACAAACACATACACATATCACATATACTCACACATATATATGAAAACATTTCACATATTAAATATTTTATAAATGTACGCTATATACATTAGTTTCATGCTCTTTTAATTAATTAATTTTTACAAACTTTTTAAATTTTTAAGTTTTCTTAGTATGGTAGAAAAACAGCTAAATAGATACCTACTTTCAGGTAGAGAGATACCTACTTGCATTCACAACCATTCACTAGGAAACAGACATTGATACGGAGATAAGCATTTCAGGGAACTAATTAGGAGATGAACATGGAAGGAAGAAAAAACAGAGACCAATTACACAGTGAGTTAAGCAGAGTTGTCACGTGGTCTCATAAATTCTACAGGTGGCCACATTCCTTAGGGATTGCTTTTCTGCATTGCTTCAAATTGATGTAAAGAACCTTGATACGATCATGATGACTTGTTATTGTTTGTGTTAATAAGGTCACAAGCATCATTTCTCCTACAAAGAGAACTGGTCACAGGTGACTTGTCATCTAAATAAGCTATGGAATTTCTTCTAGTGGCTTGCTTAGATCCCATTGAATTATTAATTTGCGCCTAAAAGAGGATCTGAGTAACACTTCAGAGAATATACCATGTAAAGAGAGAGCAACCTTGTGATACAGATATATAACACACTAGAGCACATATAATCTATAATACTCACACATGTATGCATCTATTATATATACATGTATCTATCTATATGTGTATATATGTATCTATATATGTATATGTAGATACAATTTGCATATATATCTAGATTAAAAGATAACAAAGCATCTGGTGTGTTAGTGCTCTATCTTACCTACATATTATTTATTCAACCAGTGAAAATTGTCTTTTGGATGTGTGTGTATATGCATGTTTGTATATGTATATAAGAGGTGAATGTGTAAATTGGTGCATGTGCTCCTATATGCCCACAGAGCAATCACGGGTGTCTTTTCTCAGGCACTGACCATCTTTTTCTTTGTGTGTGTAAGTCACAGTCTCTCAAAGACCTGGGATTTGTCAAGAAGATCAAGATGTCCAGCCACATAGCCCCAGGATCTGTCTGATGCTGCCTTACCTGTGTTCATGACACCACGGCTATATTTTATTTGTTTTGTTTTAAAAAATTGTTCTGAGGAAAAAACCCAGATTCTCAAAGGCCCAACCTTACAGTCCAAGCTCTTTCCTAAGCTCCAAGAGATTATCTATTTTAAAGAAGAAAACAAAAATTATTTATTTTTTATATTTAAATTGATTTGAAAAAATTAAAACTTGTACATATTAGGAAATAGCATGTAATGAGCAATGCATTTGTATGCTGCGTAATGCTTAAATAAAAGTAAATATGCTTATCTCCTTGAATATTTGTTAGTTTTCTCTGGCAAAAAAAAAACCTTTCAAAATATGTTTTTTCTAGCATTTTCAACTTTCTTTCCAATTCAACTTTTCTTGATTATTTTTGGTAAAAGAGCAGTGTCTCTGAAGTTATGCAAACTCATCTTATGGCAATCTGTCAACAGCCTTGGCCACTTTGCCAATGAACTTCAACTAAAGTTTTTCACACAGAAATTGTTCCAAAACTGTGTTCATTAGGAAAAAAATAATTAAGATAATCAAGACATTGCTCTGATACATTGGGTGTTAATCTCACTAATCATTTCTGCAAGTTGACTTATTATAGTCATGTATGGGCAGAATATTTTTCATTCTCTATTGGATTTGATCTTTGCCAATTATGTAATGCCAAACCATTCTCTTCTCTACACCATCTTATCTTCCTTCATCATAGATACCAACCACCATGCACTCACTGCTCCTAGTCCCTGTCTCAGTTTCATGATTTGTAGGTTTATTTTGGGACTCACTTTGACCAGGGCTATCTGTGTGATCACTGGATCGGAGTAATCTACTGGACCTAGTGGGTTCTGAATCCACTGACAAATAGTCCAGCAGTGTCAGGGTGGGATCCCCTGAGCCCTTCATCCACCAATGTCTGGATACTGAGTCCCATTCTTGTCTAAACCTAATGAATTTATTAGAATTTGTTGGCAATTGACCAGATGATGAAATTTCACATCCCTTCTTCCTATATTCTGGCTCTGAAATTCTTTCCAATGCCTCTTCTACTTGTGCAACTATGAGTTTCTATAATTACCATCATTCACTAGAAAGAGGCTTCTCTGATTAACCCTGTGAACCATTTGTCTGCATATATAACCACAAGTACCTAAAAGGCAGTTTGATGCTATGTCAATTTCGAAAAACAAGCAGTATTCAAGTCACCCTAGGACTTAATGACCCCAACCACAGAGTTTTGAAAAGATTTGCATTACTAGACATGAATTTCCTACTGTGAAATGGGTGTCAAATACAATCAGAAATCAGTTGTTCACTCACCAAAAATAGTACTGTTGGTATTGAACAAGTGGTTACATCATCCTGGCATATTGGTATCATAGTTCAGAGGATTTACAGCTGGATAAAATCAATGATATCTTTGTCCCACAGAACCCTGTATAGCACCATTTGAGATTATGAAAGCCAGATGGCTGAAAGGAAACTTAGAAAGATTAATATTTAATAACATGATTTAATATAAGTTTGAGATCTTTAATTTACTAAAGATCCTGAAAATTATAGCTCACTTATCACATCTAGAAGATAATTACTATTGATATGAAATCGTTAGAAGTATTTCTTAGTTTAGTTAAACACATCTTGTTATTTTAATTCTTTAAAAATTATGGAAATAATGTGAATTTTCTGATGAGCATATTAGTATGAGAAGTTTTAATAAACTCACAAAAATAAAAGACTGAAGAAAACATACAGGTGTTTTAATAGAAAATTGTCAGTCCAGTCAGATTTGTCAAGGATGTACTTTAATTATAGAAACTGGGATGTGAAATGTGTGTGTGTGTGTGTGTGTGTGTGTGTGTGTGTGTGTGTGTATGTGTACATGTATATATGTGTATGGTCACATAAATGCAAGTTTCTTTAAAGGAATCTTATCTCTGAATAGTATTTTAAGTGTGTTATATATAATATATAAGTTTCTAAGTTCATTTTCTACCAGAACTTATGGTCCCTTGTATTAGAATTTTATATGAGTTTCATGTATACAATCAAAGTGGCATTTCTTATTTTAAAAAGACTTTTATATTTAACTAACTTATTCCCCAGAGATAAAACTATTTGTCAAATGCATGATAAGAGATAAAGTCTTTTTATATTTGAAGACACAGAGACATTTACCTTATTTCCAGTATTCTTTCTATACCTTTGGGTAGGGATTCAAATAAACATAGACTCACAAATATAGATCACAAACACCAAATCTCTTTTGTAGTAGGTCAGTCTATTATTGAACAAAAGAAAAAATTCTGACATCTGTCACCAAACAGAAAAAGTTTCTACCTTGAAAAGATAATAAAATAGTCAGAGTAAGAAAATAAAATTCACAAATGCTGCAGTATAAGGGCCAGAGGAGAGAGAAGACACCAAGAAAACTAGGCCCTCTAAATCAACATTATCAAAGCTCATATAAACTCACAGAGACTGAGGCAATATGCACAGATCCTTAACTTGTCTACACTCAGTCCTCTGTATATGTATTTGGCTTCCAGTTTAGTGATTCTATGGGATTTCTGAGTATGGGAACTAATTGGACTCTGATTCTTGAGCCTTTGCGAACCTTCTCTTGGGTTCTTTTTCTTCTGTATGTTTGTACAATTCCAATGGTTTCAGTGTTATTTTTACTTATTATATGATATTTTATTATCCCTTGGAAACCTGTTTGTTTTGTAGTAAGAAACAGAAAGGGAGTGGATCTGGATTAGAAAGAAGCTGGGGAGAAACTGAGAGGAGTAGAGACAGGGGAAGCTGTAATGAGGATATATTATGTGAAAAAATTCAATTAAAAATAAAAATATGTAGTCAAGTACAGTGATGCATGCCTGCTTTTTTGCCAATACCTAGGAAGCTGAAGCAGAAGAATTGAGAGTTCTAATTCAGTTTAAGCTACATACTGCATTTGAAGCCAGCAACGCCTGTATCTCCAAGGAAAACAAGAGGGGAGAGAGAGAGAGAGAGAGAGAGAGAGAGAGAGAGAGAGAGAGAGAGAGAGAGAGAGAGAGAGAGAGAGAGAGAGGAGAATAGAAAAAAGAGAGGGAGGGAGTAAGAAAGAATAAAGGAAAAAATATAAGTGATATTTAAAAAAAGAAACAAATGAAGAAAAGTACAAACTCAGGTAAATCAGGGAGCACCAGAAAGAGTCAGTAGGCTAGATGTGTGGTGTTCATAGCATTTGGAAGGCTGAGGCAGAAAGGATTGCTGTGAGCTAAGGAAAGCCTGGATTACACAATTAGTTCAAAGTTAGCCTGGGCTAATGAGGGAGATGCTTTATCGAGACCAAGAAGTACATTTAAAAGTTTAACAAGGATAAATTCCATTGCCATTTAGAGTTTCCTGCTGTAACCAAGAAGACATTTTGGCTTCTTGGAGCACAGGTGCCGTCCAGGGCTGATATAACTGTAGCCAAAGCATAGTAGATATATGCCGAACTACCAAAATATAATTTATCAATAGTCAAAATGTGAGTTAGAATGAATATATGAAATATTTATCCATTTACATCATTGATTAAGGAACCAGGAAGGCAGAAAAGCTGATCTGTATTATCCTTATAGCAAATTAAAAGCAAATGCCTTAGCCCAGAAGTCCCTTCCCAAGAGGATGCATTCTTTCTGCTATGTTCAGCATCAGAGCCATTTGTGTATCCTCTGCATTCATTCTAATGAAAGTGTTGGCACAGGAACCCACCATCCCCATGCTCAGCCACCCAGGTCATCTTCTCAGCTCAGTGAATTCAATCTTGCTGGGCTACCTTCCTGGCTTGTTGGACTTATTTCCTTAAACAAGTGCCATTGCTTTTGTTAGTACTTTGGTTCCCTCTTCAGTTCTATATAGCTCTATGTTTCTAAGGATATGCAGTCTTCTGTCTTTGCAGATTATATAAATTTCAGAGAATACATAGGACACCATATAGGAGAAAACTGAGTTTCTCTTCGATGGCTGGTTCTTCTGTATAAAAAGAAGAAATAGAGTATCTACACTCAATATTTGATGGGCTAAGAAAAAAATGTATTCAAGTTTCTTCATAGAAGAACCAATGATTCACGAGCAGCTTTTATCTAGAGTCTACACTGATGGGAAATCACCCACACATGTTGATTTTTCTCCCTCCCTCAGTCTTACAAACCACAACAGCACTTGACCACTACAAAGAGCAAATACAGAATCAGGAGACGTTTTTGGAGTTTGTCTCCTCTAGATCTTACAGGAACTATATTCTTTTAAATTAAAAAACACATCCCACAACTAATTTTGAAATTCTTTTCTGATGTAAAGCTTTTGACACAGCATGCTATGGTTGATTGTGCCAATGGATTCCCCCCTTTAGGAAAAAAAATCCTGCAAATCAATAATTACCTAATTAAGATTTGCATAATTATGATTACTAAATTCCAAGAGAACTGTTGTAGTAACAGTATAACAACTTATCTAAGGCCAATTAGCTTCTATTTCCTTTCTGACTTAATTTATTTTAATTCAAAGGAACTATAAACAGGATATGTCTACTTGGTGATTTAATTAGGTACAATATATTAAGAGATTAGAAATTGTTATGATGCCAACAACCTCAATGTCCTTCAACGTGGTATTTTTACTCATTTCCAAAATAGTTAGAATTGATGCTATTTTCATAGCTATGTTCATATCCTAAATTAACATCAGTATTCCATAGAGCTATAGTTCTAGGCTGCTATTTCCATGATGGAGAAAAGAACAGGATAAATGAATTTTTAGTAAAATGAAAACATATTAATGCCTTTGATGTTTGTACTGGAAACACAGGCATGCTAACTTGATACTCCTTTTATTTTCTGAGATGAACAAACTCATTCAAGGATGTAGAAAGAAGATCAAAAGGGGTTTGAGATAGATTTTGTTCAGGCTTTGATTTGTGTGGTTTAAAAACACTTCAAGACTGTACATGATATTGACAAGAAGAAAAGATGTTAAATCTTTCAGTGTGTTCACAATCCAAATGAAAGTTGTGGAGATAATTCAAAAAGAAGGAAATCTCTGGGAACCATTGCACCAGGACAAACCATCATGATGAGACTTTGTACTACAAGTTGTACTGCAGAGCTATAGTAATGAAGACAGTACAGTATTGTAATAAAACTGGCAGGTTGCTCAATGGAATTAAACTGAAGATCCTGACATAACTCCATGTACTATTGAATACTATTTAAAAAAAATGTAGCCAGAAATACATCCATGAATAGGCAGAATGTCCAACAAATGGTGCTAGCCAAACCAAATAGCTGCATGTAGAAGAATCCAAATAACTCATGATTGTTGCCTTGTATAAGACTCAATTCCAAATAGGCCAAGGACCTTACTTAAGGTCAGGAATATTGAATCCAGCAGAAAAGAAAGTGAGCAATAATTTTGAATCATTGCCACAGAAAAAGACTGATCAAAACACAGACTCTAATATCAATAATAAATAAATTGAACCTCATGAAACTGAAAAACTTCTTCATGGCAAATGAAAAGTGGCATGCCACAGAAGATCTTTGCCAACTATACAACTGATAAAGTTTTAATGTTTAAAATATATAAAGAATTTCACATTACTGAACATCAATAAAACAAATCATCTAATTTATAAATGGTGTACAAAATTAAACAGAGTTTTCAAATGGAAGTCAAATAGCTGAGAAGCACTTAAATAGTCAATATCCTTTGTTATCAGGGAAATGCAAACTAAAACTGCTTTGAGATTTCATTTTATACCAGTCAAAATAGCCAAGATCAATAAAAGAAATTAAAGCTCATGTTGTCAAATATGCAAAGTAGGGAACACTCATCCATTGCTGATGGGAGTACAGACTTGTACAACAACTATGGAAATCAGTGTGGCAGTTCCTTAAGATGCTGGTAAGAGCTCTACCTCAAGATCCAGCTATACCACTCTTGGTCATATATACATAGTTCGCCCTACTCCAGAGATACTTGCTCATCTATGTTCATTAAAATTCAGCTCATAAATAGCCAAAAACTCAAACGAATATGTTCACTAACAAGTGAATACATAATAAATATGTGGTATATTACCACAATAGGAATTATTCAGCTCTTTTAAAAAAAGAAATTGGGAGGTTTGCAGATAAATATGTAGAGCTAGAAGTCTAATTATCCTATGTGAGATAAACCAGACTGCAAAAGACAAATATGGCATGTATTATCATACATGTGTATGCTACCTTTGATAAGTAAGCTATGGTCTCTATAACTCTAGAGAATAGAGAATAGGTATAAAGTAGGGGAAGACAGGGATGGGACGGTTCTCTCAAGGAAGGGGAAACAGAATATGTAAAGAGATAAGGGAGAATCTGGAGCAGGAGAAATCAATGGGAAGGGAGCAAAAAAAAAGGTTGAGGGAGGAAATATAAGGAGGGACAACTAATACTAAGTACCATTTAAGAATTTGTTTGGTTTTTTTTCCGCTGCAATCCGCAAGAGATTTAATGTTCCAATGTACATTGGGGTCCCCCAGCATGCAGGCAAGAGACCATGAGTTCACAAAGCATACCCTTTTTATAAACATTTTGGCAGGGAGTTCAGCAGTTGCCTGAGTTGGACAACTGTGATTGGTTACCCTGAGCAACATTTAAAATTATTGGTCCACTCAAATGGGAAGGTTGTCTCTGCCATCCAGCCCTGTCCTGCCCACCTTGTGGTATTTGTGGTATTTCCTGGCATTGTCTTTTTGCTGAATCATTTCCCTTTCTGTCCTAACCTTAGGCAGGGTAGTTCTGTTTACCCCATTTCCATATCTGTCCTTACACCAGGTAGTCATGGACAGAATGGAAAGTTCCTGTCTGGCTGTGTCCCCCCTTGGTCGTGGGGAGCTGGCCTGCTGTTTCTGACATGGTTCTCACATTCCTCTCTTTTTCTTATGACCATTTCAATCCTGAAATGAGGTCTCATACTGTCCTAGAGCCTGGTACTGTTGCTGCAGCATTAGCACCTGAATGGTACTGACCCACAGTTAAAGATTAAGGGTCCCAAGGACAGGATCAATAATAGGGTCATCAGTGGTCCTAATACAGGGAGCAAATAAGGTAAAATTCCATTCCAGGCACCCCACATGGGGTTATTAAAAAGCTCTTGAGGTCTTTTTTCTCTGATCTACAAATTCACTGGGCTCCACAGCTCAGGTGGTTGGGTGGGTCACCTGCTTAATTCAGGAATTTATAGATCTGGAAGAAGAGAAACTTCACCTTGGTCTGAGCGCTCCACCCTAGGTGAAGGGGATTATGGCTAATACAGGAATTCCAGCTCAAAAGCTGGGAGAGGAACTTCACCCTGGTCAATGTCATTTTCCTGCCAGGTGGCATGGCACCCCAATATGGCTCTCTACATCTCCTCTTTTTATTAGTTTTAAGATGAGGAGGTAACAAGTGGATAAACATCCGTCAAAAGATGGTGGGCCTTAACCAGGGAGGGGAAAGCAAGGGCCTGATCCTCTCGACTATTCTACTCGGGGCTGTTGTCCTGTTGTGGCGAGGCCTATGCATGGCAGCCATGATGGAAGCTGATGTGAATCTGAAGGCCTATCCCCTCACAGATGTCCACCTGCGACCTTGTTCAGCAGTCGTGTAACTACAAGCAGCTTCGGAAAGGAGTCAATGAATCCACCAAATCCTCAACAGAGACATCTCTGAGTTCATTGCAATGGTTGATATTGTTGTTCTTCCTATGGGGTTGCAAACCCCTCAGCTCTTTCAGTCCTTCCCCTAACTCCTTTATTGGGGTTCCTGTGCTCAGTCTAATGGTTGGTTGTAAGGATCTGTAGTAGTAAGGCTCTAGCACAGACTCTCAGGGGACAGCTATACCAGCACTCCTGTCAGCAAGTGCCTCTTGTCATCAGCAACAGTGCCTGGGTTTGGTGTCTGCAGATGGGATGGATCCCTAGGTGGGCAGTCTCTGGATGGCTTTTCCCTTAGTCTCTGCTCTACTCTTTGTCCTTGCATTTTCTTTAGACAGGAGCAATTCTGGGTTAACATTTTCAAGATGGGTGGGTGGCCCCATCCCTCAATTGGGAGCCATGCCTAACTGCTTGATATAGTCTCCACAGGTTCTTTCTCCCCTTTGCTAGGTATTTTGACTAATGTCATCCTCATTGGGTCCTGGAAGCCTCTAACTTTCTTGGCATCTGGGACTTTCTGGTGGCTACCTCCAGTTCCTTATCCTCCACTGCTACAGACCTCCATTCAAATTCCTGACCCTCTGTACTTCTCCCCTGTGTCATCCCACACCTGATCCTGCCTACCTTTTCCCTCCCTCACCTCTCTCCCTCCCAGTTCCCTCCCTTCCTCTGTCCTATGATTATTTTGTTTCCCCTTCTAAGTAGGACTGAAGCATCCACACTTTGGTCTTCTTTCTTCTTGAGCTTCATATAGTCTGTGAGTTGTATAGTGAGTATTACGAGATTTTTGCCTAATATTCACTTATCAGTGAGTACATACCATGTGTGTTCTTTTGTGTCTGGGTTACCTCACTCAGGATGACACTTTCTAGTTCCATCTATTTGCCTGTGATTCTCATGAAGTCATTGTTTGTAATAGCTGAGTAGTACTCCATTGTGTAAATGCACCACATTTTCTGAACCCATTCCTTTTGAGGGACATCTGGGTTATTTCCTGCTTCTGGCTGTTATAAATAAGGCTGCTATGTACATAGTGGAGTATGTTTGTGCATATTTTGTCTTACTGGTCTTTTACTTGTATATTATGGTTTCTGATAGTGAGGGGTGTGTGTGTGTGTGTGTGTGTGTGTGTGTGTGTGTGTGTGTGTCTTATGTTTTCTGGGTTTTCATTTTCTATTTTTCTTTTTTTCTTTCTCTCATTGTTTTCTAAAGAAAGAGAAAAAGAAGGTGTAGTGTTGTGGAGGTAGAGCAATGGGGAAAATTTGGGGGGGATGGAAAGGGGAAACCATGCTCAGAATATATAGTATAAAATATTTTCAACAAAAATATTTTTTTCAGAGATAATCTGGCATGTCACTTTTACTTGCTTTCACTCTAATAATGTGTGGCCTCTCTGTGGTGATGCATCTATCTTTAAAAAAAATCATCAAAAAGTTTTTATTAAATTCAAGAGAATTGCATTCACTTTCTTGAGAGCCATCAATGTTTAACATTTCTCAAGGACAATGGGTTCACACAGTTTTACAAAGCTGTCATGAGTGACATTTTAAAGATATTTGTCCTGAGAATTTCAAACTATAAGAAAACTTTGATATTTAACCAAAATATCATCAAGCAATATCTGCTTCAGGTACCATTATTAAATCTTTTGTTACTATTCTAAGTATTTGTTTCCTATTTCTCATATATTGGATACATTTTTATTATTTTTTTATTTCAACATCTATAATTATGTCTGAAATAATCACAGCTACGGTAGTTCAGACATTAAAGGTCAAACAAACACGGTGAGGAGGTGATCCACACTTGCCATAAGGGCCGTCTATCCCATTGCTTTCTCATTACTCCTATAAACAAAGCTGGAAGAATTCATATCCTTGACTATTACCTCTGAAATGTACAAAAGCCTTACTGCCTCTCAGGGAAAAATCACGGTTTTCATTTCTTCTCCCCTTGATATTTTGACTCAAAATATGTCAGAAATGCGATACTCACTGTAATGGGAAGCTGTCATCACTAGTGAATCTCTTGGGGAACAAAACATCTTTTTTAATAGCTGAGTAAACTATTTTTAGGACTAGAAGCTACTTGGTTAAGATTGGTAGCATAGGTTTGGATTAAACCTATAATGCCTTTCTTCTCTGCTATCAAGTCAAATTAATTTCTCTATGCCCTTTAGTTTCCTAGAACTTATTTCTTCCTTGAATTGTTCTATTCATTTTCCTCTTACCCTACTTCTGCAAATTCTAATCCTGGTTTGCATATTTATAAGGTTTCACGCTTGTCATAAAAAATAGTGTTCTTAGGAGCATTATTTAACATATATGAAGAATGTTGATTTTAAATATATAATCAAAAGCCAGAGAGGAGCATGCATGCGTGCACAAGTGTGTGTGCATGCGTGTGCACGCGCGCGCACACACACACAATTTTTTTTTGTATTTACTTAAGAAAGAAAAATTTCATAGTAAGAGAAGAAGTTCTGAGGGGTCAATATAATTCCTTTCCCTGAGGCATCATTTTTGGATTGACAGAAACTCTATATTTCTTTCTTGCCTCACAGGAACAATCCAACTCTGACAGTGTGGAGAAAGAATACATGATTACAGAAAAAAATAAATAAATCATCTGAAAGCAGTTGGGATATGTGTGTGTTTGTGTGTGTATTACATGGTTTTGAGAATAATTACTGTTTTTGAACAATTTCTACATTGCAGCATATTTTTCTATAGTTTCTTGTTTTGAATTAGAAACTTAATATCTTTCATTCTAAACTCCAAATCAAGGAAAATGGAGAACTTAAAAACACAGATGTTCATGACTTAACAGTTTCAACATGCACACTATTTTCAGATTATTTAGCACATTCACATTTCTGTCAGAAATTTTGCAATGAGTCAAAGACTTGTGAATCAAGGATAGTGCAACAGTAGTGTTGATTGTCAACAGGACAGAATCTAGAATCAGTTAGAGGACAGGCCTCCAGGCAGACCTGTGAAGGTCTCTGGGTTCGGGTTAGGCCCTGAGAATATCTGTGAGCAATTGTCTTGAATGAATAATTTCATATGGGAAGATCCATTTTAACTGTGGCCCAGACCATTTCTTGGGCATAGATCTTGTCCTGGCTAAGGAAGAGAACAGGATCTGAGTACAGGGGTTCACTATTCTCTGCTTCCTGATTGCAGCGCAGTTTGACCAGCCTCTTCAGGCTCTTGTTGCCTGGATTCTCTGCCATGATGTCCTATATCCCAGAACTAGGAGCTAAAACAAGCCATCTCTTTCATCAATTGCTTTGGACAGGGTATAGTATCATATCAACAGGAAAAAGAAGTGAGACAGAAAGTAAGATCAAGACACAAAATGTAAGCCTTTTATTAAAATTGTCATTAAGGAATCACTGGGTATTGCAATGGCACTACTCCAACTGTACTTGGTCAAAACTAAGTTCAATAAATGTTTAACACTCAACTTACATGTAGGCACACTGACATAATCAGCAAGTCAAAATGTTTGTGAATTATGAAAAATCAGGAATTTTATTCTTACAATAAATTGTTTTAAATGGTACTATAAAATATCAAAAATATTTTTCTTTCAAAGATATCAGTACCTTACTTCATTTCTTCAAAGACAATTTTTTTTAATTTAAGTGTATCACTGACATATTAGAAACTGCTGTTTCTCTTTCTTCATCTCTTAAAACATGAGCCATTCAACAAACAATATTTCCATTTTTTTCAACGAAAAATACAATTTATAGTTGTTTAATAAAATAATATAATTTTACATCTTTTATTAAGTAACTTTTAAGAATTTATGATATAAACATGGTGTCCACCCTCAAGGTGATTAGTTTAGTGCTATGGGAAATTAGAACCTGAGGATAGTTAAGGTTAAGTAGATGTCTTAGGCAGTGTTCTATTGTTATGAAGAGACACCATGAAGAAATTCACATATAGAAAACACCATTTCATTGGGTGTTTGCTTACACTTTTAGAGAGTTTGTCCACTTTTCGTGATTCTCATGGGAAGCAGTCAGGCATGGCACTGGAGCAGAGGCTGAGAGATTTATATCATGATCTGAGGCAGTGGGAAAAGAGGGGGAGAAGAGAGGGAGAGGGGGAGAGAGGCAGAGAAGGAGAGGGAGAAGAAGAAGGAGACGGAGAGGGAGGGAGGGACAGACTAGGCCAGGCATGGACTTTTGAAGCCTTAAAACCTCAAATCTCTGGTGATCCATCTCTTCTGACAAGGTAATACCTCTTAATTCTTTCCTAAACAGTCCACCAACTTAGGGCCCAGACATTTAAACATATGAGGCTGTGGGGATATTCCCATTCTACTCCCACCTTGGATATGTCAGTAGTGGCAGGGGTAGAAACAGAGTTCCACAATTTTGTCTGAAGCTTCCTGACCAGGTTTTGTCAAAGATCTCTACACAAACAACCAGAAAACTCTTGGCTTTGATGCAGAAAAAAAAATCAAAACAAGCCAGTATAAATCAGAGTTGGAGTTTATTTTAAAAAAAAGATTTTAGTATAGATTATTGGCACAAGATTAAATGCATGATAGATACTCAAAAAAGAAAAATACATGCCCAAAGCAGGGATATGGTTTTCTCAGAAGAGTATTACATTTTACTGTCTTTACAATAGTTGCAGGTATGAAGTTATTGTCTTCAATTGGTTGCTAACTAATTTAAATGAGATTACAGTGTGATTCCTGATCAACACCAGACAGGATTATATTTTATCAATTAATACTCCAGATCACAGAGATGCAGGAAGTTAGGATATCTCCATTGCAAACAGAATTAATAGCCTTGATTATGAGATTGCCAGAGAGTATCTTGGAGATGAGTTGAGCCCTAACAAGGGTCCTAGGCTTTCAGGCCTTAAGCTTGCTTCATGGTTATTTTCATATGAAGTATCTACTTATTAAAGGATTATCATCTTTATGTTGGCATGTTGGGGGATAGTCTGGTGCTGCTATGTATTCAAATGCTGAATACTGGCTCTCAATATTTGGTTGCAGTCCAGATGAGTACTTTCTCAAGTACACCAAGTACTTCTGTTTGCAATGGAGATATCCTAACTTTGTTCTGTTTTACTCTGACTGGTTAAATAAAAGTTGCTGATAGCCAACTACTGGAGAGAATGAAGGTAGGTGAGGCTCTGGTTACTGGGGTGGAAGGTCACAGGTAGGGACCATGAGAGAGGAGAGAGGGACGGAGGAAGAAGATGGAGAGATCATGGGTCTCCATTAGACTAGATGGACCAGGAGCACATGACTGAGAGAAGTGCACCTTGAGAACAGACTGATGGAACAAAGCATCCTGGGTAAAAGTCAAACAAGGAGTTCCTCGTGGCTTATGACTGGGATGTAAATTAGAAGAGCATAAAATCAACCCAATCTAGGCTTACAGTTTGTAAATGAAATTCCAGGTTTTTGTGTCTTTTATACAGCCTAGCTAGAATATACAATTCCTTTTACATTGGCATCTTCCACAGGAAATATTGTCATTTTTGCTGGAATGCCTACTTCTAAGATAGGGAAAGGCTTCAACCAGACTCTCAGAGGGAGGGGTCTCCTGTTTCTTACAATATGTA
The DNA here is from genome assembly GCA_036184795.1 of Tokudaia tokunoshimensis. Taxonomy (NCBI): domain Eukaryota; kingdom Metazoa; phylum Chordata; class Mammalia; order Rodentia; family Muridae; genus Tokudaia; species Tokudaia tokunoshimensis. The sequence continues at coordinate 37,023,522 of BTHU01000015.1, read as the reverse complement.
TTATAAGTACATTTAACCTGAACTCGAGGGAGAGGATAGGAATCTGCAAAGGGAACAGCAGTTAAGTAAGAAGCCGAGAAAAACAACTTCCAGGCAGGGAATCACACTAACTACATGTGGAAGATTCCAAAGAAAGAGGAAGCACACCCTAGGCTATAAAAAGCAACTGAGGGGCAGGTTGAAGGGGAAGCCAGGAGCCCCTCTAACTCAGTGTGCAGGAACTTTATACCTTGTTTTGAAAGTGCTTTTATTTTATCCAAACATCCATAAAGAGACTATGGGGCTTTGGATAGGTGTGGTGTGATTCAGATTTCTGTTTACAAAGGAGGGATGAGGATGCTTAGAGGCTGTTAGTCTAGCCACCATGTGGAGAATGGCTTTAAAGGGAGCCATCCTAGAGTATAGGCTGTTTGTAGTCTGATATCAAAATCTATGGAACTGCAAAAAGAAGTGGCTCACTCACGTTGAGAACTGTCTGTGCAAGTAGGAGGGTAATTATAGGGGAATTAAAGTTAATTTAATTTGTATATTTATATATTTGGGGAGATGAAAAAAATCAGACGTGACTCTCCCTTTCCATTCACTTAGACAGAAGACACAGAAATGTGGCATTAATAAATGGTGCAAAGGTTGGGACACAGTAAAATTTGGGACGTCTTCGAGTAATTTGTGTAAAAATTCAATCACATCACAAAATTTGTAACAGATATTTGTAGCTTCCCCCTGAGAATGTTCCCAACTGCCAAGAATAAAACCTAAGAAGTCTCAGTAGTTAAAAGGGGGAGGGTATTAAATCAGAAAGTGGTCTTAAGAAGAAATGGCCACATATTCAAGTCATAAAAACAAGACAGGATAGCATTACAGAATCCAAAAAGAGCAAATGCTATATTTGATAAAGAAAGCAATGGTATCCAAAAGACATTCATGTACCAATACTCAATACAGAAGTGCATAATACATTGCATCACAAAGGAACTTTGAGGTGCACTTAAGTTGAAGATCTTGAAATGTAATATTTTACTGGATTATTACCTGAATATGGTGGTTTGAGTGAAATATAGGTTTCAGTAATTGAACATTTGGTTCCTAGGTGGTGGTACTATTTGAGAAGACTTAAGAGGTAGTGTGACATTGTTGGGAGAAATACATCATTGAGAGTGGACTGAGCATCCATACATAATCTTGCCCAGTTTTCAGTTTGTTCTCTGATTTGTCTTTGTCCCTAAAAATTACTGATCTCTCAGCTTCCACCTAGGGCTGCTATGTTCTTTCCTCTAATTATCCAGAACCATGAGTCAACATATTCTTTCTTCCATGAATCCCTCTTAGTGACTGTGTTTTATCACAGCAACAAAAAAGCAACTAACACAGTAAATGAAGAATGAATAGTGACGATGTTTCTTTAGAGAGTGGCAGAAAAAAAAAGAGTCAAATAAGGGATGGAGTAGACAATGAGGAAAAAAAAGCATGTGTCTGTGTGAGAGAGACAGAAAACACATACACATACACACACAGGCACATGCACATGCCCGTGCAAGCACACAAGCATTGGGAAAAAGAAAGATGAATACAAGTCATACAGAAAACCTATAGAGTCAGGAAAAGGATTTTCTTCTAGAGCATTGGTTCTCAACCTTCCTAATGTTGTGACTCTTTACAATTCTTCATGTTGTGTTGGGCCCCAATCACAGAATTATTCTGTTGCTACTTCATAACTGCAGTTTTACTACTGTTATCATAATGTTATATAAAATAACCTAATAAAACATAATCATAATGTAAATATTTGTAGGCAGAATGTCTGATATGTGACCCCTATAGAGTTCATAACAGACAGATTGAGAACCTCTGCTCGAGAGAGAATTTCTGTCCTGATAATCCATCTCATCTTCCAACCTTTAGGACTGAGAGAGAAATCACTCTCTTGTTTGAAACCACAGATGTTGTGGTAACCCATAACAACAGCAAAAAGAAAATGATGTTCGAAGTGGGTTAACATTTGCAACATAGAATTTATTGATAAAAGAGATGTAAATAAGAAAATGTAATGACTTATGTGCGTTCTCCTTTGGTATATCTCTCTCTATGGTATTACAAGCTGCTGGCATTTCAGCTCAAATTCCGACATTTCTGAGGTGAAATGAAAACTCTATCATGTCTTGGTCTCCTGACTGTTTTCCTCTTTCAATGTTCAGAGTCCTCTTATGATCATATTATATATAAGGTTCAGGGATTCATATATAAGGTTCAGGATTCTGCTTGGTAGAATGAACTGGAGAGAATTTACCAAAGTCATTTTTAACCGTATCATTTATTCCTTATGAGAATGCTTCTCAAGAAAAAATAGTCTTAGCTTGATTTATTCCAAAGTTTTATTTACCAGGAAATTATTTTCTTATAAAAACTTATTGACACTGTCTGGAAACACCTACTCATTGCCTGTAGAATATAATGTGAAAATATTCCTTGAATGCTTTCTTGCTAAACTTACCTTGCCAGTCACCTTTGTTCCCATAGCCTCTTCTTCTGTTTGATAGTTACTGGCACCCAAACAGACTTTTTTTTTTTGAAGCGAAACTTATCCTATATTCCAACGCTTTTAAGAAAGATGAAAAATCTCATATTGAATCATATGAAATATTACGACTTTTCTCGATCTAAGGATACATTTCTTCACTAAATAGCTAACGGAAATAAATAAAAGGTAACATAGGCCTTATGACTGAAATCACATACAGATTTTCGGCAATGCTGTCACCATCGATTGCTGGGAGATCTTCACTGTGAGCTCTGCAGCTAGACTGTGACCGAGACAAAAGCTGTAAAACATGGCTAATAAACATCTGCCATGATTCTAAGATGATTCAGTGACCTACCAGGAGCTAAGTACTGTGTGCCTTATGCACGAGGAAATTCAAATAAGAATCGTACAGCATGCTAACCTAATTCCCTATGTGTGTTAAAATATTTTTTTGAAAGAAAACGTAATTTAGTCTTCTTAACCCTCTTGGTACTGAGAAACCAAGCCCCCTGTGACTAACAATGGAATCTCTGCTGCATTTACTGCATCCTATTGCAGCGTTTAGATGGCTCTGGCAGAGCTGTGTGATGAGATACTGCTAAAGGTTATTATTTGGAAAAGTACATTGCAAGTCTTAAAAGTACATGCATTTTTATCTTGCTGCTGAAACCTGAAAGTTCCAAGCTAGAAATGGTGACTCACACCTATAATTTTAGTGAGAGGGCTGCTGAGAAGTGAGAATTATTACGAATTTGTGGCCAGCAGCTTGAACTGTGAAGTGAGACTCTGTCTCAAAAAATATAGATAAAATAGAAAAATAAATATATTTACTCTAAAATATATTATTTCTATACAATTATATATAGGATAGATGTCAACATAGAGGCAGATATGTGTGTGTGTGATTTGAATACTAATTATTTTATGACAATGAAAAAACCTTTTTGTACTATGTAGTATATGCATTTAAATTTAGAGACCTTTAACCCAAAACCAGGTAGAGGTATGAGGTAGTAAACTGACCAAAGCAAAAGGGGAAATCTTACATGACTTTTATAGCTTGGACCTAGGCTAGAATTGCATTCTTGATGCAACTGTGGAAAATGGTTGAGGATATAATACAGAGAACCTATTGAAATCCTATTCAAATGAGACTACTCACTGGAGATGTCAACATTTAGCTTCAAACTGACATCTTAAACCATGCTTCTCTCTGTTCTATGGTTCAAATGTGCTTAAATTAGGTTTCTCCTCAAAGTATCTGTGCTAAAGGCTTGGTCCCCAAGTGTCAAGATACAATTTATATCCTGTGTCGATGGAATCTTATTTTACTTTCATAGGTCATAGGTAGAGTGTCCTCAAAAAGAAATGCAAGCCTTCTCATCCTCTTCCTCCTTCTACCAAAGTCCCTAATATGGCTCTTTGATACTATAGAAATTCCCTTCCAAAATGCCATCATTGGCCATCTAGTGACTCATCATCATTGGTAGCCAGTACAGATGCCAATTCTTTGAACCTCCAAATCTGTATATCACATGTGCCTTTCCTCTTCATGAGATAGTTGCTTCAGGTATCATTATAATGACAAAAATCTGAAATATGATGTTTGATGCTTCCAAACCATTTTTTAAAGGGAAAATTAATTGCTGTTATTGATCCCTTTTTAAGAAGAAAATCTAGGAGTAGCCACAAGATGTCTAGATAATCAGAATGAAAACAGAGGGAGAAGAAAGTCTTAAAGTAGAATGCAAAATAAAGCTCAGAACTGTGCTTAAAAAGAGATAGTGAGGCAAAACACTAAGCCAAAGCAAACAAAACAAACAAAAGTAAAGAGTTATTACAAACTGAGTCTCCTCTTTTGGTTTCTGTTGCTAAAGATAAACATTACCAAAAAACAAGGTGGGGAGAAAAGAGTTTATTTGGTTAATAGTGTACAGCCATCATGAGAAACCAAGGCAAAACTCTGGCAGCAAGCTGAAGATAGGAGCTAAAGCAGAAACTATTGAGGAATAGTACTACAGACTATCTTTTCTTGGCTGCTTTCTTATACAACTGGAGCTCAACTGCTTAGGCTTACTACTACCTGCAGAGACTGGACCCTCCCACTTTAATTATTAATCAATTAATATCAATTAATTATAATATTAATTCCCCATAGACATTTCTATAAACCAATCTGATGAAGGCAATTACTCAAGTGACTTTTCCCTCTTTCAAAATAACTCTAGTTTCTGTCAAGTTGACAAAAACTAATCAACACATTAAACAAGATGGAAACTGAGTACTATCTATCAGCAACCACTTCAGTGGACAATCATTTCAGAAGTCATTTCATGACCTGCAATATAAATACAACATCTGTTTCAAAACATAATTTATACCACAAGAAATAAAAATAAACCAGTTGGAATTGGGGTATTGAATTAGTCAAGAAAGAGCTTATCACATAAGCATGAAGACCTTGAATTTAGATCACTAGCACTCATGTGACACAAAATATAGGGAAATTGCTTAATGGACACAATGTTTGCTATAAACATGAGGAATGGCATTTTTTATTTCCAGAACCTACATAACGCTAGATGCAATGGCATGCACCTGTAATCTCTATGTGCCTTTGGTGAAATGAGGTAGAGACAGAAGAATTTCCCCCCCAAGCCTTGAGGGTCAGCTAGCCTGCTGTTTCATAAACAAGATGCAATGGGAGGACCAACATCTGAGGATTGTCCTCCACATGCACATCATAGCATATTCACATTCTCAACATGAACATTCACACACAGGAATATGCACACACAAAATCAGTACTAACACACATATCACACATACACACACACACACATACACACACACACACACACACACATACACACACACACACACACACACACACACACACACAAAACCAGAGACATGACAATACACTCCTATAACCACAATACTGTAAGGCAGAGACAAAACCAGAAAGAACATGTATGATACTAATTCACAATGGAACAAAACCAGAAATCAACAGGAAGAAACAGTGCAGAAATTATACAAAAGTAGAGAGAACGTACTAAATCCTTTTAAGTAATCAGTGAGTTACCAATGAAAATTACCCAGATTTAAAAGCAGTTAAGACACAATGTATCAGAAAACAAGACATATAGTGAAAATGGTTTTACCTATAGCTATTCAGTTAAATGAACACAGTACAGAATTGCCAGGAGCTGTGCCCCTGGCTGGATCTTCTCTGGAAGGCAGCCAGTTGGGCAGGTTATCAGCAGGGGCAAGACTTGGTCTTCAAAGAATAAATGTTTGCTTATTATAAAATAACATCTGCCTGTCTTGTCACTAAGTTACTTTGAGGCCAGGAGCAGCAGGCCTCTGGCAATTAACTCTCAATTGTAAAACAACAGGAGATTAAGAAAAAGATTAGTTTTAAAGATTCCTTTCTCTATTGCCCAGAAGCTTCACCTCTTATTGGTCAGACAAGATTTAGAGCAATTAGCTTTTATTGTACTAGGAAAAGAGTCACACCCACAGAAAGAAAATCTTTTACACAAGCAAATGTGCATAGAAATACATAGTTCAATAAACATCTCCAAAGATGGGATGAAGAGATTGATAGAGCCAGTGGTTGGGGTGGAATGGAGCAGGACAATGTCTTCTAGAATTGACAGGAGACTCATGAATTCACAACAGGAGTGGCTACCTGGACAATATCAATCCAGCTATTGTTCAGCCCACATAGGGGAGGAACTAACCAGACCAACTTCTAACTGAGAAGTTATGGATGGTTGAATGGTTGATTCGAGAGAAAGAGAGAGAGAGAGAGAGAGAGAGTTTCTTTAAGAGTGTGACCATTAGAAGGTGGATGATACTCCAATGTATGGGCCCACATCCAGCAGTATATAGTCACTACAAATTGGACTTGCTGGATTATTTTTGAAAGAAAGGAAGAAAGAAAGAAAGAAAGAAAGAAAGAAAGAAAGAAAGAAAGAAAGAAAGAAAGAAAGAAAGAAAGAAAGAAAGAAAGAAAGACAGACAGACAGACAGACAGACAGACAGACAGAAAGAAAGAAATAGCGAGCACACAAGTGAGAAGATGAGAAGATTTTGAGGATTTTAGATATGGGAATAGTTAAGTGGAGGAATGGGACCTACTATGGACAAAAATATATTCTTCTCAGAAGATCTATAAGGACACATTGCTGTCCTGTCTTCCTCTTTCAACTCCTTGGAGCCTTAGGCTATATTTGTGTCTCTCAGCCTGGATACACAGACAGAATCCTAATATAACTGTTCTCTGAAAGGCTCCACCCAGCAGCTGACTGCAACAGATGCAGAGGCCCACAGCCAAACATTAGATGGAGCTCAGGGAGTCTGCAGAAGAGTTGGGAAGATAATTGAACACAGAGGTGATAGGGACTCTATAAGAAAACCAACAGAGTCAACTAGCCTGGACCTTTAGGAGCTCCCAGAGGCTGAACCAAGAGCCAAAGAGAATATAAAGGTTATACCTAGACTCTGTGTACATATGTAGTAGATGTGCAGCTTGGTCTTCATGCAGGTCCCCCAACAACCGGAGCAGTGGTTATCCCAAATCTCTTGCCTTCCTATGGATCTTGTTCTCCAAACTGAGCAGTCTTGTCTGGCCTCAGTGGGAGAGGGTGTGCCTAGTCCTACAGTGACTTAAGATGCCAGGGTGGGATGGTTCCCCAGGAAGAACCTTCCCTTTCTCAGAGGTGAAGGGAAGAGGAGCATAGAGGAAGGGGCCTTGTGAGGAGGGGACTTGGAAGGGACTGTGATTGGGTTATAAAGTGAGTAAATAAATTAATTAAGAGAGAAAAGAATAAAAGTTTTATATTGAAAACTGAAAGTGACAATCATGCTACAATCTACAGACCCAGAGAGGCTAATTATCAGGAGGACTGAAGAAGGGATGTATGGATCCCAGGAAGGGAAAATAGAATAGATTTTGTAAGTGAACTTGGAGCAAGTACAAATAGGAGCATGAGGGGGGTCATATTTATGGGGTAGAGGGAGCGAGTACTGGGAGAGACAATTGGAATTGGGGTATATTTAGGGGACAATATGAAAACCTAGTGCAGTAGAAACTCTCTGGAATCTACAAGGGTGACCCTAGTGAAGACTCCTAGCAATAGGGGGACAGAGCATTTAACCAGAATAGTCTTCCAGCAGTGGGATTGGAGTATTAACCTTGTACCCACAATATTTCCTGGCTACAAGATGTGTTGGAGAAATGGTGGCACAGAACTTATGGGAGTGGCCAACCAATGACTGGTCTAACTTCATGCCATGAGAGAGAGAGAGAGTGACCATGTTTGACACTGCCTGGAAGGCCAGGAACCAGAGACAGAATAGCCTAGATACCTAGAATAGATCTAAACATAACTGGCAAAATAAGTTAATGAAATGAATTCTAATAGAACTCTTTTACACTCATAGATTGATGTCTAGCCAATCATAATCAGAGAGACTTCATCCAGCAACTGATGGGAATGGGTACAGAGACCCAAAGCCAAACAATAGGCAAAGCTTGGGGAACTCCATTAAAGAGGCATTGGAAAAATTGTAAGATCCAGTGGGGTCAAGGACACCACAAGAACATAGCCCACATAACCAATTAAGGAAGGCTCATAGGGGCTCACAAAGACTGAACTGACAATCAGGGAGCCTGTATGGGTCTGACCTAGGTCCTCTCTATATATATTCTTGCCAAGTCCTGCTTAGCTGTGTAAGGGACTGTCAGTTTCCTGCCCATGGAGCATAGACAGAAGGACAAGGGCCTCCATAAGTGCTGACAATTGCTATGGGTGTGGGGCTTGTTTGTATAGTAATGTATACATTTTACTTCATGTTCCGCCTTCTGGGAATATTCTCTCTGTTAAGATTAATGACTCCATGATAATTAGACACAACACACGTTCAGGAAGCAAGAATGTGTTCCTCAGCAAAATGGTAACCTCTGTGACCTTCAGGATAACCCTTAAGGCTGAGGAAAAGAACACTGAAAATATGAGTTCAAGAATATATAATTTCTCAACTATGTAAAAATAAGGATGCAATATGAATTCTATGAGGGTCTTCATGAACCTAAAAGAACAAAGGCAGCTACACAAATGAGTCTGCTTGCCAGAAAGATATTAAGGAAACATATAAAGAGATTTAGGAATGGAGATCTCCGGACAAGATCCCACCCATCCAAACTTATTGTTTGTGCTCACAAAGGCAAGCAAATCTCTGCATTCAATTTTCTATGTTTAAAAAAAAAAGTACTTGCAGTCTATTTCTAAGAATCAAAGGACTGAGATCATAAAATGATGATTTGTGAGATAACCAAAAGGGAACCTGGAGTAATGACTGAATTGATATGTAAATAAAAGCATGAGCTTTTGGTCTGCAAGAGCTCAGCTATATACACAGCTGTCTGGAGAGTCAGCTAGAGCCGAAGATAGAGCTGTTGTCCTGCACCCATCATTAATTTCGAGTTGTTTCTACCTCTACTCCAAAATACCCCTTCTTCCGGACCTCCTCTCCAAGCCAAAGCTGGTCCTTGGCATGTTATGATTTTTTAGCTTGGTGTTCTTGGGGGTCTCTTAACAGTGGGACTATTTCTGACTCTTTTGACTGCTTTTGTGACCCTTTACCTCCTGCTGGGTTGCCTCATCCAGCCTTAATATGAGGGTTTGTGCCTAGTCTTATTGTAACTTCTTAAGCTCTGTTGATATCTGTGGGTGGCCTGCTCTTCCTTGAAGGGAAATGAAGGATAAGTGAACCTACAGGAGAGAGAAAATACCAGGGAAGGGAGGTTGTGGAGGAGTGGAGGGAGAAATAATAGTCTACAGCAAATGATATTGATGAGATATTGGAAGTATTTATTTGAAAGAGAAAAATTTAATAATGATTCAGGTCCTCAGCTAAATGTTTAGTTAGAATTTCTAAATCATGGTATAAATCCAGAAGAAAAGGGCAAAATATAAAGGATGTAAAAGGAACACATATTCATTGGTTACGGATAATAGGACTGAGAAGATCCAAATGACCTACCTAAAAGTCTAAGGAGCTTATGAAATTATATCTAGGTTGATTTTTTAAGGTTAATATGAAAAACTATTGTGATTCTATGCTTCATCATAACAGGAGGAAAAGCTTGTAAAACAGTAAATTTATACAACAGCAAATGTTGTAAGGTTCCTGGGGAGAGTTCTTACATTTCAAATGTCATACAAGGAAAACATGTGAAATTATTAAAAAGATCATGTAGGTGATAAACTAGTGAAGACACAAGCATTTATTTTAAACCCCCATTTTCTCCCTATCAGTAGATGCTACACTCCTAGTCAAAATCACTGTAAGATTTGATTTAAAATTTGATATGCTTTTCTAAAATGTTTATAGATGATCAAAGATGAGGTATACCCAAGGTACCAATGAAGCAAAAGAATTCAGCAGAGCGTGTGCTGCTGGATCTGTTATACTATAGTTTGATGTAGTCTGTTCCTCAAAGATTCATTTGCCAGAAGCACACCTTTAGTGTTATAGCAGAACCTTCAAAATGAAATGAAGTCGAAGGCAATCTGAGGTCATGAGGTTCGCAGCTGCATGGGGATTAATGTTGCTTTGTGGAAGCGGGAATTTCTGGAATAGTCCTCATGATAGGTTCTGTTAAGCAAGGGCACCCAGGTGTTTGGCCCTGTGCTTATAGCTGGTTCATTTAACAGTTCTCAAATACACTGTTGCATAGCCAAGGGGCTCTTGCCAATGTGACAGCAATGGGCCGTTTAGGCTTTCTAGTCACAAGAATTGAGGGCCAAATAAATGTCTTTTCTCGGGGTAAGATAAATTGAGACAATGTGATGTGGTATGAGAAAATTACCAGAGTCCTGTGGGATAGAGTGGGGGAGCTTGTAAACAGCTTCATGTACAATTAGATGGGATTCAGGAGAAAGGTGTCATCTAGAACTCTGGAGATTAAGATTCTATCTAAGGAGTAGTAGCAACAGTCTTCCACACACAAAAGCTATTCATATAAACTCCTGAATTAAATGCACAAAACTAAACTTTAGACTTTTTAAATGAAATACATGAAAAAATCTTTATGCTTCATAGCTCAAAATTACTTGAAGCATTATGCTGTTGCGTATAAAAAGTTAAAATTTCCCATTATTTGTAATGAATCACATGAGTTTATAGACACTAAACGTTACTTGCCCAAAACAATGGGACTTTACATTTCAAAGCAGATACTTCCTAAGTTATTAGAAGTTGACTTCAAAACATTTTCAACAATAAATCTCAGAAGAAATAACTCAAACTGATAAAGATAATCAGTGAACAGTCAATATAAATTTTCTAGAGAAAAACTGAATAGTATGTATATGATAGTAACAGAAAAAATGATGGATTTGAATTATAATGTAGACTTTTCATTCTGCTGTTGTGACTACCATTATACTGTCAACATCAAGAGGCCATTTTTCTTAATCCTAAAATTCCATCTCTCTAAATAAAATATGTCCCAATTGCCAGAACTTCATCAAAAAACAAACAAACAAACAAACAAACAAAAAAACCAATGATCTAAGGAAAGATACAGTAAAAGAAAAATAATAACAGTTTCTCGTTTTCATTGTAATTTTAAAAAAGTACGTTTTTTCTAAAATTATCAAATGACATTATAAAATCTGAATTGTCCGTTCAAGATGTGGAAATTTTTTCTATGCTTTTAGTCATTACATGTTTAAATCCCACTTAACTCTTTAAGTTACTGAAATTTTCTCAGTTACACAATCCTATTGTCTACTATTATTCATCCTAAACAACCTGTCATCTTTTTCTTAGAAATAAACAGAAAGAGGGATATAACTCGGTGTTAATAAGAAAGAGTTAGAGCATAGTAAAAGTCACTCACTGGCCATATCTTTGTATTTATATCCCACCCACTCCTTGTTTTGATGTCATTGAGACTAAACACTTTAATATCCAGCTTCTCCTAGCCAATCAGTAAGGACAAGCCATTTTCCCTCTGAACCTTCAAAGACACAATCAGCCAAAAAGCTACCAAAATAATCATAGGTTCTGTAAATCTACAAGCCTGAACTCTACTGGTGCCATTCAACCAGTAAGAAAGAATATTAAGGAAACTTGGTCCCAGTGGACATTACTCCTGATGGCAGCTGTCATCTAGGCATAGTTACTTTTTTTTTAATTATTTATTTTATTTTTTTTAATTTACATTCCAAATCATTTCCCCTTTCCCGTTTCCTCCCTCCCCGAAAGTCCCATAAGCCCCCTTCCCTCCCTCTTTTCTCCATTCAACCCCCTCTCGTTACTCTGTCCTGGCGTTCCCCTACATCCAGTCTTTCCAGGACCGGGGGTCTCTCCTTCCATCTTCTTAGAAATCTATTGATATGCGGATTGTGTCTAGGGTATTCCAAGATTCTGGGTCAATATCCCCTTATCAGTGACTGCATACCATGTGTGTTCTTTTGTGATTGGGTTACCTCACTAAGGATGATATTTTCAAGATCTGACCATTTGCCTAGGAATTTCGTGAATTCATTGTTTTTAACTGCAGAGTAGTATTCCATTGTGTAGATATACCACATCTTCTGAATCCATTCCTCCGTTGAGGGACATCTGGGTTCTTTCCAGCTTCTGGCTATTATAAATAAGGCTGCTATGAACATAGTGGAGCATGTGTCCTTATTGCATGCAGGTAAAGTTACTTTTGATAAGACTTCAAGATAACTTGAGGCCTAATCAAAAGGTAAAAATAAACAATGCTCCCCAACAATTCACATTACTAACTCACAAAGAAGTTGCCCCAACGGACCCCATTGTGATCCTCTCTCACCAGGCTGCCTACACTCCTCCTCCTCATATAATGCTAACCACTTGCTAAGTAAAACATTTTAGTGGCTGGCCAGCTGCATTATTCTGTAAATTCTTTTAATCACAAGACCAAAAATCTAAGCACAAAGAGGTCTGAACTTCATTGTTATTCTCTGTCACAACACTAATTTCCAGACATGATCTAGGACCTGGATTCAATTTCCAGCGTCAAAGTCAAAATAAAGTGAGGTATTACAATTGTTCCTAATATTCTGCCACTGTTTGCAAGAATAACCAGAAGGAAATCACTAAAAGTATCATTTTTCTTCAAGCTCGTTGGTCATTGACATTAGATATCTACTCAATTTTGTAAATGTTGTTACATGTATACATGTGTAATTATGTCTGCAGTTTAAAGGGCACCCTGGAAAATAGCTGCAAAAAAATGTCTAAATAAATAGCTTTATAGATATTAGTTTTCAGTGTATTAACTTAGAAATGGAAAAAAAACATAGACCAGTGAATATATTTCATCAAAATATATAAGCATTTACAAGGAGTATTCTCAACTCCCTTACACTCTGGGAGCATATTCATGTTCATCTCTTTCATAGCCTTTGCCTTTGCATTAATAATACCAAAATTAATCTTAAAAAGACAGGCAATATTGATCTATAATATTGAGAAGTACTTTAAAAATAGTGAAATGTTAATGACTTAATAATTCAAAATATCAGTTGTTATTTAAACTCATCTACACTTTGTCTTATGGATTTTAAAACACTGAGAGCCAAATTATATTGGTGAATTGGTGGTCAAACTGTCTACCCTATAAACCAGCTGTCCATCTTTGCAATATTTTCCACATGAAGGAAAAAGTCATTCTGCTGACACGTTCCAACTAAAGTACAGTTCCTCAAAAGCAGGACCATTTTTTTTACTATTTTGATTTTCTTACAATATCTGATGCTTAATTTTCTTTATGAATCGCTAATCCAAAAAAGAAACAAAATGAAATGAAATTGAATAATAAATCAAAATTCTATCTTATGATGTTCTTTTAAGTTTAGCCTCTTCTACTCTTAACAATCAACACATCATTTATAAAGAAACCTATTAAGTTTAAAGAGTTATTCTCTCAGGCTTCACATAGTCACCAAAAAAAATGTTTCTAATGTATTGGTTAAAGTGATAACTATATATGCATAATATGAGATAGTTTTACCTTCTGTTTCTAAGATGATTGCGCACGCGCGCGCACACACACACACAAATGTTTCCTCCTAGTCATATAATGTTTTGTATTAAACTTAGAAAAGAATTTTCAAGCCAAAAGACAAGACAGAAGCACATTTCCCATCCTTAACTTAATGTCATACAGATGATACTAGCTACCCTCAAAAAGATAGACAGTGAATAGCAGCAAAATATTTTATTCTTAGTTTCTTAGCCTTTTAAAACTTATTTTTATTTGAATTATTTGTGTGTGTGTATGTGTATTTTTGACACACACACACACACACACACACACACAAATGGCCAAACCCTCAGGTATATTGGTTCCATATAAAATGCACAGTGATGTGGTATCACATTGGACACACACTGTAACTACAGCTATTTGGTATTTAAAACTCTTTTGAGTTCAGATGTTTTAACAGCTGAGATTTTATTCCTTCAAGTAAATAAGAGGCATCTCTCTCTTCAACAAGACAAAGTTAAAGCTATAATTGCATCTTTGCACTAGGCAGTAAGATATTTGAGCTTCGGTTGGTAGTTTGTGCTTAACTAAATAACTTTAAACATTGTCTAGTACTAACCTTCCCTTTCATAAAATTCCCTGCTTTTATAATTTCCTATTCCCTGAAATGAAACAGATACAGAAATCAGAGCCTACTCAACTCAAAAAGACAGTGTCTCCCTGCCTGCCTTCATCAAGCATTGTGAATTCTACAGACTTTCCTGTATTAATATGGTTTTTAAAAAGCCCTCCATAAGTAGGATAACAGTGGGAAGTATGCTCTTCTGTGATTGCTTGGCATAAAATTCATTAGCCTCGAGTCTGCATTCTTTCAGCACCATTTATGGCTCCAGAAAAAGCCAACAGCAACTACAAAGGAAGGAAATGAGCAGTGAGCTCAGAAACTCATCTCTTATTCATTTGGGTAAGAGGCCTTGCTCATCACAGTGAGGTTTTGACATGCAGCCCCAGCAGCAGTGAGTTCATCTCCAGGATTCTCTTTGCCCAGTGGAAAAGGCCCTTTTCATAGAAGTTAGTTTCTGTGGTTACATCATTAAATTGTAACAGTCTCTCATATTTCAGATTCTTGGAGGGACATCTTACAAAAAGTGGCCACTCTGAGGACTAATTTTTTTTGTTTTTTTTTTTTAACAAGTCATTTAGCCTGGTGTCTAAGAATGCTAACATCCTTATTTTGAAGCCATTTAAGTGTTATCTGTTACTTATACTTACATTGTTCTTGAAAATTTGCTGAATTATACCTAATTAGATAGTCAAGGAGTCGTTGTTCAAATGACTGTAAAAATGTTTCGCAAATCACATGCACACAGTCTTTTAGCAGCACCTGCCTGCTCCAATTCTCTAAAACTGCACAGAAAGTTTCCTCCTAGTCATATAATGTTTTGTATTAAACTTAGAAAAGAATTTTCAAGCCAAAAGACAAGACAGAAGCACATTTCCCATCCTTAACTTAATGTCATACAGATGATACCAGCTACCCTCAAAAAGATAGACAGTGAATAGCAGCAAAATATTTTATTCTTAGCTTCTTAGCCTTTTAAAACTTATTTTTATTTGAATTATTTGTGTGTGTGTATGTGTATTTTTGAGAGAGAGAGAGAGAGAGAGAGTGTGTGTGTGTGTGTGTGTGTGTGTGTGTGTGTGTATACATGTGAGCTTGCAGTTGCTAAATGGTGAGTCCATTGGAGCTGGAGTTACAGGCAGTGGTGAACTGCCCAATGTGGGTTGTGGGAACCAAACTTGGGTCCTCTGCAAAAGCAAAATACATTCTTAGCCACTTACTCATCTCTCCAGTATCTCAAACTTATTTTTAATAAGTAAAAATTGTATGATGATCCCTATCTACTGACAAGAATCTCAGGGTCCCCAGTATATCAATTATTGCAAGAAAATATTCTAGTCAGTTCTGATAAGAAGAGAGTGAACACATTCTATTTTGTGTGTGTGTGTGTGTGTGTGTATACAATTTGTGATTTTTACTTAAATTACAACTTTTTAAGTTTATAAAAGATATCAACATTGATAGGCTAAATAAAATAAACTCCACCTTGCATAAAGTATTTCCTTAAAAATTATTTTGTACCTCATAAAGGATCAGATGAAATACTGATGAGCATAATGAACTATTCATCAAAAGTAGAGATCTAGCAATCTGACAAAAGTGAAGTTATGCTTAAATTCCAATTTCATTTACTAACATTTCACCACCAAGATTTATCTCTATAAAATGTGTCTGAGTAAAGAAGATACAGAATGCAATTAGCTACTAAATTGTACTCTGTACTTAATATTGTGAGCAAATTTAAACAAATATTTTTTTTCTTAGCCTGGAGAAATATGTGGACTACCTAAAATGTACTTGGAGTTAAATGAGAAAGACAATAATCCCAAGACTGATAACAGATAATGTTGAACAGGACTGTAATATTATTGGAGTGTTCATAATTTAATGAATGAAATGGACAATGAACAGTAATAAATACACAGTATAAAAATTGTTACAGACGTAGTGTGTGGCTGTACATAATGGAGGTTAAGAAAACTTTAACCAAAAAAATGATCTTTTAGGGTTGGTGAGCAGGGGGAGGGGGAGGGGAGGGGGGTTTCAGAGGGGAAATGAGGAAAGGAGATAACATTTGAAATGTCAATAAAGAAAATATCTAATAAAAAAAGATGAACAAATTACACGAGGAAAGTACAATGTTTGGAAACAAAGAATCAGTCATTTAAATGAAAAATTCAATGAATGTGTGTTATTTTCCAAGTTATAATAATAATTGCAAAATAATAATGATAAATATCCAGAGATATAACTTGACATCCTAATCCAAAAATAACTTGCTCAGCCATGTTCGGTGATACTCTATTTGCAGCAGCTAGACACAGAAAGAACCTAACTATCCTTCCGCTGGTGGATGGAAAATGAAAATGTAGTATACGTACACAATGGAATACTCTTTTGCTGTAAAGAAAAGTGAAATTTGCAGGTGAACAGATGGAAATAGAAAAAGAACTGAGTAAATTTAGTCATATTCAGAAGGACATACATGCCATGTTCTCTCTCATCTGCAGTTCCTAGCTCCAAATATTCAGATGTAAATATACAACATGGTATGATTGCAGAAATCAGGAAAGTTTTAAAACTTTGCAGGAGGAGGAGCTTGAGAGAAAAATAGTGGGATATAGGCAATATGAATAGATACTGGGTGATAAAGATGAGTTGAAAAATAAGCAGGAATTTGAAAAATCACAATAAACTTAAATGGCATTGCAGAAAAATGGAAAGGGGCAGCACGTAGTATGACCTGTCCAGAGGAATGCCAGAAGGAAGTAAACTGCTCCACTGTGAGATTTTCTGAGCTAGTGCTCATGGTGAGGGAGGGGTTCTTTGGGTTGAGAGTGGATCCCACCAACCTTCAACAAGTCCTTTGCTTTGAGGTTCTGAATTCTGATAGTCAGCGTGTGAATCAGCAAATTTCTCCTGTAAAGCAAGCTTCCTATCTAATCAGAAAGCAGTTGTTTACCTCATAATTGTCATGACACTATTTCAAAAGCAGACACATCTTGCGAGGCTGGACAGAATTGTAGGATGCACTGTCCAGCGTTAGCCTGAATAGCACTTTGGTCAGATGTAAGCTAGCCAGCAAGGAGAGATTTTTCTGTTTAAAGCCAGTATAGAGTTGATTTTTTCCATGTCTTATATTCTAAGTGTCTGATTGTGAAGACACATCTTAAATGTGGATGGGACATGTGTGTGCATGCATTAATTCATTGCTTTCTACTCTTGACTATGGATATAAATGTGGCTAAGTACTACCTTGATTACCACACAATGATGGAATATGATATGAAATTGTGAATTAAATAAGCCCTTTCTCCATTAAGTTGCCTTTACTCAGGATACAATGTCACAGAAACAGGAAATGAAACTAAGGCGCCCGTTAAGATAGACAATTGTCAGTGCTGATCCAAAGAAGCAGTTATATAATGACAGATACGATATGCTATCATTTATGTTAGTTTTCTTTCACTCTTCAAGTATTATGGTAAAGTATTTCATCATACCCGTGTCCAAGATGTGCTTCTACAAGCAACAAGACATGTTTCTAGAAAACCAGTTCAGTTTCTCCATGGGAAAGATACATAAATCAGGTTGATAGTTCATGTGTTAGCTCTGCATTGTATTCTCTTAAAAACAGGCTGGAACAGTATCCTAATAACTATAGGAGTGGGTCAAGAAGACCTTCCAACATCAGAAGGAAATGTCAATCTACAATTGAGATCTGCGTGGTAGAGGATGCAGGATATTATTATTCAATATAACCCCTTTAGACTTGTTGAAAAATGTGTGCTACAAGCTATTTAATGATATGTTATTTTTCAAAGGGGAATAGTAGTTATTGTCATTTTAAATTGTGACTCTGGCAAGGAAAGAACATTTAAAAGTACATGACAACAATCAGAGAATATATATGATTATTTATGATATTATATGACATAACCACACAGTAACAAATGCCCATGTACCAATCCCACTCCTCAGTTGTATGTGAAATGAAGTTTTTTTCTGTTCTAGTATAATTATGAGACTCAATGAAGAATCTTTAAAGAAGACAGTGATATGAGAGTCCCCAAACAGTCATGAGTCAATTAAAAGGGAAGGGGTATCTGGGAGCATTGAAACAAATGACTCAGAGTCAAATCATGTGTTACAAGCTCATGGCCTAGGTCTGCTCAAAACAACTTTCCAGAATGTGCTCTCTCTCTCTCTCTCTCTCTCTCTCTCTCTCTCTCTCTCTCTCTCTCTCTCTCTCTCTCTCTCTCTCTCTCTCTCTCTCTTCTGCTCAAGATAGCTTTCAGATTGCTCTGTTTTGGTCTACTACTCTAGACAACTTTTCCTTGCTATTCTAAAACCTCTCTGGATAGCTCATCTCTTGAAGAGCAAAAGCCCAGTTTTTTATTTTCATACCAATTCAGTCTTTATCCCAGGTTCCCTTTTGATTATTCCATGAATCAGCATCCCGCAACCTCTGCCTCTTGACCCATAGAAAGAGATAGCAATCACAAGTACAGACAACAAGATAGCTGGGTGGGACCCTACCCAGAAATTATCATTCCAACTAAGCCTGGACTTAAATTATCTCTGCCCCAGGCTGACTTGGACTCAAGAATCTACCTGTCTTTGTAAGCATAAACAAAAAAATTTAGTTGGGTATGATCTTGCCTTGTGATCATCACTCCCTAAATCTCTTTACCACCTTCCTAGTATCTTTCTGACAAGCTGGCTCATAGTGCACCTGACTCTGTTACTGTAGATCTGTGAAGCTCCTTATACAATCCATATTGCATCCTTATATTTTACATAGTTGAGAAATTATATATTTTTTAAATCATGTTTTCTGTGTTCTTTCCCACAGTTTTAATGGCTGTCCTGAGGTTACAGCATTTTGCTGAGATATAGACACACCCTTGCCTCTCAGATTTGTGCTGTCTTTGATTATCATGGAGTCATTAACCTTGACAGAAAGGACATTTCTCTAAGGATGAACGTGAACATTTGTACACTGTTATACAAACAAGCCTTACACCCGTGACAACCATCAACACTTATTGAAGTTGACACCATTCTGGTTCTGTTCCAGGGACAGAACACCATGATATATTGCCCCTTATATGGCCAAGCCAGACTCACCACTGATAGCTATTGTAGAAAAGATTTCTGATTTCGTGACTGAATGACAGCACTCAAAAGTCAGAATTTTGGTGGATTTCATCAGTCCTGGGCTTGTGACTTATTCTATGGCCACATTGCTTTGCCTTGTTCTTTAAAAAAAAATTCCCTCTCTCTCTCAATTATAAGATACAAGTAGTCATGTGAATCTGTGCCCTCGGAACCCTTAACTATATGTGTATTTAACTGATAGTTATAGGTTTTGAGGATTAGCACACAGACATTTTTTGATATCTCACTATTCAGACCAACACAGATGAATATTATTTGAATCCTTAATGTGTAGTAACATGGTTTTAACCAGAATCCTTACATACAACTTAAAGACACTCAATTTCATCTTGAACTGCCCCTCCCCCTCCAATAAAAGTTCTGCATAATTCACCTATGGAAGCATCTTTTTTTTTCCATTATAAAAATGGCTGGTCTGAGAAGTAGTATAATACCTTGCTGGATAATATAAGTCATTTTACAATTTACTGTAGATACTATTTTTGTTAGTATTGATGATAGAAATGACATTAACTTCTAGGATTTAGTTTCCTTGTCTGCTAAAACTATAGGATTATATGTAGTGACATGTCACAAAATTATATGGCAAAAGAAATTCCCTGAAAGTTGCCCACAATTACTGCAAAGTGTAAAGTTTTAGATTTAAGAAGATAGATCGATAGATAGATAGATAGATAGATAGATAGATAGATAGATAGATAGATAGATAGATAGATAGATAGATAATCAGGCCCAAATCAAAGAAACTATCTTATAAGCATTTAAAAAAAAAGACAGAATCATACTTAAATCAACAAAAGCATGCTTGCAGAATGCTGCTGTTAAGGTACAATAAAGGGAGGAGAATGTTGAGCTTCCAAGGGCTGAGTTAAAATATTCCTTCTGAAATTCCAGCAGAGATAAATCACAACACAGAATCAAAGCAAAAGGAAAATCTGTTCAATCTTTGAAGATTACCACTCGCAAATACTTATCAAAGAAATGATTAGAAGACAATTCAGGAAGGAGGTTAGAAATTTATGTTAATGAAGAAGTAGGAGGCAAGAAACAATGGTAAGCAGAGAAATCAGCAAGCATAATAAATCTAATCAAGTATTGTGGAAAAACACTAATTATAATGAATACTCTAGGGATAAAAAGCTAACAAATAAAATACTAAAACGTGAAGGTTAATATATTTCTATGTGTTGGAACTTCCTTAAATATATGTATAATATAGTTTGGTTCTCATAACAAATTTGTGAGAGTATTACTAATAACAAGCTCACTTACTGATGGCGAGACAAAATCAGAACAGACTCACTAGCTTGATCAAGTAACTACATTTCTGCTGATTAAGAAACAGCAAACCCAAGGTCTGAGCCCATTACTTACCAATATCCTGATCTACTACTGGGAGTTAGTAAAATAGAAAAAGCATTCGAAAAAGGATCAAACATGCAGGAATACTTGCATTAATATGGAGAAGAGTGATTGTAATTAAAGATTTGAATCATTCAGAGAGAAATTAGAGGCACTGATTACAGCTAAGCTTTTCTCCAAAAAAAAAAGGAAAACAAACGAGTTCTGTTCTTAGTAGTGAGGAGGGGGTATTGAGTAGATATTTAGCATGGACATTTCCCATGGTGAAATCCTTCTATTGAAGTTTGGTTTGCTGTTATGTATTGTAATGCTTAATAGTAGTCCCCAAGATCTGGTTGTCCCCTATGACAAGATTCTCATGGACACAAAGTGATGCTATGCATCCTTGCCCCCTCCCCCTGATTGGTCAATACAGATGTCTAAAGTCCATAGCCGTCCAGAAGAGAGATAGGCAGGGTTTTAGTTCCAGGACCTTGGGATCTGAAACATAGACCACAGAGGAAGAGGAAAGAGAAGAAGGAAGTAGGAACCATGGGGTAGGTAAATCATGACAGCATGGTCAAGAGGAATGGCTACTTGGAGTAAGAACAGTCCAGGGTAAACACGGCAAGTTATATCTCAGGGTTCTTGACAGGGAAGTAGACAAAATAGCATAGAGGTTTGATATCTGACCAGCATTAATCCTTTAATGCTTATTGTAAATATAAAGGTTTTGTGTCTTTTATTTGGGAACGAAATGACCTACAGTGGGAGAGCAACTCCCAATTAATATTTACCACACTATCCTTCTGCTCATGAGTCTGTACCAGAAATTTTTAAATTCTTACACCTACACTACAAGGTGTGTGTGTGTGTGTGTGTGTGTGTGTGTGTGTGTGTGTGTGTGTGTGCATGCACACACACACAAACACGCATGTGCACATGTGGGTGCATATTATGTAATATATATATACATATACATACATATATATTATAATTTGTATTGAAAACTCAGAACAAAACTTTTTCTCCATTCAAATCCTATGTGGATTTTTGCTTCTTTTTTATTAGATATTTTCTTTATTTACATTTCAAATGTTATCCCCTTTCCAGGTTTCCCCTCTGAAATTCCCCTTTCCCATTCCCCCTCCCCCTGCTCACCAACTCACCTTCTCCTGCTTCCCTATCCTGGCATCCCCTACACTGAGAAATCAAACCTTCACAGGACCAAGGGTCTCCCCTCCCTTTGATGTCCAACGAGGCCATCCTCTGCTACATATGTGGCTGGAGCCATGGGTCCCTCCATGTGTACTCTGGTTAGTGGTCTCTAGGAGTTCTGGGAAGACTGGTTGGTTCATATTGTTAGAACAAATTGGACACCATTATTAATATTAAGAAGGTAACTAAAGAGGTTACTCAGTTGATGCAGAATGAGCATTCCTAGCCTAAATGCCACAAGCTCCAAACTCTTCCCACACATTGAACTTGCTACTAATTCGCATTTCATAACATTTTGGACTAAAAATGTTTATATTTGGGATCTTTAACTAATAAAAAAAATCTATGCAAGCCTCCTAAAATTTAAAGTCATATCTGAAACATTGCTAGTTCTTGGCATTTGAGATGAAAGTTACATGACCTGTGTTGCTTTGTTGAACTGTAAAATGAGGCAACCTATTAGTTTTGGTCCATAGAGTAAAATATCATATAGAAATGCAAAGTTAAGGTGAACAAATACAGTGAAATAGGGAGCACATGAAAGCACAAGATCTATTTTGATGCTGTGTCTCTCCAGCTGCTTGGTAGGTTCTTCCCCACGTGAATGGACATGTCACGTGGACCAGGCTGGTTCCAGTGATGAGTATGTATCACTAACCAAGAAGAATGACTTCCTAAAACTGTAGGACAAGGAGGAAACATAAGTTCACAGATGACTACTCTATAACAAAAGCCAAATTAAAAAAAAAAAAGGAAAGAAAGAAAGAAACACTCAAATTCAATTACTTTGTACCTCATAGGATTGGGGGAATTTCACAAGAAGATGAAATCATAATGGATAGGTAACCCTAAGTGTTTTTATAGTGATATAGTGGGTAGTAGTAGAAAATATAATGCTGAAAAATCATCTGAACTGGTGGTAATAAAAAAAGAGAAACTCAGCAAGACCGATTTGTTCAGATTTTTCTATATTTAGAAACAGAGGTAAGAATTTTCCTGCATCTAGGTTTGCAGAGGGCACCCTTATATGAGGGTTTTAAAACTGACTTTATTGCCAGATGATGCAATCTATCCTAGGTTTAATTCCCTGATTTAGAAAACAAGGATGGGGGAAGGTCAAAGACACTCTTGGTTTTCTATGTGTTTTTCTGAAATTCTTCCAATTTACAGTGATTTGGGTAACATCTTGAATTTCATCATAAAAGTGCATTTATTCCCCCATGGGAAATGCAGGGACATGACAAGTCACAAGTAGCTGGCCTTTCTTTAAAGAGGATTCAGATGGAATCAAAGATGAATGCAAAATGAAATCATGTAGGAGCTGGGTAATAAACAATAAATCCCGTCCTTACTTATTCAGGTTACTCAAAAACTCACTGGGGGAAGAAAATGAGTTTTCTGGCTTCAGTTTCCAATTCTGCTATCAAGCCACACTGCGAATTGAGGTGTAATTGTATTTAAATAGCTTCACAGAGTAATTAGGTCATTTGTGAATACATAGTGCTCATCATATCTGTGAAATACAGTATAGTAATACATTTTACTTCTCTTACAATTTACTAAATAAATATCTAAAGAAAGGTATCTGTTATTGTTATTATTTTACTACTACTACTATTTTTTTTCATGTTTTTTTTTATTTTCTAAGTTTTTTTTTATTTACATTCCAAATCATTTCCCCTTTCCCGTTTCCTCCCTCCCCGAAAGTCCCATAAGCCCCCATCCCTCCCTCTTTTCTCCATTCAACCCCCTCTCGCTTCTCTGTCCTGGCATTCCCCTACATCCAGTCTTTCCAGGACCAGGGATCTCTCCTTCCATCTTCTTAGAAATCTATTGATATGCGAATTGTGTCTAGGGCATTCCGAGATTCTGGGTTAATATCCCCTTATCAGTGACTGAATACCATGTGTGTTCTTTTGTGATTGGGTTACCTCACTAAGGATGATATTTTCAAGTTCTGACCATTTGCCTAGGAATTTTGTGAATTCATTGTTTTTAATTGCAGAGTAGTATTCCATTGTGTAAATATACCACATCTTCTGAATCCATTCCTCCGTTGAGGGACATCTGGGTTCTTTCCAGCTTCTGGCTATTATAAATAAGGCTGCTATGAACATAGTGGAGCATGTGTCCTTATTGCATGCAGGTAAAGCCTCTGGGTATACGCCCAGGAGTGGTATAGCCAGATCCTCCGGGAGTGTCATGCCCAGTTTTCTGAGGAATCGCCAGACTGTTTTCCAGAGTGGTTGTACCAGCTTGCAATTCCACCAGCAGTGGAGGAGTGTTCCTCTTTCTCCACATCCTTGCCAACAACTGCTGTCTCCTGTGTTTTTGATCTTGGCCATTCTGACTGGTGTGAGATGGAATCTCAGGGTTGTTTTGATTTGCATTTCCCTAATGACTAAGGATGATGAACATCTCTTTAGGTGCTTCTCAGCCATTAGATATTCTTCAGGTGAGAACTCTCTGTTTAGCTCTGTACCCCATTTTTTAATAGGGTTACTTGCCTCTCTGGAGTTTAACTTCTTGAGTTCTTTTTATATATTGGATATTAGCCCTCTGTCGGACGTAGGGTTGGTAAAGATCATTTCCCAGTTAGTTGGTTGCCGCTTTGTCTTTTTGACAGTGTCTTTTGCCTTGCAAAAACTTTGTAATTTAATGAGGTCCCATTTGTCAATTCTTGATCTTAGAGCATAAGCTATTGGAGTTCTGTTCAGGAAATTCTCCCCTGTGCCCATATGTTCAAGGTTCTTCCCTAGTTTCCTTTCTAATAGTTTCAGTGTGTCTGGTTTTATGTGGACTACTGCTACTATTTATGATAAGAAAGATAGCATCCTTTGATGTAATAGAGCATTCGTCTCATATAGTATTTAATGTGATAGTTATTTGATGGTGTTTTTACTGTAGAATTCCAAGACTCATCTTTAATTATTATGATTTCTCTCTTATGGAATTAAAGTAAAGAAATCAATAGCTATAAAAACTTACCCTAACATTTCTACTGCAGATAGTACTTAGAAAATACTTTTACATATAATCAGAAATATCTATGATAAACCAAACAATTGACCAGAGAATGGTATGTAACTTTATATACTTACTTGATGTATTTATAGTCTAATGACTGTAAGCTACCTGGGTTTCTCCAACCCACCACAGTATCATCTAGCCAATCTAAAAATGTGTACATTCAATACATACATTTGAGCCTAGGTCCAAATATTCAAACCTAAGCCTGAATTTCAAATTTGGGTAAATTTCTAAAATGGTTCATACCAGGATTCTGTAAATCACGCAACACTGTTGGCTTAGCCTCTTCCCCCAGCATTTCAAAGACTAATACCAGAGATAAATGTTACTCAGTGTCTGTAATTAACCGTGAATTACCAGATGGATGTATCTGATCCTGCTCTTTGAAAGATCAGATTTTATGGAAAAGGAACAAGATTAAAAAGACAAATGAGAATTTAAACCAGAAGAAACAGAAATTAAAAATAAGGAGACAGTTGTACAGAGTCCTGAGGCAAAGACCATAGAAGGGGAAAGATTCCACAGCAAGAATTAGTTGGATCAAGACCCATTTTAGAAAGCTCAATACTTCCCTCAACCCTTTCTGCCTGAGACATGAGATGGCCATAGCGTGGCAGGTTAATTTGTACACACCCTGGGTAAGTGGAACTCCCAAGATACTTCACAAGACTGCATATCACTTTCTAAATAGTTCAACATAGATACAGACTCAGATTAAATTTATTTTTATTAATATTAAATTCACAGAAGAATTACCTTCACATAACTTGTTTTTCTCTTTTCTGCAATTTCATACATGGGTATTTTTAAATGGCTTGAAAGAACCTCCTACCTTATTAACTCAAATTAATTGGATATGAAACAGCCAAAAATACAGAAGATGCTAAAATTAACTTCCAAATTCCCTATTAAATTAATTCTGCCTATTTCTTTTTGCATATGTGTAAGTCCTGCTCTCCCTCATGGCCTTCTTTGAAGAAAGCTTTCTGAATAACATGCATCCAACTTGTGTCATCTCTTGACTATCTGTTCCTCCTCTGGAGACCCATCTAATGAAGGTAGAAGCCCTTTGTCCTGTGCCTTACAGATAGAAGATAACACAAATATACACTGTGTTATTTTAAGCTTCCCTCATTTTATCTTAAAATGTTTTTATTTAAGATTTGACTGTGAGATTTTATTTAAATTTCATCTCTCTCTCTCTCTCTCTCTCACACACACACACACACACACACACTTACTCACACAGAAAATATAGAAGCATAATAATCGTAGGGACACAATCCAATTATTAAAGTCATGTTGAAGAAAGGAGCATAAATAGTAGTAGGAACCAACATCTTGAAGATGTGAGAAAGCTAGAAGAATAAAAATATCTACCTCAGCAGATAACTTCATTCTTGCTTGAACCAAGGACACAGAAAAGAAGCAAGTGCAATATAAACATGACCATCTATGTAAAAGTGTCTTATGAATCAAACATCCTTGTAAAATGATGGTCTTAAATTTCTGTATCCAAGAGAACAGTCATTGTTAATTTACATTGTCCTTATATAATTCTTAATAGTATTGCTTTTCAAACTCCAAAAATTTCTAATGTTAATGAGCCAACCAAACTGTAAATGCTGGTAGTAACAACTAGTATTCATTAAATATTCATGTTATAGGATCTATATATGTTTGTATTGACTTTGTTCTCTACTTTGAAGGTCAACAATTTATGTGTATATATGTATGTATGTGTGTATATAGATATATGTACATGCACACACATATATATTCTCTATATATTATAAATAGAAATAATCTTACATATACATATCAGTTTTTTCATATTACATACTGTATACAATATAATACTTGTATATATACATATAATAAATATATATTATGCATTCATTAGTATTTTCTCATTTTGAACCTGAGAACTAAAGCATTAAGACACTAAATGACTTGTCCATGGTTGGAAAAGTTATGAGAAGAGGAACCAAGTTTCCATGCCACATGCTTGGACTCCAAATTCCATAACTCTCACACTGAATGTCATTTATGATGTATGTGCATAGCAATGCTGCCTAATAAGGATGGAGTTGCTATTATTTTTCCATTTTACAAATGAGAGCACACATACTGAGCCAGAGAGACATTGCAAGATGATAGATATATATTGGAAAATCTAAGATAATAAATTCAAGCAGTCCAGTTTCAGAATATGTGTTCTATGTTATTCTCTGAGATATTTCAGAAATTAAGAGTCTGAAATATTTTACAAAGCCAAATAGACATAAGTTTTGGAGTCTGTGTGTTTTACATCAGCCATGAGCTTTTGTATACTCTCATATGAGTATTACTCCAGTAGAAACCCTGCCCACCTGTAAGACACAAATTATCATCTTCCATTTTTTGAAACTGCAATTCATATGGTTTAATGGGACAACTTTGATGTTATAATTCTTATGTTAAATTTAAGCCTTCACTGAGTCTTTTTCTCTCATTTCTTTATTTTTTGATGTCAGTGTAACACCATTAAAATATACAAATACTTAATTTTTCCTGTAAGAATTTTTGATTTGTCAAATAATTTAACAATGTCTCAACCTCAGAATCAAGAAGCAATAACAAGAGGCAGTAAGAGTTGCCAGCTGTAACTGAACTATAGTAATTGTATCTTTAAAAGCACATTTAGATGTTGTGTACAGCACAAAGTAGTAGACTTTGACTAAAATATTTGATCTATAAATTTCGGGAATTAGAAACACAAAGTATTTAAATATTTTCCCAGAGTTTAACTTACCTAAAAATGCATCATCTTCTCCATGTTGAGAAATCAGTTTTATTTCAAATAACAAATGTCAATCACATCAACTGCCTGGTGTTTCACTCATTATTCCCTACAGGAAAAAATAGCAAGCAATGTTTAGCATTTTTTTCAAAAGAGTCAAATAGGTTGTGTGGACACATGGAGAAACACATATAAAAACAGGGCTACATACTGGATGATCTGAATTATGTATTATTTGAAATATACTACTATCCAATATTTTATTGTTTGAAAAATCATACCCAACATACAGCATGACTTATTGTTTTAGCTTCTTTTTCATGCTAGCATTCTCTTTCATGATGCCATGTAAATTTGGGCAATGTAAATGCAGTCATTCACTATGAGTCTTTTGAAATACACCTCTTTCTTTAGCTCTTTAGTATCAATCAAGCTTGATATGTGTATCAATATTGCATTCTTCTTCATTACTGAGGATTATTATACAGATGTGACTTAGAGTAGCCATTCATCCATTGAAGGATTTTGAAAGGAATTTGAACCACAGCAGTAATGGTAATCATATTTTACCAAATAACAAAAAAATTTAGCACCATTTTTAACTCTATTAATTAAGGTAAATTTTTTTGTGTTTTGGATGGGAGTATATAGTGAAGGGTGGGCAGAAAGGGGAATCATTGGTCAAGCTCAGGTAATGCCAGTCTTGCAAATCTAAAAAAGATGGGTTTGTGTGCAAAACTGTAAATCTGCTGCTAACAACTATTGTTCTGTAATATTTTTGATTTCTTAAAAGAAACACATAAATACTATAAGAATAGATTTTAAACCCATGTATGGGATATGAGGCTGACTCATATTGTCCCCAGCAGCTGACAATGATTTGCTTCATTCTCTAGCAGAGAACTTTTCAGTGGGTATGTGAATTGTAGGGTCCCTGAGAGGTTAAGTTGGTCATTGTTGGTGGGGGTTGTTGCTTGTTGGTTGTGTTGGTTGGTTGCTGTTAGATGCAGTTTGTTAAATAGTTGTACCAAAAGGAAAAGGAAGAGGAGGAGAAAAGAAGGAGGAGGAGAAGAGAAGAAGAAAAGAAGAAGAAATTAGATATCCTGACAGAGAAGATCAAATTTAGCCCATAAAACTTATGCCCCTAGTGAGCAAGAAGTAATCTAATGATAATATCCCACCCTTTCTCCTCTATCTTTTTTCTCTCCTATTTAGTGTTAGGAGGTTGAAAGGGTGAAAGAAGAAATGGAGAAAGATGGAAGACAGGAGAACCCACAAAGAAGCCAAAAGGCCAGCTACACTACTGTGATGCCTTTAGTGCAAACTTGGCTTCCAGTGAACAGCCTTAGTAAAGAGTTACTATAATTCATGGTTATATAGTTGCAAGAATTTTAGAGTTGTGAAAGTGTAAACATAGAAATATGGGAAAAAGTCACAGGTTTCCAAAAAAAGAAGGAAAGCTACACAACCACTGCACCTGCTAGCATCACAGGGTAATAAATGGACCAGTGGCCTGAGCATCAGTGGTGAGTGACCCAAATCATGTGAAACAAGAGGAGATTTAAAAAAAAAATAGCTCTGGTAAAGAAGGAACCCGAATTTATCATTATTTTACTCTTCTGGAGGGAAGAAGTTAACTATATTAGTTTTGTCTAACTTTAAACCAGTTTCAAATTTTGTTTCTATTGTCTTTGAAATGCACAGCAATGAGGAAATATTTTATATACTTAATGCAGATTGATTCTAATAAGGATTTCCCAATAGTCTCAAAGCTCAAGGGTCAATTGCTATGTATTTTTTTTCCTTAACATCATTTCATCAGATCATTGCCCCAAGCTTTTATGTGATAAAAGTTATTCTAAATTTCACATGATAATTAATCTAAACTCCAAAGCTGGAAAGTATACAATTAGCATTTAAAAACTGGGTCACAGTGGGTATTTCATTTCAACTGTTTGTTTTTCTTCTTAAACTTCTGGGTGAATAAGCAGAGTCAAAGCCAATGACTTCCAACTGGAGCCTAGGAGAGACCCAGTAAACGTGAAAGACATATCAGGAACATCGGTACCAACAAAATTATTCTTACAATGCTTTAAATACATATAAATACACAGCAGTAGGTAGGTTGGTTCCTCATGACACATGCTTCTCTAGCCATAAAGCCAAGTGTACAGCAAATACTAAAAACCTGAAGAAAATAAACATGTAGAGTAACATCATTAAATTAATGTGATGGGTTTTATTTTCCTAAAGTAAATTAAAATTTGCCATATAATATGGCACTGAATGATCTTCAGCAAGTTCATTAAGGTCGATCAGCTAGTGGTCACCACCGTCACTGCCTATCTTATCGCCTCTGTTGCCTCTAACAGCACTTGGCCTCCTTTCTGCTCAATCCTTGTGTTTTCACTCCAAATGAGCCGCTGTTTTGCTTCTTACAAAGCACAAATGGTTTGTTACTTTGTTTCAATACTTATGAGGCTTAATAAAATACTAACCTGAGAAAACGCTTTCAATAAAATTTATGAGCATAAAGTGTTGAAAAGACTTGATTTTTCTTTCCTTCTTTCTTCTTCCTCCTCCTCTTTCTGCTCCTCCTCCTTCAATACTAAGATTGAATACTAGATGTGTTTACAACAAAAAGATGCAATCACAATCAAATCTCAATCCCCATCCTTCTTAGAACTAGAAAAAGAACAATCCTAAAATTCATACGGAAGCACAAAGGATCCCAAACAGTCAAGCAATCATAAAAAGAAAGTAATGTGGGTGGTGTCACAAAGCTTAATTTCAGATGAAGTAGTACTTTAAAAGAAAAGAAGGAAGGAAGAAAGAGAGAGAAAGAGAGAGAGAGAGAGAGAGAGAGAGAGAGAGAGAGAGAGAGAGAAAGGAAAGGAAAGGAAAACAAGGGAGTCCATTCAGATAGTAACCAACTGGAGCTGCTGCAGATGGCAGTCAGCGACCAAAGAAAAGAAAGAAACAGGAAAACCATATACATATTGCGTGTGTGTGTGTGTGTGTGTGTACACATGCATATGTGCATGCTCACACAAACACACACACACACGAGTAGATGAAGCAAGGTAAACTCCAATAACTTCACACATACACAGACAGATGGACCGACAAACATATACACATTCACACATTTGGTGGATGGAGTAAATTCCAATGAGCTACCTCCAAAATCTTTATTTTTCCTCTTAGACCATTTATAATCCCTAAGACAAAGTTTTCTATATAAGAAGAAAATTATCTCATAGCCACAAACTACATATTCTCTAAAAACAATCACCCCAAAATATATTCTTCAGAAACTGATTAAAATCATTACACAAAAGGAAATTACAACAGGCTAACAGATTATGTGTTCTCCTTTTGAAACTCATATCTAACTAGATATTGTCCATCTATCTTTCTCCCCACAAGTTCATTGTAACTGCAAACCAACAATTCTTTGATCATATATGACCAAAGTTTAAGCAAGCCTATATATAGTAGCAACTTCTTTCCTATGTTTAGCTGATGACAATTTAAACAAAACATCATCTATCTTACATCTTATTTTTGAAGTCTTGCTGAGATAAAGTGGTTAATTATCTCTCATCTATTCTTATATTCATAATAAAATTACCTTTTCTTTTTTTATGACCTTCTGCCTTATGGTGCACACTGAAACCTGTGACCATATTCCTAGATCATAAGATCAAGGAATTAAGACCCAACCTAGAATGAATGTTTTCTTTGACCATTAACTTGTCCCAAGGCTACTTTTTTGGTACCACAATTTATGTGCTTGTCAAGCACTAGAGATCACTATATTCCTTTTCTCACCTATGCAGTTCTCGCTATCCTTATGAGGAAGAGACACACACTACTCTTGATTCTAACTTAAACTTTCAATCAACTACTCTAACTTCCCAAAATTATTTAAATCAAACTAACTTTCTGAAACTACTTAAATCAAATCCGGAATTCTATAGAATTATTAATTTATCTAAACAGCCTTATCTCCAGAACATTCACCTTCATGTTGATCTGCAGGAAACTTGCCCGACAGAGTGAGCTATCACCCAGGAAGTAATCACACTAGGCTATAGGCAGTGAGGGTCTCCTGATGCTCAATCACACAAGCCAGATATGTGAGGAATATAGCAATGGAAAACGTGAGAAGGCTCACCAGTAGCAAAAAGCAATACTAGGACAAAGACCCTGGGGCTGTACCTCCTCAGGGTACACCCATCATAGCCGAACAAGATGGTGAAGCATCTCCAGGAAGCTCATTTGCCCACTGCAGTTCTTTCTGCATGACATCTGCCACAAAGGTATGAATTTTTGAACTAGTTTGAACAATTTGAGAAGAAAGGCTCGGTGATCTCGGATTCCACAGAGCAATTTAGGAAGTTACATCTTCATTTGTAGCAATTGTATTATCCAAAGACCACTAAAGCTGTGTACTAACACTGGCCTCGCTACTGTTTCAATTAAAGTCAGATCGTAGAATCCTCATGTGATGCTGATTGTTCAGTCATGCTGGATGTTAAATGCAATCATTGTAGGGTTACAGAGGATTCTACTGAGATTTCAAAGAAACCCCTGTATACCAGGCATGTGTGGCAAGAGTTAGAATCCCTGCAGCAGTCTCTGGGAGAAACTGTCTCCGTGAGATTGGCCTATGTCTTAGTTAGGGTTTGCTCTGATGAAACACCATGACCAAAAAACAAGTTGAGGATGAAAGGGTATATTTAGTTTATAATTTCATACTGCTGCACATCATCAAAAGGAATCAGGACAGGAACTTAAGCAGGGCAGAAACCTGGGGGCAGGAGCTGATACAGCGGTTATGGAGGGGTGCTGCCTACTGGTTTGCTCCCAAACTTTGCTCGGTGTACTTTCTTATAGAACCCAAGATGACCAGCCCAGGGATGGCACCACCCACAGTGGCCCGGCCCTTTCCCAGAGCTAATCAATAAGAAAATACCTTACAGCCAGATTTTATGGATGCATTTTCTCAGTTAAATTTCCCTCTTTTCAAATAATTCTAGCCTGTGTCATGATGACATAAGACTAGCAAGCATTGCCTGCATGCCTCTAGGATATTTTCTCAATTGCTAATTAATGATAAAGGAACCATCCCACTGTGGATGGTACCATCCCTAGGCAAGTGGGCATTGGCTATATATGAATGGTAGCTGAACATAAGCTGTAACAATACAGTAAGAAGAGTTCCTTCACAGTTTTCTGCTTTAGTTCCTGCCTCCAGGTTTCTGCCTTGAGTTTCCTTCATAACAGACTGTTATCAGGATGTGTAAAACAAATAAACCCTTTCTTCCATAGGTTAGTTTTTTCTTGTGATGTTTTATCACAGCAATAGAAAATACCAAAAACATACATTGGGGAAAATACAATTCAACAAATGGTGCGAGGGAAATGGGATTTCCATGTGGAAAAGAATGAAACTATATCCTGGTCTAAAATGCTTCAGAAAAACCACTACAAGATTGGTTAAAACGAAAGCTTCCTGGACAAGGGAATGTACTGAACTGTTATGTGAGACCTTGCTATGACTGTGGGTAAGAGGCTTAAGAATTGATTGTATGAATTTAAAGTCATAGGTAAAGTAAATACAATTCTGTGTCAAAAAGAAGGGGAGAGAGAGAGAGAGAGAGAGAGAGAGAGAGAGAGAGAGAGAGAGAGAGAGAGAGAGAGAGAGAGGCTGAAAGAGAATAGGTTTCTGAAAATTACTGAAAATGCCTTTATTGTCCCTTCTTATTTAGAAAGTCAGATATAGAGGATTAGCGATTGACTTAAACCACATCAGAAAAGCTGCTTCTTGCAGTACACCATGTACAGATACTGAGAGACTTTACAATACTCAGTCAAAACAAAAATGAGATATCTTCATCAAACCACTCCCTTCAAGACAGGGATTTATGCAGAAGAAGGGGCAGAAAGGTTGCAAGAGCCAGAGGTGGTGCATGAATTCAAGCAAAGTGTCTTCTAGACATAACAGAACTGAGGTACTTATGAACTCACAGTGACTGTGGCAGTTCATAAAAAATCTGCACAGGTTCAAGCCAGAGGTTATTCCAGCACCAAAAGGGGAAGTGGACACAGATTTGCACAACTAAACAAGATGCTATTTTCAACTGATACCAACTGACAAAAGAAAAAAGTTTTTTTCTAATGGAATGTCACTGGGTATATCAAGTGTATACCAGGGTACTTTCCATGCCCAGGTGCAATTGGCTAACACACAAGAACTCACTCTCTCTCTCTCTCTCTCTCTCTCTCTCTCTCTCTCTCTCTCTCTCTCTCTCTCTCTCTCTGTCTGTCTCTCTCGTGTGTGTGTGTGTGTGTGTGTGTGTGTGTGTGTGTGTGTGTGTGTGTCTGTACCTTTTGTTTCCTTGGGGAAATGTTATCTATTCAACTTACTTAATGCCACACTAGCACTGTCATACTTAAACCCATTATATTGTATGCTCATTATAAGAATTTAAAAGTTTCAGTACTGCTCAAAGTACTGAAATGTGTGCATCTTTTATAAGAAAATCAGGAGCAGGGAAGCTTGTATTGACAGATCTATCAGGAAAAGGACTCTATTAACCTTTTCATTTTTAAGAACTCACACTCTTCCTCCCTCCTGCCATATGTTTTCAAGACAGATAGATGCAGCATCACAAATCTCAGATCAGTTTGGGAAAAGGAGATAGGCAAAGGCAGAGAACTGGTTACCTTTGGTTCAAAAGCTTTGCCATTTTCTCCTGAATAGGATACATTGCTCCTCCATTTTTATTGATGTCTCACCTATGAGAACTGTGCCATGTTCCTCCTTTTAATTAGAAGCTGATGTTTTTAGAGAGGTTCATTACTGACATGGATGAAATCTGGATGTGCTAAGGTCAAAGGCAAACTTGTGGGTAATGAGTAAGCATGTGACCATACCTACCATGTAAGAGGGTCACAGACAGATTAAAACAGAAGAAGAAGAAAACAATGAATGCAATGTAAAATGTCAAAAGATAAAAAAAAAAGCATGCAGCTTGGGAAAAGAAAATCGACTAACAAATAGATGCTCAACCACAGCAGTAAAGAGAAATGGAAATGAAAGTGAAATTCAGATAACTTCTGAAAATGCTGCTTTGGTAAAATACTAAGTGGAAATTTTAAAAATTCATTGAAGAGGTCAACTACTTTTTTATTATAGCATTATTGAGACTGTAATACAATTTTATCATTACCCTTTTACCTTTTCTCCCTCTAAACCATCCTACATGGCTTTCTCTACTCTCCTACTTCATGAGCACTTTTATTAATTGTTGCATGAAGATATATATATATATATGAATATAAATACATATATTCTTATTATATGTACTATATGTATTGATATTCCTAAATGCAGCCTGCTCAGCCTGTATAATGTTGGTTATATGTATGGTTTCAAGGCTGAACGTTTGATAGTGGATAACCAATTGGTGTGCTCTTCCCAAGGGAAGACTATTTCTCCCACTCTCGACATTCCTTAGCAATATGTAACCATTGTAGAAAGCCCTCGCTATATGCATATTGATGGGGATGCATAACATTTGAACAGAAATAATCATGAGGAGACATTTCAGAAATAGCAATAATAGTAACATGCATTAACAACTTACATGTCTCATGAAAGGACAAAGGAATTTTGACATAATCAAATATTAAACTGCTAAAATCAGCAAAAATATATTCACAATGACTAAATATCCAATAAAAACAAATTACATACATCTTGGTTGAAGTCTTCCATATGTGTGTCATTTTACTTAAACATAAATGAGTGTACTTTTATACCTTTTAATTGATTCCTTATAAATTTCACATCATGCACCCCAATTGCACTCATCTCTCCATCCTTTCATACTAGTCCTATGCCCTTGCAACCTCCACACCAAAAAGGGAAAAACCTCATAATGGAAACCGTAGTGTGTCACAGTGTGTGTCCCACAGTATACCCTATTGTCCACACATCTTTGCTTGCAAATGTTCATTGCAATGATTCATTGGTCTGATTAGAGGACTCTGCTTCTGTTACTTTACCAATACTGAAACATCACTGAGACTCCTCTCGGATATCCTGTTGTTGCCCTGAGCCATGGAGATCCTGTAGATTTGGATCTGTAGGACCAGCTCCTTCAGTTACTCCAGCAGTTCAACAATGGGATAGACATTGGAGCAGGACAATTCAAAGACCTGGATCTGGGTATAAGAGATATCTGAACTAGTCACCCTGTCGGCTTTCCCTCTTCCCTGCCCTTGGACTGACTCATTGCAAATCCCCTCAACCAAGGCGAACTCTAACCTGTTGCCCAGATGAGGTATAAGGCCTGTTCTGAATGTTGCATCTGGTGAGAGACCTGGCCAGTTCTCCTGCTCTCACAACCCTTTCAGGAGAAACAATCTCTCCCACCTTGATGCCACCAGTGAGCAGACAGGAGGGGGGCCAGCTCTTCCACACTTATACCCTCGGGTCAGACCACTGCAACCCTCACATCCAGGGCTGATGCTAATGTGCTACCCTGGCGAGGTGCAGGGGCCCACTTGCACCTTCAGTGATGTATGGAGTATTTCTTTCTTTTTTTTTAAAGATATATTCTTTATTTACATTTCAAATGTTGTCCCCTTTCCTGGTTCCACCCTCCCCCCAACAAAATCCCATAAGCGATCTCCCCTCCCCCTGTTCCCCAATCAACCCCCTCCTGCTTCCCACTCCTAGTATTCCCCTACGCTGCAGCATCGATCCTACCCAGGACCAAGGGCCTCTCCTCCCTTTGATGTCCAACAAGGCCATCCTCTGCTGCCTATGCATCTGGAGCCACGGGCAACTCCATGCGTACTGTTTGGTTGATGGTTTTGTCCCTGGGAGCTCTGGGAGTACTGGGTGACTCATATTGTTGTCCCTCCTGTGGCGTTGCAAACCTCTTCACCTCCTTGGGTTCTTTCTCTAGCTCCTCCGTTGAGGACTCTGTGCTCAGTTCAATGGCTGGTTGAGAGTGTCCCCCTCTTTATTTCTCATGCACTAGCAGAGTCTCCCAGGTGACAACTATATCTGGCTCTGGTCAGCAAGCACTTTTGGGCATCAATAATAGTGTCTAGGTTTTGTAACCATATATGGGATAGATCCCTAGGTGAGGTAGTCTCTGGATGGTCTTTCCCTCAGACTCTGATCCACCCTTTGTCTCTGTATCTCCTTCTGTGGGTATTTTGTACCCCCTTCTATGAAGGACCAGAGTATCCATACTTTGTTCTTCCTCCTTCTTGAGCATCATTTGATATGTGAAATGTGTCTTGGGTATTCCAAGCTTCTGGGCTAATATCCACTTATCAGTGAGTGAGGACCATGTGTGTTCTTTTGTGATTGGGTTACCTCACTCAGGATGATATTTTCCAGTTCCATCCATTTGTTTAAGAATTTCATGAATTCATTGTTTTTAATAGCTGCGTAGTATTCCATTGTGCAAATATACCACATTTTCTGTATCTATTCCTCTGTTGAGGGACATCTGGGTTCTTTCCAGCTTCTGGCTATTATAAATAGGGTTGCTATGAACATAGTGGAGCATGTGTCCTTATTACATGTTGGAAAATCCTCTGGGTATATGCCCAGGAGTGGTATAACAGGGTCCTCAGATAGTATTATGCCCAGTTTTCTGAGGACCCACCAAACTGATTTCCAGAGTGGTTGTACCAGCTTATAAACCCATCAGAAGTGGAGGAGTGTTCCTCTTTCTCCAGAACCTCTCCAGTACCTGCTGTCTCCTGAGTTTTTTATCTTAACCATTCTGAGTGTGAGGTGAAATATCAGGGTTGTTTTGACTTGCATTTCCCTGATGACTAAGGATGTTGAACATTTCTTTAGGTGCTTTTCAGCCATTCAATATTCCTCAAGTGAAAATTCTTTGTTTAGCTCTGTACCCCATTTTTAATAGGGTTATTTGGTTCTCTGGAGTCTAATATATATATATATATATATATATATATATATATATATATATATATATATATATATATATGGTATTAGCCCTCTGTTGGATGTAGGGTTGATAAAGATTTTTTCCCAATTTGTTGGTTGCCATTTTGTCCCATTGACAGCGTCCTTTGCCTTACAGAACTTTGTGATTTTATGAGGTCCCATTTGTCAGTTCTTGATCTTAGAAGGTAGGCTATTGGTGTTCTGTTCAGGAAATTTGAAGTAATAACTAGAAAGTGATTATTTAAATTTTTTACATAAGTTCAGAATAAGAAAGAACAAATAATGGACAAGCTATGAAATAATGAAATAATGGCTGACTTCGTCTTAAGGTTAGTTTGATCATTCTCTGATCAGACTATTTCAAAATCCTGATAATGTATTTTGTCCACCTCAGGCATGTTTGAAAATTTGACAGGATCAAAATATAGGCATAGGCTTTAGCTTTTGGTATAAAAATATATTCTGAGGCAAATATTTAAAGGCATCTTTGGGCAGGATGTAGTTTTAAACTGCCCAGTGTTACACTGATCATGTAGCTCTGAAGCCATCTTGTAGTTGGATTCATTATTCTTTTAAATGTTTCCAGGATGCTTCAGAAAATGAGCACATGTGATTAGTCTTCTGCATGCTTCTAGGTGTGTGCTGTATACTGCTAAGTCAATATGCAGCACTAAGTAGCAGGTCATCTTTAACTACTGTTGCTGTGGCATTAAGCACATTGAAGATATAAAATTACCCATTAAGGAAGATATCAGGAACATGATCCCAGACCATGCCTCTCCCACCCTGATGGAATGGGTGGGTGAGTTAGGACAGAAAACTGAAGGAGTGTGGAAAAGTGAAAGGAAAGTGAGTGTAAAGAGGGAATAAAGGTAGAAAATTTAATTGGAGATGATATTTAATTAGAATCAAATGTAAGCTGTATTAGGAGGGATGTAACGGCATCAAAGATTTTACTTTTAATGGAAATTGGAAGAGCATTCCAATTTTTAATCCATTAAAGACCTTGTTGATATCATTGTCGCACAAGAATTTCAGATTCAGTATTAAATGTATCGTGACCCTGTCTTCCTTCTTTCCAGTCTACGGATCCTGAATTCATCTATAAATCCCTATGTAGAGGCTTCACCTATGATCACCAAAGTCAAAAGTCATCTTATACTACTTCTCTAGCACCATTTGTGTGCAGTCCATCATTTGATGATGAACTTTTACTTCTTAGGTCATACA
The DNA here is from genome assembly GCA_036184795.1 of Tokudaia tokunoshimensis. Lineage (NCBI taxonomy): Eukaryota > Metazoa > Chordata > Mammalia > Rodentia > Muridae > Tokudaia > Tokudaia tokunoshimensis. Next base: position 36,984,541 of record BTHU01000015.1, on the reverse strand, counting down.
TAAACTTTCTTCTCTCTCAACTCAATCTCAATATCCAGAATCATTTCATTTTTAAAACCCTATATGGTTCTAGTGATGGCAAGTAATATTCTACTAAGTCACTGTATAACATACGTGTTGAACTAATTTAATGATTGATTCCACAGCATCCCAGCTTAATTTCTTAAAACACTTTATTAGTAGTCTTAAGCAATCATCCTACTCATATATCTATTGGAACGCTGTACCATTACAGTTTCCAGTGTTAACCCTAAACCTGGTTCATTCTTGTTGGAAATTTCTGGTGCCAACCAAAGCCTTATGAATTCATCACCCAAACACCTTTCATCATGAAGGCCCTTCAGGTTTATCTGATTTTTAAATAAGAAGGAACAACACTGATTATACAATTTTATACCTCACAATTATACAATAATTATAGGAATTTTCAGCCAACCACGCACTGTGTGTGTGTGATTGTGTATGTGTGTGTGAATGTTTATGTGTATATGTGTGTGTGTGTGTGAGAGAGAGAGAGAGAGAGAGAGTCACCCTCCCTCCTATCATCCCTTACATTCTTCTTTCTTTTGAGACCAAATCTTCCTATGTATGTAGCTCTGACTAGTCTGGTACACACTGCATACCTCAGTTTATCTCAAGCTCATGATTTTCCTACCTCAGCCTCCCTAGCCTTCTAAATTGTATTTATTGCACCTAAGACATTAAATCTATACAATCAATACTCAGGTCTCTTAACCACAATATCAAGGTCTCACACAGCATTTCAATACATTTCTCTTGCATAGGAGACTTTCATTTGCCATCAAAGAGAGAGAATGAAGAAACCTGTGCAATCAATGTCTCACATGTAGATTTCCTTTAATCCTTCTAGCTCTCAGAAAAAGAGATATGTCAATGTATCATCATATGAATTTTTGCAGGGTTTTTATTTCACTAGCTTTTGGAAGATGACATTTCTAAACTATATCGCAAAAGCAGCTTGATTCCAATTGCAATGCTGGGCAGGAGTGAATTAGTACTAATGTAGAAGACATTGATAGAGACCAATGAGAGCAAAATCTAGGAATGTATACAGACACTAGGACTTTAATTGAAATTCATCTCAAACTAAGAAAAATAAAACCAGTATGCAAAAAAGGTGTATTAGAATAGTCATTAGCAATGTAGATGGGCATTGAGAGAAGCCTGACAATATTCCTGGAATACTGATTTCCACATCTCCAGAACTCTTTCATCTACAACTCCATCCCAGCACCAGTGAAAGGGGCAGGCTGATTGAAAGCATGTCTTCATAATTCTGCGTTATTACTTTCACTTAATAAAACTGAAGTTTGGGGTAGTACATTGCAATGCTGAAAACCAACTCACCCGTTTCTGGTTCATCAACTCTGTCCGATGCCTCACATTCTGACTATGTTGGGATGCATACCTGATAAGTACAAGGCCATTCTAATGTTCTTTCTGTGGACATTGTCTCAGTTAAACATCACAAAGAACCCCAAGGTAGATACCATGAATCACAATTTCTAAATGGAAGTTCAGAACCGGACAACCTACCCAATCAGTATTGCAAGCTAGTGACAAAGCTCATGTGTGATTTTTGGTCCACCAGATGCTTTTTCTAATGTCCTACTGACAAATAAGCAATGACTGACATTCTGACAGGATAAGTATCTTGTTTTCTATCAGTCGAAATCAGGGATGAAGGGGATCAAATGAAAAGAATAAAAAAAGAGTAAGGAATGAAATATTTGTTCTCTGGTTTCCCATACCACAGAGAAGAGACTATGAAGTCAGCAAAAAGACGCAGTAAGATAAATTCGAAGGTCAAAAAGTATTTCTGGTGGGCTGAGTAGATGACTAAGTTATTAGAGCACTTATCTAGCATGCAGGAAGCTCTGGGTTATCTGGTGAGGTCGTACACAATTAGAGTGGAGAATCAGAAGTTCAAAGTCAAACTCAGTCACAGAGAGTCCGAAGATAGCCTGGGCTATCTGACAAGAAGAAGCAAAAAGGGTAAAGGAAAGAAAAATTGTTCTCAGCTTAGCTATTGAAGGGTTATATTGGAAATTAAAAGAAATCGATTTCTTGATTTCTGAAGTAAGTACCATTTTCTCCATGGACATTTGTTTTAATATTTTATATACTATTTATTACAGTTTAATCAACAGAAGCAGTAAGTTAGAGGTCACACCATATATCATCATTAAATTTCCTTCCACACAAGCAATCACGGCATCAGGTAAAGATCTTGCTCAATTGTTGAAGTCTACTATGTAGTCAGTGTTCTACTGAGAATGCAGAGCACATGTCTCACACTAAAGTTTATAATCACGCTATTATATTAAAGACATTATGAAAATCACTTTCAACTATCAAATAGAGTTCTGTATGTTCTCGCAGAGAAAACACATTGTTTTTTTTCGCTCTATTGGAAGCTTCCATGACACCTTGTGTCACCATGGAAGTCAGTCATCAGGAAGGAAAGTTTCAAGGATGTTACAGATAAGGTCCTCTGGATCCTATATTCAAAGTTCATGGCATCTTCAACAGTACAGACTCAGTTTCCACAACTCAGGGACAACCAAGGGCATCATCAGTAGTCTATAATGTTTGGGAGTCTCTTACACAAATGTGAGCAGCTGCAAAGATGGTTTCTCATATTTGGTGTTGGGGTTTTGCTTAGACGGTCTATGGCTCCTGTGGGGAGAATTACCAGCCAAGATAGAAATTTTTGATTTAAACTGTATATGTATACACAGACTTACCTACCTGTGTATTGTTAAATTATGAATTCTTATGACTTTTTCAGATAGTATTACTTTTATTTTACCTCGCTTGTTTATCTCCCTCCCCTTTCCCTAATTAATGTCTCCTCATTATCCCAACCACCCTCAGATCATTTTTACCCTATCATTCCCTTCTCTATTGTTCTTCAACTTGATATCTCATAAAACAGTTCACACTTCAGTTACAATATAACACAACATCTAGAGCACTGATTACTAAGTGATAGTTTTATTTCAACTTATCTCTGCTGTTATATTTTTCTTTCATGTTCTGAGACAGGCTCTCACTATACAACTCTTCTGCTCTAGAATTTGCTAGGAAGAACAGGCTGGGTTATAAGTTGCAGAGTTCCTTTGGCCTCTACCTTCTGAGTGTTGGGTCAGAGAGGTGCACTGCCATGCCTAACTAATGCAACTCCCTGTACTCAGTTGTCACTGGACTGTGATGCCTCTCCCTGTGCAATGATGCTTTACTCCCTGGGCAACAATGCTTTCAGTTCTATGGATAAAGCATATACCATTTATATTCCTGAGAGTACTTCAACCTCAGGAGAGTTTCTGCAAGGCTAGAATTCCTTTCATGGTAATACTTACAAATTGTCTGATGAATGGCACAATAACAAATTAGATGGTCAAGTTTTGACAATTAAATTGCATACAGCTCCAAACAACCTAATCACAAAACTGAAAATAGATAACACTAGAATGTGAATTCAGCTCAAGGAATGCCAGTGAAGATTTACAGTGTGCAGGCTATCAGAGAAGACATAAATAATGTTTGGACTTGAGCTAGAGGTCAATTTAATAAATAAAGAGGCATATAGATCTTACAATGTAAATACAATTGCTAATCTCCTTTTCAGGAACTTGGATGTCATTAAGCAATCTCTGACACCACAACCCCAAGTCACCATTGAGAAGAAAAGGGTTTTGACCTAGCTGATCATGCACAAATTATTTCAAACCTCAATTAAGCTAAGATACAGAAAGCATATATTTTAAAACCTTGAATAGTAAATACTGAGTATGTAATACATTTCCTGTACAAATCTAATCCAAGATAACATAGAATACCCTTCTATAAATTAAAAAATATTTTGAATTATAAATAGGAAATACTTTCATCAAAACAACCAATGCTATGCTTCTGAACTCATAATTCAACAAAGAAAACATTTCTGGTAGAAAATATATCAAATGCCAAAGAAGTGAATTATATCAATAAAATGAGAGCAATAGCTTTTAGGCACAGTACTCATGGCATATGTCAAACTGTCCACACTTAGTTCAAAAATTTATTACAAATTTCACTGGTAAAATCTGCAGCTTCTTTAACCTGATATGAAAACAACAAATTCTAGCCCACAGGCTTCTATATTCACAACCGAAATGGGACCATGCCAAAGCAATGATAATTTATCCTTTTATGGTATTGTTTCCTCAGAGGAAAGCACTTTATGGTTTCTTTTATTCATCTGAAATTTAAGTTAAAATCAGAACACTTCTTGCCTTTTAAATTTGGAAATACAAATAGCTCATAAGATGTTGTCAGTCAAACTAAAGAAATTCAACCCTGTTGAATTCACAGAGCCAGGGAGTCTGTGCCTGTTGCCAAAGGCCTTCCTGATTTAATCATTGTGATTTCATAAGTCTTGGGAAGAAGAATAAAAGAAAGGTTTTATTCTTGTGGTTGCTCCAATGAGCTTTTAATATTGAAGATATTAGGACTTGCGGGATTTGCAATGGAAGCCTTTAGCTAGCTACAACTCTAAGTTTTGAAGCTGTGAAAGACTATCAAAATAGGAAGAATGTAAACTGGCAAGCACCTTGATGCAAGACCTTTGCAACAGGATTTAATGTTAAATGAAGCCAACCTATTTCCACTTTGTAGTTTCGATAAATGTCCAGAGGGGCCTTTTGAAAGTAAAACAAAATGAAAGCAACAAAGACTGAAAGATCAATTCATCAGGAGACCCTGGGTTTATACAATAGTTCAGTTTGGGCAAGTCAACATCAGAAAGCTAAAGAACTACTAAAGTCTATTTCTCCAAAGCTCATTGCCTCTCTCATCCAACAGCTTACTCTAATGTGTTCATTTCATCATTTCCTGAAATTAAACTTCACTTATATTCTTATACTTGAGAGCCATCATACTTGAGGAGATGTATCAGGATGGTTCTAGTCTATAGAAGCATTAATATATTGCCTTAATACTTAAATGTAGTATCTTTGTACTAATTATTCTAGAATAAATTAGCTTGCAAGTAAAAGGTCCCCAATGGAGGAGCTAGAGAAAGGACCCAAGAAGCTGAAGGGGTTTGCAACTCATAGGAGGAACAACAATATGAACCAACCAGACACCCCAGAGCTCCCAGGGACTAAACCACCAACCAAAGAGTACACATGGAGGGACCCATGGCTCCAGCTGCATATGTAGCAGTGGATGACCTTGTTGGACATTAAAGGGAGGAGAGACTCTTGGTCCTGAGAAGGCTCGATGCCCAAATATAGGGGATGCCAGGACAGGAAGTGGGTGTGGGTTGGTATGGTGAGCAGGGGGAAGGGGAATGGGATGGAGATTTTTGGAGCGAAAACCAGGAAAGGGGATAACATTTGAAAGGTAAATAAAGAAAATATCTTTAAAAAAATGAAAATAAAATAAAATAAAAATAAAAATAATGTAAAATCATCCTGTACAAAAGGCATAAAAAATTAGCTTGTAGGGAATTTTTTTTTTTTTGGATATCTATCCCATATTAGGATCTAAGCTAAATTCTGAGAATCAGACCAAAATTAGACAAGGTATAGTCCTGTCTACAAAATGACCACTGCAGTCTACCTGTCAAAAAAAAAAAAAAGAAAAAGAAAGAAAAACCTATTGAATATGCATTCTAATTAAGCCTGGATTAACCAGAAGACAGAGCTGTTGGAAATTCTGATTCACTTTACTCAGTAACAGCTCAAATTGACTCTAAAGAATTGAAGGAGAAACTGATATTGGAGGATGATCAGGGCCAATTGTGCGACACTATTTTTTCTCTGAGGAAATGCAAAAGCACGACTACTCACTTCAGATGGAGAAATGAAGAAAATTCAAAGTGAGGCATCTCTGAAAGGCCGATGTTAAAACAGAAGCTTAGGTGAAATGAAGAAGTTGGTCAGGAGGAAACCAGGAAGTGTGTGCTAGGCACTGGCGATGACAAGCACAAGAGCCCTGAGTCCACCTCCAATAGTCAGAAGTGAGGCAGTGAATCTGGGAAGGAATCAGGAACTTAGGGGTATTGAAGTTGATCTAGAAAATATAGACTGTTTCCAGAGCCACAAATATTCTTCCTGTTGCTTTCCATGGCTATTTATATTCTCTACTTATATGTCAACAACACTATTTTTTGTTCTCAATTTTAACTTATTTTATTCAAGACTGGTATAGAAATGGAATCATAAGTAAACAGTCCTTTTGAGATAGTCATCTTCAACCAAATGTTATTCTCCAGAGATTCACAAGATTGTTGGATACAACATTGGTGGGCTTCCTTTATTCATGACATTAGAAGCTGTTTAACTACCCAGAGTAAAGAATATCTTTGTAGTAAAATTGCATAAGCGTTCATGTACAGATTTTTTTTCATGAACATGTTTTTTCAACTCTTTATCTAAATATATACAAGACATTATTGGTTTACACTGCTTCTGAATGTTTAGTGCTAAGAATGCCTACCATGCTTTCCAGAGTAGCTGGAATATTCTACATCCCCGCCAGTATTTAATTAATAACATAGTTTTTCCATATTCTCACTGTAATTTTTGTTACTATTGTTTTATTTTAGCTTTTCTGAGATGAGTAGCCTTAGCTACTGTGTACCTTTTCCGTAGAAATGCTCATCTTTTTTCCATTATCCACTTGAATTTTTGTTTCATGTTTGAAATTTGAGAGTTCTTTATATATCTATCGACTAATCTTTTGATGACATGTATGTCAATCTGTATGTTATCTTTTCAGCATCATCACAAGTTTTTTTCCCTCAGAACAAGGAATCAAAATTTTTGAGGTGTTTAACGTATTAATGTTTTCTTTTATGTATAATGCTATAATGCCAATCCTAAGAACTCATGGCCTAAATAAAGATCTTGAAAAGTTTTGCCCTGTAGTAAACTGTTGTAACTATATTTTCTACTTGTCTGTTGTTATTTATTTGTGACTTTTTCATTAATTAATTTATTTATTCACTTCATATCCTGATCACAGCCCCCTCCCTCCTCTCCTCTCAGTCCTACTATCCCAACCCCCTTCTCTAAATCCCGCTCCCTTCTTCTCAGAGAAGGGCCTCCCCACTTACAAACTTGCCATTGCACATCATCTCATCAGGACTAAATGCATCCTCTCCCACTGAGACCAGATAAGAGAGCCCAGCTAGAGGAAAGGCATCCAAAGACAGCAATGTCTGAGTATAAGACAGACATTGCTCCGATTATTGGGGGAACCATATGAAGACCAAGCTTCACATCTGTTAATAGGTTTATGGGGCCTAGGTCCAATCCATGCATGCTATTCAGCTGGTGGTGCTGTCCCTAGAAGCCCCCATGGGCCCAGGTTAGTTGGCTTTATGGGTCTTCTTGCAGTGTCCTTGATCCTTCCGGTTCCCTAACATTTTCCCTGGACAAGACTTTGAGCTCTGCCCAATATTTGACTGTGGATCTCCACATCAGTTTCCATCAGCAGCTTGATGAAGCCTTTCATATGACATTTGTGCTAGGCTCCTGTCTGCTATGCTTGGGTGGGGGAATCTCAAATTGGGCCAGTCATTGGTTGGCCATTCCATCTCTGTTCCATTGCTATCCCTGAACATTTTGTATGCAGGGAAAATTTTGAGTTGAAGGTTTTATGGGTGGGTTTGTGTGCACTTCCCTCCATTGGATGGCCTGCCTGGTTACAGGAAGGGGCTACTTCAGTTTTAATGTCCCCTACTGCTTGGAGTTTCAGCTAGGGTGACCCTAGCTGTTTTCTACAACTTTCTTCTTTCTTTTCAAGTGATTTCTATGGTATTGTAATTTGAGTGCTTGTACATGTGTTCACACTAATTTCAAGCAATACCATCGATTTTGAAATTGTACAGGATTCTTCTCTTTGCTTGGCCTAATTACGCCTGAGCAGTGAATTAAAATGTTATTTTAATAGAGCTTCTTTTCACCTTCCTGAGAAGGAAAGGGAATATTGTGTCATTACTACTAGGTAGAGGTGGAATTCTTACCAAATTCCTGTTAAGTCCTATGATACTCTGACTGCTGGTAGGGATGAAAATCATGGCCTTGACTTGACTTCTCCATCAATTTAGGAATTTCATTACCACCTAGCTAAGATGAGTGTCTAGATTCTAACGCAACACCCAGATTTTACTAGCTTGAATAAAAAATTTTCTAAGAGGGATGGGTAAAATAACACGACTATTTTCCAAAACCATCCATCCTGCCAAGTTGCCCTTTTCTAAGTCTATTGGCCAGAGGAAGAACATATTTGCTTTGCTTTGTTTTGTTGTGTGACTATGTTGACATTTTCAAATTCTAAACACGTCCAACTCTAAGTTATCTGAGGTTTAAAAAAAAACCCCACAAATCTCTTACAATCTCATGAGTCCTGAGATTCCAAGTCTCTCCACATTTCAGAGTTTATTTCTGTATCTTTCACATATATTATCTAGGAAGGTTATTGTCCTTAGCAAAACAAACATGTCTATTCCATCATTATAGAAACAGAAGCCTCACAGCCCTATTGCAGAGGCTCCTGCTACTTTGCTGTGTGGAAGCTAGAGAATTCTGTGACAGTCCAAGGGCATGAACCCCAGGCAGATTTCCCATTATCCATGAGAACCACTGCATCTTCCTAGTTAAATGTCTTTTTCATTTTATTTGATCTTTTGATATATTATTTGACTATAATTCTCATAACTTACTTGCTATATTTGAAGCAAATCCAATGGAGCTGTGTGATAAATTAGTTGTAGAGGAAGGAAGGAAGAAAGGCCTTTGAGATAACTGAGGTTGAAGCTGACCAGTGAAGTTCCTGATTGACATGGGAAAGAGATCTGTGAGTGTTCATAAAACCAAAAGTTTATTTCAGCCATGTTGACTTATGGATGTCAATGTGTACAATATCAAATATTAATAAACATCTGGAGGTTAAGATGATAACAGGGACAGAGGTCAAGGTCAGGATTCATCAGTCATTTAATGTGTAGCAATTACAGCTTCATAGCCAGATGGGTATAGGCAAAGAAAAGAATATCTATCATTTTCTGACCTTCCAGCAAATGTTACGTGTTGGAAATAATTGTGGGGAAAAAATGCAACAGGAAAGGAATTATGTAAACTGAAAGCAGAAATACTGTGAGACAAATCACAGCATCTGACATCTTGTGGATCATATTGGAAAACATCGGGCCCTCGGAAATTCTTCACAGTTCAAGCAAGAAATGTTTCTTTCCACCCATAGTTTTTGAAAATCCTGTGATATATTTATTCCCACATGCTTCCTCAAATGAACTGAGAATCAAAAGTTACAGTGAGTTCAGCTCACTGCCATACACACACTTTCCTGAGGCAGGACTTAAAATATGCTAATAGGAATGGAAAAACACTAAATTTATTTTATGTCCATAAGATTCACGCTGAAATATTCATCTTCAGCTGTGTATCCCTATCTTTATGTTTAATTTAATGAAACCAAAGGCATTTGAATAAAAAGTTGAAAATTTATAATAAACAACTGTTTGTCATGACAATTTATTACCGGTATGCTGTGTGCCCGTGGATATAATTTTATGATGTTCAGATGCAAACGTGCAGCATTATCTTTCATATCTGTAAGTAATCTCTTCTCTGCCTTTGCTCCTCTCCCTAGATGATTTCCTGAGCCCTTCTTGTTCTCTGTACAGCTCTGAGAATGGTAGAGAGCTGATACCCTCTAACTCTTAAGTCCTCAAACCACTTTTTTAAAGATTGGACAATGCTAGACAACAAACTCATTAAGTTAAATCAGAAATTATCAATAGATTCTCCCACTCCTCAGTGGCTCTTGGGCTCTTGGCCGACCTAATCACTTGGAATATTTTTGGGGAACTTTCATCCCATCAACTCATCTTTTCCTTGTTGCTACTGATGCAGATTTATTAAAGGCATCATTAGATAAATTCAATTTATAAAAGGCCAATGAAAAGGAATCTTTTCACCTTTGGAGTGTAATTTAGGTATGATCTTTCAGGTAACAGTTACCATCCTTGCCAAGGAAAAGGCCCGTGTCCCCAAACCACTGACCTTATACAGGATAGGGAGTTTGTGAGCTCTTGAACCAGACCCACCCAGATCCTATGCCTCAACTTTAAGAGCATTTTATGTGTACTCAGGGAACGGCTATGGCTCGTCACTTCTGCAGAGCCCATGGACTTATCCCAGAGTCTACCTTTTGTATGGCCTTATATAAGCATCTCGAAGCTTGAAGTGAAGCCAAGGATGATTCTTTGCAGAAGATCGGGCATCACATCAAATTTGAAGTGAATTTCCAGGTGACCATAAATGCATATTTATCAAGCTATAAAGATCAAATGAATGTTATTTGGTATTTCCTGACTTGTCTTATTACTTTTGAGTATCTAGATAGCAAGTGTCTCCCCATGTTTGTCTCCTAAGCACTAAAGGTGCTCTATATGATAGGCCTATTTGTAACGGTGAGTACATCTCTACAAATATTTGCTGATTATTAGTCAGATTATTTGTTTTCAAAGAGACAAGAAATGCAAAAAATATCTCAATTGTGAACCTTTAAAGAAACCTGCAAACAAATCACCAAGGGAAGAAAGAAGAAGGTGGAATATCCATAAAATGTATAGAACAGAAAATAACTCAAGCCTCTGGAAATGACTTGATCCAGAAAGCCTTTCTGGTCCTGGTATGTGAATTGCCCCATCCATAGTCTCGTGTATCAAATGTTCTTGTACTCACAACATAAAGTAATCACTACAACCTAGTTCTGAACTTATGTGTCTAAATCTTCCCACAAGGTGGAATAATAACAAGGAAAGATAATTAATTTGGTTTTCCATTGTCACTGGGAATCTATCACAACGTACAATGATTCATCAATGAACATGTTTTGATAAACTAAATCAAATAGATAAATAAATAAATCTCTTTTAATGTGTAATGGTGAGGCCAGATTCTTTGTGTAATATTGAGTATGGGTTTTTAAAATAGCATAGATTTCACAAATCATTTATGTAGCTATCATAGGGAGCTCCATGACTATCTCCAAAATTTTGTGGCTAAAGCCCATGGCAATCATCCAAAGCTCTCTTGTGGTTTTGGAGTGAGAGAGTCACAAGGCTCTGTGAGAGCAACTTGTGTCTGCTCTTCAGAACTTTTGAGCAGGTCTCAGATGAGACTGGAAAGGTCTGCCTTGAGAGTGGCATTTAAGCACTCATTTGTTTGTATGTCAAGAGTTTGCCTGCTAACTGTTGACTGGGACTCAGATGTGGGTTCATTTGAGCCTGTCTGCAAAACACTTTCCACTTACCTCTCCTTGTGTTTTTCTCTTTCTTTGCAGCATAGGGCCTGGTTTCTAAGGTCAAGAATCCCAGAGTTAGCAGGCTATATTGCTTTTCTCCACCCTAGCTTCAAAAATCATGTGTCCAGTCAAATGGAGTTCCAAGGAGGAGCACTGTAGAAAAGCATTATATGAAGAAAGACTTCTGAACTCTACCTCACAATGGAGAAATGTGATTAAGTAATGGGGTTCCACATCTGCTTATTGAACAGGAATGTCTGTCTAAGCCTGGGGAATAGCAATGGAACAAACACAGATTACACTTCAGCTGCTACTCAAAGGGCAGAAAAGAGGCTGCAGCAAATTCCTAGTTGATAAAGTGTTGATGGCACAAGATTGAGAGCATGAATTCTCCCCTCCAAAGCGCACCCACTTGCATCTGTCACCCCAGAACTGAGAAGGGGACAGAGGCATGAAGTTCCCTGGTGCTCACTGGCCAGCCAGTCTAGCCAAATGAGTGAGCTCCAAGGTGGGCACAAATTCCTATCTCCAAAACATGATGGAGAAAAGCTGAGGAAAATGCCTGTGAGTTTTGTCAACTTGACACAAGCCTGGATATACCTCGATGAGGAGATCTTAATTGAGATAATGCCCCCATAATATTCAGCTGTAGGCAGGTCCATGGGTCATTTTCTGGACTGATGAGTAATGCAGAAGGCCCCCAGCTCATTGGAGGTTTGAATGTAGTCATTTGTGCTTCCAATGTTAACTTACCTTTAAGTCATTTAGTCTTTGCCTAACTGGCTTGCTTTCTTCCTTCCTTCCTTTCTTTTTCTTTCTTTCTTTCTTTCTTTCTTTCTTTCTTTCTTTCTTTCTTTCTTTCTTTCTTTCTTTCTTTCTTTCTTCCTTCCTTCCTTCCTTTCTTTTTCTTTCTTTCTTTCTTTCTTTCTTTCTTTCTTTCTTTCTTTTTCTTTCTTTCTTGTTTTTATTTTTATTGGTTATTTTATATATTTACATTTCAAATGTTATCCCCTTCCCGGTTTTCCCTCCGCAAGCCCCCATCCCCCCTGCTTCAAAGAGAATGTTCTGCCACTCACCCACTCCTACCTCGTCATCCTAGCATTCTCCTACGCTGGGGTATCTCCCCTCCGATTATTGCCAGATTAGGTCATCCTCTTCTACATATATGCATCTGGAGCCATGGGTTCCTCCATGTGTACTCTTTGGTTGGTGGTTCAGTCCCTGGGAGCTTGTGGAGGGGGGGTGTCTGGTTGTTGGTTGATATTGCTGTTCTTCCTATGGGGTTACAAACCCCTTCAGCTCCTTCAGTCCTTCCCCTAAATCTTCCACTGGTGTCCCTGTGCTCAGTCTAATGGTTGGCTGTGAGCATCTGCTTCTGTAGTTGTCAGGCTCTGGCAAAGCCTCTCAGGAGACAGCTATATCAGGCTCCTGTCAACAAGCACTTCTTAGCATTAGCAATAGTGACTGGGTTTGGTGTCTACATGTGGATCCCCAGGTGGGGCAGTCTCTGAATGGCCTATTCCTTCAGCCTCTGCTCCACTATTTGTCTTTGCATTTCCTTTAGACAGGAGCAATTCTGGGTTAAAATTTTTGAGATGGGTGAGTGGTCCCATAGCTCTTTCTTTTTATTTATTCCTTAACCAGTTTTTACAGTCCAGACTTTACCCTCCTCCTTGTCCACCCTCCGACTGTTCCACATCCCACACCTCCTCTCCCCATGTCCAAGAGGATGTCCCCACCCCCTACCCCTGCTGCACTAGACTTCCCCATTTCCTGGGACCTCTAGTCGCTTGAGGGTTAGATGCATCTTCTCTGACTGAGTCCAGACCCAACAGTCATCTGCTGTATATGTGTTGGGGGCCTCATAATAAACTGGTGTATGCTGCCTGGGTGAGGGCTCAGTGTCTGAGAGATCTCGGGGGTCCAGGTTAGTTGAGACTGCTGGTCTTTCTATAAGGTCACCCTCCTCCTCAACTTCTTCTAGCTTTTCTCTGATTCAACCACAGAGGTCACCAGATTCTGTCCATTGGTTGGGTATAAATATCTGTATCTGACTCTTTCACCTGCTTGTTGAACTTTTCAGAGGCCAGTCATGATAGGCCCCTGTTTGTCTTTCTTAAGGGCTACTGGGATTTAGCTAACCTTCTCTTTAGTATCCTTCCATCTTCAGTCTTCTACACCTACAGAATTGTTTAGTCTAATTGGATCCCTATTCCCATAGCCCCAATCTCTTCTGAATTACTGAGAGTTGTAAGATGAAATAAATCCATTCCTCCCCAAGTTACTTTTGGTCATGCTGTTTTATTGCAGTAGAAACCTTAACCAAGACAATGCCTAATGTTGATTTCTGCCCACACTGATCAAAGCAGGGTGGGTGGGAGGACATGGGAAAAAAAATGGGAGAAACATGAGGGTCACTCTGTCATAGAAATTCTGAAATACCTCTTAACACATATTGTCAATTCCTTGCCTAAAACTCAGATGCAATTTTAGAGAGATAATTCTCTACAATTCTAGTTCTTTTTTGGACTGCAAATCCTTTATGTAAAAGCCAGCTTGTAAGTGCAACTCATAATGGTTTGTGCTTTCTGCACTGCAAGTCCTTTATGTTCTTCATGTAAAAGCTAGCTCATGAGTGCAATTCACAATGGCTTCACCCAGTAGAACCTGAGCAAAATGGGACCAAATGTTCTTCTTTTTTTGTATTCCATTCCCTTCAACCCAGGGTAATGGTTTTTCCATGAAAGGAATGTGCTTTAAATTCCTGTGAGATGTACTATGAAATTTTGGGTGTTTGTGTTGTATATCCAAGGCCATAAGCATAAATCCTGTCTCAGCAAGTTTCTCTCTATCTGGGTACAATAAAAGGCTTCTATGGTTGGACAGGTATCAAAATGTAGAAACCTTATCAGTCAGTACAGAGACCTAGGCACACCCTTAGTACCCTTTATGGGACATTAATCTGTCCAATTCTATGACACTCCATTTTATCTCTGCCTAAGTAAGAGATTATAAGGTCATATTCTTGGCTTTATTTTTCTGACAGTGATCTGGGTTATAGCTGGGTTAAAACTCCGTTTCTTAATTTTAGAATCATTATCTATCCATTTGAAAAGGTGAGAATCCAAAAGGGTTGCTTTAAGATGCAATGAATTGTACGTCCTTCACATTTAACCATCTTTCCTTCAAGGTTTCTTCTTTCTATCATATTTTATGAGGAGCACTGAGAAAAGATTCAACAGCATTTTCAATACACTGCCTAGAAAGGCCTTAACTAGATCATGAAGTTCATTAGATACACTTGCTGCTTCCATGAGCCACATGTGTGGCAATGCTGCTAAAATTTCTCCTAATCTTACCTAGGGTTCATTTGCTTCTAGATCTCAATAACATTTGATACCTTCCTTGCATCACTAACTAATGGCTTGAGAGTGGTCATTTGTGCTTCCAATGCTAACTTAGTTTGAAGTCATTTAAGTTTTGCCTAGCTCTTTCTTAAGGGCTACTGGGCTTTAGCAAACCATCTCCTTAGTGTCCGTTCATCTACAATCCTCTACTGAAGCAGAGCCACCTACAGAATTATTTAGCTTAATTGAGTGACTGTTCCCATACCCAATCTTTTCTGAATTACTGTTGCCTAGCAACAAATCATCCCACTATCTACTAGTAACATTACCATGACTTGATTTCTATACATCAGAAATTTGGACAGAGAATAGGAAAGATGGTGTACTTCCATCTTTGGATCCACAGTGTACAAAGTTTTGATTGGAGAATTCAAATGTTGGAGCAATTTGAAGGACAAGATGTTAGATCATCCAAATCTTTGCTCACTTAAATGTCTTGAGGTTGTTGCTAATCATCACCTGGGATACTGACTGGATTACTCAGCAAAAGACCCACTCAGGATCTTGTCTTTTAGATTTAATCTTTGAACATAGTGACTGGTATCAAGAATAAGCTCCCTTGTCATTCATGGTCTAGCTATGGTATCCGCATAATGTGTCATAACTGCCTTAGCCAACAGCATTCCTAGAGTTAAGGGCAGGTAGCAGAGATTGCCATCTCCTGCAGCACTAAATTTCCAGTGGGGAAAATGCCTATTGTACAATATAAGAAATATGACTACTATGGAAAATATTGTTGTTATTTTGGAAAACACAACCTACCATTAATATTAAAAGAAAACAAACTATTTAGGCCTACATACACCACAAGTACCAAGTGTCATGAAATCTAGTTTCTTTGATTTTTTTTGTAAAATGTTAACACTGAGAAGGGTATTTAAGCCTCGTACTATAATCTACTTCTACTAGATTATAAAAATAGTTGAGAGTGGGTTTAAAAAACTCACTTAAGTAAATGAATGTCACATATTCTGTATAATAAAACACAAGATATTCAAATAGGAGAGATGGCTCACACACAGTACTTATGTATTTGAGCAGATTTCAGTTCACAACAATAGCATGTAACTCCAAGCCCTGGGTACACCACACCTCTGGTCTCTCCACTTGGGCACCTGTACTGACAGGTACACACAGAGGTATAAACATATGGCAAACATAATTTTAAAAAAAGAATAAATATTAAAAAGGTTTAAACTTCTATAATTACCCATCTACTAAGCTATCTATAATAGCCTAGCTATCAATATTATTTTATCCTTTTGGGGAAGTTTCAGAAATACCATAGATGGCCCCTTTCTTTTCATAGCTCTATGGGAACTTTGAGCTATCATAGTAAGTATTCAGCTCAAAAAAGAAATATGTATGTCAAAAGCCGACACATCCACTGGAAGTAACAGAGACACGCAGGGCAGAAGTGTAATTACTACGAATTTGTTTTAGACATTTATTGATCTTAAGAGTTCAGAGTCTATAATACCACTCTCATCCAAAATGGATCATTGATATTTCATAACTTGAATACTGACAGATTATCACTCTATTCTATTTAGTTCTGTCAAAGTTTGAATAATTATATTTACGGCAGTTTCTTCTAGAATGTTTTATATGTTTTTGAAAGCAATGTTAAAGTATAATTTTGAAGGCTTCATTTGTCAACAGAATACTTTTTAAAATCTAATTTCAGAAAGGTGATGTGAATGTAAGATGCACATAAAACCTATCCCTTACTGTTGTCTTGAAAACAATATGCTACTTTTCACTAAGAACTGAACCTATACCTACAGGTGAGTATTTTCACATGCCAACAATAGGATAAAGAATAATAAAGGAGAATAATCAAATCTCTGACAAGATCTCTACATATATACATAATTAATCATAACTGTTAAACTATTTTAGAAAATTGTTAAAGATTTTAAGCATTTTAACATTATTTTTAAATTTCTTTTTTATTTTAAAATGAAACACATAAAATTACACATAAGAATGTGTGACCCTAAAACTCAAAGTGAATTTAGAAAACAAATTTAATTCCTAGAGAAAGAGACACCACAATAACTGAAACATTCACAATGTTTATATGTCACAAACCAAATATATAACAAGGAGTTCATCACTTAAAAAAAGTCTGAAGTCATCTTTATCTCAAGAAATCTTTAGACATGTTTAACTATTAAGGCACTTTGTTTGCAACAAAAAAGAAGATGAATTATAAAACTTTAAGGTATGTCTCTTCAATAACATTCAGGTTAAAATCTTAACAGAATAAAAAACAATATTAAAAACTCAGTATAAAAAAATTGATCCAAATAAACAAATGTTGGGCATCTCTAAAAATGGGATAATAATACATTTGAAGACATTGAATTAAAAGTAAAGTCCAATAGAGTAGCATGGTGACGATTATTGGATGTCAACTTGACTACATCTGTTATTAACTAAAGTCAAAGCTACAAGATACACCTGTGAGAGGTTTTCCTTGATTAAATCACTTGAAACCTCATCCTAAATCTGGATCATTTGAGGCTGAAGGATCCAGCTTAAAACTGGGCCACCCCTTCTAATGGCAGCACATATAAAAGACAAAGAAGAAGGAATTGCTTGCTCTTTGCTTGTTCATCGTCACATTCTAGAAAGTTCACCCCTTCACTGCAATTAGAGCCTATTTCTTCAGAACTCTGATGTATGTTGAAGACCACCTGAGACATCCATCCTTGTGAACCAACTATTGAATTCTTGGACATCCCACTGGGAAACAACCATTGTTGGACTATCATGTCTGTAAACCCCTCTGTATACTGATTCCTTCTATCTGTTCAGTTTCTTTAGAGAACTCTGACTTATACCAGTTGTGTATAACCTCACGAATAATCACTTACATGCAATCATAACCCAATTTTAAGTCAAAATTAACAGTGATAAAAGATAAGAAGGTCTTAGCTATCTCATAAGCATAGGAATTTTTCACTTAAAATTCTGAAAATGAGTTTCTTCATCTGCCATTGTTTTAACACACTCTGATGGGTTATGCATCTACTTTCCCACTTTTTAATCTGTGCTGTCAAAGAAATTCAGTCAAGTATCATGTGGGGAAAGATAATCATGTTACTCTACTTTCCTAACCCAGATCTCTGTCCACTTTTCTCAGTGATATTTTCATGTATCTATTGCGTTTGAACATGTGATATATTTGACATATTTAGCAGATGTCGCCACACTACCCTACAGTGCACAAAATATAAAACATGCAAGAAGCTTTTAAAGAGTTGGCATGCAGAGAGAAGTCGACATTTGAGCCACAGATTTTCAAAACACTAAGGTTTGAAACCTAAGTTTTAAATCAAAAAATTCCTTAAATTTTGGAATTTATATAAATTCTACTTTTTTTGAGCATAATGGATATGAGGACTACTAGAAAAGGAAGTCAAGAAACCCACTGTTCCTGTAAGGTAATTTTGCAGCTGCATGCATAGACGGCCTGTCAGTGGGATCAGTGGTTAGGACATCATTTGTCTGTGTGAATTTCTTTCTCCTACCCCCAGCGTGCCTTCCAAGCTGCTTTCCATTGTAAGTGAAGGCATTCTGTTCTTTTGTACGAGTCCTTGAAAAAAATTCTGTCTCAGGTATAAAAAGCATTCCATCAACTCAATAAGGGAGGCAGAGACATGGAGTCTAGAAGAGGACATGATTATTTCACTGCTTTCCCTGTAGTGAGCCTGGGCTGTTCAGCAAATGAGGTCTTCATGCCATGGATCTGAGAGAACTTGGTAAGGCACCCAACCCCCACCCCAACCAAGTCTTTACAGCTGTTGTTGTCACATCAGAGTGATACACACCCATTTTTATTTCGATACAAATTCCAATAAATATCTAAGTATCCTGAATTCACCAAAGCACAAGATCAAAAGCCTTTCACTGGGAGATAGATGCTGATTCAATTGTTTAGCCCCAGACAAAACCTAAAACCTCTGGTGCGTCACTAAGGACAATCCAGTTAAACTCCGTAATGGCTTTTGTAAAACTGAATATTTGGAAGACTGCCTTGTTGGTATATGATACAAGCAGCTTCAGATTCTAGTATCTAGACCTTAGAATTTTAATTTAAAATATTTATTTCTGAGAACTATATGTTTACCTTTCTAGTGTCTTCACTATACATTGATTAAAATAATTTCAGACATTATTTCATGAACCCTTGGCTGACTGAAAATAAAGATATAAGGAGAAAGGAGAAAGCTATCACCATATCAAATTCTGGGCTCCTTTCAGAGCAGTCACAGTCCTCCATTGACTGCAACTCCCTTCTCTTCTTCATGGATTTGAATGTAAAATATCACCCACATTCACATATATGGCAAATAAACTAATTTTATATGTACACATTATATCATATATCATATGTAGTTTATTTATTTGAATGCAAATCTATAAGCATATTGTCATTTAAAATGTGTATAATATCCTTGAGGAAAACCTTTGGTTTTCCTTCAATTTTGAGTCATGATTGTTCGACATTCCATTAAATATTGATTCAAATGTTTTCCACTGTTTTCCTATATATCTTACTGTTTGGTCCTCATTTATTTGTGATATTTTCTTATATGTTTACATTATTACTAAATAATGCCTATATTGACATTTTCATAATACCTATGGTGCAGGTGCAGTTTTATTTTGACGTTTTGTTTTCAAGTTTTCCATTGTAAGTTTTCACTGTGACTTATTTTTAAAAGTCTTCTCCACTTAAAAACGTGAATGTACAAGCTTGAACGATGGCTCTGTGGCGAAAGTCACTTCCCACATAAGTTGATGACCAGAGTTAAATCTCTGTAATCCACATAAAGTGAAGGAAGAGGGTAAACTTTACAACATTGTTCTCTGGCCTGAATACATGTATGAAGCATGAACACCCATACAAACACACACACACACGCACACTCACACGCACACGCGCACACACACACACAGTATAATATTAGATAATTTCTAAATCAAGTTTACATTCTTCTTTATTGTCTTTGCACAGACTTTAAATTGACTCACACAACTTTAATATTTTCTTTTGTGAATAATCTACTTTCATATGAGTTTTCTGAATAAAGAATCTCATCAAATATGCTATACAGCACACCACCAATTCATTCTCTAATTTGCTGAATAATTCGTTTCTCTTCCTATAAAATTTCTACTTTAGAATATGCTAATGGAGAATGAGAGGGGAATGACACTTAGAGAGTCTTTACTCCAATAAATCATGGCAGAACTGCCACCTCATAACTATTGGTAGCACTTTGGTGTGAAAAGCACAAGCTACAACCATTGTTTTTTCTTCAATATCATCCTGACTATTGTTTTCACATTTACTACTATTTATATATTTTTGCCCACATCTCTCACTTAATAGGAAAAATCTGTGATTTGAGTAACTTTGCCCTAAACTGTAGATTTGTTTTTTGACAATGAAAGTACTTTAAATAATGAATCTCCTTATTTGTAATGTTTTATTTTATTCATCTATGTATACAGCTTTCCTGCATTTTTTAAACAACATTTAAATATTTTCAAATTTTAAACCTAAGTTCTTTGAGCATCATTTTCTCTTTTGCGGTAACTGCAAGATACTGTATTTGAGTTTTGAGTAAAATTTTCCCTGCTTGATGTTACAGTTTGGAAGATAATTGCTTTTGTAAACTGATAATTTATTTAGCTGTCTTGCAAGTAACTTCATGCATGTTGATAGCTTTTAAGAGAATTCTTTTAGACTACTCATGGGACAGGTATCCTCCCTAGGTACCAGGGACACTGCCCTTGCTTCGGTCATGGCTGTTACTATGGTTGTACCTTGATGCCCTCATAAATAGTCAGTGTGATAATAATCCTTCTTCCATCTCCAAGTCTTCAGTAGGAAGCAATCCAAATACCACTTATGTCCTGGGTCATAAAGAATTGTCAAGATAATAAATAGGAAACCAATTTCCTAGACTTTATTCACTAGAGAATGCCATTTAAATTACATTTTTCTTTAAATTGGTCACTATTGTATATTACATTGATAAGTTTTAGTATTTTAAAATAATTATTAAATTTCTGATGTAGGCACTAATATACCATATATTTATTTTTAATTTTAATTTTTTACTTATAAACTTTTTATTCATTGTATATGTACATGTCATGGTGCATACGTGGAGATCAGAGAATAACTTGCAAAAGTCAGTTCTCTCCTTCTACCATAGGGACTCAGGGTTCAAACTCAGGTCACCTACACTGGCAGTGAATGCCTTTAGTCACTGAACTGATTTGTTAGTTCTACATCATATTTTAATTTCAATTCATTGCTTGATATTATTTGTAAATGTTTAAATATTTTACGTCTATGTAAGATTGTTTATTACCCTTCAGTGCTTTTATTAAATTAATTGATATTTTTATTTTTATTATGTATTTGAAAGTTATATATTCTATGAATCCATATCTAATAGTAAATGTTCATTTTAAATGGCCTTTTCATGATTATATTATTTTAAATAGTAGCTAGTATTAAATGATGTTCCTTAAATGTCCACTAAAAAGCAAGAGCTACAGCTTGTTTACTTTGATTGCCATGTTATTTCATCTGCAAATTTTAAAATATAAATGCTTGACTTTTATGTATTGGTACTTAGAATAATTATAATTTATTTCTTATAACTAGCTTTAATTACTTGCTTACTATTTCTTTTAATACCCTTATATTCTTCTGTGTTTCATATTTGTGTATAAAATACCCAAAAGTAATACAACCACAGTCTATAATTGATACATTTTTATGACTCAATCTATGTGCAAAACAACCCTATTTCTCTTTTACAATCAAATGACAGGGAAGAATGACAAGTGGGGATTTGTTGATCTTAAAATGCATTCTCCAACATGTTCTTACATCTCATAAATCCAACAGATTTGCAACAAATCTAATTTCAATGTATCGTTGTTTGGTATACACATCTTCTATTTCTCAGGCAGATTTTAGGAATTTGTTTTTGTCTTCTGGTGTCCTAAATCTCATTAGATCTGGTGGTGTTCAAAAATCTGGCTGAGTGCTTTATAATCTTGTGGAATAATTTATATATGCTGTATAATATAAAGAAACAGCATCCTCCAGGTTTAAGAAATATTTGATTGATATCTACTGCCAATTATTGTTTTGTTCTGTGCTCTGAATCTTCAAGTTGGTAGAATTGAAATGTGGGACATCTGGACCCTTCCAAAGCTCTCTCATTTCCATCTCCTTTGGTTCTGCACTATGCTGAAGTTTTTTGTTATTTCTTTGAAAAGGTATCTTGTCCATGTGACTAAGGATTACAGACATGCCTTCAGTTTAAAGAAAAAAAAATTATTCTTTAGCTCTAGGGGCCATTCTGCTCACTGAGTTAATCAATTTTGCTGTTATGTGACTGTTAATTTTATTAACCATGTTATGTGATTGGTTGAGTTTTAGGTAGGAATATCCCTCTGAAACTTTCTGTGCTAAAATATACCCAGGGAAGGAATTACTTCCTAGCTGTTTTAGCTGCTGTTTCTTTGGCTTACTCATGATGCTTCCCTGTAAAGTTACTAGAGTTTTGCTTAGTCATCATTGAAGGCAATGGTTCTCAACCTTCCCAATGCTGCAAACCTTTTAACACGGTTCTTCCTGTTGTGGTGAACCCCAACCATAAAATTATTTGGTGACTACTTTATTTTATCAGTCCTGGTATATTTATTTCTCTTCCTACTTAATTTTTTTATTGGATATATTTTTTATTTACATTTCAAATGTTATTCTCGTTCCCAGTTTCTCCCCCTCCTGGATAGTCCCTATCCCATCCTCCCTCCCCCTACTTCTATGAGGGTGTTCCTCCACCCACCCCCCTTCCACCTCCTCAGTTTTGATTCCTCTTATAACTATAATTTCTCTACTGTTATGAATTGTAATGTAGATATCCATATGATCACATGAGGGGATCACAACCCATAGTTTGTTTTATTTTTGGTTTTTGTTTGTTTTGTCATTGTTTTTGTTTTGTTTTCTTTCTCTTGCTGTTGAGTTCAGGGTAGAAAATGAGAAAACTCACCTCATATATGGAAGCTCAAAAAAGAATGCTTTATTTTATAAGTATTCAGAGATGTGGTCAGTTCAGGATCTAAACTGTGTCCCTGAAGGGAAATTTTACATTTTTAAAGAATGGGAACACAAAGCAAGGGGGAACAGAGGAGAGTAGCAGTGTTATCCAATTGTATTTTGACATTATGGATTAAGCAAGGGAGTACACATTGAAGACTGGGACATATCCAGGGCACCTAGTGTCTAGGATCTTATTTATTCCCTTTGACATTAGGTCCAGAGTTCACAGTGATAAGGGGACAAAGAAGCAGATCAGCTGCATGTAGTTAATTAAGGCATACCGGGCAATTGGTTATGTTTTTATAACTTAGGCAACTCAATAACAGTAATTTCTATACTCTTTGTTGGGTAACAGGCAATTAAGAAAGCATTTGGAGCTTAGAATCCCTTCCCTTGCCCATCTTCCCTTCCTACTGGGTCCTCTGGGACACCCCCATCTCCCCTGAGTAAGCTGCTATCACCCTAGGACCTGCATTATCCTGCCACATCTCCACCCACCTTCATCAGACCTGCTGATAAGAAAGCATACAGAGTAGATTTCCTTCCCACACACATATTCTCTGCCCACTAAGTCCTCTGGAGCATCACCATCTACCGTGAGTAGCCTGCAATCCCTGCTAGTCCCCATTCTCCCACTACCTTCCAGTCTACCTTCATCAGACCTGCTGATCAGGAACCATTCAGCCCAAGGAGACCCATCAGAGGCCTGCCACACAAGGATCATGGAGTTTAACCCTCCCTCACAATGCCTACTACAACAGGAACATCCAGGGACCAAAACCATCCAGATGGCTAACAGCCCTAGAAGGAACACAAAATCAACAAAAGCCAAGGCAATATGACACCTTCAGAGGACTATACTAGAGCAAGTCCTAGATATCCTAACACAACTGGAACACAAGAAAATGACCTTAAATCTAATCTTATAAAGATGGTAGAGGCTGTTAAAGAGGAAATAAATGAATCCCATAAAGAAATACAGGAAAATATAATTAAACAAGTAGAGGTCTTAAAGAGGAAACAAGTAAATCCCTTAAAGATACACAGGAAACTTTTAAACAGGTAAAGGAATAAATAAAACTGGGCAAAACCTGAAAGTAGAAATAGAATCAATAAAGAAAACACAAACTGAGGCAGTCCTGGAGATGGGAAACCTAGGGAAGAGAACAGGAACAACAGACACAAGAATAACTAACAGAATACAGGAGATGGAAAAGAAATCTCAGGCATAGAAGATTCAATAGAAGAAACTGGTACATCAGTCAAAGAAAAAAGTCCCTGACACAAAACATCCAGGAAATCTGGGATAACAGGAAAAGACCAAACGTAAGAACAATAGGAATAGAAGAAGGTGAAGAATCCCAGCACCAGAGATGAAAAAAATATTTCCAACAAAATCATAGAAGAAAACTTCCCCAACATAAAGAAATAGGAGACTAAAAATATAAGAGAAGCTTATAGAATACAAATCAAACTGGACCTGAAAAGAAAATCCTCCCAGAACATAATAATCAAAATACAAAATCTTCAGAACAAAGAACAAATATTAAAAGCAGCAAGGGAAAAACTGCCAGGTAACATACAAAGGCAGACCTATCAGAATTATACCCGACTTCTCCACAGAGACTCTAAAAGCTAGAAGGGTCCAGACATATATCTTGCAACCTCTAAAAAATCATAGGTGCCAACCTACACTGCTATACCCAGCAACATCCTCAATCACCATAGATAGAAAAATAAGATATTTCAAGACAAATTCAAATTTAAACAATGTTTACCCACAAATCCAGGCCTACAAAAAAAGATTAAGAAGAAAACTCCAACCCAAGGAAGATAAAACACAGGAAATAAGGGATTTCATACCAGCAAAAACAAGGGATTGATCAATGGAACTGAATCAAAGACCCTGAAATAACCCCACACACCTATGAACACCTGATTTTTTGACAAAAAAGGAAAAACCATACAATGGAAAAAGGAATGCATCTTCTACAAATGGTGCTAGTCTAACTGGATGTCTGCATGTAGAAGAATACAAATAGATCCATATCTGTCACTCTTTACAAAACTCAAGTTCAAGTAGATCAAAGACCTCAAAGTAAAACTGAATGCACAAAATCTAATGGAACACAAGTGTTGAATAGCCTTGAACTCATTGGTACATGAGACAACTTCTTGAACAGAATGGCAGTGGCTCACAATTGATATATGAGACCTCATGAAACTGAAAAACTTCTGTAAGGCAAAGGACACTGTTATTAGGACAAAATGCAAGTCTACAGGTGGGGAAAGGGTCTTTACCAACATTACATATGGCAGAGGACTAATATCCAAAATTTTTAAAGAACGCATGAAGTTAAGTACCAGCAACCCAAATAACCCAATTTAAAATGGGAAATAGTTCTACCTCAAGACCCAGCTATACTACTCTTGGTCATATACCCAAAAAGATGCTCCACCATACCACAGGAACACATGCTCAACTGTGTTCATAGCAGCTTTATTCATAATAGCCAGAAACTGGAAACAACCTTCATGTCCCTCAATTGAAGAATGGATAAAGTAAATCTGGTACATCTACACAATGGAATACTATTCAGATACTAAAAACAAAGATATCATGAATTTTTCAGGCAAGTGGGTGAAACTTGAGAATATATCCTGAGTGAGACAACCCAGACCCAAAGGACATGCATAGTATGTACTCACTTATAAGTTGGATTTTAGTCATAAAATACAGAATACCCACACTACACTACACAGACCCAAAGAGGCTAAGCAAGAAGGAAAATCCAAACAAAGATGCTTGAATCTCACTTAGAAGTGGGACTAAAATAGTTTTAGGAAGCAGATGGAGGGAGGAAACTAGGCAGGAGAGGGGATGGTGAAGGGAATGGGAGGGGGAGGTTCAGAATCAGGTGTGGGAAATGATAGGGGTCATAGATGGTCATGAAACTGAATGGAATCTGCAGCTGGTGGAAGTGGGGTAAGGGGGTGCATTCAAGTGTGTGCCAGAAGCCTGGAAAAGGGGAGGCTCCCATGAATCAATGGGGTGACCTTAGCTGAGACTCACAGCAGTGGGGATATAGAACTTGAAGAGGCAATTTCCTGCAGCTAGGCATCAACCTCAGAGGAGTAATAGGGACAACAGATCGCCCACAAAACTTTCAACCCAAAGCTTATCCTGCCTACAAGAGATGCACGGACAGGGGGATGGAGCAGTTACTGAGAGAATGGCCGAGGAATAACCTGCCCAATCAGAGACCCACCCCGTGCACAAGCACCAATCCCTAACACTATTAATGAAACTCTGCTACGCTTGCAGACAGGAGCACGCTGTCCTCTGAGAGGCTCTACTCACCAGCTGACTAGGGCAAGTGCAGATCCTCACAGCCAAAGACTGGATGGAGCCTGAGGACTCTTACGAGAATGCTGAGGGAAGGATTGAGGGCCCCTAAGGGGATAGAAATGCCACAAGAAGACCAACAGAGTCAACTAACCTGGACCCCTGTGGGATCTCAGAGACTGAACCACCAAGCAAATAGCATACACGGGCTAGACCCCCAACTCCTCTCACACATATGTAGCAGCTATACAACTTGGTTTTCATGTGGGTCCCAAACAACTGGAGCAGGGGTTATCTATCCCTAAAGTTGTTGCCTGTCTGTGGAATCTATTCCCCTAACTCAGCTGTCTTGTCTGGCCTCAGTGGGGAAAAGAAGCACCTAGCCCACCCCCCTTCACTCCTCCACAGATCCACTCCTCCATTTCTACTAAGAAAAGAAGAGGACTCCTAGAGATATCAGGCAATCATGTCATGACAAGATACAGTAAGACCAGGTACAAACCCTAATAAAAAGACTGGGTAAGGCAACCCAGTAGGAGGAAAAGTGTTTGAAGAGCAGGAAAAAGAATCAGGGACACTCCCACTATTAGGAGTCCCACAAAACATCATAACACACACACACACACACACACACACACAGCATTTTTACCATGAGGCTTCAGAGTTGGAACATTGGCTACAATGTTTCATTACTTTCTTTAGAGTATTGCAGGCTTCCTTTTGCCATAACAGTGAATTTCAATGGTAACTGGCAAAAGACTAATGAAAAAACACATTGTCTTCTGTAAAGTTCATGCTGCCACCTGGAGAATGTGGGTGTTACGTTTAGGGTTGGAAAAAAAAACAATTCCTAATCATTGCTACAGCATGTTCATTCTTCCTGGGAGACAAAAGCATTACACTGGTTTAGAAGCCCGAATCTGATACTATCACCAACAGATCACATTGGGTAAAGCTAGTAACCACAGTAAAAGCTGGTCCAACATGGTGGATCTTTTTTCTTTAAGATGTTGGTTTTCATTTTAATGAATAAGAATCTAAAATCAGAAGCCATATTCAGGTTTCTAGTTTCTAATTCATATAGATTATCTTCCATAAGTTATTTTTAAGTTATTGTTTCCTAAGACTTCCAAATAAGAAGCATTTACCTCCTTTTTGTTAGCTCATCACTGTGTTATTGTTTAACTAGCTGAACGCTCTGTGCTGTGTGTGACCTAACTACTTATGCAAGCCACTGGATTATTAGCAGGCTCTCAGTGCTGCTGAGAGGCAAAGGACTTACCTGAAATCTTAAGTGAGCTCAGACAAAGCTCTCAGAGCTGCTGCTCCTCACAGTCCAGAAACTTTTTTTTTCTGTTAAGAGAGATTGGAAAGTTCAAAGACAAGATCAGGAAAACACCTGCAGCCCTACATCTAAGCACTTCTGCGAAATGTGCTCTCAGGAATCTGTGTGCTTAGGCAGGAAGGATGGATTTTCCAAGAGACATTAGATTAACATGAGTGCATCATGTTCAGACCTCCAATAAAACAGAATAGCCAGGAGGGCCTGGAAAAAAATTATGCAGCTGCTTTGAGATGTTTTTATTTACAATTTCATGGACAGTGCACTTTGCCAGGAAGTGACACTGGAAGGTACATATTCATCTGCATGATTGCCTCCTGGTCTCTTCTGCAGCAATGATCGCTAATGAATATGCAATATGTAGTTTTAAGGTTCAATAGATTTCAGATCGGCTCATGACAGACAACCTCAACTGCATTTGCTCTCAAGGCCCAATTTAGAAGGCTAGAGACATTGACATGGTGCCAGTTCTGCCTGGCATATTAAACGAAGACTCTACCTTGACTGTGCTCTTGTGAGCTGAAAACCCAACAAGATATTCAGAATCTTTCTCTATGGCAACTTCTTCAACAATTTGGCATGAACACACATATGTGTAGAAACAGTTGTGTAACTCTTAGACTGAGAAGAGGAAACAATCCCGTACCTTGTCTTTGAGAGTGGGAATGGTAAGTAACAAATAAATTTGAAATACTCATGGTTATGCACACACGAAATTTTATTTTATTATTTTAATTACTGAGTCCTCAGTGTCTCTAGTCAATGGAAATCTTTTACATAGTGAGATATGAAGAAACAAGATTTACACAGAAGGTCCCATGACAGTAGCCCATATAATTTATTCATTTTAAAAATCATTGTGTATTACACACACAAACCTTTGGATATATACATATGAAGGATGTTTCTAATGTAAAAGGTCAGCATTAAGAGACACTAGTGAATATTTTGCCAAGCTGGTTGCTAGTCCCACCTATAGTCTTTCCAACAGTGCATGCTTCCAAATTCTCAGCTTCAGCGATGCTGTCTCTAAATCTCAGTCACTCTGTTGAGTGAGCCATGGGATCTGCCTAGTCTGATGATTACTATAAATTTGAGTACATTTTTCAGAGTTTCATTTAGTGTGATATTCTCTTTTGTGAACTACCTGTAGATGAGGATCTACCTGTGACGTGCTTATTCCACTTTATACAAAATTGTAGCTTCCAGGCTATGCCTTGCCCTCACTGGTTCATTTTATAATGTGAAAGTTTGTTCTGAGTCTAAACGCTGAAACAGAATGGCGATACCTTGTTTGTGCATGGAAACCACCACAAGAACTCATCCTACACGAACCTTGAGGCAAAGACTGATAAACAGCTTATTTGTGTAAATATAAAAGTGTCACTTACGAACTTGTCAGATTAAACCAGAAACACAAGGACATACAAATCTAAGAAATGATGTCATAGAAAACAAAGCACTCATATTACAACATACACCAGACCAACAAATGTTGTGTCTCCCTCACCTAGATATCTCATATAAAAAGAGACACACCTGTAGAAATTAAGAATTTCGTAAATGTCTAGTGTTCTTCACATATGAGAACAAAATCTGACATTCTAAAAATGTTCTATCAGGCAATTACCACCCTAACTTAAAGAATCCCTCAAGTATATTCTTCAGTTATGAACCCAACATGGTTCACATGTCAAAGTTTAGAAGAATTTTTCCAAATACCATTTGAGTACATGGATGCTGTGAGAGAATTACTTTATTAAAGAGTTGGGGCTTGTACTATTTTAAGGGCTAGTGTGTCTACATAGGGTTTATTTGAACTGGGCACTGTATTTTATTAAGAAATACATACACATATACATACATATAAGTGTGAGTGAAGAAATAGCTCAGTGGTTAAGAGGACTTTTTGCTCTTGCAGAGAACCCAAGTTTGGCTACTAGTAGCAAACTTGGTGGTTTACAATCATCTATAACTCCAGTTGTATAGGATTCAATGCTTTCTTCCAACCTCCAAGGGCACTGAGTGCTGACATAATGCACATGCAGGCAAAACACTAGCACACATAAAAGAAAATAAATGAATACTTAAAAAAATTAAGAAATAATATACACATATTGGCTCAGAGCTTGGGGGAGTGGCCAACTAATGACTGAGCTATGAATCTGAAGCCAGGAAATGGGAGCCCATGACCAATACTGCCTGGATGGCCATGAATCAGAAGCTAGATGGCCCAGAAACCTAGGGTAGAAACAAACATGAATGACTAAGAAGAAAACATCAGTGAAATAATTCCTAATGATATTCTGCTATACTCATAGATTTCAAGTAAGCTTCCTCTGCAGCTGATGGAAGCAGATGCAGAAACCTACAGTTAAACATAATATAGAGCACAGGGAACTCTGGAAGATGGGGAGATAAGACTGTAAGAACCAGAAGGGTTGAGGACACCACGAGAGCATGGCCCACAAAATCAACTAAGCAAGGCTCATAAGAGCTCACAAAGACTGAAGCAGTAATCGTGGAGCCTGCATGAATCTGTGCTAGGTCCTCTGCAAACATGCTGTGATTTTTTTTTAGCTTGAGGTTTTTTTGAGACTCTAATATTAGGGATTAGAAGTATCCCTGACTATGTTGCCTGCTTTTAGGACACATTTCTTCCTACTGGGTTGCTACCTTCAGCCTCAATATGAAGGTTTGTGCCTAGTCTTATTGAACAATGTTATGTCATGCTTGATTGATATTCCTGGGAGGCCTGTGCTTTTCTGAAGGGAAACAGGGGATCTAGAGGACAGAAGAGATGAGAGGGAGGAACAGTGAGGGCTCAAGGGAAGGAGGATGCAGTCAGGATATATGTATGATAGAAGAATAAATTTTAAAAAGAAATAATATATGCATATATAGCATAATCTGTACATGTAATCTGTAAAATAGTTATATTTTTCATACATATTTCTGTTGTTTATACATCCATAGATATAGAGAGATAGCGATAGAGAGCAATAGAGATAGACATTGATGATATAGAAAGCACAAAAAGGTAAATCATTCATCCAAGGTTACTGAGTTTAGTAAATATAAAAATTTGGACCTAGGCAATGTCCAAAACTTATGTTCCTAAATTTCTATTTGGCACATTATCCAAGGAATGATTCACAAAATTTATACCTACCTACCACCTATCTTGCTCATTTTAATCACATGTTTGAAGCAGTAATATATGAATATTGGTATGAGTAGTTCTTGTAATGGCTTGTAATAGCTAATTGAAACAGAGAGCAGAAAGTTGAGGTCAGTACTTAAGAAGCACTTTAATTTTAAATATGGTCTCAAGTCTTTCCACTGCACTAAGAAATTCCTTTGCTTAAAACGTTAAGTTGAAATTTAGTGCTGAATTTAATTAGAACCTATTTTTTTAGATATTCAAGTTTTACAGTGCCCAAGATTCAGCCTCCATAATCAAGAAGGCATAAAAATAAATATGTTAGATTTGGCAAGCTTAACTGTAACAGACAGTATGACTAGTAAATGATGGGTCTATAACTCCCTACACCTGGTCTGATATCATGCATATATCACTGCAACATGATACCCACACATACCTAACCACAGGTTCTCCTTTACTTCATATCAATATGTGAGTCTCCATGTGGTAAGGAAGTAAAGCAAATTAGTGTGCTAAGTATAAGACTCAAGAATTCATACAACCCTGCTCTCATCTTGGTTCAAAAAAACCCTTATTCTACCCATGTAGTGATGTGAAATTCAATCCACAGTCAGCCATCTGTATAGAGAACTCCTATTCCACAATTTTGACTGCTCCTTGGGTCCATTCTACATCTAATGGCAAATTTACTCTCAAAGCTTCAGCTCCCTGGAGGCCAAGAGAGTTCAAAAAATGTCATGTCTAAGAAGGCAGTAAACCTTAGAAAACACACTTGAAGTCCTCCAGCTGAAATAACAAAAAAAAAAAAAAAAAAAAAAAACTGGATCTAAGGAAAGAAAGTATGGTTGTGTGGAACAATGTCTATCCTGGAAGTTGTGATTCCATCTCTGTGTATACACCTTTATCTTCCTCTACCTTCCTACTTAAAGTGGAGAGTACCATTCTTAGCCAATGGACTTGAGAAAAACTAAGCAATGATCTAACATATTTTGCAGAAAAAAATAATGCATATAAATACATACATATATATTCTCCTGAAAATATCATTGACTTTTATTTTCCTTCTAGCAGGATAAGTCTATTTTGTATTTGCAAGAGTATATTTCAGGCTTCTATTTTATAAATTTGGCATTATCTTGAATATTCACATTACCCAATAAGGTATTTATTAGTTTCAATAAAAACATTTTTAATATCCTACTCACAGCATAAATCCTGCCTCTCATATGAATTCATTGAAGTTCTATTCAAATAGAGTAATTATCCTAAGGTATATGTTCAAAATATATAGATTATTTATGTATCAAAGCTGGTAGTTTCTGATTGCTTTATTTTGATGGTGAGTTATGAATCTTCTGCATTTAAGCAGAAATGTGTTTTCAAGCCCCAAAGCTAGAAATCTTTTTAAAACACATTGAAAATAAAGTCTTATTTCCCAGGTCTATTTCAGTATACAGTAGTTTGTAAAATAAATACTCTAAAGTGGTTTGACTTCATAATAGTAATTGCTTTTAAATAGCCTCATGGTTAGACTTGGTATTATAAACTTTGTCTGGTAGCCAATTATTATGGCCCCACTAATGCTCTAAACCACTATCTATAATGGAAGTGCCAGCTTGAGCATAGTCATATGAATAAAATATTACAAATAAATTATCCCATTGATATGCAGCTTCTCTTATGAAATACAATGACTGGTATTTACCAATATATTTTCCAAAAGATTGATAGGATCAACCAGGGACTCAATCCAAAACTATTGTTCAATTCCTTATAATCCAATATTTCACTACATAATTTTATTTGATGGCTCATTTGTTTGCTATAAGGTTCATCAGAAAAGAAGACAGCCTAGTTCAGACACACCACCCACTATGCTTCCTTACTCTGAAGTACTTTTGCAGACTTTTAAGCTATAATTTATAGAGTAAGTAGAATGTGGATGAGGTGATAAAGCCAGCATGGTATTGCCAGAACTGCCATGATTACAGAAGTCTGTTCAGTAACTTCCCATTCAGCAACTTCTGAGCTATGATAAGCGTACGCCCATTTTTTTTCTCTGGCCACCCTTTCTATGAGCCAAGACAAGGAAGTCTCCTGGAAAAACAATACACTATGCATATTAATTTGCTTTGTCTTCTGATATCACTATTCTGTCTTACCACTGTGGCAATCAAAGCCTAAATTTGTGTAGGAGAATATAAATAACATAGTAGGGGGTATGGGAGAAATATTGTGGGAGAAGATGACCTGGAGGGCACAGTAAACAGGATATAAAGTGAAGAAATAAAAACTAATAAAAAATAACATTTCAAATTTTAGGAACACCAACATTTCAAAAATGAAAAAAAAAATCACACTTGACTTTATTTGGCAGGTGAAAATCTAAATGCAGACATAGGATTATCAGTTATTTAATATCTCCAAGGGATAATGATTACTCCATCCCACTTTGGCTGCCATGTATCTTCTTATATATGCTCAATAACTCTTAGTACCAGCCCATCCTCCTCCCATCAGCTCCTTCCTGGTTACCATGAGTCAAGCAACTTTGCTCCATTACATGCTTCTTCCCTAATACTCTGTACTATCAAAGGCCCACAATGGAAGCAGAGAACAGACCAAACTCTCCAAAATATCTCAGTCAAAATTAATTTTCTTTAAGTTGTTTTACACATGAGTAGAAACCTGATGGAAGCAAGGTATTTAAAATCAAGTTACTTTTTCCTCTGTAAAGATGTCAGAAATGGGACCAGGAAGATGTCTCTATTGCTAAAAGTGTTTGCTGCAGAGGCATGAAGAACTGTGATTGATGACCAGAACATATATAGAAGCCTGGCATTGAGAAGCACATCTGTAATGACTAGAGAGATGGAGACAGAGACTACCCTGAGGCTTGCTCCTTAGTCTAGATAAACCAGTGAGCTCCAGGTTTCATGAGAGATGCTTTTGTGATCTCAATCACTGAGGAATTAGATTTGATTGGTCATTTAAGGAAATAGAGTAATTAGGGAGTGTGAGCAAAGTCTGTTATATACACGCCTGAAAATATCATTATTAATGTATGTGTCTTAATATATGTGTCTTAGTCACTGTCCAACTCCTGTGAAGAAATACCATGATGAGGCAGAGAGAATTTGAACTAGGCATGGGCTTTGGAAACCTCAAAGCCCACTCTATGATGTACCTCTTCCAACAAAGACATATCTACTCCAATAAGGATATACCTCCTAATCCTTCCCAGCAGTTCATGAACTCGGGATTAAGCATGCAAATATATAAGCTTATAGGGACCAATTTCATTCAAATCACCACAATATGCTAACAAATATAAAAGGAAATAGATAAAAAAAATACCTGGGATAAAATATAAAGACATACAAAATTAACCAGAAAATTATTAGTGCACCTGGACACAATTAAACATTTTAAAAATCTATCAGCCATGGGAATTTGGCAAGGGGATACAGTATATGTTCCATCTATTAGTAAAGAGGGAAGCAGACATTCCATGTGGAAGGGAGAGCATACAAGAAATGGTACAGTTTCCAGAGACATAAGTTGCCTATGTTACTGGAATGCTCAGCGATTAGATGTTTACGACAGTTTTTAGTTTTTTGAAATGGATAAATGGTGCAAAAGAATGCATAGAAATAGTGTTTAGTGCCTGAAGGGTCTGAGCCAGAAAAATGAAGCTATAAGCTCTGACTTAGAGCACTGGTTCTCAACCTTCCTAAGTCTGTAACACTTTAATACAATCCCTCCTGTTGTGGTGGTCCCCCAATCATAAAATTATTTTATTGCTACTTCATAAATGTAATTTTGCTACTGTAATGAATCATAATGCAAACATCTGATATGCAGGATATCTGATATTTGGCCCCTATTAAAGGGTCATTCAACACCCAAAGGAGTAGTTACATACAGGTTGATAACAAAAGTCTTAGAAGATGAATCAAAAAGACAATGATTAAGACGGGAATTAAAATAATGATCTTATTAAATAGCTTAAAACAATGGAACTAGTAGGGGGTGGTTTTGATGTTAAGGTCCTGTTCCCCAATTGGTTCTTGATCTTTCCGTAAAGAAAGCCATGGGCCAGTTGCTGATCAGAAGGTACAGGTGGGACTTCCAGGTCTCTGGAGGAAAAGGTACACAAGAAAGAGGAGAAGTTTGCCAGGCTTTGGAGAGAGAAGAACTAAGAGCCATGTGAGATCTCAAAATGGAGTGGCCATACAGGTCACTCCAATAGGTGGGTGGTCAGGGAAGTTTAGCACCTGAGGTTTAGGGAAGAGATAAGAAATTGATAAGGGCACACTTTTCCAAGCTGGAGATAGTAGCACCCAGAAATTGTGCCAAGAAGGCAAGTTGAAAAGGAAGAACTATGTGTGTCTTTTAGCCATGGATTCAAAAGAAGCTGGGAGAGGGCTGATAGTACAACCACTTCCTAGAGCAAAAGCAAGTAGTGCTAAAGCTACTTGCAATAGAATCTACTAGACAAGAACATAGGCTCAGAGTGAGTGTAGCAGAGGGGGACTCCCAGATCTTCTACCTGTGAACTTTGTGACTCTTGAATTTCTGAAGCCCCCATGCTGTAGTTTTCTCTTCTAAAGTCTGCCATAAAATGATAGGGAACTTATTGGGTGTTGTAAAAAGTCAGACATAATCAAAGTTTATAATGGAACTGGCCCATTATAATTAATAATCAATAATTATCAATAAAAGGTAGGTGATTAGAAATATATATGTACATATCACATATTTTTATAGTAATTTCCTTATTGATAAAAATTACTACCATCCAAACAAGAAAATTATGGATTTTTCCAAACTGTGCTCACACTGCTTTGTAAGATATAAGTCAAAAGATAAGCATGTAATAAATATTTCCTGAGGAACATAATGTCAACATTGACTCAACATATTTCTCTAAGTTCTCTCCATACTATGTTCCTCAGAAATATTTTTAAATTAATTAAATTAAACACAAGAGCAAAATGACAATATAATCCTGTTATATATTCCCATATATGTGGACTAACAGGAAATTCAAGAGGAGTTGGGTGATCCAGTACTACAGATTGGGAAGAAGGGCTTTCAGAGAAGAGAGATTGGAATCTCCTAAGAATATAAGTTCACATAAAGTCAGAGACAAAGAGGTTCGCCTTTATAATCCACACTGTGACTATGGGAGGTTTTGCCACCTCCTCCATAAAAGTTATGGCTCCACACTGGGCAACCTGCATGCTTCAGAGCCAGTGTGACTGAACAGCATGGTACTGTGGATGTATCAAGGTTTGAACCACTAGTAGCTTCTTAGAAAGTGGGAAACAAAGCCTCAAGTTAAACAGTACAGATTGAGATGCAGAAAAATGGTGCGGATATGAGAGAGGCTGCCTCCACTGTACTGCTTATAGGAACACACTCACTTCCTAATGTCTATAGCTTCAGAATCAACAAGGTAAGTAAAAGTCAGAATATATGGATCTTGGCAATGCGACTCTGAGGACAGCTGGTGAGCCTCTGCACTGCTGGATTGAATTAGTTAACGCCATTGATTCGCACATCTTACTATAACTCATACCAACAGAAGAGTGATGAGTGACTCCCCATAGCAGGTTTGCACAAAAAGTCACAAACTAAAACCCAAGCATGAATTACTACAGTTTTTATTAGCCACGCGATTATCAAAGTCTACAGTGTGAACAGGTATGCAATGGGAGTAATCTGCAAAGATGAGAGCATATCAGCAACCTAATCATTCTAGATGTGCTACAGACTGTGGCCCCGTGGGTTCTGTAGATGCATGGGTGCCCTCGGGAGTTCTATAGATGCAGCTGGTCCCATGAGAATAGTGATGGGCTCCTGGGATGGTTGATGAAGAGAAGAAAAGGATTTAACTGTGTTTGATTTAAATCCTTTGATGTTTTCTTAATGAGGTTTCCACCAAAACACCTATAGAAAGCAGGTACTCTTGTTCATTCTATGTCTCAGAATTTATCTGTCTCAGAATTTAGCTATGCATAAATTAGGGATATTTTTATTATTAGGCTTTATTTTGTCCAAATAATGTAAGCTTGCTGAGACATTTCATAGTCACTGTGGCAACTGCTTTGAGAAGCAGTGCAGCATAATGAGTGGTACCCCAGATTTGAGCACTAAGTGTTATGAGTGGGATGCCTACTGAGCCTGCTAATAGAACATCATTAAACTGCACTCCATCCCCTCATCTATAAAATGAGAGGATCAACAGGATCACTGTGTTAAAAGTATTTACCTAGTAGATGTTACTTACTTTTGTTATTAGTGCTCACCACTTCTTCAGTGCTTAGAATAGCAAATGAATGAGTAGTACACACGCATGAGTGCGCACACACAAACACACATACACACACATATACACACACTGTACACATACACATTTCTCCTAAGGTGTGTATATCTAATATAGTACCCTTTTTAAATAGTTAGAATTATTAAAAGTGCCCTGTATATCACGGATGTGGACCAAATGTTACATACTATCTTGGAGCTAAGAACTGCACTGGCACCCTGGAAACAATTGCCTCATCCAAATTCAGTACTTTGTCACTCTTCTGGACTCATTGTAAAGCATTTCAAATGCAGGCCAAACCAAACACAATTAAATAAAAATATTCATCTTGTCCTTGAATATTTTTCAAATACATCTAGCTGAAGCTAAAGAAACTCTGGTGCTATTGAGTTCAAAGAGACCATTATTGTCTCGTAGTTCATCAGTGTTAATTCACAAACTACATCCAGCATCTCTTGACATTCTGAAACTTTGACATTTAAAAGGAAACTTGTGCTTGGAGAGTTTGAGTATGAGTCTTGGTCATGCTACAGCTCTAAAATGTAATCTTTGTCTCCATGAGCTCTGTGGCAGAAGCAAAGGTCACTGGAGTCAAGAATATACAAAGACAAGAGGTGCCCTGCTAAGCCTTCATTTCTAAAGGGCTCTGGGCATCATGTGCCTAAGTCTGTCTACATTTATGAATCCCTTTAGGTATGAAGGTCAAGCTGTGACCAGAAACAAGCATTATGGACAAATATAGCCTTCTTTGTTAATGTGAAGAATTTGAGATTGAATAAGTTACCTTAGCAGAAGTCTTGCAATGTTTTAAAAATATCTATGTTGTCTTTCTAAGTATTTACATTCATTAAGAATCTCTTCATCTGGGTGCTGCAAATCCCAACAACTTTAGCCACCGATCTTCCTCCATCATCACAAAGATTATAGCAACATTCATGCAACAAACATGCATGCCTGTGCTGAGGAGATATTTGGAATTGAATTGAGAAATGGAAAAGAGCCATTATGTAAATTTCATATCCAAAGGAAAACCATGGAAGCTAGACCTGGTGGTACAGTCCTGTATTTCCAGAACTTGGGAGGCTAACACAGAAGGCTATCACACACACACACACACACACACACACACACACACACACACACACACAGACAACAATGATGATGATAATGGTAAATAAAATTAAAAGGGGAAAAAGGACAATTTTTCTATGATATTCTGTTTTTTCTAGTTTTCTGAAACTTTCTGACTGAATGACATGCCCATCAGGTAGACATACTCTGTGGTATATACCCTCTTTTGTGTGTGAGTGTAATAACAGCTGTGCAGCAGCCCTTTGCCTCCTGACTAGTGAGGCATCTAAGGCATGAGCCAAACACATGCAATGGGTTCATGAAATCCAATTTCATTTTTCCCCTTCTGAAAATACAAGACTCCATTTCCAAATTGCCCTTGTTATTGGGTCAGAGCTGGGTGATTAGTTTGTCATGCGGGGATGTGGATAGAATTGATATGTGTAACACAGTCACAGAAGTTAGAAGTGGATATACGGCCTCTACCTACTTTCTTCTGAAACAATTTAACACTTGTTTCTAAATTCACATGAGAAACATTCCTATGTTAGGATACTCTTATTTCATGTCCAAATTTTCCACCTAGCGAAGGGATGATATTTTATAATCAAAATACTTTCCTGAATATATATATATATATATTAAACTTTAGACTTAAAAAGTGAATTTTAAAACCACTCTTATGACTGAGATCTTTGATAAATAAGATCTCCAAGTGCCAATCTGCTGTCTGTATAATACATAGAATTCCATTACCATGAAAGATCATGAATTGGTTTAGGGAACTAAATAAATCTGCTTCTTTGTTTGTGTATCCACATGATTACATAAAACTTTACACTCCACTAGATACATAAAGTAGCTGCGTGAAAGCTAGTTTTTCCATATTGTATTATTCCTAATAAATGTATGTTGAATAGTAATTATTGAAATGGTAAGAATACTTGTACTTCGAGAATAAAATGGGATGCGGAAAAGCTCTAACTCAGCACCTCATTTTACAGATCCGCAAATGAAAGGAGAAGAGCCAGTAACATTGCCTGTGGTGGAGTTCTCTTCTACGCTACCATTGTATTCTTGATATTGCACACCAACATATGGGAATGTACCATTTAAAGAGTCTCTCGTCTATATGCTGTATTTTAAAATAGTTCATCAGGGCTGGAGTGATATAGCTCAGAGGTTAAAAGGACTTAGTGATCTTGCAGACTGCCGTGGATCAGTTTCCAGAACCTACAAAATAATGACTCACAACTACCTGTAACTCTGATCTGATGCTCTCTCCAGCCTCTGAGGGTACTGTATATATATTCATGGTACACATAAAGACAAATACAAACACAAAAATAAATAAACAAACAAACAAACAAACAAAATACCTCATCAGTCTTGCCAAACTTCACTAAAATTAGAGGCACAAAGATTCGAACACCAGTGACTTGAGGTGACATGGACTTAGTGTTCTTTCCTTCATGCAAAGTCTATTGAGTTGTATCATAGACTACACAACTGTGTCTTCATACCATACCAAGCTAACTTGTAACTGATGTAGCATACTACATAGGTGCTTATCAGCGTAGACTTTGGTCTGAATCATGTTCCACTGTTTTCTAACTCTTGGCCATATGCAGCTTTATTACAATTTAGTTCTAGAATCCTCTCAGTTACCTACTCTATGAAATCAGGATAAGGGAATTTGCTGTGTATAAACTTTCTGTTCATGAAATCTCTTCTCACAGCATCTGATAACAAAAAGCACCTACAAATGGTGATTGCCATGATATGCAGAAAATCCATTCTGCTCAGAACAGTCATACAATGGACACACCTGAGTATAAATACTCAACATGTATATGTGATATGAATAAGAATATATCAACTAAATCATTTTCACAGCACATCTATAGAAACATTGTTATAACCGAATTACCACATAGACTTCCACTGTTGAAAAACATGAATGCATTCTGATGTTACAAAATTTAGGCTTGAAGATTAAAATCATATAAACCGTATTTTTAAAATTCTTTAAAACAGTAGGATAGATTCTTAAGTCAACCTATTAAATAACAAATGTTTGATTTTAAAAGGTGTTGGTGTTGGTTAAATTTCACTTAATCAATTACCTTTATCAGAACATCAATTCTGTATGTCCTTGCTCTTTTTAATGTGGGGCATACAGAGTTGCAGACATGGGTTCAGAGATAAACCTCAGGCATGATACTTCCCTATACAGCAAGAGATTAGCTTGCATTTTGCTCATTTGCATTTTTCTTGTGAAACCCAAGTGAGTAACAGTTGAGCTGCCTCTTCTTCAGGGCAATAGAATAGCACTCACTTCTTGAAGAATACATTAATAAATTAAAGACTGAAGTAATCAGCTTTGAACTGTTTTACTTGCCCTCCAGAAAATTATCTTCATTGCCTGTGCCTCCAGGATCTTTTGAATTGTCAGCACCATTCAAAACATTTCTTATGATTCCACCAGGGATGTCATTTATTATCATATCTATCGCTTCTCACACTGCCCTCTCCTGCCTGAATCAAATGAACCAATTTAACTGTGTGACGAAGCATCAGAGTCAAGAACCATTTGCAGTTGGTAATGGTGGGAGTTCTAAGTTACATTAGTGCCTCCTGAACTGTTTCCCCTGAGCTACTCTCAAAGTGTTGGAAAATTGTATCAGATCCAGCTTATACACCAATACTCTTCCCGGAGTTCTCCCTTGTTCCTGAACTCCAATAATTATGATAAGGTTTTAAAACAATCTCAATTTCCTGGAGTTGGATTCTTGTTTCCTTCTGCCAACAGCTCCATAGCATCCTGCTTCCAAACCAGATGGACTATCACACTCCAGAAACCACCCAATTCTCACCCACCTGTCTCTGAGTAGCATTACTGCTGGGGAACCCCAGCTGCTGGGCCTGACCACCTGACTTCATCCTCGGAGCACTGATTCAAACCCAGATGGGAAAACAAATTTGTTCCATCATCTCAGACCCTGAATCAGATTCCCGCCACATACCTTGGAAACCAACCTTCCAGCTGAGCCAGCTTCCCTAGGTTTGCCATTACCTATTCCTATCTTATTGCTGTCTTCCTGCAAGCCAAAGAACATAAAACTAAAAGCAAACTAACAAACAAACAAAAAAATTGGATTTCTTGTGCCACACATACTGTCCTAGCAATTAAAAGTACATTACAATAAATAATTCAAACCTTTGGCATCGTAGCATTGCGCTCCTACCTTCTGGTATCTCTGAATGGTACAATCAATGAGGAGTACATTTAGGTTATCACCCAGTTTATTTGAATATTTTGCAGATATTCCCAAGTCTATAAAGTCCCAACAACAAAATAATATGTTATTCTCTCCGTTTGCACTATGGAATTAAAACAAAGTGCCACATAGATTGTGCTGTCTATAGCCCTCTGTGGACCAGGAAAGAGAGAGAGTGTCTCTTCATCCATGGGTATGGGGCTCGGTCAGTGCCAGTCCTGGAGAAGTGTCTTCCTGGTTTGCCCACTACGCCTATTGTTTCTGCCTGGGATTTGCTGGGTTTCTTATTTCCTCCCTGAGCAGCCATATACGTCGTGCACTTTGAAAATGTAACATGCATACCTGAGAGTGTCTGTAGGACACAGTCCGGGAATTGGGTTCACAAGGACTATTGAGAGCCTCTTTAATGGGTAAGTAAGTGGGCTCAGTGACACATTAAGAAACACTTGGTTCCCCATTCACTGGCAAAGGATCACAGGCTTCTATAGATCTATGTATATAGGAGAGCACTGTTAGCTGTGGGAGGAGTGAGGGTGAAGGGAAGACGAGGAAGCTAAAATGGGTGTAAGAAGAAAAAGGAGAAAAGCAGTAAGGAGGGAGACAGAATGTTTTGGGCAAATGAGATGAACAGTTGGTAGGGAGGAAAAGATTTAAGCTATGATCAAGCACAGGGAAGCCACTTCCAAATCTAAACTGTCTGCTGATTGCACTGAAAACCCACAACTATTTTTTTAATCTTATTTTCATGATCATAGGCGTCTCTTGCTGGCATAATTACCTTTTGAGGTTTCATCAGCATTTGGCCAAATTACACCATCTCTACTTCAAAAACACGCTCTGCCTCCAGAAAGGAATCAGAAACCTCTTCCTTTTTAACTCACTGCAGCTAGTTAGCTGTTGGCAACTTTGTCCCTAAAGAATGGTACAATTACCTTGAGTCTGCTGCATTCCCAGCGCTGGGTGTGTTATTACTGATTTTTAAATTGGACACCAGTTAATTATAAGCTAACATTTGAGAGTATTATTTATTCAGGGTTCCATCCCTTTGCCAAACCTACTCCCTGAGGTTCCTATTCCTATAGGTGTCATTCATTCTCACCCAGCCAAAAATTCTGGAACAAATTCTAGCATGGTGAATAGTCCACAGAAAAGCTGATCCCGAGGGACTATGTAGCAAGGTAGATGTGCTGTGTCTTTCTTAAGCATGGTTGGCCTTTTGGTTTCATGACCATACTAGCACACCACTGTAGAAAGTGGGGAAGCAGAGTGTGAGGAGGGCGCTGCTTGCTCACTCTGAAGGGCAACAATATAGGCAACTGCAAGGAGTTCAGAAGAGCAAGTGGAACTCAGTCATATCCGCTCAATGAGAGAAATCAGGCTTTGGCAAACTAAAAAGTCAGCAAATTACCAGATTGCCCTAGAAACCATATGCCAGTCAATTTACAGTCCGAGTCATGCTTTTGATTGACAGGATCATCTCTTCTGCTGGCCAGAATAGCTCTTGCCCAGAAAGAAGAATTGGTTACTGAAACATAACTGTGTGACCATGCACTCAGCCAAGTGGTACATAACATGACTTTAAAAATTAGCACCCTAGCACCTGTAATTCTCATTGTTTTTAAGCTTTGGGTAGCAAATCTTTTCAGCAAAACAGGCTGTGGTTTTTGTTGCAACTAAGTATTGAACTCTGAAATTGTTGAGTAAAGCATCAGCCATGGAAAGAGAAAGTAAAATTATAGACATGAAATCTTCTCCAACAAAACTTTATATATAAAACAAGCAGGAGACCTGGTACATATTACATCTATCCATATGATGATAACGAGATGCCTCATGACTACCAAAGGTAGATATTACCAGCCTCAGAAAGAATCTGAGAAAGTAAGTTGCTTCCTAGAAATAATAGAGGTAAATCATAACCAACGAATTTCTTTTTTATTATTATTATTTTCTATATTTTTTATTTATATTCCAAATGATTTCCCCTTTTCCTGTTTCCTCCCTCCTCGAAAGTCCCATAAGCCCCCTTCCCTCCCTCTGTTCCCCATTCAACCCCCTCTCGCTTCTCTGTCTTGGCATTTCCCTACATCCAGTCTTTCCAGGACCAGGGGTCTCTCCTTCCATCTTCTTGGAAATCTATTGATATGTGAATTGCATCTTGGATATTCAGAGATTCTGGGTTAATATCCCCTTATCAGTGACTACATACCATGTGTGTTCTCTAGTGATTGGGTTACCTCACTAAGGATGATATTTTCCAGTCCTGACCACTTGCCTAAGAATTTTGTGAATTCATTGTTTTTAATTGAAGAGTAGTATTCCATTGTGTAGA
The DNA here is from genome assembly GCA_036184795.1 of Tokudaia tokunoshimensis. Taxonomy (NCBI): domain Eukaryota; kingdom Metazoa; phylum Chordata; class Mammalia; order Rodentia; family Muridae; genus Tokudaia; species Tokudaia tokunoshimensis. The sequence goes on along the minus strand of BTHU01000015.1, from coordinate 36,940,770 downwards.
TATACCACATCTTCTGAATCCATTCCTCTGTTGAGGGACATTGGGTTCTTTCCAGCTTCTGGCTATTATAAATAAGGCTGCTATGAACATAGTGTAGCATGTGTCCTTATTGCATGCAGGGGAAGCCTCTGGGTATATGCCCAGGAGTGGTATAGCAGGATCCTCCGGGAGTATCATGCCCAGTCGCCAAAAGGACAAAGCGGCAACCAACAAACTGGGAAAAGATCTTTACCAACCCTACATTTGACAGAGGGCCAATATCCAATATATACAAAGAGCTCAAGAAGTTAGACTCCAGAGAGTCAAATAACCCTATTAAAAAATGGGGTACAGAACTAAACAAAGAATTCTCACCTGAAGAATATCTAATGGCTGAAAACCACCTAAAGAAATGTTCAACATCCTTAGTCATTAGGGAAATGCAAATCAAAACAACCCTGAGATTCCAACCAATTTCTTAAGGCAGGATTTACTTACTATTCAGAGTCTCATTTTAGTAGATGAAAGTTGGGTAGTAAAGAGTTCGTTTAATTCAGACACCAGCAAATTTCATCAATTCTCTTCAATACAAATAAGGTATTTTCTTCTAATCTGTCATATTTGTATCAATTACAATTGTCACACCCTGGGAGTATAAGATAAATATCCATTTTTTTAATCCTCCTCTAAAGTGGATGACTCATGCTAAGAGCAGGATATGAACACTTCCTTTCAATACCACTACAGCACAAGAAAAGAGGTTTTCTGCAAAAACTGGATTGATTTTTTTTCATAATTTCAACTTCCGCTGGGTGGGACATGTTATTGTTATCACTGTTTAGATGGCCTGGGGAGTGACACTTGTGTACTTGTTGAACATGTGTGGCCTTGTTGGAGGAAGTGTGTCATTGTGCATGCGGGCCTTAAGAACCCCATCCTAGCTACCTGGAAGCCAGTCTTCTCCTAGTGCCTTTCAGATGAAGATGCAGAACTCTCAGTTCCTCCTGCACCATGCCTGCCTAGATGCTGCCATGCTCCTACCTTGACAATAATGAACTGAACCTCTGAACTTGTAAACTATCCCCAATTAAATGTTGTCTTTATAAGAGTTACCTTGGTCATGGTATCTGTTCACAGCAATAAATCCCTACATAAGACGGCCTGGCAGTCAACACACTTCCAGTTCCTCTTGTTTCCACCATCTTTTTCCAGCCTCTTTGAAGTTCTTCTCACAGCTAGAGCTGTTAAAATTTACCTTTGACCTAACATACAGGTCTTTGGTGATGGTGCTGGTGGTACCTGTGGCTTACTAGATGTGGTGGCATCTAGGTAAATGTTCAGCAATTCACATTTCACTCTCTATCCTTATTATTATCAAATTTATAGGGGCACAGAGTTGTCCTTGTTCTCACAGAAATGAGTGAAAGAAACCTGAGGAGAAGGCTGGCCCATTTTCCCCTCAGCATTATGAAATGCCCTCTTGATAGATATTTGTGTCTCCTGCACACTGCTCTGCTTCCCAGATTGCCCATGGGTAATGAATTCCACCAGGCTTTGGGGATGACTTTGTTGGAATGATGCTTTTGGAACCTAGAGTACAGTCAATTCCATCCGGACTCAAGATCCTCATCTATGCTGGTCGATTGACCTTGACTCTAGGCTTCTGCTAGCCATCAGCAAGTCTGCATCTCTTCATCACCACACTGGGGTACTTTAGGGAACTGTAACATACACAGAGTGCTTTACAGACCCTCTTAAGACAAGAACAGGAATAATTACTGAATGCTATTGTTGGATATGTCTGTGACATAGACTTCCTACTGAGTCTGAACAATTTCTATTTAGTGTATCCAGAAAAATGTGATCAGCCTGAAAGGGTAAATACCCTCTCCTACTCATCTTATAAACTCAAAGTCAAATATAGTGTTAAATTGAGGAAACTAATAATAGCTGTTATTCCTATCTACCCGCACCCTTTTTTTCTGGTCTCTATTGTGCTGTGCTATTTTTCCCACTGTTTTCAGACTGTTCTCCATCTATCTAATCTATCTATCTATCTATCTATCTATCTATCTATCTATCTTCCTTCTTCTCTCGATCCATCCCTTTCTCCTCTTCCCTATCATTCTCTCCATTCCTCTTCTCTCTCCCTCTATCTCCATCTCTATACAAAGGCCACATGAAAAGAGCTCTGCAGTCAAACCTCATATGTCTCATTTATTTTAGAGCTCATGCAGGAGATGACAACACAAAAGTCTCTGTGTTTTGATAGAGTCTGACACTCACATGTATTCTGAAAACTTTTTTGTAGTGTAATAACTATCAATTCACTTTCCCTTTGATTTCCCTTCTGGAATATTTAAACTCTTCCTTGAGTAGACTGATACCTGTATCCTGTTAATATAATTAATTAATTAAACAGAAAGCTGTACTACATAGATATCAGCCCTTTCACAGCTGTGGGTTGCTTTGAAAGCAATTGTTAATGTATAAAACAGCTTCTGTTGCTGTGAAAAATATCCGAGAAAAGACATGAAACATTTATTTTGGCTCATAGTTCTAGAAGCTTCACTCCACGGTCTTTTGACTCCTTTGTTCCTGTACCCAGGATAAGGCAGAACCTCAATATCATGATAGACAGCATGCAGTCAAAGAATATCTTGTGGAGAGCAGAAAGCAGAAAGAGAGGCAAAGGACAGAGGTAGGAGGCCCTTCTAGACCACACTCTCAGGGGCCCCATCCCCCAACTAGATTTCCCCTCTTAACCTCTGACATCATACAGTGAATGCTTAGGACTAAACCACTGATTAGATTAGAGACTTCCTGTTCAAATCACTTCCATCCTTTTTCTAAGCATTACATTGGAGCCCAAAGCCTCCAATGCATAATCTGTTAGGGGGCATTTCAAATTCAAACCACAAAAGAGAACTACAAACGTCTCCTTCTTCAAGAATATATTTAAGTTTAGTTCTCACTGAATGCACTTGCACAACATGAGGGGAAGAGAGGTGGGATGGTGCAGATGCCTCATCTCTCAAAGGCAAGAGTTGAAAATTTTCAGATTTCCAAGAGAGAAGAAGGTCAGCCTGGTGCAAGTCATGTAGTTGGAACACTCAGGAGATGAAAGCAGTAAGATTGCAAGTTGGAAGCCAGGTTGGGCTGGAGAGAAAGACCTGTTTCAAAGAAAATTAAATGAAACGAAGACTCAGAATAGTTTTATGCTACTTGTGACATCACATTAGTCACCTTATGTGATGGATCTCATCCTTTGACTGTTCTATAAGCAGAAAGTTTACTTTATATTTTTAATTTTGTAGAGCCCACTTTTGGCTAGCATACTAATTTTTAATTCACTCATGTAAATAATTAGATGAGTAAGTCAAGTATAATCCATGTTCACATACAGCTAAAGACACACACACACACACTCACCCACTTTATGACCTATCTAGATCATTTTATAAGATTAGAGCAAAGTTCTATCTATGACAACATATATTCAATCTTTTGTAAGTCATGTGGCAGTGGTTTCATCCTAATTATATTTAGAATTATAATTTCTGTAGATCCATTTCCTAACTCTTTGATTATTTTTGTGATAGTCAAGTCATTCCAGAATTCTGACTCACTGGACAAACTCAGCCTGTAAGTATTTTGAAACTTCACAATTTGCCCACTATGCTGACTAATCCCTGATATCACTTTCCTTTACTAATTCTCTCCTTCCATCTCTTGGCATGATTTTGTCTGACTACTTATAAATTAAAGCTCCTGCTTCACATCGTGTTTACTCCAAGCTTGTGCGTTTTGCTGCATCTTGAAAATATGTTCAGCTTACTTATAAGTTCTGGAAGTAAAAGGTACCTACTTGTGCAGAATCTTAACCACCAAACTCTTGCTAGCTTATTTCAAATTGTGGTATATTGCTGCAATATACAGCTATTGAACCTTTTAATGTAAACGAATACTATTAAGACAGGCTAACGGTTCTTGCCTCTCAGGAAGAATAGACAGATTTTGTCAATGGCAAATTTCTTATTGAAAATCCTTGATGAATATTCAAAATCAGCAATTTCTGGAAGGGAATAGTTCTTCTTGGAGAGATACAGAAAACATGCACCTCCATCACCCATGTTCTCCTTCTAGGTCTAGGACTTATTATAGAAGAATCTTTTGTCCATATCATGGAATAGCTTTTGCTTTCTGTAGTAGAGGAATTCTTTCTACTTTGTTAAACTCTTCACACTGAAGAATCATACTAACATCTCATTTACTTAGTGAAGAATGGGTAATAATCATGTGACTAATGTGTCATGAATATCTGAATTTATCTTTTCTAAGAAGTCAAAGGCAGACTCTGTATTTTCTAGCAGCAGGCAATCAAGTAGTATCTGGCTACATGTGCTACTCACAAACAAAAGAGCCAACCATGGTTTTTAAAAGATAATTTTAATACACACACACAAACACGTGTGCATATGTTGTTTTCCCTTTTAAGAAAATAATACACTATTCATCTCTCACATTTTCAGTCATAAAACCTCTCCTACTTTCCTCTTGGCAATAAGATTTTTATGAGCAGCTAGAAAGGTCTCTCAGTGTCATTTTTCCAACTCCCCCAAGTTCCTCTTTTCTGCTCAACAAAATTGTTGACCAGAAGTAAGAAAAGTCTTTCTTCACAGTACAGTCTGAGAATTAAATGCAGCAGTATACAAGAGTGGACTTTTTAAAAATAATACCTACAGGGCATTCCCAGTCTTCAGTAAATACCAAATGCCTCTCCCCTTCTCTTATACCAACTGCAACAGTTGCCGTCTATCTTGCAACTGTTTTATTAAAGATGAGATTCTGCATTTAGAGCAGGCCCTTCTCCATCTCAGGAAGCCACCCCACTTATAGGACAATGCTAAATACAAACATCAGTTAGTTGCACATGTGATGGAAAATTGTAGTCAATCTAATGAATAATAAAAGAATATGAACCTAACAAAAGACTTTAATTGGAACCTCTCGTGTCTCCATCTGCTCTGACATCTTTTATTGAGTCCTGATTATTATTGCTGGAGATAGATAAGCTTTAGACTAATCTGAGTGAAGTGAGGTGTGACATTAATTGTTGCATTTGAACTCGTTCCAGATTAATAAGTGTGCAGCTAAAGCATGTATCTCATAATAGATTTCAATTCCTTTTCATTTTTCAGTTGCTGTTTCTTTCAAATTTCAGGACGTTATTCTATTTTGGGTACCTCGATGTGTTCTTAAAATTAAATTTTGCACAACACGATGTATTGACTAGGACTTTGTTTTGTGTGAGACAAAATAATGGGCACACCTATCCAATACAAAGATGCAGTTAGCATCTGTCTTCCCTGATTATGGGGTCAAGCCAGCCTACAGGCAATTTAATGACCTGAACTTATTGTCTTAGTTTGGGAGAAGTAATGTTGTGAAAATGTTACTTTGTTCAGAGGAACAGATCCCCTAGGACAAATTTAAATCCAGGGGACAGAATAATTGAGCTAACATTTAGAATAAGAATCTAAACACAAAAATCTACCAATTGGAACTGCTACTAATATTATCTAATAATCTCTCTCTCTCTCTCTCTCTCTCTCTCTCTCTCTCTCTCTCTCTCTCTCTCTCTCTTTCTCTCTCTCTCTCTCTCACACACACACACACACACACACACTCACTCACGCATACACACTTTCAAACATATCTCATTCTACTGCTCATCCCTTTACATAGACAACAGATGCAAAGCATGATTGCTAGGGTCCATTAGTAATTCAATGAATACCCTCTGGAAACTAAAGGAGTAGGTATCATTGGGCCAATGTGCTGGCTAGCACATGTCTTGGGTGTCACCTTCTTTCCTTCCTGCCTTCCTTTTCTCTGTTATTCCACATTTTTGCAAATGTAATTGAAGACATAGATGGCCTTAAAACAAGGTTTCAAGAAAATAAAAAAATATTAGATGAAAAAGAAAATGTTTAAAATCTTTAAAGAGGAAGGACTCTGTTTCCTACCCTGAGGCAGCATTCTTAGACTTCTTTCAGAACTACAATGATATCATTATTGACTTGATTTATAAGCTTCTTAAGGGCAGAGGTAGAAACTTAAGGAATTTTGTATACCCCAAAAAATAGAATAGTAAAGAAAACTCGATAAATGTTTACTTTTGGAAGATTATATGCACATGTGCGCATATAAAACCACATATACAATGATTAAATGACAGTGAATTCCTTCACTAAAAGAATTTTCTTGTATGCTTGAAGAAATACTGAGGCCACTTAAACAAGATTCAACAGCAGATTAAAAGTTCTAGTAAAATAGGAATAAGAAAAATTGTAAGCTCTAATTAAGAACCCAATAGGTAAAAAGACCCCAAGAAATTATGATGTCAACAAAGACAAGAAAGAGGGAAAATGTTTAGGAAGAGAATTGGTAGTGTTAAATCCTACAATGACATCAACTAAGACATGTGAAAGATAATATTCCCTACATCAAGTAACCAGGGAGCAGTTAACTTCATCAAAAGTAGCGAATTGACTCAGTCTTTTAATGTAGCTATAGTTTAATTTATTGAAACAAAAACTAGTTATCTAAACTATTTCCCATCTGATTTGTGTAGAAGCCATAATAAATTGGTTCATTCATTCAACAAACACAAAATGAGCATGCGTTAATGCTGTGAATTTTCCAGTTATCATGTATCTGTTTACAGGTACCTCTCTTAATTTTTCATATCAAACTCACCTTGAGGACCTTTTAGAAAGCACATATGTTCTTGGAAGTGGTCCAAAATTGAGTGAATTTGAACCTTACACTATAACACCAAAGAATTTGTATGTGTTAGGACTCTGGTGAAAATTGAGCATACTTCAAAGCTTTAAGCATCTAATACATTACCCCTCTAACTATCATGATATAAAGACAAATAGTTACCTTGCCCATGTCAGAAACTCAGAGAACTAAGATAATCTACAAATTCTCATGCTCAGGTGCAAGGAATTTCTGAGTAGAGTACGAGCAATTCTTGTTCAAGAAATATAAAAATGAAAGAAAAGAAGCTTGCATCTTGTAGCAGAATAAAAAACACAGACCAAAGAGAAGTTGCCATATTTATGACTAGAAAAGGAATGGATGCTTTAAGGAAGCTGCCTCACAACACTTGGGGGAAGGTACCTGGTATAATCTGGAGTTAACATCTGCAAGATTTCTCCAGAAAACTGATCCAGTGCTTGGGGTCACAAAGTCCCAGTGTCTTGGGTGGTACTCTAACATCATGTGGAAGATGAGGATACATACAAATTTTGTGATTTGTTTTGAAAAAGTAATTCCTTTGTCTGTAAATACTGCAGTGAGGTCCCATGGAAAAAGTTCCGGAGGCTTGTCTTCTTGACTCATAATAGGAGGGTATTTGATTTAAACAGCTGGGTTACTATAATAAAATACCACAAACTGAGTGCAGAAAACAATAGAAAGGTGTATTTTATAGTTCAGGAATCTGGGTGTTCAAATTCATGGTACAGGGTTTGGTTCTAGAGTCTCTTCTTGGCTCATATATAACAGTATTTTCATGGCCTGACAGAAGGAAATTCTTATATCTTTGGCCTCTATACAGACATTAATCCCATTAGTGAGTATTCTTCTTTCCAAGGGTTTCACTTGCTAAAACCAATATCCTGAGGCTTTAGGATACTTCAAGTTATGAATTAAGAGAGGTACCCATGGGGCATATTCAATTCTTTGCAAGCCACTAATGAAAAATTTCAGCCTTTTAACCTATGAACATATGAAGATTTCAGGTGGGAATGCTTTCTACTGAGTAGTCACTATAAATTGCATGGCTCTGTCTTTACAGAGAAAGTTTAAAGAGATGTAACAAATTAATTAAAACTACTGGCATGCCTATATAAGATGTCTGGCCAAATTTGTTTAGACCAGATCTTCTGTGTGTGGTCCAGAATAAGTTTTACAGATTATTTATATCTAGAGAGCTCTAGAAAAAAAAAAGAGTACAAAGAGTGAGATCTCCTTCCCGAGACATCTAGGTATTGCTTAGTTAATCTCTTAGGAAGCGGTTGTTTCTATAGGTGCATGAAAGCTTCATTTAAGTTGCTGTTGGCTGGATAATTTTATAACCCATAAAGGGAGTTATTTAGTTGTGGACCACAAAGAGCCACATAAATGATGCCTAGGAATAAAATAACCATGCTGATGGCAATGCAAATGACTTGTTTTATATGTAAATTAATATACAATAATTCAAAATCTCATATTAACCAGTTAAAAATTCCTAATTCACTAATATTTTTTGGAAATTTTCTTGAAAACTGGGAGCAGGAGGTGGAGGAGGAATTGAGAGAGAGAGAATGGGATGGATTTGAGCCACACAAATTATGTGTATGCAGGATGTTAAATAAAACACCTTAAAACAGAACAGGAAAAAAGGAAAATAGGCAACCCAAATGCATACTGGCAACTCAAAGAGTTCAAGAAAATATATGTAATAATATATAGCTAATAAAAGACTCCTATGAGGAGTATAACAAAAGGTTCCACAACAAATAAGGAAAGTATCTACCAAATGGAAGAAACAAAGGGGGGTAACTCCAAAGACTTCTTACAAAAAGATTACAGAAATGCCCAATAAGCACATAAAACTGGGAGCTCTTAGTCGCAAAAACACCTCATATTGAGAAATTACTTGGAGGCTGAAAATATCAAATAATCACGGAACGTGAAACACATGAAACTCTCAAAACATACAGGCAGGAAACCAAAATGGTACAACCATCATGGAAATCATGGAAATTTTTCCATCAACTCAGACATATATTTTACCCATCCTCTAGTCTAGCAGTTCATAACCATTTATCCAAGAAAAAGGAAAACATGCTAAGAAATTACTTGTATATGCATTTACAGAGAATATTTATTTGTATTAAATCAAACCAGGAAAAAAAGTATTTTCCAAATATACAACCAAAGGTTAACGGAAAAACAAATCATGCTTATGTTAAATTCATACTTCCAGCCGTATTAACCCACAAACAAAAAACGAAAAATAAACAAAAACCTATTGAGACATTCAACAACATGAATAAATCCCTCAGACATTATTCTGAGTGAAAGAAACCAGACACAAAAGAGAATCCGCTGTGTTATTCCATTTATGTGATGTTCAAGGACAGACAAAAACAATCTGTGATCATAGCAAGGCTGTCTCTAGGGGAGAGGAAGGGATGATTGCAAAGCAACAAGGCAAAACTTTTTAGAAGGATAAATATATTTTGTTTTGATCCTAGATCAGGCACTAGATAACATGAATACATATGACTATCAAAAACTTTGGGAAATATTATGTTCTTACATATCTACTGCTTCAATCACTGAAGATGTGAATTAAATATTATCGGCTAGTTATTGGAGTCCTCCAACATTTTCTGTCTTTTTTTTTATTACCCAATAATATTTTCACACATTTATCAATTAAAACATAATGTTTTGATTGGATTGGATTCTTCTATGATGGTATTCTATTTTGAGATCTCTTTGAGACATTCTATATCATTATGTTTGTCCTGCTGTGTTAGAGAATAACACATCTTACTCCTCTCCTGAAACAATTGCATTGTGTCACAAGGCTGACCTCACTCACCCCCAATATTTGGTTACTGTTATTCTGCTTCTAGATCAGTAGTTCTGAACCTCCTAATGTTGTGACCCTTTAATACAGTTTCTCATGTTGTGACAATGCCCCCAACCATAAAATTATTTTTGTTGCCACTTTGTAACTGTAATCTTGCTGCTGTTAGGAATTGTAGTGTAAATATTTACATTTTCCCATAGTCTTAGGGACCCCTATGAAAGGGCCATTCAAACTCCCAAGGAGTCACAACCCACAGGTTGAGAACACCTTGTTCTAGAAGATCAACTGTACTTGAAGAGAGGTTGGGAGTGGGAGTGTTCTGTGTTTGGGTAGGAGTATTTGATTTTGTTCTTGTTCTTGTTATTTATTTTAGAACTAGGGATAGAAGAATGCTTGGCAAATGATAAACTACTGAGCAATACCACAACACAGTAATACGGTTTTTAGATATACTTGTGATATTTTGCAGCATTCATTTCTGGGGATCTCAATTACTTCATTTAGAAGTACATCATAATGGGCTCTATAGATCATCAATGCTGTCATGGGATTTCACACTTGAGTTTGTATGAATAGTATTCACTGTTTATGTAGCTCAAATTTTCTTATCTGTCCATTTGCTGATATGAATTTTT